>JAILWY010000013.1:13750000-14950000 GCA_022113835.1 Atopsyche davidsoni
AGGAAACTGTCGGCAACAACTTACGCTATAAATAAAATTTACAAAACCATATGAAAATAAACTATGAATCGATTTTTTTTCTATGCAGAGTCTTGCGAATAAATTCATTAAATTTTTTAACCGTAAGTTTATACTTAATGAAGTCATTAAAAATTGAAATGGTTTATGGCGAATAAAAAGAAGGTAAATTTTGTTGTTGTTGTTTTCTTTTATAAAACACAAAAAGTTATTTAATGATAAATAGTTGGAATGATCATACAAACATGTACTAAAGTTTTGGTCATGATTAAAAATTCTGCTGCTGAAAAATATACTCATTAAAACATTGTTTTGAAATCAATATAAAAAAGGTTCTCACAAATTACCTCCGGGGTAGCAGACGATACAAGTGCCTGCCTCCGCCCTCAGGTCGAGGGTCCAACGGAGGGGGTAGAAAAATATTTTAGTCATTATAAAAATTCCCTGTTCGCATGTCGTTTATCTTCCGGCTGACTTCAGGCCGACGTGGACATTAGTCAATATTACCGGCTTTTATCTCTTTTTCGTTCGTTCCCCGCCGCATCGTTTTTCTATCCCTTTGTTCTATAGATGAACTAACTTAGAAAGTTAATGTGTCTGTGTATATGTTTAATTCATGAGAATTAATCACCAAAAAATATTTTTCCAACTTTTCTTAAAAACTAGATACACTATATAACGGATAAATATATACAATAAATTTAGATTACAATATAGTTTAATAAAGTTGTATCTGGAAACCTATCATTCAACAATATAAATATTCTGTGAAACATAGTGTCTACGCAAAGTTCATTCATATTCATTTTCTTTGTTGGCTCCAGATAATTTAATTAAACTGAAATAAAAACACTTGCACGTTCTCAAATTGTACATTTTTTTAAATTGAAATTCAGTAATAAAACGATATACATCGGTTACTGTAGTTTGTATGGACCTGAATACTAAGTGTCGAATCCCTTATTTGAACGAAATTAATCTTCAACACCACAATAGGAAAAATGCGAAAAACTAATCGAAGCCCTTGCTTCCATACAAAACATTGTAAAACTTAAATGCTACGTTCTATGGTTTTCTAGAATTAATTTTTCAGGGAGATTAAACTTTTTTTAAAGTAATGAGAAAATACTTATTAGGGGTCGCTATTACTGCGATGGAATTAGCAGTTCCACCCCATAACGTCTAAAAACCATCCCCGTTTTTTTAGGACTTTTACAGCTTCTGCTTTGCTTGTGGCTTTTTTCAGGCTGGAAATAACTATTCACTCTTACTGATGGGTAGAGCATATATACCCTGAACGTTAAATAAAATTGGTTTGTGTTTTAACCTCGAATCCTTGCCAAGAAATGAGTATATTAAAATTTAATACAACCATATATATTTGCGTTATTTATCACTTCCATAAAAAAATATGTTGGCTATTTGCAGTAAGCATTAATATGAACATTCATTTTATTGAAATCGAGATATTTAAGGAATATTTTTTTTATTTCAATTATGGCTTTTAATTGTGATAGTTAATCTATATATCAAAATTATCCAAAATATATATTTTTTTAATTTTATTATTACTTTGTATTACACCGAATAAAATTTATTTTACGCACCTAATTTAACAGGTATTTTTACGCACTTCATATAACTCAGTATTTTACTGTTTCAATAATGGCAAAATGTAACATTAAGTATTGAATAAATATTTATATATAAATTCCAAATTTTACAGTTTGGTGTAGCTTAAAAACTTCTCAATTAGATAAACAAAGCTTGGGTGTCTAGTAGTAATGAAATAAAATAAACACTAGACTGGTAAATTTGTAATAAAATGTGATTAGCCATATATGGCTAGGAGGTATTAATATTATTTTATTTATGTTTACAAACTTCAAAAGAAGTAACAAGATAAAATATCTATTTACTAAAGATTTACGAAATTTGATTAAATAGTTTTGTATTTTCGAGTTTTCATGCTGTGATAGCGCTAATATAAAATAATTACAATTGAATATATCCCTACCCAATCAATACAAGTATTTAAAAATTGATTTTTTTTTCCTAATCTTTATCACGAGTCTAGATTCGAATTCCCGTCATCAGCGTATATTGAGAGTACCAATAATGTGGGGAACCTTAGAGGGCTCAATTCGTTCAGAGGAACCTCGGGCGGCGATAGATGCACACCGAGTGTAAAATACACAACCACATTTCTAATAACCATAAAGCCACCATACCAAAACACACAAACCAAAAATTTAAAGACCTATAAAACTGATCGATGGCCTCGCCGGCACAAACTACACACGCCAACCCTCAGGCGCCCATCAAAAATTCAAATCGGCCGCACTTGGCTTTTATGAAAATTGTTTTCCGTTGCGCCCCGGGCTTGCACTTTATTACTGCGAGTTTTAATTGTAATAGTTGCCGTCGGCCACTTTATGCCCTAAACACTTTATGCGAGGAGTCTACGACACAATTAAGGGATGCTTTCGGGTGCTTTGGATTTGTTGCTGTTGTTTAGGGTTGTTGTGGATGGTGGCTTTTTAAAACCGTTTGCATTGTTTTGGTTTTCGAAATTAAAAGTTCGTGCCTGCAACTGGTGATTAAGTGCTTTTTTTCGGTTAATTTATTTTACGGATACTTTTTAGATTTGTTTGTAATCTTTTGTGCTTGTACGTGCATTTAAAACATATTATAAAAGTTCTTCGTAGCTTCACAAATAGTTTCCTAGTGCTGTTGATTTTCAATCGAGTGTTTGGGTCTTACATTACGTGGACTCCAAAGTAATCAGTGACTTGCGATACATAACGGTTATTGCGCGTTAAAATTAAGTTTGTAACTGTGCTCGTTTGATGTTTTTTATTATTCATGTTTTCCCCAAAACTTTGCCGCACACTATAAAAAAATCGAATATTTTCCCATAAGCGATGCCACCACTTAACACTGTGTTCTATTTGCTTGTCCAGCTCTTGGTTCGGAGAGTCATTACTCTGTAGAGCGGACACTAGCGATTTTAATTATTTCAGTCAATTTATGAGTGTTCCGCTCGTAAAGCCTTCGGGGGAGGTCCCGGAGGGGTGCTTTTGGAGGAAGGAGGGTAAAGTATTGCAGGAAGTGACCCGGGCCCTTAAAAATATCGTCTGGAGATTAGGTGACCTGGGAGTATTTATAAGGTGCAATTTTCAAAATAACATTTACAATTAAAAAAAACTTGTTAGATACAACTTACAGCTTGTACTTTGCCAATAATTTATAAAAGAGATAAATATTATTTTTAATCTAACCATCTTATTGATTGCAATTGGTTAACTATTGTAAAAATTGGTAAAGATTAATTTGAAGTTCTATTGGATCTGACCACACTTCAAATATTTTTTTTCTTTTGTGGTTGTAAAATATAGAAAGAGGTGTAGAAAAACCCCGGGACCAACTATTCTACCCTCTGAGGAGAGGCACTTAACGAAGAAGAAGTAAAAGATCCATATTTAATTTAATTTAAATCAATATTTCAATATTAAAATACCTCAAGAATTGAAGTCAAATAGTCGAAATATATAATCAAAGTAACTATAATGTTACTTGGCTTCCAAAAAAACGTTGTATTTATATATTTTTACAAGCAGTAGAAAATAAAACAGCTCATCCTGAGTTTTTCTCATAAAAAAAGGAAAGCAAATTGACAAAGACGGGGCCTCTAATTGATGCAAATCCATCAAACCGTGGCAAATTAGCAAAAAAGCAAAAAAACTGAAACAAGGGAGAAATAAACAAACTCGAGACGAAATGTAAATACATTGTATTTGCGCTGAAGGGAGGTGTAATAAAGGAGTGAGACCTACTTGTTTTATAAGATAAAAGCCCAGACTCCGTGAAATAAGTGTTTTATAAGGGACCGACAATAATCAGTCGCGGGGAATAATCTCGGGATCGCCCGGGAGGTGAGACGGTGAGACCGTTCACCCCCCAGGATGCTGGGATCGCGATCCCTAAGCCGATTCGCGAACTCACAATAATACCGTGAGAAAAAATGCAGTGTACGACCTGTGTACTGTTTGACTTAGCTCTTCTGTAAAACGGGATTACTGCGTCTCAGTATTTCTATGAAATTCTATTGAATCCGATTATTTGAAAATATAAAAAAAAAACTAAAAATATTTTTATGTTATAGTCAAGGTGTTAAAAAAAATAATCATTTCTTCTGTATTAATATAATTTAGATTTCTAAAAAAAAAACTCTAGCCGGTATGCTGCGATACAGCTGATAACAATTAAATATTGTGTGACTTGCAAAACTAGACTTTTAACTCAAAGTACTGAGTACTCTAGTATTGCAAGTCACACAATATTTAATTGGCATAATAAGTACGTTGTTTCACTTATAAGATATGATTGTTAAAAATTCTTGTAAAATAATAGTGATTCGTTGGCATAATTGGTAATGCACCGGCCATGGAAACTTGGGGATGTGGGTTCGAATCCCACACAAATCACGATGATATTTTTTTGAGAGTTTCTTTAATCTTTTTCAATATTTTAAAAAATGTACTTTATCATTATCAAAAAAAATACTTGACACAAAGGGACGCTACATGTTAATTGCAAATATGTGGTTAGTTATGTCGAAACGCGCGTAAAGGGTTTGATTTGATGTGCATCAAATATAATTTATGGGATATTCTGTCATTATCATATTTCAAATCATATCAGCTGGTTTGTCGTCCGAACACATATTTAAGCAATTACGAATATTAAATCAAAAGCTAGTAATATGAAAAACGATATCCCTGTCCTCTTGCCTTGCATACTAGAATCCGTTATTAAAAACCAAGCCGCAAGTCTCTTTAGAGCACGAGCACTTTTAAGTGTGGGGGTGCACTATTCATTTAAAAATGGGAGGGAGACAAGAAGCGCCCTTGGGGTGAAATGTGTGTCTCCTTGTCAGTGTGTCACATAAAGAGAAAGGGTAGTGTAAGGAAGCCAACGCCACCCCCTCGGACTGAAACTGCCTCCCGCTAATGCTCCCTGGTGCAATAAAAAAACTGAAACACATTTATGCTTGTATTCAAGAGTCTACTATCAGGTTTAATTTATTTTATGTTCGCTAATGGTTTCTGCTTTATTTTACTGCCATATTATTGATTTTGTGGATAAAAGTATTTACTTGTAATGAATACTCGTATATATTAATGAAATATACTTTGAATTAGTTTTTTTATGATATATAGTCATATTTGATAAGGTATTTTCAAATTTTAACATTTCAAATTTCATATGTAAAATATAACACTCCACTTTCAACAACTTCCTGTTGAATTAGTAACAATGTTTTGTTTTTAAAATTAATTTGATGCATTGCAAGATGAACGCCAATTGAATTATTGTATCACTACCCAATCAACTCATGATGACAAAGTTTTTTAAGTGCATTTTAAAATTGAAACACTAACAGTTGCCCAACTGTTATTTATATTATATATCTAATATTTAGAAAATAAAAAGCTACGTTTAGTCAAAATACAAAGGCCTATATAATTATTAGACCTATTTGTCTTGGAGGATTAGGTTTTCTCCTGCGACAACATATCATTTAATAAATGGTCTTTATTTCATTTGGAACTACCCATCAATATAAAAAGTTGGATTAAGGATCCCTGCACTATTCCCCTTGCCATTTCCGCCCCACGCACATCCCCTACAGACTGAGTGCTGACTAGGGGAGAGTTATTCAGTACATACACCCATGTCCATTATATGTGGTTATACTTACCATATCTGTATATATCATACTGGGATTATATACAAATTATATTTTGGATTTCTCCATATAACTTAATAATAATGATGCATTATTCACAGTCAAGAGATGAACTCTTTTCACATGAAGGATCTCTCTAATTTAGAAAGTACATCATATTAAAAAAAATATTAAATATAAATCAAAAATCATTTTTTTAGACAATGACAGTTTTTAAGAAGACTGAATTCAATCGCAAATTTTGCTGTACAGAATTTTTACGGAACATTTGTTTAAGCTTTATATATCAATTTGAAAGCTAATTTTATATATTTTAGAATAAACAACTTATCAAAGTTATAATATCTTGATTTTTGTATGCGAAATTTGTCCAAAAAGAGTTTTATTATTTTGAATTGTCAAAATAAAAATAAATTTTTACTATAGATAGCTAATAAAATAAACAATAATTATGAAAAATAAATTTAAGAGAAAATTCTAAGATTTTTTTTAGTTTAGATTTCAAGTTTTTGGGTGATTTTTGATTTTTGAAAGCCTTAAGTAAATTTCTATTTGAAGAAAAATCACAAAGGTTTCTTCTATAAACGCGGAATATATTTTGTATTTATTTTCGGGAAAAATATCTACAGCGTGTTTTGAAACTTAAATACTCTGATATACGCTTTTGTGTAGTTGAAAAGTACTTACCCGAAAATTCTATTCCCTGAAATCCAAATCACTACATATTAGGATGCGAGACACATTTGTCTCGCAAAGTTACTACTCAAGGAAATATGAGGCCGTCGGGGGTTGATAGAGAAGTATGTCAATGATATTTCTGCCTCCCCTGCGACCCCGCGGGGTTCTGGCGCCCAGCGACCTTATTTATGGTCCCACCCAAAATTTATGCACTTCTTTTGGAACGGTGCTGAGTTTTTTTTCAATAAAAACGATCTGTTATCCAGAAAATTGCTACTCTTTGAGAGCCAAATAGTGTATTTGCAATTTTGTGGTGCTCTGTATCGGTGTGCTTGCGAAATAATAAATGTATTTTTTTTGTTCTATGTTGATACCTCCAGCCTAAAATGTTAAGCATGGACTTCGAGCATAATGTGTATGAATGTTTGGTGCCAACCATGGCTGTTAGCGAAACTGCAAGATTATTTTATAGCAATAATGATATAATCGAATTAGTTTTTAATTGAATAAGAATTAAAAATTCAAAATATTAAATATATCTATAATCAAATACATAAAATATTTTACTTTTAAAAAAAATCACTTTTTTTTTGTTTTAAGGCACCTTTATTAAAAAAAACATATTGGAATTTCTGGCAATAATAAATTAAAAATCTGATAAAATAAAGGTGTATATTGTTTTTGAAAATAAAATTTAAAATTCATATAAAAAATACCGTTATTTTCTAGAAGCACAGGATATACTGCAGAGTTTTCGTTTTAATTTTAAAGTTTTATACTCTTGAAGACTTAGTTACTCTTGAATCTCTTACTTACTGCATCTCTTATCACAAATCCCTAAAAAATTTCCCAAACTTAAACAAAGTGTTATCATCACCATAAAACAGATGTGTTATTTATACATTATTTGATGCCGTTCAAATCATCAAGATTTATTTTCATTTCATGTCTTTAATTCCGTTATTATTCAATTATTCTAAATTCCTTCGGTATTAAATTGTGTAATGTTGTTTGTCTTATTACCGAGACTAAAACATCGGATGTCAAATAACAATACTCAACTTAACACCCGAGAAATCCAAGTATCATTGAACATAGGCATTTGTTATAATAACAAAACTAACATTTTTTTAAATATAGAAACTACACGTTCACTATTTTATGTATTTTTTTTTAATTTTCCAAGATACGCAAGACGTATTTTCTGTAATAAAAAGCACCAGATGACTGCATACATACGAGGCAGCGCGACTGAAGGCTCTCTGCTCGGGTTTTCGATGGAATGAGTGCACACGCATAAAAACTACGCAGGAATATGTAATGTATACCCCAGGCGGTCTGCTCCCCTACCTGTAATTAAAATTCTTGCACCTGCCTCCAACAGAAATGGAAAAAGTATATTTCATAAGAGAATATTTTTTAAATTTTTAATAAAATAAATAAACAAAAATCTTTACTTACGTAGTCTGTGGTCTTAACAAGAAGTATTTATACAATGAAAACCACTTAAGGCAAAAATAAGTAATCGCACCTGTGTACAGTTTATTAAATCTTTGGCATAATTCTTGTGTGATATATTCCATACAGGCTTTTTTAAACAACTTCAATTGTATTATCTAAACAGCTATTAAATACAAAGTGTACAGACACAAGCCGTTAAACAGTACGAGATTCAACTTGCTAAACCATTAAATCTTGTTTTTTTTTTCGAATCCGACATAAAAGACAGACTCACATAAAAGTCAGATGAATAAAAAAATGTCTTTTGAACAACAACATGAACAAGTAAAATATGACAATATCTCGAATAATTGTATAATTTCTTAAAAAAAATGTGTTCTTAAGCAATAAAAGTATTATATTTCGGCCTTTTTTTAAAGAAAATATTACAAAAAATAAAAGCTGCTGGTAGAACAGGGTGCGATGTGTACCATAGTTATACGTATGGAGGTAGCTTCAAGTGTCCATTATAAAACAACCCCTTTTTTCAGGGTGTTGGAAAGCTCCATGTCCCAGTTTCTTTTTGCTCCGTTTATTTTTATGTATCTAATTTGAAGTTATGCTAGAGATGAAAAACACTGCGAACGCGGAGTGAACGATGTATATTTCCTATGCACTGCAGCAGTATTATATCAAATAAAAAAACAAGCCTTTTTTATTTGTATAATTATGTTTTGCGCAGGAATTAACCGTCTCATTTGTAGTTTTAATTTTTTTTGATACACATAAACTAATATTCAAAACTATATGCTATATAATATTTTATAAAACAGCAATAACATTAATTTTTATTATTTTATATTACGCGTCCAAAAACAGTAATAATGTTATGTATCATACAATAGTTACTCACAAGTACGTGTCGCAGTTCGCATGTGTAAGTGCTGTGGATATTCTTCTCGCCTGGGAAATCAAAGTGTTTCAAACGGAGGATGTCACTCGGGCTTGTTTCAGAAAAAGGAATTATTTTTGCAATTTGAAACAAATTTGCACGGCCGGCTGGGGGCTTTGTGCCCCGCAGTGGATAATGGTCGCTCACCTCGGCCGCCACTCACGGATTAATTCCAGTAATTAGAAAAACAGTAAAAGGTTTTTCCTTCCCGGTGAGCACGCAGATGGTACTCGCCCCGAATGGCTTGAAAGCGATAATGTATTAAAATATATAAAATAAAAAAGCCTTTTATAATATTAAAACAATATTTTTTGAACGTAAACGCTAAAATCGCACAAATCACAAATATTACTGTGTTTTTCAATAAATTAATATACATATTTTTGAATAAAATTCTTGAGTGATTTTCCACATTTTTGTTTTTATTAGTGACCGGTTTTGCCAACCTTTCACGTTGGCATTATCAAACAGAGTGAAAGGTTGGCGAAACCGGTCACTAATAAAAACAAAAATGTGGAAAATCACTCAAGTATTTTATTCAAAAATATTAAAATGGAATTCCACCAAGTACTCTCTGTCAAAAATATTGAATTTCTTAAATTAATATGCATCAAAAATTCACTCACAGTGACTGTCCAGCGTTTTAATCAAAGACTGTATTTATTAGATATGGCTGTCATTTTTATATGTGGTTGCTGATTTTAGAGTCACCGCCGATAAAGTGACGTTAAAAGCTTTGAAATCCAATCCATGTGCTTCTAATGTTAAATTATTGTATCAAAAATCCTACTGTTTTTTTAGACTTTTTTACAACACAACATTTTTTCGGTATACTTTCTTGTATTTTATTATACAAAATTTATTGTTTATTTTTAAAAATTCATATATTTTAAAACATATCCTTATATGACTTTATTTTGATTGCTGTATATATGAATTAAAAAAAACAAAGCATCGAAACAATATTCGCGCACAAAAAATATCATGAAGAAAAAAAATAACGTGAAATCAAAGACAATACAAAATATCAAAGAATAGTTTGAGGAAATATATTATTTCAATGCTTTGTCATGGCAAAGTAGGCATATAAAAATGAGGATTTTTTTAGAAAATGGTACAAAACTGAAAGGCATTATTATATATTTCTACTTTTAATTATGCCCGTATAATTAAAAGAAGATTAAATATTCTGTCCAGCGCGAGCTGCTGGTAGGCAGGCGAGGCCATTATCAAAACAAAGCCGAGAGCGTTCCAAAAAAGCTATTACCAGGAAATTAGGGGCATTAGAAAAGTTGCGGCAGTACGCCCGCAATTAATGATCGGGGTCCTCCGGTCGGCGCAGGGGCTGTCCCGGACACGAAGCAGCGCTCCAAATAAAATATTCCCGTGCAAAATTTCAGGTGCACTTTTCCAACGACCCTCTATAAACAAATAGTTATTTTTGAACATTTTTTAAAAATCAGATTTTTTCTGTCTTAAAGTTAACTGTGGATACAATTTAAAGTAGTCGATTTACAGATAAAATAACGATAAAAAAAATTGTGGGATTCGAACCCACACCTCCGTGGTTTTTGCGTTTCCTTTGATCCACACTTGCATCTTACGTATCAAATTGTAACAAAAAGCCACAGACCGCGAAAGCTGAGAGGTGGTATACGAATTTTACAATAAATTCTGTGTTCTATTTATCTGCGATTATAATTAAATAATCAAATAAACTAAACCACGATGTTCTTGTTCACTGGGGATTTTTTTGCTTTATTATTTGCCTTCCCTGCGGTGACCATCCCCGAACGTCGCGGTTCGGGCAATTATCTCGAACAAATGATTTTGTTTTCGTCGTTTGAGCGACCATGACTTGTGAATCAGGACCCATAGGGGATGTTCAAATGCAGAGCCTTCTGAATGGTAATTAAGGCTTTTGCTTGATTTATGGAGATTGGTTGAGGTATAAACGCTCTGCACGCAAGATTGAGTGCTATACTTAGGGACGTGTTTGGGGTTGCGTTTTTATGAAGCCAACGATTAGGGAACGGAAATGAGGAAATTTGTCTTGTAACTGATTTTTTTTTCATTTGCAAGCTCCATAGAGAATTTATACAATATGCGTTTAATATTGATTTGCGCTTTCCATAGATATCGGGAATAACACAGAAGATTGGGACTGTAGAAATATTTTTGGTGTTTCAAAAAATTAGAATAGTTCAGAATATTTGCTGCTGACTTCTCAAGAACTGTTCGTGTAGCAGTTTCAAATTGCCTTTTCTTATTTTCTAGAGGTTTTTGAAGTCAGCATTGACGCTCGAGTGCCATCTTATTCGGTTCAATGTGTTAATTTATAAAACAAAATAAATTATTAAATAAACTAATCAATTTATCAGAACGCTAATGAAATAAACATCATACTGACTTTTGGTTTCCATATATATTTGTATAACTCCTTCAAAAATTTTAACTTGTACTGATGAGCACATGTCATATTTGCAGTGAAAGAGAAAAGGTGTCTTGTAAAAACTATAGCGTTGATTCATCGGACGTGGAAACACACACACACACACATATATATATATATATATATATATATATATATATATATATATATATATATATATATATATTGATGTATCCGATTATATAGACGGACGGGTGGGCAAGGAGCAACGCAGTAGAGTGTGACGCCACATTGTTAAACCAGTTAGCGTCCCGAGCGGTAATCATGTTAAGCGGAAAAGAGCGTTATGGGAGACTTGCTTACGCGCTGTGTTTCTGCTACTCGTCTTCTGCCCCCAACGGGCCTTTATAACTATAAAATTTTCATAAAAATTATATAAAAAATTATTTCGACTTAAAAAAAAATTATTATAATAAGTGTTTTTATTTGGTGTTGACCATCATGGAAAAATGCTTGGAAATTGTATGTGAATATGATAATAAGATTTTTTTTATTTTTTAACATACCGTACAAAATTAGTACTCCCAATACGCGTATACAAGAAATCAAAATAATTTTTTTTATTTATTTACTATGCTTTGAAATTGAACGAATTGATGAAAAGTGTAAACTTTTACTACCAAGCTGTTTTTCGTTTTTTTTTTTTGTCATTGTAATTTTTTTATGCCGTTATTAATGTACAATCAAACATTTAACACTTTTTCGTTAATACATGCACTTTTAAAAAAAATTACAATTGTTTCAAGCATAAAAACTTAAGCGGCATCGATTAAGTATAAATCTTCGAGATATTTGATAAAATGAGTTTTATTAAACCAAAGCGTCTAATCCAGCACACTGATAAAGTCTCCGTGAAGATGACCGCTCCAGGGCTGATTTGTTCTGGTCACTGCCCGCTGCCGCCGCCCCGGCCTGGCCACCCCCTCCGCCCTTAATGGAATTATTAGTATTTCTGTCATTCGCTGTACAGCCACCGGAACAATCTCCATCGCTCCACTGGCCGCAGCTCTGGGGAGATGCCTCGTCTCCACTTGATGGGATAAGTCACCGTAATCAACGGGCCATCATTTATAATCATAAATAAAATAATACTGCTTACATTTCAGACAATTATCTACCAAGATTTTTTACGAAAAAATACTCAAATGATAAAAAATACTTTCCTTCTTTCAATTACTTCAAAAAATTTGAAAACAAATATAATACAACAAAAAATATTTCACCACTGATTTTTTTGTTTGTATGTCAAAAAAATATATAAGATCCTTTATTATATGAAAACCTCTATACGAATTAATTTATATACAAAATAATCATTGCTGTACTCTATCTACATATACTCTTCTGCTCTACATACTCGTATCCTTATCTGATCTCAACGGTTTTTTTATATCAAGAATCTTAAATATACACGTCACGATCTTTTCTTAATGTCTATTGCTTATTTATAAACCAAGCAGCCATTTATCGTGTTGGAGTATGAAATATCGAAAAATCTATCTGATGATAATAATTTAATAACTTTGCAAAGACATGTTTCCATGTTTTGCTTGGTTTTTTTTTTAAATATGTACTAAATAGTATTATTCATATACGTTCATATAAACGCTTTGATATTAGCCAGATGGATACATTTGCAATTTGCAAGCATCAGATAAAATACTTCAAGTGTGCAACAAGGGAAGATTGCAATGCAATATGACATTAACTGTAGTATTACTAGGCTTCTAGCGGGCCATGTGTTCTATGCGAAATTACATACACGTCTATTTAGTGTATACAAAACACCATTCCTTATACGTATAAGAATAAATATTCTGCTGTTGATTCAATAATAAAAACAGTCCATAAAAATGGATTTCGACAAGTCGACATTGGCTGCGTTTAACACTAATTCCAAGTTTTAGCCAATATTGTAACTGAAAAAATAATTTAGTAATAATAAAATTTAATCACTGAGTGCACCGTGAAATATTTTTCAGTCTGAATTAAGGAGATTATTTTTATATTTCTGCAGATTGGGCAGAATACCAAGCTCGTCTTTACCCATAATGACGTACCACCCCCTCGCTGGATTAAGGGTGCGTCTCACGTCCGCTTGCTCGCCCGCGGGCTCCTCTATGATTCGAGGTGAAAATAATTCTCTTTTAAATGAATAACATGATTAGTCTCAAATCGAGTAAGGTATTCTTCCCATTTTCTGCACGTACGGCCGTCTCGGTAGTAAAATTCAATTGAACTTGTAATGTTTATTTAGAAAAATTATTTTTCATGTACTGGCCAATGTACTCATAAAACAATATTTTTAAATTAAATTTATTTTTAATTTAAAGCTTATTTTGACTAATTAATTTAAATTAATAAATTAAACATCAAATGAACTAGAAATGTATAAAAAAATGTTTATTAAATTACTCGAGTTGGCATGCACTTATAAATTTGTTTTAATTAACTTATGGACATGTAAATTCTCTACACAAATCTTTGAATACTAAACTAGATTTCCATTGTTGTTTCAAGTATGAATATGTTACCTGAAAACAGATTGTACGTATCGGGGAATGTATACTTGAAGGGAAATATTAAATATAAACTTGATTCAATTCATTGTAAAAAATCGTAGAAGTGTCTTCTTACCTCAGATTACTGACTGGTGGTTTACTGGTTTGATCTATCAAAGCAAATAAATCTGAAATGAACTATGATATTCAACGGTTTTGATTTTAAAAAATAGGATGATTTTTCAATACATGGAAGCAAATTATTTTTGTTACGATATGTTTTTAGGCTATTTTTTTTTTCTGTAAATATATATATATTACTGTATATTACTCCCACATGTACTTGATAGTCGGATTTTATTTTTTATAAATATCTAAATGAATTTGTTTACAAAATAAGTGCATATGGGTATAATATGCAAATTAATTAAAAACTTGCCATAATAAATATTTACTGAAGACAGAGAAATATAAATGTTTCAATATGAGTCCCAAATCAAACCACATTAATAACAATCCATAGGAGTTGGCTGAAGATTGGTTAGTTAAACTTCATATCTACTAATCAAATATATCGGTTTCGTTAGCTTCAATAAACAAGTTCATTGTTCTCACGAGTAAGTAAAGCAAAGCGAAATCAGTCAATTATTTCTGATCGAAGATAGCAGAATGACGGATTGAAAAAAATCTTAATTTTTCCAGAATGTTGGTTTAGTTATCTCCCCCGAAGCTTATATTACAGAACAATGCAAAAAATATACTCTTCTCTTCCCTCCTAGCGTTGGTGTATTTTCTTTGTACCGTCTATCTTTTCTAATAATTAAAGACAAATACTGGGATCGTCGAAGAATAATGATTCGAGATGAGGGATAATGTTTCTTTTATATTTGGCTGTTTGCTTAGAGATGTTAACTTACCGCTGTCATATATATTTCTATAGCTTTCTATACAGAGTCTTTAAAATTGAGTTATCACATTTGAAGGGTAGACATGTAGCCATATTTTTTTAGATCAAAAAATAAACTGACGTGGAAATATTATTTGTATGATGCTATTTTATTTACATTTAATGTTTATTTAAATACTGATTATTAAAAAAGTAAGTAAGATATCTGCAATCTCTGGTTATCTGAATTTAAATATTCATTTTAAAAAAATCCAAAAGATTATTATATTTATGCTAAAAATATTTTGTTTCAGAAGAATTTCGAATGAAATCTTTACTTATATACTATGAACAATGAACTTCTTTTGAAAATATTTCGCTTAAAATTATAATAAAATAATCGTCAACAAGAAAGTACTCCTAAATGTTTTAAAGGGTCTTTTACATTATTCATGACGCACCATAAATTCTTTCATCAAACCTCAAATAAAATTATAATTAAACAGAATTTAATAAAAAGAAGATATTCAACAATAAAGTGTTCCAGTTTCAATAATATGCAAAGCATTTAGGGGCCGTTAAAGCCACCCTCTGGCATCATCCCTCAGACTTCAAACTATCTGCTATAATCTGCCTTTCACTGTTATAACTTTATTGCGATAATTATGCCCAGTGTATGGTACTGGCCTGTGTTATATGTTATAGTTTGGCTATAATATTTGGTTTTATGGTCGAATAATGCATGGACTGGCAGTAAAGATCACGTGGCGGGGGTACTAAAAATATGTCTGCCCCTACAAAGGAGAAACCTAAAATATTTTGGAATCAAACACAAACTTCGTTCGAATATTTATATTTTATTTGCAGAATCTTTCAAGAATAAATAATAATATTTAGTAATAGAAATATTTTACAAGTAAAAAAATGAATAGTGAAATTTCAATTTAAAGCTAAATGGAAATCTAGAAAATAAATAAACTCATGGCATCAAGAATACAAATTGCGCAAATAAAAAGCGCGTTAACGCCACCGAAAATATTTTATTTTCTATTGCGACGTCTTAATTTAAAATTCAATCAACAAAACAAATAATAAAGAGGTGAAAAAAATAATAAATTTTAAAAATAAAAAAAATTTACTGTATAATTATATATCATTTTAAAAACTACAGGACTAACATAAATAATAAAATATTATGGTACTGAAAAGTATTTTGTATATAGTTAATAAAAAAGTAATGGTCAAATTTTGAAAACCGTAAAAAATATATCGTAAATTTAAAAAAAAAAATGGCTTGAATGTAAATATTCAATCCGAGTTGCAGCGCTTGGGCTGTGGGATCTGATATACGAGTTACGATACGTTAAGTGTCTTTGTAGGCGAGGAGACATAATGCGATGGTTTTTATTATTCGCACGCATTGTACTGGATAGCTTTGTATGAATATGCATTTTTATTTTATTCGGCACTAAAACAGAAACATTCCATTATATCTGTGGGAGTCTCGGACACCGCGGGGAGAGCGGGCGACAATAAAAGCCGGAGCGGCATGGATGGAATAAGCGAGATGCTATAAATTGCTCTGCTATTTGCGTGTCTTATGTCTTTCTTTTGGGCACTTAGAAAAAAGGCACCCATTTGGTTGTTTTATGCTTTAAGTAGGTACTAAAATGAATAAGGGAATATTCAAAGTTTTCATGCGTGCATTTATTTTTCATTTTAAGCACAGTCAACACTTTGTATCAAAACACAGTGTTTTAAAACTATTTTACTGAAATAAAAATATTTCTTTTAATAAAAGATATTATCTGTAATGTATCACTGATACATGGAGAGAGAGAAAACTGGTATCAACACCACTAATCGTTAACCGAGTTGAATCAAATGGAATTGAACCCAGGTTCAAATTAACGTTTAATAATTTTTTTATTTATTTAAATTTTTGTTTATTGAATATCTTAGTTCAGAAGTATAGCTTAAATCTAGACGCTTTTTTTTGATTAGTCGAATGTTAAAGAACGCTAATTTTAATTTACTTTTTTTAAAGATTCAGTAGAGAGAGCACTTGCGCGCGGAGAGGCGAGCGTCGATGCAAGGATTATGGAGTTAATTACGACGTTTAATGGAGAAAACTTACCAAAGAAGGATACAGCGAAGTCTGCAGAAGAGGCAACTCAAATATTTACGTGACTTAATTACTGTTAATGCAATGTGCAACCCTTAACAAAACAACGAGGATAGAGAGCTTCAAAGAGAATTTCGTATTCATACGATTTAAAAGATTGTATCTCACGCTCTGAAGAAGATGGCAATTAATATTATTTGCCTTGTATATTTGTGGTTTTAAAACACTTCTATTACAAGTAAAAAAAAACAAAATATACTCATCGACAAAATGATAAAATAACTCGTAGTAAAGAGGTTCTCAAAACTTAATAATTAATTGAAAAATAGGTAAATGATGAAGTCAAAGTTGATTATTCATAGATACAGATAAAACTATTTTATTTTATTTTACCAATTTAACAATGACAGAGAAATATATTTATAAACACGTTAATTTTTTCCAGTTAACTTAACAGTTAACATACAATTTGGCTGAAGACTGTTTCCTTATTAAATTTTCTCTACATTATAACGACCTAAATGATTAAATCGTCTTAGAATCCTCGAATTACTTAACGCTAGAGTGAGAAGTATAAATTCTATGGCGGAGTAATTGCGAGGTTGTACCACACTGAATAAAGTGACTGAGGTGAAGTTCTCCCTTATTCTTAAACACCCTTATAAAAGGAGGCATGAAGGACCTTTTACTCTGGAAAGATCTGCTTATCCAATTTGTAGTCGGGTCGAATAAGCAACGAACAAAATTTTAAAAGGCATATTTTATTGAAATTTCAAAGGAAATTTAATCCGTACATTTACGCAGACGAAAAATGATATCAAGTCTCAGGTAACTTCTGAAGTTCTAAATATAGAAAGGATATTAAAAATGTAACAAGTAAAAAATTACATTAATAAATTTTCTGCACGTAGTCATATCTGTTTCTTTTAAAATAATAGTAATAATCGATCAAATAATATTCGTATATAAAATAGAATCATCTATTAACCAATTATCTAACTTTATAATATATGTCACAGATTATAAAGATGACAGAAAATTTCCATAAATATTTTCTAAATATATAGAATATCAGTTAGGAGTGTTTGCTTTGTTTTTAAACAAATAACATTAAGTTTTCAGTTATGTTACAGATATGTTTTCACAACCGTTGTTATAAGTTGATATTGTTTTTTGGGTATCGAGATGCTTTAGGTTTTCGGTACTCCGATGTTTTGGTCTCCACGCTGGAATCATTTTCAGGGAATTTCAGACACACGTGTATTTAAGCATATCTCTCCGAAATACAGCAAGCTTAAAGCTTAAACGCAGTCTTCAACTTTTCTCCGTCGTTTCTGTCTATGAAGGTTAAAAATTTCAACTGCTTCCTAGATGTTCAACTTTTGATACAGTTTATCTTTCTAAGGCGACCAAAAAAACCTTGGAGTTCAAAGGCGTGGCTGGGCATACAAAGTATGATAACTCGAGATCGTTTTCACCGGGCGTATTTACAATTTCGTCAAACCCAAACACGGATATAAAACCATCCTCCCGGAATTCCTAGGCCAGAGATAGGCGGCTGCACTCGTAAAAACCATATTTTTACGATCGTCAAACGGCATTTCCATACAGCAGGGGGGGTCGCGACCCTTCTTGGTTTACGCTCTCCTTGACGGCAGGCTTACTGGCGATTACGTCGGGCGATTATGGGTGTGTTGTAAAGATCGTAACTATTATGGACACTTAGTATGATATACGAAAAAAAGCACTGTCGTACCAAAAACTAGCGGTATATTGTCAACAGATTTATATCGTAACTCGAAAATATACCCACGACAAACCAATTAATAAGTCTGTAAATTCTAAAGAAACACTTGAAAATATCGTAACTATTGTTAATGAAGATAGCTCCAATACCAAAAAAAAACATTTTATTACTAACGGAAAGATTACCGTTAATTTTTTTACAATAGAAACTTTGTATTTATTTTAATTAACAAAACAGTTTCGAACTTTGTATTATATGCAATGTCTAGTGTTAAAGTTTTATAGCAAGAATAAAGTTGTCATCTCTTGGAACAATCACCCCTGCAATAAATTAACAATGCTTCATAAATCATTCACCGAGGAGGCATCCGGGAATCTTCAAAGTGTCTTTTACAATGTAAGCTCCTTTATAGCGAGGGAAGCTTTTAACTTTGAATGTTATACCCTGACGACTGCATTTGGTTTACGCGAAAAATACGAATCAAAAATGATAATTACATGCAAATCCTGCGCCTGCATTACGAACATCTACATATCTATAAATGTTAGATAAAGAGAAAGAATGAAACAATATACATAAGCAGAGAGAGTTCAATTACGATATATATATAATGTTATCTATGTAAAAGTATTTTTATTTTTATTTAAAAATGTATACTATATATATTTTTTTTATTTCTATAATAAAATCAAATCACTGATGGTTTAAAATTATTTGACGAAACTGTTATTAATCTCGCGCCTCATTTAATTTTACATTAATTTATTACATGCAAAAATAATTTCTATAAATATTGAATCAATGAAATCATCATAAAAAAACAAACACTACTTATAATCAAAAGAAATAATTCACAAATAGTTTTTATGATTTTGAACCCGGATTCTAATTCAAGACATTATGATTATTAATTACTTAACCACAAGGTTTTTGTAATTATTAACGGCCATATATACTTGGAAACGCATACATTGAAAACAAGAATTGAATACTTTGAAGTACACAATGAAACGCCTGGTACTTCTGAATACAATATGAATTTAAGATTCACTTTCCTCGTCTGTACTGAATCTGCAATGTTGATTTAAACATGAACCTGGAGAACGTATGACATCTTTAGGAAGATAAATTTTGCCATCACCGCTATCGCAAGCAAAGCCTTGGGGCTTTGATTGTCTTGTATTTATTTAAGACAAAATATATTTTTTGCTCAGGATTAAATGATGGTTTCCGTTTTAAGGGATGAAAAATTCACTTGAATATTTTTATAAAATCAACACGCATATTTTTTTTAAATTCAATTTCAGTTATCAGAAAGATTTTTTTTTATATAAACAATATTTTTGATACACTCGTACAACAAAGGCTTAGTAATTAAATGCATGTTTTATATCATTTTTAGTTTGAAAACAAAATACCTAAAACAGAATATATATCTAAGATGAATCAATTTGAGACTTGAAAATTGCAAATACATTTTTACAGTACTTAAATTGATTAATCATATTTCTAATGTTTTATAAAATATTTATGAGTGTTTGATTAAAAATTAATGTATTTATTAAAAATTCTGATTTAAGTGAGCGCTGATCTGCAAATAGCTCATTACAAAAGCTTCTTACAAAAATTGTATGCATATCCTCTTACATTTGAGACGGTTCATCTCAAGAATGGGGTTGTCAGACTTAGAGCTTTAAAGCTCCGCCACCCCTGTCTCCCCGCCCTCCTTGGAATAACACGGGAGCTGAAAAAATGACATGCCCAACAGAGCAATAAGGAAGCCGCGCGAGATATCGAAAAGCACAGGGTGGTTATGAAGAACAAGAGTTTTAGAATATACTCACCTACTAGAGATATTATAAGAAATTCAATACTTTTGGCAAAGAGTACTTGGTGGAATTCCATTTTAATATTTTTGAGTAAAATACTTGAGTATGCCAACGTGAAAGGTTGGCAAAACCGGTCACAAATAAAAACGAACATATGGAAAATCACTCAAGTATTTTACTCAAAAATATTAGAGATATTATAGATAACTGTGATATTGTATAATGTGTTGCGTTGAAAAGTTAAAGAAGAAGCATAAATCAATATCAAATAAATTAATCAGGAAATATTTTTCATTAAATTTGAAAAACAAAATATGTAGTATCAAATTTATAAAACACCAAAACCGTTTATTTTCAGCGGATTTTTAATGTGAGTATGTTTTACATTGAATTTGCAAGTAACAATGATATTCAATACGACTTATTAAAACTTTTACTATCAACCCTTCAAACAAAAACCAAAAACAAAACTACGACCTTAAGTATGTAATAAATATAGACCAAAAGATTTGAGATCGTATTTAATTATTTAATAAATGTTATAAAAATGCACGAAAATAAATGCTACCTAGCAGCTATCTTAAAGTAGGTTTAAAAATAACTTATGTATATGACAACAAAAAAATGTGTTAAATTTACAAGGATTATATTTTTGTAATATAATAGATTCTCTTTTGGGGTTGTGTGCGTAGTAAAGCCTTGAAAACACCCCTGTAATCTTTCCGGTCCCGGCCAACGTCGATGTCATCATTTAACAAATGTCCTACTGACATGTGGAACGATCCTGTCAAGATGTTCGAACAGTATAATGTATGGAAATTCTCTAAGCGAGTCTTCAAACATCCCCTTTTATCAGCCCTCCCTTCAAGGATAATGTTTCAGTGAAATTGGGTACACTAAGTATACGGAAGAGTTCTTTGGTTGCATTTTTTGAGATCGCCTTTCCCATTGTTAGTCAGTAATAAGCGTCATTCACGATATTGTTAGGTTGAAATACATTGTAAAGATCGATTTATTTAGATTTTGTATTATATTAATACGTATACAATAGAAAGACCCCATGCAGATTAGAAAGAAAAAGAATTTTCAAGTATACTCGTATATATTAAGTAACGTGATTCCCTCATATATAACATTAATTTTTGTGTCTTCAAATATAATGATCTTTCAATATGAATATTCGATTAGTATTAATAAATATGTATATATTGTATTATATTTATATACTCAATACTTTACATCAATCGTGTTCTAAAAGTACTAAAAAACTTTTAGATAGACGATAGTTTTCTCGTTTTTATGTAATCTCTGTTCTTGGGTGCAGTGAATCGTCGTAAGAAGTAAAAAGGGGAGACCAGGTAGATCAGAAATCTGATACTGAAGTGGTTTTTTTGAACACACATTCCAAATCCTTTTTTCCAATCATCGCTTAGCATCAATTTTCACAGGATATTTTATTTTATCTCAAATGTAACGAATTTTTATAAAAACGAAAAAGTCGTTTATTAAATAAATTGATAAATTACTAAAAACTTAACGACTTTAAACTTTTTTTTGTAAATTTAATAAATGGAAAAGTATATAAATAAAAAAACATTTTTCTGCATAAAAATAATGTTTAGTCTAGTTATAAATTCCAAAATTTTCATTCAATGATGTAAAATTACTATTTTTATGTCGACATAGAAAAGAATTTATTATAATTTAAAAAAAAAATATTTTTTGAACTGTTTCTTAGAGTATTTTTTTAATTGATGATAATATTGTATTAAAAATAATCAAAAAATTGTAAAATATCTGTTCATAAATTTTAATTCAAAGTATGAAAAATTATAATTAAAACATAATTAAGCTTATGTTATAATATAATCAATTCCAAAACCTCCGAATCAGATCAAAAGAAAAAAAAACCACCCTATCTGGACACTGCAAACTTCAGGTGCGATTATCTCCCCGAGTTATAAGCGTAATTGTAGAAGATTGTTTGATCTGTTCGGGGGATGAGGGATGAAGTTTGGGGGCAGTTGTAGGTGTCCCAAGGGATGTAAGAGTGGAAGGACTCGGCCGTGTTTGGACGGTAATTCGATTCTTATCATCAACAGATGGCCGGAGGTTCAATGTCTGTTTAGGCCTTTTTTAGTTTGATCAGCTCCACGTAGAATTTGAATAAGGGTTCTAGATATATTTGATTGTCAATTGAAATTCAAGCCCTGTAAACAGTTGATAGCGATCTTAATTTGTACGATGAGATAACTGTGTAAATAAGACTTATATTATTTATTGCATTAAATCAAAATAGTCACATTAAACCATTAAAATGTATACCATAGATTTTAGCACATTTTTATAAAAATAAAAATTTAATACAATATAGCTAGTCTGCTGTTTTGTTAAAGATACAAACTAAAAAATATTTATCAATTAAGATTATTTTTCTTTGATGTTCAAAGCTAAATAAATCAGTACAACAAGTTCTCAATATACGAAAGTTAACATTCATGTTCCCTCTTTACTTTCGCCATTGTCACGGTGATCTTCAAGACTGCTGAATACAGAGTGATATCACAATACCGCCTTGACGCGTTACATCTCGGGTCCCTGGAAAAAGGGCGACTGGCGATATTCGCCCTTTATCAGGGTATTACCGCCTCATCTGCTCGGACTGATATTGCCAATTTCCAGCAGAATAAGTGAAGAATATTGTCCTGCCTCATGAAACCCTGAAAACATGTGTCTTTTTCAGAGAACGGGCATTTATTGTTTGATCTTATATGGTTTTTTTTTTTGTTACCAAAATGACTTTTTCACTGTAAACATTTACTTTGTAGTTTTTCTCAATTTTATTAACGTTATACATATTGTTGTTTGAACAAATTTTTATTTGTATTAGAGACATTGATTTCGTAAAAAGACGCAACATAATTTTCAATATTTTATTCTTAATTATTTTTTTGGGATATACATGGGATCATATAAACATACATAGATACCAAATATCAATAAGTGAAAATTCGGTTTAATTAACTCATTAATAATAACAATTGGTATAAATTAAATCGGTATTGTATTGGTATTGGTATGGTATTAAACCGTACTGCATATTTTATATCAACTAATTGATGAATTGTTATCGTAACTGATTTTCTAAATGATTAATTATTATTTTCTTGACAACACGCCATTATATTTAATTAATACTGCATTATCAAAAATGTAAAAATGATAAATTTTAAAAACAACGATTTTACCTTATATAAAAATTCAATATTTTTGACAAAGAGTACTTGGTGGAATTCTATTTTAATATTTTTGAATAAAATACTTGAGTGATTTTCCACATGTTCGTTTTTATTTGTGACCGGTTTCACCAACATATATATATATATATAATTAATTAAATTAAAAATTATGTGTGCGATACTTCAAATAAAGGCTGTGGTAGAGATTTTCTAATAAATATGAAACAAAAGTCCTCCCAGCGTTCCGGTCAGGAAACGCGGCTGCGCTGACAGGTGACTGATAAAAACGTTTCGGCTCTCTCCGGCCAGACGAGTGACGTCACATCCGGTGGCGACCGCACGGATAATCGCTAATGAAACGTCAGGATATACTTGCTAGTAGACGGTGTGCCCAGATATATCAATGTATAAATAGAAAATCATTTATGTTTATAAATTTTTAATAAAATAAAGCACCATATTATATAATATACATTATTACAAATATTGAGTTTTACAATAAAGCAGCTTTGTAATGCTTTGTGTGTTGCGGTGAAATTCTTATAAAAAGCTACAAATTACCATTAGATTCAAAGGGGAGGAAAAAATTTGGATATTTTCATTTTATTTTTGTGATTTTCCTGTATGTAAAGTAAATGTGGAAGATGTATCTAACTGGACATATACTCGTCCATTCTTATGAACTCACTACTACTTGCATGTTTGCTTTTTTCCTTGCCTCTTCTTACTCTTGAAGACTTTTGTTCTTAAGAACCATAAAACCAGAATATTCATGATTGTACGTTTATAACTGTTTTATCAACATAACGTTTAAGAAATATTATATTGAATATTAGCTGCATGTAAAATATTACAAATGGCAAGATATAAGAAACAATAATCAATTATAAAACTCATAGAAAATGCTATGTGAGTTAAATATAATTTTTAATATACTATGCCGCGATGTCTTCAGAAGTTTCTTTCGGTTAGAATAATAAAAACCAAGCAATGTGGTTTAGGGCAATTATTCAGAGTATATTCCTAGTCAGAATCAATTATAGGTTTGTAATGCAATTTTACTTAACCTTGCTTACTTACAAAGTATATTTCATTTGAATTATTCGGTCAAAAGTGTATTTTTATATTAACATGAAAAATGTCTACTAAACACGTATACTTTGAAGCAATATATTTTTTTATTCCTTTTATGTCTACAATATTAATTTAACAAAAAGTTACTTCGTTGGTCACATATAAGTGAATGATAATATTATTTCCCAGAATATTATATTACTTATATTAACACACGAGCAAAGGTTTACAATAATCGAGAATAAAGACTTTAATCTGTTCTTCGAATAAATTTATAAGTATACTGTGTGTGTTAGCCATTACGTTGAAGTAATATAAATACTCAGGCATTAGGTCATACGGAGAAGCAATGAAACGCTACCGGGGTGTATTCAGTGGGAATGACTCACAAAGTAGGTAATCACCAAAGTAGTCTAAGAAAAAAACTTGTGTATTGCGTCATTTGTTGCGAAATAAAACAATAAATCTCTCTCTTATATTCCGGGGTAGTGCTAGGGTTGTTGAGTGTGTATTTTTTATTCATTCCTAAAAAGTTAGCAATACCGACAGTTAGATGTTGGATATTGAACTTATTGATTTTTAAACATACAATGGAATCCACTTTTTTTTGAGATCTCTTTAAAATACAGGACCCGGGAACCCACACACTAGTTTCCCCTTAGAAAACCATAAACATTGGCTAAGAATGAGTGTATGCTCAGTGAAACGGACGCCAACCTCCTCTGAGAAGAGGCACTCGATGATGGTGTTATTTTAATGGCCTAATAGTCAATATCAAAATATGTCTACATTGAAATATTTTTTTTATTTTAGTGGCGAAAAACTATAAAACAATTTTTTTGCACACATCATAGACAATGTTTAAAAAGTATTTAAAAAAACGTATTTTTTCATGCCGATGTTGGAAAAATGCATATCGATTTTCACGAGGCGTGAGAATATTTCCCACCCCTAGTGCAGCGTGACGTCATCGGGACGGCCGTCGTCTGTCACGTCATCAATTACAGGAGTTCGGTTTTATCCGAGCCTGTCCCGGGACGGCCGGCGCTCTGTTTTAATGTCTCCTCGTTTATTATCGAATGAGATTGATGGTGCGCGCTTTCTGTAATTGTGACAAATCGCGTAAGCAGTGCATCACCCGAGCATTATGTTAACAAACCATCGACGCTTTGAGGTTGGATTTTACAAATGTAAGCAAAAATAATATGCATTTATATATATAATTGAAATCTGTATTAAAAACACTATAAGCAAGTACCAAATTGACTTAACTGATGTGCATAGCGGGCAAAATTCGCGTAAAATTGCGCGTGTGAAATCTAGTCTATACACTCTTTGATTTGCACTTTTTGATATTTTTTTTTCTTCCGTTTAGCAACTCCGAGCTAATTATGAGATTTAATGTTATTGTTACAAAATAGCTTATATTATATTTATATTTTAAGCTGGTAACCAAATTGACTAAACTGATGTGCGAAGCTGACGAAATTATAACTATAAAAAAAGTCTTGCATACATAACATGGCTTACACTAGTATTTGATTTCTTGTATACGATATTTTCGACCCAATCAATAAACATGTAATTTTATTGAAATTATTTTAGTACAAGTACAAATAGCAAAACTCCTAGTGTTTATGAACGCTATCGCCTTTCAAGCACTTCTTCAGAAAAGTTACGAGTTTTATATATTTAAATAATAACACGGTGGACATGAACAATGTAGTCAATTTAATTATGTTATCAATATATGTTTAAATAACATTTATTTATAGAATATTGCAATAACTAAATGGTCATAAAACTTTGAAATTTATGATCGCATCTACCGAGGCCTAAGTAAAGGACTTAATATCTATCAACCGAGATGTCCTCAATTAAAATTTAACATCCCCTAAGACAGGCTAAGACCTCTTAAGGACCAGTCATTAAATTTTCTAATCTATATTAATATTTAGGCGACGCACTTACGTACTGCGGGCCTGCCGCATATTAATCCCACTGATGTCCGCCGCACGTCACTGAAGTGGGCGCTATTAATGCTGGATATAAGTACAATATGTCCGTAGTTACTGCTAGTTCCAGTGGCAGCCCGCGGCGGGTAAACTCTTGTTTTTTTTAATTATAAAATATTTTTAATTCATTTATAGATTTTAATGTAAAATGAACTGGCATGAATATGATTAAAACAATAAATTTAAAAAAAATAGTTTAAATGAAAACAATATTATTTAAATACATATTATTCGAAATAATTTTAAATTAATCTCAAGAAACATTACCTATAGTCTGATTGAAGATATAAACTTAAAAAAAAAAACCAAATCGGTCTATTACACCTAGGATTTTTGTTTTGTAGAAAACACATTCATTACGTGAAGAATTTATTTATTATGAGATAAAAGCATACATTATGATTAAATGATTCAAAAAGTGTCGTTATACGATTATACAATATCAAGATAACATTATTTAAAAAGACTGCAATCGTTTTATTTGTACAATATTGGTTCATTTTAGAATTTATTTTAGTAGTATTTACGGAAAACATAAGTCACGATTTGTTTCCAAAATTTACACGAATCAACTGGCGGAAATATTTTTACGTTTTATTTTATTTTTGTTCTAAGGAAACGAAAAGAAAACAGGATTGCATCTTGTAAAAGTGCTCCTCTCCGCCTCTGTGATCTCCTGTTGTCATGGGCGGGCCCGCAGCTGCATTCATATTCATCATTATTAATGACAATTTGCCGCCGTACATATTAATTGCTTGGGCGGCTATTCTGGGCTCGTACATTAGTTCCGAGTGGACTGAAAATTCCGCCCACAAGCATTGTGTTACGTGATTAAAAAAAAAAATATATATATATTCTACCCTGGGTCATAATAATATTCATTCTTGACTTGTGAATATACTTTACTAAAGGTTTCATTTTGATATCTACAAAAAAAATATTTTTATAAAAAAAGTTTAAAACCTAACGCTGATAGTATAAGCATTGTTTCAAGCATCAATATTTTTAAATCTTTGTTTTTATACATGGTTTATTTTTTTAATAATATTTGAGTATAAAAAAAAAACTTTGGCATTATACCAACTTGATTTTATTTGATGTTTCCGGTTCCGCCAACATGTTTGGTTGACATCCTCAGGCGGAGGATGCATCCTGTTGCCTGAAGATGCCAACGAAGCGTGAATACGGTGAAACGATGACATTAAATAAATATATAAGGGAATAAAACTTATCCTCTATTACTAAAATATTTTTTTTTGTAATGTTTTTATTCAACTATCGATTTAATTATAATTTTTTAATAAATACCATTTTTAGTGATATTTCTATTCATTTTCTTATGATCTTATCAAAATTGCCAGCAGACTTCTTCCTGTTAATGGCAATTAATTCTGATAGAATTTAAGAACTTTCTTGAAAATAAGATTATTTAAGGCAAATAAGTAACAAAATTTATTGTTTACGACCTTAACATAAGACTTTAATTGATTGAATCGAATTTACATAAAATCTCACTACTTGTGAATTAAACCAACTAGCTTATGCAAATTTCAAAGAGCGCGTTCATTTACCCCTGTAGGATTATTGAGCTATTACTCAAAAGTAATCAAACAACAAAATTCTCTCATAAAAAGAAGATAATATCGAAGAGACTTAAAAGTTCTCCAGTAATGCTTTCCAGTATCGCATCGCAACAGGGCGGGAGATCTATTGACGTCTGAAACTCCGCTAAAGTATATTAAGAATGCATTCTTCCATCGGATCACTTACCGAGGGTCGCGTCTCCCGCCGACTCGAGGAGTCCCTCTTAAACATTCTCGAGACGTATAACTCTCAAAAGAAAATTCAATAAAACAAAACGAAAAAATCCGAGACTTTGTCAGATTCTAAGTTTGTTTTCTGCGACTGGAAATGAAACAAACAAAGCGGGAAACGGAGTACAAGGCGCCTCCGACCGCCGATTGCGTATTCAGGAGGCGTCGCCTGAAAAAGTAGAGTCGCCTCATTACGGCTCCCCATACTTGTTTTTGGGGACGGTCTAGCTGCCTTGGTTCATGGGGAATTGCAAATCGCATTACTGACGGACTCGCGGACACCTCCGCCTGGAGTAGACAGAAACAATCACGCCCGACGAGTACGTGAATTCAAAATACTTGAACGGATTACCTCTCTAAACATCTATTCAAAGTATGTTTGTAAGTTTTGGTAGCCATCATTTCCTTCCCGTTTGTCCTCCAACGTTTTGGTCCATGTGCTAAGAACATTTTTAGATATTTACTCCAAGCAGCACAATATCTAAAAAAGAACCTGATCGCTGCATCTCTTTAATATCAATGAAGTTCTTTGCATGCAAACAATTGTATATTATTACATCTACAAATAATCCTAAATTCTTCTTTTATGCATATAGTATTTCAATATAGCTTTTTAAAAATAAGAAAAATCATTAAAAAACACAAATTTTACACTTCTTTATAACGGTATTATAGTTTTTTTTTTGGTGTCCAACAAAATTTAATACAATTTTATAGCTTTTTAAATGATGTTAATATTTTTATACTGACAGAGCAGCAGCTCTTTTGAAGATTAAAAATAATAAAAAAAATCTATATCATGCTGATCCAAGGATTCAGCCTTATAACCTCTATAATGTTTTTCTACAAATCAATAATGGAAGACTCATTTTAAATAGGTAAAAGCGTTGTATACAAAACATTGATTAGGGTTGATAGTAATATAAACAAAATATTACAAAGACATGCTTCGACTGAAGAAAAAAAGCATCGACGTGCCAAATGGAGTCCTGCTGTTTATCGCAGCCTTAAAAGTAACATTACTGAAGTTCTTTGTGAGGATAAATGGTGGTCTTTTTTGACGACATAAGAAGTCTTGCCGGGACTTAGTGCCCTCTCAGAAAACTTCGGTACGTATTTGGATGCTTCGCCGAACCCGCCTGGAACTTTCTAAAACAGCCTCGAAGCCTCCGTCTATCGAGCTTCCCGACACAATCTCAACCGAAAATCCGATACGAATTTTGCAGCAACAAAATGATTTACAAGGCAGCGTGTGGAGTGTTAGAACTCTCGGCAGCTTAGAGCTTTTTTTTTTTCACGAAACTATTTTTAAGCTACAGAACGTTTGAAGAAACTATTACTATTTATTACAATTTTTCACAATAAATGAGGTTATAATAATAATATAATTTCGCTACAAATTTTTTTTTTTTCACCAGGACACGAAAACTAAAAACATATTTTTTATTTCTCGTTTATATAAACCTTTAAAATATATTGTTTAGTTAAATTTTTATAATTAAATTCAATGTGAGTTCTTATGGCTATTCATACTTGTACAATGGTATTTATGAAATTCGAATTCATATTAAACAAATATCTACGGACTCCATAGCTTTAATGGCGGTCCATAGCGGTGAATGCATATCGCCCTGCGAAGGCCTATAAGGCTTCGAAGGTATGTATGCAGATACTGGCTTGCAATATCTCCGGTGCTGCGGTGGTGCTATCCTCTAGAATTTCGTCATGCTGTGAGGGGTCGGGGGAGCAGCCGATTGACATTCTGAACGGGTCAAAGCTCGTACGGTCAGAAGGCTGTGACCATGCCTTCTTTGAGTATTTAATATATATAAAAAAAACAAACCAAAAGTATTCAGTTTAAAGATCAACAAATTAATCAAGCATATTTTTTATTAAATTATCATAATATTAAGCATAAGAGTTTTAGCGTAAAAATCAAATAATAAACTCTGTGTTTTTTTTTTTATAAAAATGTATCTATCCGAAATATTTTTGTGTATAATTACGAAGTTTATCTATCCTATTAGCAATTTATTTTTTATTTGATATGTGCGTTATACAGAAAGTAATTTTTTGATGTGTTGCATTCCTGTTGCACTGCGGATTGTAATTTCCACGTGAAAGAAAGTTTACATGTGTTAAATTTTTTTAAAAAATCTCGGTTTTTAAGTATGCTTAAATAATATTATATGCATTTCATGACAAAGGGTCACCGTAGTGCAGCTTATTCACGGTGAATTTGGAGGGACCGTGACACGGACGTGACCGGACCGTAGGGCGGGGCCGATACGTGACCCGGCCGGGCCCAGGGACTCTAAAATGATTGTTAACGTCTCCAAAGCTTTGATTCGGGACTGGGGGGAGACGTGAAGATGTTCATGCAGATAACACGCGTCATGGGAAAAGAATTCGTGAACAAGCTGTCAATATTTCTATCAATGTGCTGTATATTTTTTATCCAAAGTATGATCATCGGATAATCCATAGTAGTTTTTAACTGTTTTAACTGTTTGAAACTTGAAACATTGTTGACCTATCGTTTACTAATGTTGACATTAACATATGAAAAATATACAAAATATTTTTTTCATTATTTTTCCTTAAATTAACACATAATTCTCTAACTCTTCAATTTTTTTCACGGAAAAATAAAAAATCATGCAGTTAAGGGTTAATTGTACATTAAAAGTTCCAGCTAGTCTGTTTCTATTAATATCTATTGGATCATCTTTGATCATGAATAATATCAAGTCACTACCTTCTAACGCCTCCTCAGGACGACGATTAAAAATTAAATACTATTTATATTTTTTTTAACACCAGATTGATTCCAACTGAATATTTTGTTTTTTTATACTCTTGCAGTTACATTATCTTAAAATATAAATATACTATTTGTTTACTAAAATAAGTAGAAAATTAAATATCAGCAAAAATTAAGATACGAGTTCTTAAAATATACTTTGAATTACTTAATGAATAATAAAAAAAAGCTTAATAGCATCGAAATAGTACTTATTTTTGTACGCTCGGTGCATTCGGAATAAAAATAAACGCAATACAAGATTTTCTTTTCAAACTCACACGAGTAGTCGATTTGTTTGAAGTCTGACCTTTTTGTACAGGGGCGTGAAGTGTCGAGAAAGTTAGTCAGATTTTGTATATAACAAGTACTGAGGAAAGGAACTAAGAGAGGTGGGGATTCAATTCCACCCTTATAATAATCTTCGTTTTTCATGGAAAGCCTTTAGATATACGGTTGTACTTATTTATATCTAATCTATGTACCATAACTTCAGTGTAATTCTGTCACATTTGCTTTAACTTAAATTTAAAAAGTTCAAAATAAAATTTTATGTTACCATTTTTTACTCTAAAGCTTCTGAAAAACTTGATACCGGAGTGATAAAAGTTTAACATATTGTTTAAATGAAAACATATTTTATATGATGTATGAAGACACAAAAAAATGCTATTATTTGATCATTTTTATTGCTTTTTTATGTTAATCTTCAAATATTTTTAAAATTCTTTACTTTATTTTTAAAAAATTCCTAAATTTATTTTACTTGAAAGGCTTTTTATAAAAAATTGTATCTTTCTAGGATTGGCTATTAGTGATATAAATAAGTAAATTTAGTTGTACTAAAAAACGACGCTGTTTTTATTCAAGTCGAAAGACTTAGGTAATCGTTCAATAAGAAATCTTATTTCATTCAATGGCTAGATAATATAATGTATCAAGACACCCCACAGTACCATACTCCCTGCAATTCGGCAGCCCCAAGTAACTACCATCCCTTATTCATGAAGAGAGCAATCTGTCAGAAGCCGTCCACGGGTCTTAACTCGTCAAACCATCCCCGTTAACCCCATACAGCGGCGGCCACAGAATTTCTTATGGGACATTCGACTGTAGAATTTAAAGTAGCAAACGAGTTACTGAAGCTTACCTCCTTGGCTTGAAATTCTTCACCATGAAAAGGAGTTTTATTTCTAGGGTTGTCGTGGGTCAAATGGACATTTTTATTACGCGCATATAAAGAATAACACCTATCTAAAATATTCAATAATCATAAAAGAGTTAAACATTTTTTCGCTTGCAAATTTAAAAAATATAAATAACAATAAAAAGTTTTTTTTAAATTTAATATGCGGTAAATATTTATACTCTAAAATACCACACTTCCTTGTAAGATAAGAAGATTGGATCAAAAAATGATAAGTAAGAAGTTAAAACGATAAAATGTTTTTATAAATTGACAAAATATGTTTTTGAACATTAGATAATCACAAATGATAGTCTTTGAATTTATTTCGGTGTTTATAGAGATTTTAATTTTCTTTGAATATGAAAACAATTCGGTATATTCAGTGCATACCCGCATAAATTTATTATAAAAAAAACCTGATAAAGGTCACTTTTAGTATGAATAAAAAATATAATATTACGTAGCTTTTCGTTTCTTATTTTAATAAGCCGTAAGTATTGTTTCTTTTGTGTTATTAAATTTTAGTAAGTTTTATATATGAGTATGTTATATCCTTCACAAAGCTTTAAACAAATTTTTCAAATTGTTAAAATCTCGTTTTTTGTTAAAATCTTAGTAAACTAACATTGGTACTATTTAAAATATTTTTACTTATTTTTTTAAATCTCATTAATAGAAAAGTCGTATTTTACAGTATTGTTAAAAATAAAATTTATCTTAATGAAATCAAAAAATTTAATTTTCTGTTGCGTTCAGAGAATTTCTCATAACCCAATCGTTTTCATTTTAATTACAATTTTATGACATTGAAAGACCCGTAATGACTTTTAATGACACATTTCTGGAGTCTTTCCTTTAATTACTAACGACTCATAATTCAGTTAAGGTTCTATTAAGAATTTTATCAATAACATTACCCTCTCTAGATTGTCTTCCTCCCCCACAAACAAACATGGGGTTGCGTCGTATCTCCCATCAAGCGCGAATTACGTATTCCAAATAACATGCGACCCCATTTCATAGGCAATAACTTAATTATAATATCATCGTATCCACCATGGAAGCTATTATCTCTCATTTTAGAATTTAGATTGTAGTGCATCTTAAATGTCCTTTCGATTTCGAAATACTTTGAATAGCTTTGAGTTAATCATACAGCTGTTAATTGTATCGATATAAGAATTCAACTTAAAGAATGTTTTAAAAAATATGTTTATCGATACCAAGGCAGTATCATCTATACAAAAAAATGATTTTAAATATGAACTTTTGTTTTTAAATTAACATAATACAATTAATAAGCTCCTATTAATTTATAAGTAAATAATAAAAATCTGGTTTTTTTTTTAATTTTAAATTGATTTCTTAAAAACTGAGTAAATGTGCATTTTTCTCGAAATGTACAGCCGTCTCATTCAAAAACGATGCATAAATATAAGCATTTGTATGAAAGTTGAACACGTATGTTTTTAATGGGCTTATACTTTATTTTAATTTAGGACTTAAGTTTTCCTCTTTATCAAATGGAAGTTTAAAGTAATTTAGAATTCATATATTACGTGAAAAGGATGTGAAGTGCTTTGTTAAATGTCTACCTAATAATTGCATGCATTAAATTTAGATTTTATCTGCATTTAATGGGAAATGCTTTTTGAACAATAATCAGACACTGAACTTAATCTTAATACGTGAGGATTAAATGAAACCGTTCTTACTTTTCAGTATCATGCCTGTTTAATCTTTGTTGGTAGTTTGAAGAATAATACCCTAAAATAATAAAAATTCGACTATTTGTTACTTTTTCAATGTTTTGGAGAAAAATTTAGATAAACTACAATATATAAACAATATCGACTGAGGTAAGAAAATTTTTTATTAGTGACTAAATATAACTGAAAATATGTAATGGAGAAAGTAATAAAAACTGGTACAAAATAAAAAAATATTTTTACCTGATTTTTACAGCAATACATATTGTACTGACCACTGGAAAGAGTTGGGTTTTAATTTTAGGCCTCATGGGTTTGCTGATCGTTATATGAGTCGTTGAACTGTAAAACCTCTCCGGATATATTTTTATAAAAACATTTAGGTCCATAGGTTATCTTTTTTGATAAAACAATTCTATAAAATTCTTTGAAACAAGAACAAAATTTACAAATAATAATTGAAACACATTTATGCAACTTTCCAAAAAATATCTGAAGCGGGTTTTACAACTCGACGACTCATATATTTTGGACTAAAAAACTTGGATCGTAAACATCACCCGTTTAAATGTGGATTTATGTAATAATCAATAAAAATTTGTTATGTGATTCATTTGAACTGTGATCTATAATATATTTTACTATAGGACGTCGTAACACTAAAAAATAAAACTTATATTATATGTGTGACGATCAAAAGAGAGAATCTACCTACAGTAGCTGTATTCAAGGATTAATATATGATAATGGCTGTAGGAAGATGAGTGGTTCTATTCCAGTTTCTTCATTATCGTAACATATTATTTTGAATACCATGAAGCCATCACCCCCATGATATTACGTCGAATATTACATAAGTAAATAGGTTACTTCAAGTATTGTGTATGGGGATGAGTTTCATATGAAGGAATCCACCCCTTCAACTATTACTTAGCGATTGTTCGAGATGAAGATTATAATCAAAATATGCTTTGAGCGTATAAATTTCGATCCACGTACCTGGAGTAACATTATAATAGCTAAACGAACTTGATAGTGGAAAATTTGGATGCGAAGATGCTATCAAGTGTATCGTTAATGTATTTCTATCTTACACTTGAATCTAAATTAAATTATTTGAATCTAATTTTACACGCTTGCATCATATTTGACGTGCATAAATACATTATGTAGAAGTAATACTCAACCGTGTGTTCTTGTGCAAATATACAAATGATTTATTATTAAAATTGATTTTTTTTTCAATAATTTATGAAAATATCCCTATTCCTAAAGATAGCCTTTGTACCGGTACCGGAAAGTTGAAACTTTAAAAAAAAACCACACTTATTTATATACTTACTACAACTACTAAAGAACGTATAATATAGTTTATTTTTCTTTCTTAAATGGCTTTAAAATTAAGTCTAAGTTAGACAACTTTTTTATAATTTAGTTTCAGGTTAAGAAATGTGTAATAAAATACTGCCGATTTAAAAAAAAAAACGAACTCAATTCTCACTTAAAAACCCTTAAAAAACAAAGCAGATAAAAAATTACTTATTTGATCAAAATTATCCATATTTATTGTTCAAACAGAAATCTTAACCAAAATCAAAAGCTGTGTAGATAACAAATGAAAAAATATAAGTGTACCAATCAAACCTAAAAAATATATTTTAATTAAATAGACAATGTACGAGACATATAAGTCCACAGTCTTTGTTCCTAGTTCCTTTGTTCTTTACAGGAAGGCATGCTCGGGACAATTTAACTGCGCCAATGTCTTCTTTCGCCGGTTACTGGCGAGTGGTGGCTTAATTTATTACACCATTGATAATTTACAGTTTATAGAAATTTTCTATACATGGATAATATCACAGTTCATAGATAAGCCAGTTGCCGTCCGATATGGACAAAAAAATGTGATAAAGCATTGAATCTTTTTAAATAAAATAAAATTATAAAAATTTGATAAATTTAATCTATACATATAACTAATCAAAGTTTTTACGGCCAAAATGGCGGACTTGAATAAAAAGTATCCAATACTTCAGCCTTGCAAGTTGGGTGCTGGTGTACTCGCCGTATACATTTCGTTCTCTTTATTCCCATATAAATCCGGCCCAAGTCCGCTGGCTGGAAATTTTCTGACACTACGAATAAAAAAACTTCCCCAAAGGCGAAGTTTGGAATAAAACTAGGCATATTTGGAATATCCTAGCCGAGTGAAGCTTGCTTATATATACTAAAGGTGAGTTAAAAAGTTTTTATCCAGTAGCGGAGACATACAAATGTTATAAAAATTTTTTGGATATAAAATAAAGTCTCAAAAAAGCGTAATTTAATCAGTGGAGTGCTTCTGAAACAATGCTTTACTTATCTTTTTATTATTTTTATAAAAGTATAAAATTTTGTTTACTTCAAACTAATTGAATAAAGATAAGATACTCAGATTTTGGATTGGCATTGAATGCTATTGAATTATCTCGCAGTTTTTATTATTTAAATTTTATTATTATTTAAAACGGGAAATGTACTCATTAATTCACGTCGTACAGAATAAGTACACGCATATAAAGGAAACAATAATTAAAATTATATAACGCTATGATTAAAAGGTATAAAACATAGCGTTGCTACATATCTGTAGAAATTACTTAAAAATGAATTGTATTTTAAAAACAATTTGTATCCATGCACTATGATTTTTATGAAGTTTGTACGGTAACTTAATTTAAAAAATAAGGTTGGCTTGATAAGCTTCCCTGCATACTATTAACTGCATGACGTATAATGCCAAAGTTTGTGTTTTAAAATTAAGTGTGCGTTCTATAGAACTTTTCAATACCACAGGGAGAAATATTAGTCGACGTTAGCAAAAGCAACATCACTTCGTTACGAGCTCCGAGAACTTAACGTAAATTTTGTTCGCCACTTAAAGTTTCCCGGCGTTCGAGCTTTTTTACATTCGACTTTACCGTAAATCAAGCGCAGCAAAATACGCTTTTTTCCGACGTGTTTTTCTATAGCGGAGCTTTTTCTTATATTGCGAAAGAAAATCTATCTCAGTGTTTATAACTAATTAGAAATCTCGGGCGGAAAGTCAGATGTTTTACTTGCAGAGTGAAAATTTCTACATTAAGTTTTCTGACAACAATCTTAGGGATGAGTTCGGTGTATCAACACAGGCTTAAAGTTATTTTACGTTTCTGGGAAACTGTTTGGAGTTCTACTAATTTTATTATGAAGACGTGTAGGCATTAATTAATTAAGGCGAATTAAGTTGAAGACATTAATTAAAATCAGAGACCAGCTTAATTATATTCAAGTCGTACATAATTTACTGACATATATTTATTTAACAGTTGTATAAGGTTACTAAGAACTACTGAAAAAAAATAGTTACGATCATATCTGCTTTTAATTTTTTTAACTTATTGATTAAACAATTTTTGTTATATTGAATATATTTTTATTTTTCAACAAATATTATGACCCGTAGCGAGACGAATACAAACATTAAGTACTTTAAGGGTGGTTTGGCTGTTTGCCCGGTATCTTGAACAAACGTCATTAAGAAAATGACTCTACCCACCTCCCTCTCCTAGTCCTGCAAGTCTCGTGAGAGTTACGGAATAAGAGAGGAATCAACTGCAGTAGGAAAATATTACTATTCATATTATCATTAATTTTCACTTTTATTAAGACACAAAAATATTTGATCATTGATTCTGCATTATTTATAAAAAAAATGTATATCAAGATCCCAAGTGTATTTGTTATAAAAATATTGACACCTCGTCCGGCGATAGTAAATTCTCAGTTTCGAATCACAATTAAGTAGTAAAACAAATTATAACTCAACACTTCATACAAAAATGTATACGCAACTTATATTTGTATCAATCATTGTTCAATATTTCCATTCATTGTTTTGAATGCTAAATTGCTCAATATTTATTAAATCTATCAGTGTATGGATGTGAATGCAGTAAAATAATATAATAAATCAAATTTTGAGTTATACAAGGTTTTTCAATACGATTTTTTTTAAATGCATTGTTTTGACGTCGATCAAATATAGGAAAAAATGTAAATTATTCATTAGTTGTCATCCCCATCACAGCTTCTCAGATCAGTATCAACCAACACCCTGGGGAAGCTGAATATTAAATACGCAGATATTACCCAGCGACAGTGGCTTTATTTGCCCGGAACAGTTTCATTTGTATTCATTGAGGCACGTGACGTAATCAGATTGGCAATCTCACACTTGTCATATGCAAGGGTGGGGGCCGAAGAGCCTCCCGGGGTGTCAGTCAGACTCCTGGGCGTCCTGTCTCAGAAGCATCCCTTAATTGTTTCATCCCCGTCTCTGCTTCACGCTTGTCTGCCAAACTTTGTCTGAGATTCACAGCAAGTTTTGGCTCCAGTATAAATGTCTACTCGGAATATTCATCACCCTGCGAATTAAATGTCTCTTTTAAATAACTAACTCAATAGTAGTTTAAAAATGCCAAATATGTATTAACAAAGGATAGAAGAAAATTCCAATAGTTTTCAGAATTTTTTTTTAATCGCTGATTTTTCTAACAATTGATCAATCGTGTATATCCGACAGGAAATACCTCTTTTAAATTTATATGGATAAATAATAAAAATTATTTTATATTTTATTTACACTTTAATATATATAATTTATATTTAGTTTAAACCTACCAAATACACAAAAATTAAAACGTTTTGTCCAAATAATTATATGTTACATTGTTTTCATGATCATTGTATTTCACTTTGCTCGTGGTACTGTTTGAATAGCTATAAGTTAAACTCATGTATATAAACAATTTTTAAAGTTATTTTTGGTTGTTTATTTTATTATTTATTATCAAATAAAGTTAGTTAAAAATCCAAATCTAAAATAAATAAATATAAAAAACCACGTTTGAATTGGAGGGACCCTAGGCGTTCGCGCTACTTGGCGCTACTTGCGTACTTCCCGCATCATCTCCACATATTACCATATTTTGGCCGCTGTTCATTTCAATATTAAATACTTTGCATATCTCCAAGGGACCGGCTGATTGCGTGCTCTTGATACCTCCCAATTTGAGTAAGCAAGAAAAATGCCCGGCCGTCCTCGCCCGCGTCGCATTCTTTACGCCCGGCTCCAAATTGCCATTGATTCCTATGGGATATTATCTCTGCCAGACGGGCCGAGTTTATTCCTTGTACACAGACTGCATTTTCTCGTTATGAACATTCTAGAAAAAGTTTACGCGTTTTATATTACAGGAATAAAGAATTGAAGATACGGCGCGTTTCTAAGAAACTACAGACTGATTCCTATATACTTTAGAACATTTATGTATAAATATAAATATCAATATCAGCCAACATAACTATTAGATATTTATTTTTTTCTTGTAGTCGAAATACCGGACGCGTATCTGTTTAAATGTGAAAGTATTTTTAAAATGATCTACCATTAAACGTGCTATTATCGTAATTAAAAATTCAGATTCTTTACAATGAAAAGAGGGGTTAAACAATAGAGATTGGATTTAAAAATATTTCCACATTTAAATTGCAACCCTTTTTGTGACAGGGTAAAATTAAACATTAGATCTCTTGAATGTACTGTAAGTGGCACCGTTTATCACACTGTCCAGAAGTGTCCACTGCTAAGGGTTGTTTTCACCCCACCCTCCATAAATAAATTGACTGCAATTATCAAAATTAAATTTGGCCGGACCCTTCGCGACTTTTTCCATGAGATGCGTGTGTGGGGGAAGCAGTGCGAGCTGCTGACCGTGGGATGGAAATGGGACACGAATTCGATACTTATAGACTTGAATATAAAACCACATTATATATATATATATATATATATATATATATATATATATATATATATATATACACACACAAATATACATACTGCTCATCAAAATCACGAGTAGTTGAAATTCAAGTAGAAACACCACAGTGGTAATTTTTAATCCAGCGACCCTTTCCTACATTTGCAATGAGTCTATCTCGCATGCAGAGTAATGTGGCCATTTCAAACACAGAAATAATTACCTTCGTACGTACTGAAAGCCGAGCTTATAATGCAAGTCTGAGCTTACTGAAGGGGCGAGCTCACAGCAGTGGAAGAATTACGTAAAAATACCATCAAATTCATGCTTCGGTGATGTATTCGGATATGTTCAAAATGAAAATATTTTTACACATTCATAATAAATTTCTGGTATATCTAGTAAAAAAGACAACAAAACAGTTGTAGAAAAAATTATCTGAATAAAAGCTTATAATTTACAGTGGTGATGGATATTATGTCACTGAGAACATTTTTTTCGAACAGCCTAGTATATTTTTTATAAACTTTTATAAATACTATCAAATTTCTTTTTTACAGTATTATCGTTTTACATTTTGCTAATTCTAGTAAATAAATAAAAAATTGAAACGCTGCAAATATTGGAAATTAAACGCAAATTACGCATTATAAGTTATACATATATCTCTAAAAAGTATTTACTATTAATTTTCGTAGCACGATGTATGAAATTTTAAAAAATAATATCAAAAATTTTAACTTTTGATTTTTTGATTATAAAAAATATACAGCGGAAAGAATAAAATACAATATTCTTTTTCTCTCTAAGTAAATACGCCAGTGAGCATTTCATGATAATTTTATGAGAAATATGTTTACAACTTCGTATTCTGGGACTCCCTACAGTCTTTCCGGTTCCTCTGCATGCTGGAATAAATAATAAAATAAATATATTATTCTGTTATGTATTAATTTTTCATGAAAGTCGGTCAGGCGTGAGGTGAGAGGGTTGTTACCCCCAACCCCTCACTCACATCCCACCGTTCTCATGATCAATGGTTATGGCATATAAATTAAGAAATTCCACAGAACTCCTACATTTAAAACAAGGAAATCTCTAAATATGAAAGCTGGCGTTCTAGGAAAGAATAGATAAAATATTACAACAGGGGAGATAAAATTATCGCGTTTATAGCGAAAACAAGTTTCAAATAGGAATTGAAATCGTTTTCACGGAGATTTAATATTTTAAATTATAAAAAAATACTTTTTTACTTAGATACATGGTAGTACTCATAAACGCTAATGGTGAATGTTTAAGTTCCGGGCTTGTATTATTGTTTATATTTAATTATAGTCAGATAAAACAATCAAAATCCACAAACCACAGTTCTTTACTATAATATATTTTATTAAAGTAACATGTTGACACTCAAAGTCAGGACTTTAACTTTAATTAATCATTAAATCGTTGTATCAACATATTTTTTTTTATATACAAAGTTTATTTTATATATTTTAAAATAATTGAAGAGATCTCATTAAATTATCAGAAAAAATAATCTTGTTGAATATGCCACTAATTATTTTATTAAAAAGTATTGATATTGGAAATATTTATTATAGGAACTCAGTTATAAATACATAAGTAAAACCAAATAGTACACGAGAAATTTAAAATTCTCATTGACAATGCATCCAATAGATAAAAAACCTAACACTATCTCAGTAAGAAATATCAGTGGCTGAAAATTATTTTGAAAGTTAAACTAAAAAGCTTTATACAACTTATATACTTGAGTTGAATATAATCCTTTGATTCGAGAAATAATAACTCTATAGAAAATCCAAGAGGAATATAATTTCATTTTATTCCTTTTGTGTATAGTCGCATCTAAAATATTTACAACCCCTAGTTAACACGTATTCTGGTCGTAGTAGAAAATTATCGGTAGCAGAATGCCACGGTAGGGGGAGGGTATTACCGGAAGCGCGCTACCCGCCATATTTTTGCTCATAACCGTTTAATTACAACATCCGGTCTTTATGGAATAACTTCCATCGAATGGAACGAGTTCATTAAAGAGGAGATTAAAATTTTGGAGATGAAATGACGTCACGACTGGGTTGAGATTGCTTTTCGCGGGGCGCTTTTTTGTCTCCCAATGAAGATTCCTAGATTGATTAAAAACTTAGTCGCTTGAATTGAATTCCTTTAAGATTTATTACGCTTAATTTGCTTTCAATGGCATTGGATTGTTTTTTAAAAGGGTTGAAAATCGGATTTTTTTAAATGAGTATTATAATACATATATATAGCGCCATTTGAAATTATATTTTTAATCCGTTTTACCAAAATTTTATTCCATATTTTGGCATTTATACATTTTTCATAGGTAGATTAATAAAGATGCATGGGAGAAAATTCGTCCTCTGGGTAAAATTTTTTGTAATTATAAATATTTTTTTTAATATTAAGCAAAAATAGGCCTGTTATAAATTTTATATGACTATTCAATTATTTGCTCTGTTGCCAAGTTGCGGCAGTAATCAAAAGAACTCAAGCAAAGCCATAAAGTGTGAGTACTAGTCCAATGTATGTCAGGAAAAACATTGAGGACTTTTTTCATCGTTTCACATGTGAGTTAACCTAAAAACATACTTTTTCTATTTTATTCGCATGGAAGTAACATGTCTGGGTAATATTCAACTACTATTTTGACTAGACTGTTTCCGTAGTTAGAGCAATATAGTTCTCCGTGGCTGGCGGCACCGGAAGTTCACATGGGTATACTACGATTCGTAACATCCCTACGGTGATAGAACTTCCAGATCTATTGTCGGCTTGATTTGTGGAGCTACTTATCAGTCTAACGTATAAACAGCGGGAATGTCATGGCTTTATGTGCTGTTTGCTTTCATTTTTATATATGTAACCTCAAGATAAGTCTTTACCAACGGTTTTCAGGTACATTAAGATTAAATGACTTTTTCAAATATATTGAATGACATTTAGAAATTTTTGGGCTTTTCTCATGAAAAAATATTTCATTCAAATCAAAATATCTATTGCATGAAATTTAAACTGAGTTTGCATATCAACCTTGAACTTTCATTCAAATAAAATTTTAATTCGTTAAAATGTTTTTTTTTTGTTCATTAACATCATAAGAATTATATCAACTGTTGCATGAAGATATTTTATTTAAAGCTATATTTTTACAATAATATTGAAAACGTTTAACGTTTCTGGAATGTCTTATTTTCTTTTATGATTGATACTCATTATTAAGACTATGGTCTTGAATAAATTCAATAACATTTTTTTATTAAAGTTTGATGTGACTTTTTAATTTTTGTTTTGTTCCTATGCTAGATAATTTTCCTAGTGTCAATACTCATAAAACATAAAAATAAATGGTATTTTTTGGGAGGACTTTAATCACTAAGCAAAACGTCGACATGTTTTATTAAAACATAAGTACGAGGCGGGCACAGTGTTTTCATTACGAAGCATTTTCAAGCAAAGGGTCTGCGGAAGCTCTCCCCGACCGTGCTGAAAGAAGTCCTTCACTTACTTTTCACTCGCATTTCTAAAGCTTGTATATCACGATTACATGTGTGTAATATATTATGTATGTTTCAAGATTTTAATATATACATATAAAAAATTAAGAATTTATTATATATATATATCTTAATTTTTCATTGAAAAATTAATTTTATGCTCCCAGAGTAAAGCCGATAGATGCATACAAAATGAAATCGCTACATCATTAGTAAACCTGTTCTTTTGAAATTAAATTCAATAAGCTTTGAATAACTCCGTATAAAAAAATAATCATATTTTCAATGAGAACATACTTAATTTAAATTGGTTGGGTTGAATTTTTTTCAATTTAATGATATCTTTTGGGGTATTAAAATCTTAATAAAAAAATTATATCGATAATTGTGTAACACTTCTTTACAGTGAAAGAGAATCGCAACTTGCGGCTAGAGCTGTCCATTCCTGATGGGGTTGTGAATGAACACAAATGTTTTCAAAGCCAAGTACCTACTTACCTACCCAGCCTTCATAAAAGAAATATTGTGGGCTTCCCTTTGGGTGTTATAACATCCCTTGGGGTAGATATGAATGAAATCGTGTATTGAATGCAGTCCTGAATAGATTCTAAATAATGTCCATGAGGTTTGTTTCAACCCCAATATTAACAGTTTTGATAAACTTTTTCATAAAGTATTTTAGTATAAAAATAATGGACCAACATATTTTTTTAATAATTGATAATTATTCGCGTCAAAAAAAAAATGCTAACTACACTTAAAATATTATTTTACTAAAAATAATTCAAAAAATTTAAGGAATTTTGTAAACAGGTAATTGCATTATACAAAATCAAAATTATGTGTTTCTTTCAGCAGGCTCTGAGCCATTATAACTGTAAATAATAAATTTAACGATCGCTATTAATATTTATACACAACAATACATTATATCTGTTCTTCCCCGAGAGCACAGCTCCCCCGTGACGCATACAAAGTAATCATAATTTGTGATACACTTTCAACTGTGGAGTCGCCTCCTAAATCATCGATATAGTTGCACGTCGCACTAACCATCTACCCCTACAATAAATTTAATTCTGAATTTAATAAATCAGAGGAAACTTTGCTTGTATCCATCCGGGCGTTAATCGCAGGAGGTACCGACTACCCATAATCATAATTGTAATTTAATTCCACACTATATTTTGCAGCTTATATTCAAATAACACAAGTAAAACAAGAATATTAAAAAATATATTTAATAACCCTTGCAATATAAATAATTTGAATACAAATGTTTTGTTTTAAAAATAGTAGTTTTATAACAAGTGTTTATTGTATATACAATAACATAAACACACAAATATATTAATCAAACTCCATTAACAAGAAAAACTCCATTAAGAATGCATGATTTTACGCGTGTATTGTAATTATTATATAGATAATAACATAAAATTTATTTATTTATAATTTAACAACACACCAGTTAAACTTATATTTGAGTATTTTTCCCACTTTTTCATTTATTGACACTAATTGCGCCAACAAGCTATTTTCTTAATTTACCAATATTCTAGTATAAATAATAAAACTTTTTTTGAAATATAGTAACGAAGTATTGATGGCAATATTTTGTATTGCATTGCAGCACATATCTAAAACGTGAATAAAAAATCATTAAACGCGCAAATAATGAATAATATAAGTGCTTTTTATTAATTCTGCATGGCGGAGCGTAATTTTAATTAATATTTATACTAAAAATATTTTCATTCCCGAAATTTTAACCTCATTTATTATTCCACCTTTGGCAAATTACAAATTCAAATCTAAAATAAGATTACATTCATTTCATATTACCAGAGTTATTTTATTCGAAACGAAAGCCTCGCCTCCACTCACGTGAAATAAAATTCTAACAATTCTCGTTAACCCTTATATTTAAAAACAAAACATTGCTGGGGTGGATTAACCTTTGACCCTAAATATTTCCTCGTTCTCGTATCTAATCATTAGAAGAGGCACTAGGGGTGTTGTTAGAGACATTGGTGAGGAGGACCGGAGATGATTGTTCCATCAAAACTGGTTATCATAAAGGCTTGCCTACCAGATATTGCCCCGAGGCTATAGATGTATGTCTATTGAAGACCCATTCTCCCCTGAAAGATGTAATTATTGTTTTGAATACATCAAATTAATTTTTAAAAATACATTTACGAAAATTTTAATTATCATAGAACCATTTTTCCGTTTAACTTTTTGGGCAGTAGTCACATGTATAATTAAATTGACTTGATACGACGTCTTTACTAATATTTTGAATATCAAAATAATTAAAATTAAAGTACGATTCAGAACTCATGTAATTTTTTAAACAAAAAAATATGACCAAAAAAGTATTACTGGTAGGAAAATAAGCAAAGCAATTAATACAAAAAATTTAAATACTCACAAAAAACCATTAAAGTAAAGAATTAAATAAAGGATTATTTTTCAAACCATATTGTTTTGTATTTAAAAAAAATATATTGCTAGTTGGATTTGTAAAACGAGACCCAAAACCGATGCCTTTACAAATGTTGGCATTTGTACAAAGAGCACAATAAAAAACCTGTTTGTGGACCGGTCTCTTTCAGCATGACTTATCACAGTGTCATTGAATAAATATCTATTTATTTATTGTTACCCTTGTTGGAGGCTCGCCCCTGCCTCCCATGTAGAATATTTATTTACTGTGGTAGATATTATGGCTCTTATATTAGCCGCTAGACGGTTTGCAATAAAAGTTTTATGTTTTTTTTTTGGTTACATTAAACCGTACTAAAACTACTGTAGTTGGGATTAATTGCGTGTATATCAATACACGGAATTAATCCCAACTACGGTGACTACAATAAATTCTCTTTATGAAAACTTACATACCAATTTAATATTATTTATTTAACAACACAAATAAAACCAAAGTGTTTTTTTATATATTAACATGAAACGACGGGAAATAAGATGATTGGGATGAAATTCAAACCCACATCTTGTGTCCATCGTTTTCTGGTAACTACACGTATAAGGTATTATTACTTATTCGGTGCATTGAAATATATATAAATATTTTTATAATATTTAAACTGTCAACAGTTTACACAACTATTTTATATTGAACGCATAAAACTGCTTGCTCAGATTTGGTATTTGCTGCTCGGCTGTGACATTGTACTTAAGCAAATTATTTGATATCCAGAGAACACAGCAGGCGCCCGGCTTAATATCCTTACCGGGTGCTAACTTTATATTATGGACATAACGAAATTAAGATTTGGGGCATAAAGGTAATCCGCAAACCGCAAAAATGGCCGGCGGTAATATGGCGGGGGGCGTCACGTCCGACAGACTCGCTGCACCGAACATGCAAGGGTACTGCAACCTATTATGCAATTAATATTTATTTATTATTAATTTATAAATTAAAATTAAAACATTAATATTATTATATTTCACTTAATATTGCAAATAATGCTAGAGCGCTGTCTTAAAATATTTTATCCCAAAAGAGTTGGCGGCCGGAAAATTGAAAAAAAAAAACTTTCGATACCTAAAAAATTTCAAGTAATTATATTACAACAATAAGAGCAATATCTTCAAAAAAGCGTTTATCGATTCAAACAAATAATAATGTTTATCATCACAAAATATGAATTTAAATTCAAGATCAATTTTGATTTAAAACCAATTCGTTGTTGTACGAAAAGTTCGAAAACTCCAGTAGGAGGTTAAACATTTGTGAATCCCAGGAAACACAGTTTTACAAGCAAGGTATTAAAAATAATACATCTCGGCTTAAGGGGTGTTGACATTCACGGTGACGTCATAAACGTAACCTTTTATGACGTCATTAGCCACCCGACCGCTGCTAACCTGGTTGTGTTTTTGTGACGCCATTGCTTCTGCTTATTATGACATAATACAAAGTGGATATGTGTGAAAATTGCCAATTATTTTAGATATTATTTGATATAACTTGATTTATGAACATAATTTATATTTGACAGTAAAAATATTTCTATTAATAACAACATTAAATGTGATTGATTTTTTGTGTATATATTATTTGTTTTAGTAAAAATGTATTTTACTTTTGAAAGTCAATATTATTTTTGATTTTACCTTTTAGGAAAAAATATATACGACTGGAAACCGTGGATCTGACAGAAACAATGGCGTTGCTCTAAAAAAATAAAGTTTTTTTTATTTTAACACTTGTACACAACAATAGTTCACATACAGTTTAATATAAGGCACATTATCTTACCTAAAAAAATAAAGAAACGACAATTAAAGTCTATCGTCCACTTCACTTCACATTAACTCAAATTCTCTTTTATTTCCTACCCACAATCTATGACAGCTCGGCTCTGGTTTTTATCGGCCGTCCACTGTTTTACCGACAGAGTAATCTTTAAGAAAAATATTTTCTTTACAAATATAATAATAAAATATTAAACAACGCGAAAACTGTCATAATTAACGGGAGTCGATAAAAAACTCTATATTAAATTAAATATCGCACGTTCAAAGTATTACTTGAAAAATGCGTAATGCTTTAATTTTTATTTAAAAAATTTTAATTCCAATATAAAATACACTGAAATTCACCACCAAAATATTAAAATGTATGAACGCAATAACTGCAAAAGCATCAGAGGATAGATACAGCTTCAACAGTTATTGAAAATAATTTTTCATCAAAAACGCATAGAATGTACCGTGGATAAATCAAGTTAAACGAAAAGTGTCCATGGGGTCATGAATACAGGCTTTTTATGGGCGAAGTAGGAATCACGTGCGCCTGCGGTCAGCGGCGCCATCGGGGGAGGCATTCATATTCAATACTTTATTACGTCATCAACATAATACTACCCCGAATGTGCCCCTGCCAAATAGAGTGCCATCATTTGTCTATAAATGTATGGCCATATGTGTTTTGATATTCTCGGGCTCACTGGTCCGAGGAACTTTGGCCGGGGATCGTGCTTTGTTATGTGCGGTGCAGTTTTAGTCATTTTTATCGGACGAGATCTTTTTTTTTTTTTTTTTTTGAGTGCGCAATCTGTTACTGCTGATTGACTGTGATTGTGGGTGTTCAATGAATTGTTGCGAGTTGCTGGAAATACATTGAGGGACGACTGTAAATGCAAGTATATAAAAGGTTAGGCTATTGATGCAATACTATATGACAATTTATTATCAAAAATAAATATTTAGAATTAATACACTGTGAGAAAATTGTTTATGATGTATCTACACTTTTATATTGGCAACTTTTTTTTGCTCTATTTCTTGTATGAACTTTGATTATCAAAATTACAAGGCGCCCTTGAGATATATTTAAGCAAAAACAGGAAAATCCAAATACTGTTTGTACAAAGATCATAAATATCTTTTTTTTAAATAAAATAAGTCCGAAGCATACAACTACTATTTTACAATATTTTTTATTGCCTAAATAAAATGGTTTAAAAAAATATTTAAATATCTTCAATCTAAAGATGCGAATAGTACTCTACCGAGCTTTTCTCTCGGGAGGTAGCATTCTTCATAATGCATACCATCTACAAATCTCAAATTTCTCATCGCATTCTTTAGCTGAAGAAATCTGGAAAATTCGCTCTGAATTCAAAGCAGGTGGAATCTTCATATTTCATATGTATCCAGGATCGGCGTGGGTATGAAGGGCAGGTACCAAGTACTTGCATCCGCAGGAGAGACGGGAATCCTAAGATATTCTAACAAGATCCCCGCTGTAAACTCGCTATCTATAATATACCAACGGAACAGCGCTATTTTATCCTAATAAATCGAAGCCAATATCAAATGAAGTAATATATTTTTATGCGTATAACTCTATAATAAATTTAAAAAAAAAACGGTTAGTATAATTTTTAAATGGGATATCGTAGGTATTAAATTGTAGTTGGAAAATATTAGCTGGCTATTGAACCGTGAGAAAAAGTTTAGAATCAAACAATGACTGCGAAAAATATATTACGTTTTTATAGAAAGAATCACTTTTTTATACAATTCTCATGTCTAAACTATATTAATTGAAATATCCCTATGGTTATTTTCCATAATTAAATCGTTTTTTTTTTTAATTTAGCGTTTTTATATTTTATTTTGGTGTTTTTATCTCCACAAATTATTTTTATTTCTTACTTATTTTGAACCGCAGATTTTTTTACTATATTTTATTTAACATATTAAGAGTCTGCATCAATTTGTATTTGAAGTGGCTTCATATTTATAATTGGTTTAATTAATAATGCAGTCTTTTTGAATTTCATTTTGAATATTCAATACCTACATCAAATAAAGTGACTGGGCGATTAGAAACATTATTTTTATTTATATTTTTTTGCAGGCTTTGTTGTATATATGTGTGCATATGTTTAAGTTCTTTCAAGTCATGAGCATTTTCTCATGCATTATATACTTGGGATCTACCATAAAAAAAAACACCAAAATAAAAGGGATGCAAAGGTCGCATTGCTGCGACTTAAGCTCGATTGAGTCAAAATGTAAATATTAAAAATATATATATACGTTTTTATAAAAACACAAAACTCCAAGGAGTAGATAGCGAAATAAGATTATCGTACAGTATATAAAATAGTTTTTAGAAATACTTATTCGATTCTAGCGGACGAGGGGTCTTATTGTATTACACATTCAGACGGACAGGCGGGGCGAGATGACGAACGGCGCAAGTAAAACTCCTAAACAAACTCGGGAAGAAACTCGCACAACTCGCCATGCAAATATTGACAATACGTGTGAGCGAATCACGTTAAAAAGACCAGTCCCGCTGTGTACGCGCGGTGGTTACTTTCCTAACAAGCCAAAAAAAGTAAACAAACTTCCCGCAGCAGAATGGATTTTGTTCAGACAGCATAATTGTTTGAAAGGATGGGACAAAATACTGCACGTTTGATGCGAATAAAAAAATACGAAGTATTTTTCCTCTGCGTTTTTTTAAGAAATAAAAGTCAATGTATCTTCTATAAGTAATATTTTTATAAAAATAATTATTTATTTAAGATATATCCTGAGCGTGTGTAAAGGATCTGTAATGGAGTAGTGTACTTGGAATGATTGTGGAGGGCTCTGGAAGTACCTTGTCGAGGTAGGGGGGCTTTTGCTATTGTTTCTGTAGCCTGTTGCATAAGGAGTATCAAATCTAAATGCCAGTGCTTTGTAAGGAAAGGATATATAAAAATCCTATTGAACAGCAGCAATATGCAGACGTTTCCTTCCGATATAAAACTGCGGTGGAGAAGGACCCAGGGACCCACTACACCAAGGGTCCCCAACCTTTTTGCACCCAAGAGCACATTCTAGAATGCCGGTCGGGTCAATGCACAAAAAATATTTAATTCCAAAAATATAAAAATTATTGTTTACATTTTAATGTAAAATTAATAATAAGTAGTAAATAATAGCATAAACATTCTGGTAATTGGATCAAATTGGGGCAAAAATGCGACGAATTATTATTTTTAATAACAATTATAAAATGTACATCTATAGCTAAAAATTGCAAACAACATCGAAAAATATCAGTTAAGGGCCAGGCTAAGTTTAATAAGATTTTAATGCACCAACAATATTTAATTTTAATTTTAATGTCTTAATTGGCTGATTTTTAAAATCATCAATATGATCATCTGTAAGTCAAGATCTGAACATTGATTTTACATTCATTGTTAATATCAATAATTCGCAGAACCGAAAAAAAATTCAATTTTGTATGCTGCTCTTTTCAAGAATGGAATTTTTTTTAAGTCAACTATATTCCAAAAGTCCTCATTTGATACATTGGTTTTAAGAATTATTATTTAGAAAATTATAACGATATAATTATTTCGTTTATATTTCGCTGTTTAATTATCATCCTATCACAAAAATATCTAATAGACATTCACATAGCTTTCTCTTCACTTGTTCTACCGCAAAAATATCAGATAGACTTTCACGTGACTTTCTTCTCACTTTTATCAACGCAAAAATATCAGAGAGATTTTCACATAGCTTTCTCTTCACTATTTTCAACGAAAAAATATCAGGGACACTTTCACATAGCTTTCTCCTGACTTTTTCTACCGAAAAAATATAAGATAGACTTTCCCATAGCTTTCTCCTCACATTTATCAACGAAAAAAGATCAGGGACACTTTCACATAGCTTTCTTCTCACTTTTTCTACCCCAAAAATATAAGATAGACTTTCCCATTGCTTTCTCTTCACATTTATCAACGAAAAAAGATCAGGGACACTTTCACATAGCTTTCTCTTCACTTTTTCTACCGCAAAAATATAAGATAGACTTTCTCATAGCTTTCTCTTCACTTTTATCAACGAAAAAATATCAGGGACACTTTCACATAGCTTTCTCTTCACTTTTTCTACCGCAAAAATATAAGATAGACTTTCTCATAGCTTTCTCTTCACTTTTATCAACGAAAAAATATCAGGGACACTTTCACATAGCTTTCTTCTCACTTTTACTACCCCAAAAATATAAGATAGACTTTCCCATTGCTTTCTCTTCACATTTATCAACGAAAAAATATCAGGGACACTTTCACATAGCTTTCTCTTCACTTTTTCTACCGCAAAAATATAAGATAGACTTTCTCATAGCTTTCTCTTCACTTTTATCAACGAAAAAATATCAGGGACACTTTCACATAGCTTTCTCCTGACTTTTTCTACCGAAAAAATATAAAATAGACTTTCCCATAGCTTTCTCCTCACATTTATCAACGAAAAAGATCAGGGACACTTTCACATAGCTTTCTTCTCACTTTTTCTACCCCAAAAATATAAGATAGACTTTCCCATTGCTTTCTCTTCACATTTATCAACGAAAAAAGATCAGGGACACTTTCACATAGCTTTCTCTTCACTTTTTCTACCGCAAAAATATAAGATAGACTTTCTCATAGCTTTCTCTTCACTTTTATCAACGAAAAAATATCAGGGACACTTTCACATAGCTTTCTCTTCACTTTTTCTACCGCAAAAATATAAGATAGACTTTCTCATAGCTTTCTCTTCACTTTTATCAACGAAAAAATATCAGGGACACTTTCACATAGCTTTCTCTTCACTTTTTCTACCGCAAAAATATAAGATAGACTTTCTCATAGCTTTCTCTTCACTTTTATCAACGAAAAAATATCAGGGACACTTTCACATAGCTTTTTCTTCACATTTTCTACCGCAAAAATATAAGATAGACTTTCCCAAAGCTTTCTCCTCACTTTTATCAACGAAAAAATATCAGGGACACTTTCACATAGCTTTCTCCTCGCTTTCATCAACGCAAAAATATCAGGGACACTTTTACATAGCTTTCTCCTCAATTTTTCTACCGCAAAAATATCAGATTTATATTTATTCAGCAACATTTCTATCAAGTATCTAAACAATATCGTGAAGGCATTATTAAAGGGCGTTATTACAGAGAAGAAGACAAACCAAACTACACCCATTAGATGCTTTTTTAACAGTCTTATATATGATTTTATGGAAAGAATTATTATTTTGAAAATATTACGATATATTTTTTTGGCTTATATTTATCTGTTTAATTACTGAATATTATTTTTTATCGTGGTTGCACAACGGCGGGCACACGTAAAACGGTCCACGGGCGCCATGGTGCCCGCGGGCATAAGGTTGGGGACCACTCCACTACACTATATTCCCCTTAGATAACCATGAACACTGTCGTAGTGAAATGGTCGCCTACCTCCTCTGACAAGAGGCCCTTGATGAATTATGAAAATAAGAGTGTTTTAAATGATTATTTTTTACTGCATAACGTTTACATTTTGACGTGAGTTTTCCATGTTATTAAAAGGCTGTGACCAAATAATTATTTTAAATGTTATTAATTATTTTATTTAAAATACAAGTTAAGTGATAAAACGTGATATAATTGAAAATATTAGTAAACAACTTATAAAAAAAACTGGAGAACATGAGTATCTATTACACAAATTAGGACAAAAATTAACAGTGTACTTTTTCACCCTTCGTTTTAAAAATGGGGTAGAAGAGGCTAGTGTTTGCGGAAGTACTAATTAGGGTTGTAAGGGGAAGATGAAAAAAAAATATTTGGCGACTACCGAAGAGAACATCGACACAATTATCTGGCTCAAGGTGACGTCATGATGGAGACGAGGGCCCTAATCGCCCTCTACAAGCGACCGCCTAATCAAGACCCTAATTAACCCTGAAGAGGTGATTTCTATTTGATGAATAGCAAATTGGTGTCATCGTGTTTAATACGGGCTTTACAAAGCAAAGATTTATTATTATGTAGTCTCAAAACTTGTATTGCTTTTTTACTAGAAAATAATTAGCAGGCAAGTACGATAAATCTACATATGATTATATATATATATATATATATATAATACAATATTATATCTGATTAAATAATATATATTTACCAAAACTATTCACTTATTGTGATAAAACCTTGTATTTAACTCATGTAACATATTTCCATTAACAGGTTAACGTAACCTATTACTGTTTTCAATTCTACATAAAAATGTGTATCCAAATAATTTGTAAAATAAAATTAATTTATATTCAGATTTAAGCTCAAACAAAAATAAATATATAAACGAAGTAATAAGCATGATTTTTTCAGTCTAAGGTTTGGATAGTAATATTCCCCCCACCTTATTATATACGCTTCATAATAAGTAATAATTGGCCGGTACTCTCGGACAATCATTTAAGGCTTGAGTAAGCGCAGGCTTCTGCCAAATCCTTTCGAGGGATGGACAGCGGAGGGATGAAGTCCAGAGGGTGGTGCAACGAAACCCCTTAAACCCGGTAAATACGCACAATTGCACGTCCCGCCATACTTGTTTGGTTAAATACAATAAAGAAATATTCAAAACTAATAATCAGTTAAAATAATAAACATGTATTTTCTTAGTACCGGTACCCCAAAATTTGAGTTGTATTGCAATATTAAATGTAACAAAAAATATTTTATTTAAATATATTTTAATATATAAATATATGTTTACGGTTGTATATATACAACCGTGTGGTTTTAATTAAAATCAAGCGCACGAAGAGATGCGTATCCTTTAAATGTGTGTTTCTTTTCACAATTCTACCTCTATAAAATTTCAACCCCTTTATTTTTCTCTTGTAGCAGTTCAAAGCCACCCTTATCCTTTTTGCCTGGAGCTCTGTTCCGAGCATTAAATATTCTGCAGTTTTGAGAGTCGACCGAATTGCGTTTTACTTAGCACAACCGTTACATTTCATTATTTGTTTGAAATTAATTCAGCTGAAAAAACACGCAACCTGTTTAAATTTGATAACAAAATAATGTATATTTCAAAATATTAATTACTTTTCTCTTTAAAAATACAGCTTTTTTTTCAATGGAAAAATTATATTTTTCTTAATAAAATAAAACATGATTTTCTTCTGATAATAGTGAAGATTTTCTATCAATGCTTATTCACTTAAAGATATGTAAAAAAAGTGTTTTAAATTTTATTTAATTCAAATATTAAAAAATATTTCATATTTCTATAAATTATGAAATTTTGTGTATTATCAAAACTACTATTCGACGAACTTACTTGCAAGTCTCACTATCTCAGGTCCCATCCCCTTAATTGGGGGTGGTTACTCGGATAAATAATTGGTCATCTTTGTGACAGCATATTTACAGAGGGTGGAATACAAGTAGCGGTGGATGGTACACATAGTTTTCAATTAGTTGCCCCTTGTACAGTCTGACGAGAGACAATTTTCAGTAGATTATTATCAATAAGCCCAAAATAGATTGATGTGTCCATTCTCTCATAATCTCTACTTCAAATATTGCCAAAGACGTCTGAAATGAAGTTTCAATTGGGTTGGAATTAAATGTACAAACGAATTTCCAATGGTTTTCTCTCGGAGAGTCCTGGGAATTTATTTCATATCGTTATTTGAGAGAACAGTGAACTTGAGTTAAATATTTAGATTTGACGAAATAACTCCATAGCTTATAGAACATTATTACATCTTTAGTATTCCAAGTAAATTATAATTTGTACTTTTTCAACAAATTAAAAAAAAAAAAAAAATTTATCATAATATATATCAAACATTAATGAATAATTTCGTACTGTTTTCGTATTCTCTTTAAAATGATATTGTTCAAAGCAAAACTTTCGAATACTAGTATGAACAGAAAACTTACATTTAACACGTATTCCAACAAATCTTCTTGGCTTTATTTTTATGTAACTAAAATAAAATAATAATTTCCAAAAAATTGATGAAATTTTTATTTTAAATGAACTCATTAATATATAAGAGATAAATATTTTATACGCAAATAATATTATTGAACATATTATATTTTCCATATTTTTTTTTATTCAAGCACTTCTTTGTAAACGATTATTTCTTATAGAATTTTTTTTTCTTTAGGACTACACCTAAATAAATATTTAATAACATTGCCTTTGTTATTAGTTAAATATATTATAAATTTATTTTATATGCAATTTGGTGTTTACCTCAGAGCTGCAGACTGCAGACAAAATAAATATTTGAATAATTCGTATATAATAACAACAGCAAGATAACCAGACTAATTTCAACTTCAAATAATCTAAATTACTTTAATGAATATAGATTCAAGTTGTGATCAAGTTCCGAATCCTGAAGGGGTGGTTACTTCAGAGTTGGTTAGGGGTGGTGGTGGAGGAGATGGCCGGACGTGTTCTTGTATGGGTTGACGGAGATTATAGAGTATTTGAATACCCCTTGGGCCGCCATGCTTGTATTGACATTTTCACTGTAAAACAAACAACGGCGGACATCCCCGTCGTTCAGGTATTTTAATTTATTCATCATGTCACGTTCTGGATTACGGGGCACAAAATACTACAAACAAAACCAGACGCATTAACTACAAAGTGCACGTTTCCGGAATTCGATGCAAATAAAAGCAGGGTTTATTTTATTCAGCAGGATTACAAATATCTTTTAATTAATTGATACATTAAATATAAAGAGAACTCTTATAAACTTTTAATGCCACGTGTGATATGCATTCAGTGATAATAGCAAAAAAATGAGCTAAATGATATGCTGTGATAAAAAAATATAACTACTAAGTGACCACAGAAAATATCAGACAAATATATAGAATACAGTTTACATCGGAAGGAGCTGACTTACTACAGTTTAATTAACCAAAATAATTAAATTAATTTAGAGTGGAATGACTTCCGCTTATTATGGCTTTGTGTGATATCTGATTTAGTAAATAGTTTTATGTCACTTGTCATAAAAACAATTGCGAAAATATTTCATAAATGAAGATCTGTACTTCTATTTATGTGTACCAGTATATCGTGCAGTTGTATTATGGGTAATCATTAAAGACACGGCATTACATGTGAAAGTCATTGCTGTAAACATTTTACGAGGCCTTCTTATTGCCGTATAAATCTCCTGGTCCTCAGCCGGTGGCTCGCTAATGACCCTCCTCTCCTGCTCACTCGTGGACCAAATCATTTCCGAATAATTGCCTGGGAATTCAAGACGCGGGCGAGTCCATCAGCACGGCCCGCAAGGCTGTAATATCTGCTAGACCAAGGGCGGAACAAATTAAGAAGACTACATAAGAAGTAAATATAATTATATTGATATAACTCATGATACAAAAGATTTTTTCAAATATTTATCTCTTACCAAATCCACTTATGCAAAAGAGAATTCCATGTATGCTACCACCTAAGCCACCCACTGAGAGCTCCAGATAAAAGGATAAATAACACACCGTATTGTGAAATAGTCTAATGGTATATATTTATAAGTAAGCCGACCCAATAAATGTAAGTGATAAAACAAAATCACACGTCACTTGTAAAAATTTAATTTTTCAAAAGTTAAATCATAACCTTGAAAATGCCGTTGAGAAAGAATTCATGAATTGCAATCGACTGCTTATCTATCTTCTCTTATAGTTTTCCTATTAGATTTATATGATTTCTTTGTTTAGATTTTCTAAATTTCGATATCTTACGTTCATGCAAAAATAAACATAAATTTTAATAAATATGTATATCTATTTATGCGTATTTATTACCCATTACGGGTTTATTATATTATTACTAATATGATTAGGCACATTAGTTCATATATAGAAGATGATTTAAAGAAACTCTCAGAAAAATATCATTACCATTATTGATTGACCTGGGCACATTGATTCATATGTAGAGTATGATTGTTAAAAATTCTCGATAAACGGAAGTGATTCGTTAGTACAAGGGTTAGTATACCGGCCATGTAAGCCAGGGGATGTGGGTTCAAATCCCACACAAACCACGATGATATTTTTCTGAGAGTTTCTTTAAATCATCTTCTATATATGAACTAATGTGCCTAATCATATTAGTAATAATTTAATAAATATCTCAACAGAACTCTGCAAGTGTAATTACTAATTCTGAAAAATACTTTTGTAGCAAGTATGACGTCACGGTACTTAAAATAAAATAACTATCATCAGAGGCAATAAAACCGGTCGGTGACCAAACCTGTGGCCATAAAGCAAGCCGGGGTGGCGGGAGAACAACCCCCTTCCGATAAACAAAACTTTATTTATCGATGGCCGCAGACACGATCGTAAAGCACGGCCATGCAGACTCGCCCTCTCTCACGCGGCATTAAAAACTATCCCCGAATAAAATATCACCACAGCAGTAATGAAAGCGTATTTCAACACAAAAAGTACATTTGGAGCTTATTCAGATTCGTATTATACAAGAATATATAAAAACCTCGACAAATTAAAATAAACGTATCAAATATTTATCGATTTCAAACTCTGTATACAAAATTAAAAATACGAAAACTCAAAGTCCGAACGCTCTGCAAGTTTTAATAAATAAATTAAAAATAACATGATTGATACATTTGAGAATAATCTGAATATATTATATAAATAGTTTAACACAGTATTAATGTTTCAAATATTTATAGCTCCAAAGCTCTACATACAAATTAAAAAGCATTGAAAATTTGATTGTTGAACGAGAAGGCTAAAAGCTCTAAACGCTTAATAAAACATCCATTGTATTGTATTAAACTTAAGTTAATTTTTACATAAAAATACTCGTGTTCGTAATATTAAGATATTGAAAGCATAAAAAGTAACTTAAAAGCCAATATACGCCGTATTTTATTTTAAAGATATTTCAGTTGCTTGTATACGCTGCGCTGGTTGGAATATCACAGCAACGCTCGGATTTCACAGAAAGAAATATTTACTATCGCTCGGGTAGCTTTCAAATAAAGCACAAAACCAAACAGAACATACGATATCCTTTAAGTAATAGAAACAATTTCATAAAACACAAACGGCACGAAACGGTGAAATACGATGGTTATAAATGGCAAGACAGAGGAGCGCGGCGGGCTAGGAAGTCCCGCCCGAGCACTTCTCGATAAGCGAGAATAAATCTCACGGTCTTGTTTCATTTTCAATGCATGGGCCAGACGAAGACATTGAGGGTCATTCTTATTAATTTATTATCATTAATTTTGGACAGTTGATGGCTTTGGTCCAACTTTCTTGGTTTTTGCGCTTCGATGAAATTTGTGTCTTCCAAGGTTTCGGTCCCTGTGAATTTGAATGGTTATATTTAAATATGTCATGATATTCACCTTATTTTGAGATCATCAATATGAGATCCACCCAACCGCATCTCTTAAATCACAATAAGAAGATTATATACAGCCTTAGAACATTCAATGCGTTCATTTTACAACCACTTTTATGAAACGTAACATGGCACCGCAAGGCAAAGGTTCGCCATCACTCTTTTTGACTTATAATTAGGGTCAGCTCACGATTTTCTATGATAAATAGTTAATTTTATCAAACAAAAAAGAGAAAAATATATAAAACTATAATTTTAGACGATAACAGGTATATTCAATGACATAAAAAGTCTAAATCACACGTTTTTCATGTGTTGGAAAAAATATTACACATCGATTTTCTAGTATAAAATTACAAATAAATTTTTCTTTGAGAACTATTTTAACTCATATAAAAAAACAACATTGATTTATCAGCTAGAATAGTGAAATTCTTTTAATATTTAATAATTTTTAAAGGTGAGTTATTGGTTTTGTATGTTGAATTCTGGAATACTTTCGGCAATTAAGATTGACAACGGAACCACTTTTTCAGGCAACCTGTCGGATGCTTGAGGAAATAAACCAGAGGAGAGGTCCATGTGTATCCCTCTCGGATCGGTTTTAAGTGCAAATTCAGATCGTTAAATGCAAATTTTCCTCCCATCGTATCTAACGACGCCATTACATTTGCAAGCGAGCAGACTGGTTTGCAAGAGTCCTCGGTGTGGAACCAGGGAAAGATTTAGCTTTGCCCAAGTGATAGAGCTATAAAAAATTTAATAGAAGTAGATTATTTCATAGTTTTGACCACCTTTTTTTAATTATAAGTGTGTTGGTTACTTAAAAGCCGTGTTTTTATAAACATTTAAGTCATCAATCGAAACATATTTATCCGCACACAAAAAGCAAGTGTATGTATAATACAAAAATGTAGTGCAACTCATATTGTTTTTTTTTTATTTATATTGTTAATTTATTTAAATTATATTTTTGTAAATAACTGTCAAACATCCAAATATTAGAAATCATTTTTTCCCGGTCAAAAAATATTGATATTGTTATACAAATATTTTTTGGTTCATTTACAATATGAAAATAACCCTAAACAAATCAAAAACCTTGAGGAAAATTACTCAAATAAATTGCCATTCAACCTGTAAAATAAACTACTAGATCAAAACTTTTAAAACATAGATTAAACAACGGAATGAATCTCCATGAAAAATAAATAAGAGGGCTTATACAACTCTCAAACTGAGTAATCGTGTTCCTTCCTGAGCAAATAAGTTGTATTTAAATCTTGACAAACACTTCATAGTTCGATGTCGATCTCAAAGATAATTTTCCCAGCAATAAAAGTAGGCAAATATATTTTTGAATATGCTAGTATTATCTCATTTAGCAGTCAATCGATAAAAATATTGTATAATAAGGTGTGAAAATATTCATGTTAGGGCTTTGCATATTTATTAAAGCAATTATTTAGTTCTCTTAAATAGTAACCGTTTCATTATATAATATTGTATTTTAAGTAAGTTCTTCTGTAAATTGTGAGGTAAATAAAGTGATTTAACTAAAGTGTGACATTACCGTGGGGTAGAACAGCAATTTCAGATGCAATTTAGCTTCTTTGGGGATTTCTTCATGTTTTATGTCCGCATTACAAAACAGAAACCAGCTGTGTTCATTTCAAAGATAATGCATTCAAAAGCTTTTCAAATAACGCCTTTGAAATTTATTTCCAAAAACAAATTACAATAAGTTGTTTATTTTTTACCGTCTGAATACTTAGAATTCATATTTATTTATGCAATAAACTTCAAGTTCAAGAAACTTAAATAAAATAGCAATTGTAAATAAGTTATTGCAAAAGACATAAAAAATACGTATAACTCCAACTGGCTTTGAATAAATTCTTTCAGATAATATTTTGAATGCTTTTTGAGCTTTAATATAAAGTAAAATTTTTGGCACTGTAGAATCACGAAAACAAAGAGCTTTGTTAAAGAATATTTAAACCCTTTCTCTATTACTTTTGTTTTTTTTTGTCGCTCAAAACTGGTTTTCTGTTACGGTGTATTTAGAGTCAATAGGCACCTCAGACATATTCTCTTTAAATAAATATGCTGCCCAAAGGTGAGTGTTTTATGTCTTAACAGGGAACAAGATCTCTTAAATTTTATATTGAATTTTACAGCAGTTTTTCTTGAAGCTTCCAAGTTGGACAAGACTCACTTGGCTTGAAAATAATCGCTAGAAGCAAAGATATAGAAGATACATGTACGAAAGAAATAATACTGCCATTACACGTGTTAATTTATTATTAACCCACCTATGATTAATAACGTTTGATACATCAAATTAAGCCTAGAAGCCAGTTACGCATAACATCAGTAATAAAGTTAATTAAAACATACTTTTATAATTAAAACAGACAAGTTTAAATAAAAACACACCACACTTAAACACTAATATAAATTGCCAAACAAAAATTATAAGCGATTTTAACTTTAAGGGACTCGTATGATCTCGGACTAGTTTTGTTTGTTTTTTTTTCAGCAATATAAATTTTATTAAGCATGATACAAAAAATAAATATTGGTGCATGTATATAAAAACAATGGTATAAAAAATTTAATCTGAAGTTTTTTCGATTGCAGTAAATAATCTTTTCTATGACTAGGCACTTAATCTTGCTTGATTTTTCTATTTTTTATGGAAACCCCGGCTTCTTTCCGCTGCCAAGAACATGGAGGAGCACAGAGCAGCGAACAAAAGTAATATCTTACGTGAGAGATATCATCTCCGGACTTCATTTCATCCTTTATCCGCCATGACAGTCAGCCAGAATTTTCAAAACTTACATATATATATTTTCAATCTTATTTCATTTTGACAGTTAAATACCCCCTTGATAATACAAGTCATCAAGTTTCAAAGCCAGGTCTACATATTTATATATTTAAATAAACATATAATATATATGATATGAATATTTTATTTACGTATACATATTTAAAAAGCGAATCGCTTAAGTATTCAATTTATTTAAAAATTAAGTTGATCGCCTTTAACGTGGTGCTTCACAAAATCGAAACAAACTTTATAATTTGTTCGTAAACTAAATGTGGATTTTAGTTTTGGTAACATATATAAAGATGTAAAATTCTTTTGAAAAAAATATAAACTTTATTATATATAAAGAGTATTTTTTTAATGAGTTAAAATAAAAATGTTGTAAAACAGAATAAATTTCATAAACATGTTTAAAATTTAATATTAAAACTATATTCATGAGTTTGAGTAAAATAAGGTTCGTTTTCAATATCACACGAAAACGTTTGTATATGAAGTCAAATGCAAAATAGTTTGGAGTCACCCTTTTACGATAGCTTAACTAAAAGCTCGATATTGATCTTTGTGGCATTTGCGTCTCACGTGTCAACAGAGAAATGCATTTGCATCAAGAGATCACACTAAATTACCCTGTGGTGAGTACAAGAAGAGATTATATTAAAAAGTGGATTAAACATTGAACTATTTATAAATTCCTATGAAATGATCATACATTATTATCTTGATATTGGTTTGTCAAAGGTAATACATGTTTTACTATATAACATATATTGGGAGTATTAATTGCTCTACCCTCTACAGCTAATATATTTTGTCCCAATATGAATGTTGCAATAATTTTTCTTCAAATTGTTATATTCACGTTCATAAGATAATAAATCACGTAGATAAGTTACCTGTGTTTTAACTCAAAGTCATTATTTTTTTCCGGGTAATGCCGCTTACGGATGTCTTGTTAAAGTTATTCAAGCTAAGAAGCTTTCTACCCACGAACTAAACCCAGTTATTTCATGTTCGTTTAATTAATATTTTAAGCATATTATGTAAAGACAAAACTAACAAGCTCAACACATGGTACATACGTAAATGGTTGCCTTTATACCATTCACAATTCAATTTCTCTGGCTTCATATTCTACCCCATACAATGCTGATAAAAAAGTCATTTCGGTCTGAAAGCGACCAGTGTCCGTTTCAATTGACATCGTGAAGAGGCTATTTCGCAGTGGGAAACCGTGCGTTCATAACCGAAGGCTTTCGCGCAAAAGGAGCGTAACTTTATTTCCGAGGCTCTGTGGTTAGCCACCCTCATTCGGGCCCCGTGGCGTCATTCCTTCCCTTTTCGTCCCCCGAGGGTAGGGACAGATGGCTGTAGATGGTACTTTAAATCAATTTTTGAAAAGTGGATTTGAATATTTTTTGTTTGATGTTGAAAACCAAATTGTAGAAAAACCCTATCCAACTATTTGCCCATTAGGTGTGAGTGGGTGTTTTTAAATTACTATGTGGAAAAAATATAAATAAACTCAATTCAAACAGTTACTAATAAAAAAATATATATCTGAAGGGTATTTGGAGAAATATACCTTCAAAATTTAATCATAAAATTACTGTATTAAATATCTATGCTATGGTTTTATGCATTAAGCTAAATGTATATTGGTTTATGCAAATATTTTTAAAAATATTAATTCTCTCTGACGCATATTCAATGTAATTTTTATATGCAACAAGACAAATATTGAAAGCTAATATCAAAGATTTAGTCATTTTTAAAATTTGTTAAAGATTATCCGGTGTTATTTAATTTTTTTTGTTGTTAATTTTCCACATCAATATAACTGTTATTTAAATACAAATCGATAAATAAACGCAATTCGTATCTTTTATGTATGCATAGCTTTTGCGTAGTTTTTTTTTTGCCAAAGTAACTACACATTACGTCAACTTCTGTCGCCGTTTATCACACCGTAAATACAGCAATCTCTGTGAAAAATAGCCTGAAAATATCAACAGCCACCCCCTTCAATATTGAACAGATTTAAACTGCGATCCATCATTCTGTCACGGGTGCGCTATATGAATATAGCGAAATAATAAATAGTTTTTAGAGGAAGCGGCCCGTACACGATGTCACACGCGCAGGTACTTTTCCTCCCGGTCTCTGGTGGCAGCTTCAAAGACTTTTTCTTTTATTATGGGACTCAGTATTATAGACATATTTCCCAGTAGGCTGAAAGTAAATTTAAAATATAAATTTTGGAAGGGTGTGAATATTTGAGAGTGGTTATTGAAATTTAATATGCACTACTGTAATACAACGCGCGAGTAAATTTTACCCTTCTAGAATTGTATTTTAATATTTGTTATTTTAGAGTTGTCATCTTCTATAAAAAGAAATTGTTCTCTAGATATTCTTTCGCCTATTTAAATGCCACTAAGGTCTCAACTAGCTTTTTTTATGGGAACCTCATTGAATCAATTGAATATAGGTCTATCTATTATATGTTTCTTTATTGTAATTTTTTTTTGCTATTGCTTGATAAAATGGAGTATAATCTTAAAAAAATATATGGTTTTTTTTCCTCAAACTTAATTTAAATTTTCAATTGTACTATCAACCTTGCTTTGGCATAGATAGAATGCAAATATACAGATCCTGGCTCTTCCAACCTCTTGGCTATATATCGTTATCTGCAATTTGTAAACGATGTTCCAAAGCTAGATAAATGTTTTTATGGCATTACTACAAATGTACTTGTTTTGGAATATATACAACGCAGTAATTTGTATTACTGAGTGTCAAAATAAAATTTAGGATTTAAAATGGTAGGTTGTGGAACCAGTATTCTCTGATTGAGCGGTCAGTGAACTCTCCCATGTTATTTATCCAACAATGCGACTGATGATTTGAATGAATTGTCAATCACAGCGTGCGACCTACGTGGTACTTTATTATAAAATGAACCCCACACGTGTCCCCATACTACTGCAGGTGAGACGAGTTCGGTGGGGAGAAGGAGCAAATGGTATTCCGCAGTATTGTGCCTGTACATATCCATGTAGTATATAGAATCGTGTGCTTAGAGCCCATTGTCATAGTGCACGTGTTCGAACATCAAAGAACTCTATATGCTCTAAAGGTGGTATGTGATTTAATAAGAATATATGTAGGTAGGTATATAACATTATATTTTTTATCAATAGCGTGTGGTTTATAGCTATGAATATATCAAAATTTCAATAGGTTTAATAGATCACGTTTAACAATCTTTTAACTCAAAAAATAAATACGTCTTAGAAACACATCGCATAAAAGCTTTTAGAATATTATATTGCACTTGTAATTGGCCAAAAAGGTGAACTCGGACTAAAAGACAATTACTATCAAAATGTTCGATATATCCAAATCATTTGGCCAAATAAATGTTGACTTGTTTTATTACAGTTTATTTTATATATCACAGGGGGCCTTATTTATTTAAATAATAGATATCTTTAAAGTATATGCTTGGATACTTAAATTTGAGTTTAACCGCACATCAGTTATGTATAATATATTCTGAATTAAATTTTTTTTACAACAAATCAATTTTTGTTATTTTAAATGTCAATTCTTATGTTTACTTTTAGTGTAAGTATTAAAAAATATTTTTTTTTTTACAAAACTCACTTGCAGGGTTCAAACACCTCCGTCGCTTCTACATTATTAATTCCAAAGCATGAAGCACTGCGTATACTTAAGTCATGAAATATGAATACTCATCTTTACAAAGTACATTGTTTATCGGGTATTTCCAATATGAAAATGTATCAATCTACTAAAATCGTATAATACTCGAAATATTCAAAGTACCCCAGAGTCCCCTCCATACGAATATCGCTGATCTCACATCATGGCGAATATTCGAAACAATATTGAAAGTTCTTTTCAAATAGTCAGCTTTATTGGTTATGAACGTAAGTGTATAGGGCGTGAAATGTGAATTCAGATTTTTATTGCTTTCAATAACTGTATCTTTGAATAGGTGAGTTTATATAAAGAAATGGCATGGATAATACTTTCATTTTCTTTTATTACAAAACCAATTAGTTTCATTGATATCAAATAAGAAAATATTTATTTTTACTAAATAAAATTCCAACACGTTTCATTAATAAGTATTTGAGTTTTTGGATGTTAGTTATTATTTCGTTGCTTATTAGATCTAGTTGTAGTCAAAAATAGTTAGACTTGTATATCTACAGATTATTCAAATATATTTTTGCAATATTGTTTTTTATTTTTTGTAACTATTATCGACAAATATACTTGGTTTATCAAATATGCTGAAAAAATTATTGATTTTCACATAAATATATATTATATATGAAGATAAACTTTATTACCATAATTCACAAAAAAACTTTTATTCACATTTATCATTTTTCAAATAAATAATTCAGTTGTTTTTTGTAAAGTTTTGGAACTTTAGGAATCAACCCCGTAAAATCTTTTCAGACAGTCTCCTTATAAAGCCAATTGCGTATAATGTAAGTCACGGGGGGTGCGTGTGTTCTGCAAGGGATGAAATCTTCACAGTCACCCTTATGGAATTTATGATAAAATTTGTATGAAATCTGTCAATACTAATCGACAATACTGAATGATAAATGGACAATATGAAACTTAACTTTTTCTTTTTAAAACTATCGGTTGGAGTATTATTATTTATTTTACCTATAAGTTTATGTTAATGCTAAATATATTTATGGGTTCAAAATTGTTTGAAACTTACTTTAACATACTCTTTCGTAAAGTATAAATTTTAATATCTGTATTAAATATTTCACGTCATTCTGGCTGTGAACAATATATTTTTAGCAAATGATATCGACTGTTGATATAGCAATAAATTTGCGATGATAATGAATGCGCATACATTTATATACAAAACTATCGACGAAGTATTTTATGAAAAACGTTTGATTACATGCGATAGCTTGATCCCGTTTTATCAACGTGGTAATCTCCCAAATACATGTATAATATTAATTTATAATTTGCACACATTACGTGTCCACGCCTGGCTACAGGGTGACCATCCTTCCTACACCCCCGGTCTTATGGGATCATATCCCGGTGTGTCTCTCCAGTACGTGAGGTACTCCAGATTGGCCCGGGTACAATGAATATTTCAAGCAAACTTGCATATTGTTGTTGCTTCAATACGGCACACATGTGTCTCCCGACTGAGCTCTCTTTGATGGTCTACATGTACTCCGAGGGCGTCGACAACCTTTCGTAACGTAAAAAAATAAAAAAATAATAAATACATCATTAGGCTATTTCTACTTATATGACAACGTTCAGGTCTATTTAGTAGATATGCTTATATTATTAGAATCAGAGCACAAATTATACCTTATTTGAAGACTTACTCTCGATGAGAAGCTTGTAATCAAGACATACAGTTTTCTGCACTGAATTCAAGAAAAAACGCATATATAATCTAAGGCACTCTTTATAAAGTATTCAAACGTGTAGTTGTTATTAAAAAATAATTTTATTAAATATGTTATATTTATTAAAATTTAAATTACACCCTACGAATGTTTGACCATGTTTGTACACCCCGCCATGAAGACATCCCCGTTCATGGGTATTCAAAGTTATATTGTGACGTCACTTGCTTCAGTTGGAATATTTAATTTGACGATGGTTCCTCCGTCGCGAGTATCGAAGGGAAATGAGATTATTTGCAACGCAAATAAAGCTAATGGACTTCTTCGATATAACGACAGACTGATAAAAGGACGCCCCGAGAAAATTCCGATACTGATATGATTGAATCTAAGAGCGTCTTTGGATAAATGTTTTTAAATTTTAATCAAACTCTAAGTGCATCGTGGGGTTTTTTTTTCTTCATTTACATTCACTTAGTCTGAAACCTTTTGGGGAAATTTCGCATTTTTGAATGTATAAATAATATAGGCATATTTATATTGGGGCATTTTTGTGACCAGCTTTGGTAGGGGATAATTTTTGTTAATCTTTTTCTAGTTTTTTATCTTATTAGATATTAATAAATAAAACAAAAATACTACAACATAACACAATAATTGTAATAAAACTCTTTTCGTTAAATCGGACATAGTCGCAACCAATTTCGATCGCTTCAAACTTTTAAACATATTTAATAATCATAAAAGACTGTACTACATCGATATAATCGAAGCCAAAGGATTAAGAACATACCTGAGAAAGTAAAAACTTTTTCGCCATATAAAGATATGGACAATCTTATATAACCGAAAATAAATATATACTTTTAATATTTTTTGAATTGGAATCAAAAATATTTTTAAAAAAATTGCGATTAAATTTTAAAAAAAATCATTAAGATTTTTCAACCCAATATCAGGGCATTCATTATATATAAAATCAGAAATGTTTTGAATGAATTAACTTTTTTAATTTAAATATAAAACCAGATGCTACCATAAATATATTGCTTTAAAAAAGCTTCATAACAAAGACGTTGCCAGAAGTAATCGCATTCCATCGCCACGCTCCTCCAACCCGCTCCATACATTTTGTCATGCGTCTCATATCGAAGGACATTAGGGCCAAATCTGGAATATATTATGTTTGATAAATGACAGGGAACGAACTCGGGCCCCCTCAGCTTCCAAGTATTTGTCATTGTCCCCGAGCCGCGGTGCCGTAGATATTGTGCCACCTAATTCAATTCCGCCATGGATAAAGAACATTAAAGGTAATGCTCCCCTGGATATTAGACTATTCCCATACAAGGCTATGGGGAATGTTTGCGAAGATATGCCAGTATGAATATTGGAATGGTAAAGGTGATGACATTACGATATTGGATTGATATTATAATATCAACTCGTATGTTTTTACAACATTTATTTTTTTAATATTATCCGACCCTCTCGTGCATTGTTGCATTCAAATGTAGCTTTGCTGCAAGTTAGTAGACGTAAGTTTATCAACTCTACTTCCACCTGCCAAAACATGATTTTATTAAATATGATGTATGTGAGTATATAAAATAACAGATAATAAATTGAAATTACGATTAAAAAATCATGTTTGCTTTCTGTATTTTGATAATTTTATCCTTAACAATCGATATAATCGAAATAAAATTATGTCAATCTGGATGAGAAAAACTTGTAAATGATTATGTATGTAGGACGGTGTGCTACTTTTTCCATATTGGTGTTTTATTGTCTTTGTTATAATTCAAAAAATATTTATATAAAAATAGATACCTGTCTGATTGGCCAGTCTGCAAAAAAAAAAATCGGCCAGAGAACAAATATTTTATGTTATTTATTCAATCCTTTGTTCCCGAAAAAACAAGGCAATCCGCTGTACTAACATGAATTACTCCTACACATATTCCCGCAGTTTGACACAGGTAATATTTTTGGACGTTACTGACCATCGTCATCTTATTATTGTTATTTTCTGAAGACAATATCATTGCAAGACAACAAGTAACCTGCTTTTGTTAATAGGTGTTATATCATCAGATCGTAAAGGTCATAAAACTAAATAACAAAATAAACCTCTAACGCTGTTAAAAAAATCTTAATTAAAAAAAGTCGATGTATGAGTTACATCAGACGGTTGAATTACAAGTAGCGGTGAAAACCTTTGTAATCATACAATATTCTGAAGCTACCTTAAAATTCAAGTTTACAAAAGCACCCTAGTACTTTGTCCTTTGGCGTACAAAATACCACGTGCTCAATATTCTAATACATCCACTCACGTGCGTACATTTAGTTCTTCAGTCAATTATTTCCGTCGGAGCTCCTGTGATGTTTGAGTGGTCCAAAGATTAATTAGATTCTCTTCGGTGCGGCCGTTTCCTTTGTGCGATATCGTGAATACATTACACTGAATTAGACTAAGTTCTTTAGCCAGGTGATTGTACCGCTGTTGTCCCTTTATTGCACAATTTGACCCCAGTTCAAGGTAGTCAATCGTGAAATTCGATACAATAGAAAATATTCCTATAAGGTTTTCCCCACGATTTCAGTTGTATTGTGTAGAGAAACATCAGTCGTTAATTTCAATAGGATTTTCCAAAAAACGTGATATCATCGGAAATAGCAATTTTAAAACTGACGTCAAGACAACATTTATTTTTATGTATTATTTTACCATCTAAATTTACAATGAATGAATTTTTGTTTAATGCGTATATTAATATTGAAGAGTTTTCTGATAAATAACGAACCCATATAATTTTTTTAGTACTTTGAATGCTCTATTAAAATTGTTGTAAATTTATATGCTTTAAATGGTCTTTCAATCTCTCGATAAAGGAATAAATGGGATTAGGGTTGTTACATATAAATATAAAAAAACAAAAAAAATTCTTTAATATTGATTAATTTAAATCCACGATTAATCAGGAACATAACACTCATTCGCCATTAAAATAACTTCTAACAATTGTTGCTTCTCTCTTATACTTTGTCATTTGCTCATTAGTAAATATTTTACGAAAACTCACTCCAGCTTATGAAACTAGTAGCATCAAAAAATATTTACTGAGAACATCACTAAATATTTATTTTAAAAAATTCAAACAGTTGACCGAAGAAACTGCAATACTTGCCCTAAGCAAAATATATTTTTTTATCTTATGTAATAGTCAGACCACAAACGAGGACCACAACAACAGCACGGTGTGTAAAGACTTCAGGATATCCTCCCGTTAAAGCAAGGAAGCAACTACCATTAGTAGTCGAGCAAGGGTCATGCGATGAAACGTACCATTATCAGTTTTTTTCAAAAGCTAAAATATATCAGTATCGAAACTGATTGAAGGGTATTTTAAAAACTACCTTTATTATTATTATTTATTCTTTCATATTACTTTGATTAAAAAATGCGTTAAAATAACTCAATAGCAAGTTAAAAAATGCATGCAAAAAACTTATTTTGAAAGTATCAGCAAAACATACTAAAATACCAATTAAATATTTTTCCACTATCTATAATTGATTTAGTTATTATAATTATTATTTGGCATCACTTTTTTACTATTTTATAACCAGCTTATTATTTATTTACGTTTATTTACTCTCATGTTAAATTATTATACATAGCACCGGTAGGAAACCCTAACAGAGGCGGGCTACATGGTCGGACGATGTTTGCAAATTTAACCACCCCCACAGTAAGGGCAGCAAGTCCACCCCTGCAGTATAAAAACCTTAACATGTTGTTGCTTTTTGTTTCTAACAAGCCCCCGGCCAAGTCTGCGAGGTTAATCTTGGCTGGCTGTATTATTAACTGACGCCGTTTTGTCTGCATAATTTTTGCGGTTTTTCACATACAATATTTTCGTTAATACTTGAATCAACATTTCAATATATATAATAGAATATGTTTCAGTTATTTGAGTTTCCCAATTGTGAAAACATCCGCCAATCGATCACTGTATCAAAATTCATATTGCACAATGCACTAGGTATGATAAAAATCCAGACAGCTCTTCTTTTTTTTTAAAGCATAAATGTACAGTAATTTTATTTAAAATAATGAACTTTTTCTTTTTTCAATTGAGCTTTTAGCATGACAATATTGTTGGTCAATACACGTAATCAATCCAATCACACGTTCTACTGTCGCAGTAAACCTTCTCCCTTGCATCGGCTATCGCATCCTCCCCTCTTTCAGTGAATCGGTAATGGGACTTGATGTAATAGAGTCCATGCATCAATCTGGAACATTCTGACAAAACCGATTGATTGTTCGATAAAGGGTCAGTAGTAGGTAATTTCAGTAAAAAAGGGACTCCCCGTGTTCGACAGAGCGAAAGGGATAATTATGCCTCCTCCCAAAAGAGCACCTGACCAGAATTTACAATGTTCAAAAAACCATGCGTACTACGACATCCATTTATTCCTAAATTAAAGGCATTCAGATACTAAAAACATAGTTCATCAAATTTACATTTACCTGAATTTTAATAACGTCATAAAAAATAAATAATAAATGACAGTTTTAAGTCATTACTCCGTGGTCTAAATTTAATGATACTCTCATGAAACCATTAATATTATGTTTGTGGCCAGCTTGAGCTCGCTTATTTACATTAAAAAATAAATAGAATTTTACTTGGTTTATTTTTATGTTTTTAACCTTTAAATCTGAAAGAAGAAATACAGAGCCAATAGATATGAATATTTATATAATACGAAGGTAATCTTACAGCCGAATGGGTTAAAGTATTTTTTCTTTGAATCAGATTCTTTTGAGTTTTCCAAGGAATAAATCAAAGCAAACCAAAGAGTAATAAAAGACAAATGCTTGTTTCTAAAATTGCAGGCCATTCTAAAGTCTTTTTTTTAGATAAATACAGAGCTTTTCCTTTACAAAGATTTCCAGAGGTGCACTAACTCTGTATATACTTTGAAAATAAAGTCAATATATATTTTTTAAAATTGACTTATCTACAGTTACAAAATATTTTTGTGTTACATGAATAAAGTCAACCTTTACATAAATTAATAAAATTAATTATCATGAACAGCCTAACTTTTTAAAATTAAAATAAGTTCAATGCGCTATATCTGAATGGAATCTCCAATAATAATAGTAAACATATATATTTGAATCCTAAATATGATTCTATAGTTTCAAAAGAGGAAACATAACCAAAAAAATTGATACATAAATAAATACTTTTATAATTTAATAGGGTTTTAAAATGTTTACAAAATTAGTTTTTTATGTTTTTATATTTTCAAATAAACTCCTTCTTCAATGACCTCTCCTCAGAGGAGATTGGTGACCATCTCTTTGAAAATATTTTTATACTGAGCCAGTCTTACTAATTCGACTGTACTCAAATTAGAGATTTAGTTATTTAACTGTATGTCTATTTCTTTGGATTGAACGTCAATCAAGTGCGTATTTATTACCTATTACAGGTTTATATTATTACTAATATGATTAGGCACATTAGTTCACACATTGAAGATGAGGGTGTGGGTTCAAATCCCACACAAATAACGATGATATTTTTCTGATAATTTCTTTTATCATCTTCTATGTGTGAACGAATGTGCCTAATCATATTATTTAACTGTATAATAACTAAGTTTTCTATAATTTTTAATAACTAATAACTTTATTGAAAAATCTATTAAAATAATTACGAGTTATTAATAATGAAGTTAGTTAATTTCCTTGCCAACAGAAGCATAATTTGGGCTAATAACTTTAATGTGAAATTTTAAAAATTAGTATGACCTAAAATTTTATAATTAATATTTAAGTTCAACCAGTTAAAATTCATATAAATTGGCTACTACTGTTTCTTGTATTGTAAAGCTAGATTTGTAATATAAAGGCTTATTTTTCTCTGACAGACAGCTGTCACTCATCAGAAGCCACCATGTCAGCCCTTAAGGACATCCATTTTATGTTTGACACATCAATGAAAGTGTCTATCATTAGCATGTCATGCATAGGACTGTATCCCCTGGTCAATCGTTCCAAGTTCCAGAAAATCTTCATAATAATTGTGAAAATAAGCATGTTCTTTGTGATGCTTCAGTTCATCATGATTTTATATTCGCTAAAAGAGTTTTTAATTGTTGAAATAGCTGACAGGAGCGCGTCCCTCGGGATGTGCTGCCTGGGATTTGTCAAATTCCACCTCATGGATATTTATGGCAAACAGTACTATGAATTAGTGGATCTTTTACGCGACAAACTCTGGACAAACAATCCTCATTTGATATCTGAAAATAGCATTAATATTTGCATTGGTTATTATAAAAAAACTAAAATTCTGATGTATTTTTTTGCATACATTGCGCTTTTTACTATGTTCGGGTTTGCTCTCACGCCCATAATGGTGATGGGTTATTATAAGATTTTCACTGTTGAAAAAGTTCCTTTGCTTCTACCGTTTGACCTGTGGATGCCATTTGATCGCGAAAGATTTTACATCCTGAGCTACCTGCAAGAGAGTATCATGGAAGCGATAATAACGTGGATGTTTTTCTCGATCGATGTTTTCAATTTGGTTATTATCACCCAAGTGTGTATTCATATGGACTGTCTGAAAGAAGCTATGGTTAACTTGGTTAAAGAAGAAGATCTAAAGACTATGCACGAACATAAAGATTATCCAAAACACCCATTAACAAAGCAAGCAAAGCAAAACACGCATTTGCGACTTAGGGGGTTGATTTCAAGACACAATGAAATAATTGAGTAGGAATCTATTTTAATTCTATGAAATATACATATAAGACTTTGATTAAATAAATTTCTGAATTTTTTTTAGAGTGGTTAAGAAACTGGAGCATCTTATTGGCATTGTTCTATTGCTGAATTTCATCCTTGGGTCTATATTCTTGTGCTTCACTGGATTCACTTTTACGGTATATACATATACACACACCCACACACTTTTATATATATATATATATATATATATATATATATATATATATATATATATATATATATATATATATATATATACAAATTTTAATTTATGAGGATATAATATTTTTATGTAATAATATGATTTATTCACACTATTTTTGATTACTATTCATTGATTATATTCTTACAGACGGTGGATGATATTCATCGCAAGCTGAAATTTTTAATCTTCTTTCAAGCAATCTTAGTAGCGATGTTCGACCATTGCCTTTATGGGCAAATAATATCTGATTTGGTGAGTTTACTTTCATTTTTTATCCTTTTTGCAAAAAACTTAAATTTGTTTTTATTTTATTGAATTTTCGTTTTGAAATTATTTATCAAGATGGTAACGATGTTAATTCGCCTTAAGCGTTTTTTTTTAATTTTACACAAAAAAAAATATGTACAATATGTAGGTTTTAACAGTGAATTTTTCCAATTTTCAGATTTAAATCTAGCTTATCAATTTTGTTTACATTATGGACACAATATTTTTGTTTTAGAGTCAAGCCGTACCTGACTGCTTGTACGCTTCTTCCTGGTATTTGACTGAACAAAGAATTCAAAAAGGTCTCATATTTGTAATATTAAGGGCACAAAGACCCCTAAAACTATCCGGTTTGGGCTATGTGGATATGAATTTCCATTCTTTCACTAAGGTAAAGAAAATAAATTTAAAAGTGTGCGATTTGCGTAGGATTTTTATTGGTAGTGTCGTTGTTTCAATATTTCAGCTTTAAGATAAATTACAAATATAACATTATCATATTAAAAATCAACTAGAAGTCTTTGGTTTCTTTAAAAAATTGCAATACTGTTTTAGTATCGAATAACAAATTTTTTTTTTTTTTAGGTAATTAGCACTTCCTGGTCATATTTTACACTTCTGAAGACAGTTTATGACAAGTAAATAGAAAATATAAAAATTTAGGAAGAACTCATGATAAATAGTAGATACCTTGAAACCAGGAAATTGTTACTATAAAGATAAAGGTCACATATATAAACGATTATGACTTTATGAGTACTTTATAGGTGTTGGCATTTTTAAGATTTATCATTTTAGAGACCTTACTGAAATTGTTTATTTAAAGCTTCAAAAATGAATTTTAACTAAAACCAAGATCATCACCAAAAGACAAGAAAAGACAATTGCTGCATTTAAAAAATAATAAAATAATTACAATACTTTATTAGAAATTAATTAATGGTGAATAAATTTTCATGAAATTAAGAAAGATTTTTATTGCAATACTAAAAATAGCGCGGTGCTTAGTTTTTTTACAAAGAAATATTGTTTTAGTAGAAAGGCTTTTTAATTATTATTTAAGGGGCGGAATGCAATTTTACATAAAAATCCTATAAATTTTTTTACATTAAAATACAAGGTATACCTTTCTTTAAAACAGCTGCTTTTAAATAACATGGTAGACAAAGAAAATGACAAAATGTTCTGAGCCTGAAATCAGAATTTGACATATCGACATTGCTTGTTATTAGAATTTGCACAAAACATTTCATATTTCAAGCAAGAGGGTGATTTTTATACGATCCAGTTTGAAACTTTATTTTCAAACAAACTAATTGATTATCTTTAAAATAAATACTATTTGTATTGTATTACAACACTGCATCATTAATAAATATTGATGTAATTTTGGCAATTAATTATTGATTATTTTTGATAACATTTCAATTTAAAAAAGGCATTTTGTTCTTGTATTAGTGCGACATATTTTTTTCAGAAATATAATATATCGTGTTTATTGTTTAAAAATTAAAAGTTCTTGTACGGAGTGATAGAAGAACTATAATACTAAATGCTTTTTATTTGTTTATATTTAATGAAAATAATCCATAAGTATTGTTATTGTCAAAATCGTTTTCCAACTTTCTATTTTTTTAAAATCTAATATTTACTTGTAACAAATTAAGAATGCAAAAGCATTAATAAGCAAAATATTGATTCAGCAACTACTTCTTTTAAGAATGTTTCAATAATTTCTACCACAATTATACAATAATACATCAACACCAACTTTTGTACACCCTTTGAATATAAACACGAGTTATGTTATGTATAAAAGGCCATAAATCCGAAAAAAATCGCATTGTCTCGGATGTTTTGTAAGAAATAAAAATGAATGTATCAGAGCAAATTCAAAACGAAATGGATGTATTTTTCAAAATCGCGACAAATCCTTTAAAAATAGTTGGTCTACATCCACTGACAAAATGGAGACGCTTACAGAGCATAGTGGCTAAGATCGCGATGGGATCTTTGATAATATCTTCAATACAACTGACCATCAGTTTTTATGCTTGTCGAAATATGTCCCTCATAGAGTTGACCGACAAGGCAGCAAATATGGGAACATGCTATCTTGTTTTGGCTAAGTTTTGGTTTGTTTATTCTAGACCCGACTGCTATGCAAACCTTTTGATGAAACTCCGAAACAACCTATGGAGTGATTGTAAAGACATTGATTTGATAATTTGCAGAAAGTATTTTTCATACGTAAAAATGCTTGCTGTTTATTTTATTCGAATAGCGTACTGTGCGCTTTTATCGTTTAACTCTATCCCCATTGTTTTGATGGTTTACGAATATCTCTCCACGCAAAGATATCAAAGGTTGCTTCTTTATAATGGATGGTACCCATTTGAGAAAGATAATTATTATGTGTATTTGTATATTTTTGAGTGTTTCATGCAAGACGTCATAATTTGGTCAAACCTGGCGGTGGATTTGTATAACAATGCGATTATTTTATTTATTTGTATGCATATAAAAAGGCTTCAGAATCAACTTACGTGTTTACTTAGTGAAGATGAAATCCAAATAATTGAAACGAAGGCGCCACAGCAAGCCGACATACAAACGAATTTAAATGAACTTCTTGGGCGTATTGTTCGAAACCACGGCATAATAATAAGGTAAGTGATTATTATATAATCAATTATCAAAATTATAGGTTATTATTAATTATAAATTATAGCTTATTCGTACCAATAAGGTATCTCAATTACTTAACAGAAATTCCATAATATGCAATCATATCACTCTTCTGAAAAACTAAGTAAGTTCAAACATAATCATGTCTTAAAAAAGTGTAATCACAGGTTTTAAAATTGATTCAATAGAATTAATTGTGTCGATTAAAAAAAAGCATTGAGTTCAATTTCAGTTCATTGAACTTTTTGGTGCAGGAACGATCTGTTATTCTTAATTGAAGTAAATGATTAAAATCCATGTGAAAATAGCACTTAATATGGTATTGTATTTTTTCAGCACTGTGCACGAGTTGAATGATCTTATGTCTTACACAATGGTACTCGATTACCTTCTAGGCTCTATATTCATATGTCTGACATCGTTCACTTTTATTGTTAAGTATATGTTCATCTTACTTTTACAAATTATAATTATAAAACCTAAATTATATTAATACGAAAGCAACTTAATCTTATGTTGTGTTTCTAGGCTGTAGAAGACACTTACCGACAATTGCGATTCATTGGGTTTTTTTCGTCGCTAATTCTAATTTTATTTGGCCAGTGTGTATTTGGTCAAATATTAGTCAATCATGTAAGTACAATAATTAGTTATGAGCCTAATTATGCATAATAACAATGATAAAAATGTTACATATATTAACCAAATTATAAATTGTTGGTGTAAACGCTCTTGTATTTAGTTATTTGGATCAGTATGTTCTTTAAAAACTATTAACATCACCAAGTTTATTAATGAGAAAACAGCATTAACAATCAATATTGTCTCTTTTATCTCCTGAAAATAAAAACATCATATTTTTTGATATAAAAATAGAGTACAAAATAAAACAAAACTTCCACGTATTAAAGATATAGACATATACAGAGCGCCCTTACTGAAAAGATACAAAAATCAGAGTATAGTTAATACACCTATCTTTTACTCAATTCACTTATATTTTCTTTTGGTTGTCGTGTGTTAAAAAAACATTGTTTCAGAGTGCTGGTATGGCAAAATCCGCGTACTTCTCGCCCTGGTACCAGGCAGACAATCGAGGCAAAAAGAAGCTCCTCTTCATCCTAATGAGATCCCAGAAGACGGTGCAGATAACCGCCAAGGGAGTCATCCCCATGAACTTACAAACATTTTCCAGTGTGAGGACAGATATTTTACACACAATCTTATCTTTTCAACATCACTTGAAAATATTATTTTAAAACTTGTGGCTAAAATTCGTAAAATTTTTCACAAATTTTTATTTATACTAATCAGCCGATTAAAAAATTTATTGTATACATTTTTACGAAATTTCTGATGTGTTCTGTATAAATTGAAGTTATTTTCGTTCATATGATCCTTTAACTAAATATTATTGTTTTTTATAAAAAATACAAAAAAGACACGTTTAATTCAAGTGTAGAAGCATTACAACTTTGAGAATATCCATTTTCATTAATTACTGTATCTTTTTTTTCAGATTATGAGTAACTCGTGGACCGGTTTTACGCTTCTGAGAACTGTCTATAATACTTTTTAACTTTTTTGTTTACCTGTGACATCAAATCTGCACATGATTTTTCAAGATTAAAAATCAAAGAGTATAGAAGAAATAAAATTAGACTAGTCATTTTTGGATTTATTCACATTAAATGAATTATGTTAATATAGTAATCATATTGAGATTTCAGACTAACGGCTTAATTTATAATATGATAATATGGCGGTAAAAATACTAAATGCATAATAAAATATTTTACTAAGAATCTATTTTTTCAAACTTAAAAAATCAAATAAAAATTTAGGCGGACATTTTATAAAATATGCATTAAATATCCGAATATGTAACTGTTTGAGCACTGCTATGTTTTTGAGTTTAAGTATTATTATATTGTCATGTTTTAAAGTGCACTCCTTTGACATGCTCTATAATCTGTAATATAAAACCCATTTCTAGTCACCCTGAAAAACTCGTTATTTGAATGGAATAAAAATTATAAATAATATTTAATACCGGTGCAAATAATATGGTTTTTTATTTCTACTATTTTGAAACTATTGAAAATATTTGGAGGGTGAAAATAATTTTCATCGTGTCTTTAAATTCTGAAATATAAAAATATTTGGATACATAAATTAAGCGGTGAAATAATATATATATATATATTATTTAATACAAATCCTTTCAGTGATAGCGCAGAGTTTAAAAAAATATTATATATAAACTCACTATATTAGTTCTGGGTTAAGTTTTTTTTTAAATATATTTTGTAGAACTCAAATAGTGTTACGTATTTCAAAAATGCTTAAGTTTGTTAATACAATTCATAATTATTTAGAAAATAATAGTTAATTGTCTCGTCTTCCAGTGGGTTGGTTGATTGTCGATCATGGAGAAACGATTTGAAGCTGGAAGAGATATAATAAACCTTTTTTTAAATCATTTTACTCACATCAGATTTATTACATTTTTATTAATAAAACTAAGTAGAATGATTTGTATTCAAAGTTAAATATGATTTTATAGTAAAATGATAGTTTTTTTGTCAGAAAAATACGTAAGTCTAATGAAAAGGCTCACATAAAAAATGCTAAGTTTTCATCTAGTCAATAAATATCTTAAACAATCTAGATTTTTTTGACGATTGGCGAGAGACACGACGAGTGTATTTAAAAAAATTGAGTGTGCTGGATATATACGAATAAAGTATATTATCATTGCAATTTATTGTCTATCAGTTTTCATATGGTTATAATACGATAAAATTATGTATTTAATATACTTGGCCTGTTATTAGAGCGGACTGTTTACACGTGTAAAGAATTCTGTTTGCATACTCTATAATCTTATAAAATATATGCATTTGAAGGACATTTTACAACTAACAGAATAAAAATTAAAAAATAAAACTAAACTGGTGCAGGTCATATGTCTTTCACTAGGTAAAATATAAAGAATATATGAAAATATACTTTTATTATCGAAAGGATAAAATTTTTGTTTATAATATTTGATTTTTTATTTCTCGTGTTTACTACATATACAAAAAATATTTAAAAATTTGATGATAATGTTACTTACAGTTGATAATCAAAACTTAATAATCTCTAAGTGTTAACTAAAAATCCTATATGGTAAGATAATTTTTTTAAGAAAATGTTCTAATTAAAAATAAATTTTATTAATTCTTGGACATTAATGTTAAATAACGTTAATAATTTCCAAGCTTTGAAATATTATATGTGCCCCATCACTCGAAGTTATTGTAGCAAAGCGTTTATATAAGCCCATTCAAATATAAATTAGTTGGATATTGTTTTTACAGTAAAAAGTGATGCATATCATCAACTACTCCCACATTTGATCGAAAATTTAATATGTTTAACTTACAAGATATTCAGTTCGAGTTTGATAAGTCGTTGGAATTTGCAATCAAAAGCACAAGATCTGTTCGATTATATCCTCTCGTCGACCGCAGTGCGTCACAGAAGGCTAAAATTATTTTGACTAAAATCATAGGATCGCTCGCAATGTTTCAAGTGCTGATGAGCCTTATTGTCATAGAGCGCGTCACTCTGGTAGACTTTGCCGATAAAGCAAACTCAATAGGAATCGGCCTACTCTTTTTGTTGAAATACCATCTCGTGGACATCTACGGCGATAAATACCATTATCTGATAAACCGCCTACGAAACGATCTCTGGACGAGCAACAAAGCTATACAATCACCCAACTGTATAAATATTTCTAAAGATTACTGTGCAAAATGGATGAAATTCATTCGAATCTTGCAGTGTTTTGCTGCATTGGCTATCTTAGGTTGTAGCTTGATTCCAATTCTTGCCATGGGCTACGTAAAATATTTCACTGAAGATGAAGTAAAACGTTTGTTACCTTTTGACTTTTGGTTTCCTATCAGCGGGGAATATATATACTTCTTCTTATACATTGAAGAGACCATTGTTGTAGCGATAGTATCATGGACATTTATGTCAATAGATGCATTCAATGGATCGATTTTGGTTAATATATATGTACACTTGGATTGCCTCAAGGACGCTATGGTTAACCTAGTCAGTGAGGAAGAGGCTGAAATTCTGAAAATGTTTGATGAAGATCACCCTTCAGTTTTGAATGTGAATGAGAGTATATATAAGAGGCTTTCAGCATTAATAAAAAGGCACACAGAAATTATTGAGTGAGAATATAAATCATAATTTTGAATAAATGTGTTAATTTTTATTGTTTTCAAATTGTTTTCCTAAACTTTTAGAATTGTGGAGATAATCGATCATGTACTCAGCAGAGTTCTCTTTATTAACTTCGTGTTTGGGTCAGTATTTCTCTGTATGACAGGATTCGTTTACACGGTAAATATCTTTAATTTAAATATTGACAAAGACATGAATATTCATTATTTAAAAAAATATTTGCTATTCAATCAACATTTTATTTGAATTCCAGGTTGTTGAAGATATCCACAGGAAGATGAAGTTTTTGATAATTTTTTTTAGTTTCATGGTAGTTATGTTTGACCACTGCCTTTTCGGTCAAATAATATCAGACTTGGTATGAAGAAAACAATTAAATGTAAAAATTTCTTCCAATTAAACCCTCCTTGTATATGTTCTATTTAATATTTCAGAGCCAAGCCTTCCCCGATAGTATCTATGGATCCCATTGGTATTTGACAAATAGAAAGATTAAAAAAACTATCATGTTTGTCATGCTAAGAGCTCAAAAACCCTTAACACTTTCTGCGATGGGCTATGTGGATATAAATTTTAGCTCGTTTTCTAGAGTAAGTATACACTTTTAATGGCTTTCGATACATTTTTATAAAAACATGTGGATTTCAATTTGCTGATATCGGAATCAAAATAAATATTTTATTACTGTTTGATGTTACATAATATAGCTTAAGAATTGTCAATACAGATAGAAAAAGGAATGTTATTTGTTAACAACCAAAACTAACAAAAAAAAAATATTCTTTCACATATTAATGACTTGAATTCAAAAATGGTAATATTTTTTATGGTCAATGTATATTTTTAAAACATAATGTTTTTAACTGAAAACAATGAAGAAAAATAAGAATAAACGAGTAAGAATACTAAAATTTAGCCATAACAAAAGGTCTAATTATGATGTGTATCTAGGAATAATTATAATGTGTATCTTGTTAAGCCGAATGAATTATTTTAGCTTCTTTTGTAGGTAAAATATTAGTAACTGAAGTATTCATCTATAAAAATCATATTTATTAAATTAGAAAACTGTAAAATAACATTTTTTTTTGTTTTAGCTCGCCAGTACTTCGTGGTCTTATTTCACTCTTCTGAGGACAGTTTATAAAGACTAAATTATTGTTAAAAAAGAAAATATTTATATGTTTATATTACAACTATAATAACGTTTCTCTTCATTGTAATATTTGTTTGTTTTCGTGGTAATTTAAATATATTTCATAACATTAAAAAGCACGCCATGAGAAAAACCTAAACATTAGAAATTTTTTGAACTAATTATTTTGTTAAATAAAACTTAGTTATTAATTAAAAAATTATCAAATTAAAATTAATCGTCAACGGGACAAAAACTTTGACATAAAATCCCTGACAAAAAACTTTTTTCCTTTTTACTCTTTGTAATCATTTTAATAATCATATTTCTCGAAAGGCTATTGAGTCATTATTTGTCCGTTTTTATGAGAAGGTTGTTTATAATTTTGCAGGTCTTTTTTCTGTATTTCTATAGGCGCTTTGTCCGGCACCCTTAGGGGGTGAGTTTCCACAGCAACCCCGTGTGGACCGACAAAGACGCGAACCCAATACCTTTATTGGATCGGCAGTGAAAACAGAAAAGAATCAGCTTATATCGCATAATGAGAGGCAAGAGGTTATTCTCGGTCTTAATAATCATTTACAATGATCTACCTTCTTAACGATTGTCAACTTGCGGTCCGCACTGGATATTATTTATACCTATACATATATTTTTACGGTTATATTTTAAGAAACATGTAAATTTCCAAATTTATTGTGATCCAGTCTTGAGTGTTTTTACTGGCATGTTTTATAATATTTTATTATATCTTTTAAAATGAAATCGAAAATTTTTAAAGCTTCTGACTTTATCAGATTCTGAGTCAAGAAACCTGATTTTTTTTAAATGTACACCAACCTTTGATGTATATTTATGGATTTAATAAGCGACTAATGCAAGTAAGAAGATAATTTATAAGTCATTGAAATTTTAGCACCTGGCCAAATAGTTAGTGTCTCTTTTTTAAACATAATAATGACATATGCAGATTTACACTTGCATATACACGTCCATTTAGTATTAAAAGTTACAGATTGTCGTTGTTTTGCAATTAATAAATTCGTGCATTAGGCGCAATAATTATCTACGATGAATATTTGTGAGAAAAAAACTTTTTTTAAAAACAAAATTATATCAATAAATATTGTTTAGTATATAATAGAAAAATAATTTTTAATCACTGAATCCTCCAAAGAATCAAAAAAAATTGTAGGGGTCAAGGCAATCGTCAAATTGTGTTTTGACATCGATTGAAGTTTAATCCAGTCACATTTAAAAAATATTTAAAATAAGTTACTTTCGTTTTTGAAATCACTGGGGATTCAGTAGACAACGAGTAATGAAGGGTGGATGCAAAAAGAACATTTCATTGCCAAAGTTTTCCCGTTTCGGTTTGCATAGAACTTTCACTTGCTCTCTTCTGCAGATGCTTTTCGGATATACTTTTGCTGTGTTTATGAGAAATATATTTTTAATATTATTTACCATACATGCCTTTATTATTGTTGGTGCTTTTTTTTCCGAATTCAAAAAAACTCATATATATTTTATTTATAATGTATAATTTACTTTTCATATTGTAAGTACGGTGGGTGCGCGGCTTGTTCATACAGAATCTCTCAAAAGCCGGATGTTTACGGAGTGGGGCGCTCGCTGCGGTCCCGAGTCGAGACCAAAGCAAATAAACCACCGAGAGCATTCGACAGGACGGACACGATAAATTAAAATTATTGCTTCGAGCCCTCCCCACCCCAGGGTACGAAAAACCTGTACAAACACACTCAGATATATTACTTCAAAAGGTATTCGAGCTGCACTGGCGATATTGGCATAACTCCCAAGATTACGACCATAAGAAATCAAAATGTATATTTTTTATTATTTTATTAAATATACTTTTATTAAATTTTAAAAACCATTACATTGATTGTATCAGTTTCGCAAACAGCAGGTACTCCGTAGCGAGAACGTTGGACCAGTCTTTACTACACATGTCTATTGTGGAAACAGGTAAAGTATTGACGTATCACTTTTGTGTTGTATATATACGCAACAAACTGCAATCACGCAAAAGTATGAAAGGTATTTCTGTTTGAACATTTATTCCTCCCTCGATTAAAGGGTAGCTTTAGCTCGGATGGGGGGGAGTTAACAGCTCGTGGGGTGACAATTTTCTAAGGCGTCTTGCGACCTCAATACGTTTCATTCAGTAATTCGAGGGGAATATTCCAAATCTGCGGACTCAGCGCCAGTCGATATGAATTTCTAAAGAGGCCTGAATATTTGCTTGAATAAGGTAGTTGAGTTATTTATTTTAATCTGAGTAAATTACAAGAGCCTGCCTTTACATTATTGAACTGTGAATTGCTTTCAAGAAAGATTATGGTTTACATAAACCTTTTAAATGTTTTATAATCAAATTTGAAAATATTAATTTATTTTTAAAAAATTATGGGACATATATAAAAATAATGATATTATCAATATATCTAATTATATCCGTTGTATAAAGTAAATAATACTATTTTTAGCCCTCATTCTATTGATAGCTATTTTTATTCAGAATTCATAGCTTCATATCTGACCGAGGCATTCCCATAGATTTTAATCACCATCCGCACCTCGTGAGAATTGTTTTCAGCATCAAATAGAGATAAATCTATGATTACTTAAAATTGTTATAAGCCGGTTATTTAAAAGGTTATATTTTTGTATTAAACGCTTAAAATATAGCATGTTTTAATTCACTGTCATTTTGTCGAAATAAATAAAATTGTTTTCAAATATATTATCCACAAGTAGCAATTCCAGCATCGCTATCGAATTTTCCTACCAGTTTGCTGTAACGGCCGTCTGCAGAGATTGTAAACGGTAACTAACGGAGATAAAACAAATAACACAGCAATAAACCCACGGGAACAGCGGTTAGCCCCGCGACACACGCTCAGCAAAATACCGGAAACCCATAAACCTCGTCCAAAAAACCCGCCCCGCAATAGACTCGTCCAATATCCGGTGAGCTAAGGGGCTGCAGGTCCCGGCCTCCCGGCCAGCTAATAAAGCCTTCCCACATAAATGCAAGCTGTTAAATATCTCCATCCAAGATGGCTATGGGGAGAAAATATTCAATATACTTGTTCTATTGATACAAAAGTATTACCATATTAAATTGTAGAAGGAAATACAGCGAAAATTCAATATTTTCTTTTAAATACGATAAAGTTATGATCTATCTTTTGAAATCATGACAATAATATTTTTATATGTATAACTTATAATTTAGAAAATAAAAATTTATAAAAATATATATAAATTTATTTAACACACGGTCTTGTCGTCGGGCTCCAACACTTCACCTTGAAATCAATTGATATTATATAAAATAAATATCAGTGATAGATATAAAAAATACGTAGTTGTTTATAAAAAAATCTAGTTAGTATCATTTGTGAGAATCTTTAAATTTATATGTTAAACCAAGATATTAAATTTCAGGTGCTCCTAAGATTTTTATCATAATTCACGTTTTTAAATACAAATAAGAAAGACAGATCAATAAATTAAAAAAAATATATATGATAACATAAATATTTTAGAAAGATATTATTTTTCTGTTCTATGTTTGTCTTTGTAAATTATTAAATTTTGATCCGTCTTATTTTGCCAGAAAGTATGTAAATTTTTCAGGGAAACTTTTGAAAGCGGATATGTATTTTTTATTATAAATATTTTTTAACATCTAACTCTAAGATCTCACTGCCGGCGAGCAACAATTATATAATAACTAAATCATCAGACAGTATATATTTTAGGCACATTTTTTTTAATACCTCAAGAAAAAATAACAAATTTAAACATGCTATTTTGATATAAAATTGATATGTGTAATTCCATCTACAGAAAATAATCAGTAAATTGTGTAGCCGTCCTTCTACTTATAAATAAAATTTATACCAACTTCAAATGATAAGATGTGTTTATATTACTTGACTAACTGGCGTGTTTTATTGATGTTTAAGTGTATTGAACTTCATGACCTCAATATCATAAGTTTGCTGTAAATCCCGAGTGATATTATTTTTAGACATTCGGAACTCCCAGCTCCGGCCCCTGGCTTGCTGGTTCTCTGATATAAATATCTTCACGATTTTATTTCAGGACCAGTCGAACCGTAGCCTTTTCAGTATTAGCAAATAACATACAACGAAATCCTGCCAAGATGAACTGCACAGCAAAGTTCTTCGCCTTGTTCCTTGTGGCCGCAATGGTGGCCTCCCACGTATTGTGCTCTGCTTTGCCCGACCCGCAGCCCAGGTGGATGGACTTTAATGAAAATGTATGTATTCCCTTGTATATTTAAGTATATAAATATTTACTTTCAATAAACAGCACTTGATTTTATTGCAATTTTTCCCTTTATTTTATTAATAAATCGAAAATTACAAAAAAAATCACAACCTAAACAACGATTAAATATCTTACAGGATGATATTTGAGGAAGGAGCAAATTTAAATATTTAGTTAGAAATAATAGTGTTTATCTTGTTTTTATTCAAATAACAATTTTTTTTTCAGTAAAGCTTATTTTTTAAAACATTTAAGTCTGTGGGTTCAATAAACAATTCAATAAATTGGCTGCAACAAAATTATCATAGAAGTACAATAATATGAGCAATGCCGCTGTTGTGTTTTGCCATTTAATTCAAAGTTTTAGCAATATTTTGAAAATAAATATAAAAATTTAATTTTGAATAACACTGTTATATATTTATACAGGGACGATCCGGTCTAAGACTCCTCGGGAGCGTCAGAGGCACTGGACCCACGGTGAAAATTCTACAAGAAATGAAGGACTCTTTATACAAGTAAACAACTCAATTTAGAAATATCGCTTACGTGACCTCATACCTGAAGACTTTTTTTATGTTTTGTATTTTATTTATTTTAGGATAATGTTCAAATGCTTTTTGATTTCAATAAAATTGACTGATTATATTATAAGTTTTCCTTTTATTTTTATTCGATTCTGAATTACAAAAAATGAAAATATCTCATCTCAGGACACTTAATTTATAGTAACATTTTGCTAAAATTAAAACCACTGAAAAATAAAATAAAAGGAATTTTTTAAATTAGTGAAAAATGGTGGTAGTCGACATTAAAGCAATGAGTAAATAAATATTTGAACACTCTAATAGAAAAAAAAACTTTTTTGTAGAAAGATACCGTATATTCAAATATATATATAAACAATTATAGTACTAATATATAAGAACTAATGTAAGTGCGTAGCAACATTTTCCATATTAACTACGTAAATAAATTCTGTAGGTAACATAAAATTAAGTTTTCCAATTATTTAAGACAAAGAATGCTTATAGTAATATAATTGCACTTGATCATAAATTTAAGAGCGAAATAAAAAAAAAACATTAAAAATGAATATTTAAAATTTTCGCAATCCAAAGAACTACAAATGCATTTTTAAAATAATTTTACATATAACAAATCAAATTAAAGACTCATAACTGAGATAAAAATATAAATTGCAAAATCTTGTATAACCTTAGCTTTAAATATTATTTTTCTATTGTACAATCTTGAAGATATCTTCTTATTTTCATTCAAAGTAATAAGTACCCATTGAATGTTCTCAATCAACCGATATATTTTTTTCTTCAATTTTAATTAATATTTTTACTAAAATTTCAGCATACCGAGAGATGATTAGTATTTTTCAATAAAATAGACCATAATTATTTTTCTGTCTTACTTTTTAATCATGATGACGTGTAAATCTGATACAGGAACAGAACACAATGACTCGAGATAAAAACCGATAAGATTATTAATAGAAAAAATAAATAGTTGTTAATGAACTTAATACCGATTTCTTTTTTCCTGTATATTTTTTTTTGTCCTTTATCGGGAGTTTTATTATTTTACCTTAAAATGACCGATAAGTTTAAAGTGAAGGCAACTGATTAGTAAATCAATAATCATGAAACATTTTTAACGCTCTGTATTGGCGTGCTGAGTTGCAATCCCAGGAATCTTCAAGTGCATAATTTATTTATTTCAATTACTTTTTTCTATATGAATATGCATGATTTATACTTCCGAATCATTCACAAACTCAATTTTTTTGCCGCATCAATCAAGATTTAGCAATATCTAGACGAGATGACTTCCTCAGCCAAGTTTCTCGCCATGTTTCTGCTGGTCGTGCTGGTGGTCTCTCCAGTGACTTCCTTCCCAATTCCTGAGCCGGAAATAGACTGGAATTTCCTAAAGTAAACTGAAAGTTTTCCCCCAAAGAATATTATTTCTTTATATTCTTACAATTGATACAGACTTCATTCCATGAAAACTTAAATCTTTTAAACAATTAATCAATTGTTTATTTTTATGATATTCGTCCATTTCAACGATTTTAAGTGCTTTTTTAAAAAATATATTTTAAGGGTAAATTAGTTTTAGGAAATGACAGTGCAGAAAATTTGTGACAGCATCATCAGTGCTAAACCCGCAGTGGGCATCTTTCAAGACATCAAAGACTCAATCATCTGTAGTTAGAAAAAATATTTTTAAAATAAAATAATAATATTAAAAAATATATTTTTTTTTCGATTAAAAACTAATTGTCAAAGTATATGTATTTTTAAATTTTATAAAAATTATTTCGTTAAATTTGTTTGTTTTTCGTTATCTACTTTCAAATGAATGTAATATTTGTACAGCTTAGAAATATTTCATTAATCAAAACAAATTGGTAAAATGACAGATACGGTTTCTAAATAGATGATAGAAAATATATTCTTGTTTTGTTTTTTAATACTAGGTAAATATATTTCCTATTGAATCAATACGTGAAACAAAATTTCTAAAAAAGGAAATTGAATAAATTTGCACATCAAACAATAAATCAAAATCATTTTCAAGTAAAATAGTATAAAAATCCAGGATTAAAATCAGGGACTGTTAATGTTATTTTTAATTTTGAAAAAGCTTAATAAAATAAATATTATAATTATTATCTTAAAATATTAAATATAACACAAAATAATTTTGCTTGATTTTTAAGGTTGTTGTAGCATCGGTTACTAATTTTATGAATGAGCCATGTTATTTGCTATACAATCAAAATGTTTGTCGATTTTTCTTAAGCAAAAAATCATTAATTAAATTCATTTAATGATAGATAGACGTGAAGAACAGCTTGCTCAAGAACAATGTTAGACAATAGAATCAGTTTTATCTTTATGGGGTGTTAATTTGCTCGTACCAGAGCTGTTATGGATTATACATCAATGTTTATTTAACAGATTACATACTTTTCCATCTTAACAAATAGGAAGAATTATTTAGAAACGAAGAATTGTTGTTGAGTGAAATTTTATACTAACGACCTTAAAATGCTCATCAATGTCCCAATTTATTATTTTCATGGCACATTTAATGAATTTAGCCTCCAAGTGCGATTGTCAAATAATATTTACTCTCTACACATGTGTTAAATCAATTTTAAATTTATCACAACGTAGTAGACTATTAAAGATGTTTATTTCAACGTACCTGTGACACTTCTTACGTTAAAAACTATTTCTGTTCTTAATTTTTCTTTGTGTTACTTATTTTTAGTTATTTATGCATCTCATATAAGTTTTATCCCTTTTTTTAATATCTGGACATCTCTTCTTTGTTTTCACATTTTTAGGGATTTTGAATGTTGCGACTCCTAATTTATTATTGTAATTACTAATTATCAACTAATTTTTTTTAACGTATCATATGAGGTTGAAAAAATGCAAGCCTGTGTAGTATTCAATAATGCCTTTAACATATTTATGTGTATGTATGTTGTTAGGTTTTACCAATAAAAAAATTTATTTATTCTTTGTTTTATTTTATTTCATAAATATAGTAATATTTTTGGCAATAAATATAATTTATAAATTAAACGGAATGGTAAAAATACTGATTGTTTACAATATGACATGAGGTTTATCTCCCCAAGGCTGCCACGGAGCCCACCACCGCGACGGCAGGCCCGGCTTTGATGAGTCCATCGCGGATTCTCCGCCCAGCTTTCTCCTTCGAAGGAAATAAAAAAATGTTAATACACATTCAGAAAATAATCATTTGCTAATAACTGAAACCAACTTAAAAGAATTTATTCATAAATTATATATTCATTGTATATATTTTAAAACAATAAAAAATTACTGTCGAATCTTTTTTCGTTGACTTATCTATAAATGAGCACTTTTTTATGAAACTTTTTGCTGAAAATTATTAAGATAAAAATTTCATACATTAAAAACATAATACTCGTTAAATATTTTACATTCACATGGCACAGTGGAGACTGTTAAGTACATGGTGTTTTAAAAACGTTTGTTCAACACACAAATTTTTTTTTATCACAATTCAAAGCCAAAGCTTAATATGCATTTATAAATATAGTATGTTTAAAAATTATTATTTTTGACTTACAATTTTCTTGAAACCCTTCCACCTGGGCTCCGGGTTGGGCATGGGAGAGCACGACACGTGGGAGGCCACGAGCATGGCCACCAGGAACACGGCGAGGAACTTGGCTGAGGAATTCATCTTGTCTGGTTTTCTGCTTCTCGATTGATGCTCCACTGCAGGTTCAGTACTGAATGATATCTGACTGACCGATCCACCATAATATATACTCTCACCTGTGAGGGCCTTGATGAACTTCGTTAGGTATGAGGGGAATCCCGGGCTCGGGGATTCCGCGCGCACCACACCGTCTATAAGAATCGCAACAAAAGCGGCGACCTGCAACGCAAAAACGTGTTTCTGAGAGACCCGTGTATATTTTAAAACATACATATATGATTAATGGGCTCGTGGCTTGCAAGTTCATTGTAACGGAGACTTTATCAATACTTGTGAATATTGAGTCATTACTTGCTTCCGACCGCAGAAATACATAATATAATATGTAAATGCCTTTTAAAGTTTTCCGCCTTTTAAAGTTTTTAAGAATAAAAAAATATGAATTTAATTATTATCACTCTTATTTACTTACATGCATATCTTCAAAATACAAAAGCATTGTTATTTAAATATTTTGGTTTCAAAAATATTATGTACATAATTATGCTGCTTACTAAAACTTGACTCAAATATAACTTTTTTACTAATATAATTAAGCACATTAGTTCACACATAGAAGATGATTTTTTAAAGAAAAATATCATCGTGATTTGTGTGGGATTTGAACACATCCTCAGGCTTATATGGCCGGTGTACTGACCCTTGTACTTACGAACCACATCTATTAATCGAGAATTTTTAACAATCATACTCTACATATGAACAAACCAAAACCAAATCATCTTCTATGTGTGAACTAATGTGCCTAATTATATTAGTAAATAATATAAACTTGTAATAGGTAATAAATATGCATTTGATTGACCAAAAATAGTCATTCAAATATAACTCTTAACATAAAAATATTCCTCTATTTAATTAGTTTAAAAATATATTTTTTGAGATTTTTACACATGTTTAATTTTGTTAGTGACCGGTTTCGCCAGCGTTTCACGTTGGCATTATGAAACAGTTATTAACGTGAAAGATTGGCGAAACCGGTCACCAATAATATTAATCATATGGAAAAATCACAAATAGTATTTTTTAAATATTTCAATGGAATTCCACCTCTGTCAAAAATATTGAATATTGAATTAAAAGGCAAAATACAATTACATCTATTGGTAAAAAAAAGTTATTATCTAGAAACAATTTTTTTTATAATAATATAATAAATAGAATGTTAAAATTAATGTGTCCAAAGTCTTTTGAAACATGGTGTTTATAATGATCAAATATTTGAAGTAATATATTAGCAGTATAATAATAATTATTTTTGAAGAAGAAATTATCACATACTGTATTAAAATTTAATCTGATTTCGCTTTGAAAATATTACATTTTGATTCCAAATTAAAATAGTTTTCTGATATGAAAAATGCAGCATTCACGATATTAAAAACGTTCGTCTTGAGTTCAATATTTGGTAAATAATTTGTATAAAAAATTATTTAACTAATGCTCACAATTTTTTATCAATATAGGTTATTTTTGCGTTTTTGACCTTATGTTTGTGTCTTCTTTTCTTAGGTTATTATCAGTGAGAGAATATCTTATAATGTTATCTGATGATAAACTCATGTTCAATGACAAATGTAATCATTTTTTTTTATTATTATTATTTACTTATGAATCAGTTATAGTCCATGAGAAAATAGGGAATATAGGAAATGTTACAAGACACGATACAAACAGCTCGCACAAAAGATTCGCCGAGACCCTTGCGAGAGTTTGTACGTAGACTTAAATAAAAAATATATATGAAATATAAATCACTTGAAGTATGTGCAGTAAATAGCTTATAAGCATATTCAAAAGATAATAAATGGATAGTAGCGTGTTTATGACATTAAATACACTGAGTATGTTTTCAGCACTTTACGAAGATAATGAATAAATACTAAATATGAATACCAAGCTCAAGTTATTCATTTTAACGACATGTACAAATTTCATGTTGTTTCAAATGAAACAAGAATAATAAAACGATAATAAATTATAAAATAAATGAAATTTTATTCATATTAAATCTAGCGGCATTTTTAAGTACAGTAAATTTATTTATTCACACTTGTCTCTTCCGACTATTGTAAATAAAAACACAATTATTTTAGAAGTTATTTTTTATTTATGGAATAAATCAGTTTAAGACATCTTAAAGTCTCGTTGTTGCTATTACAAAAAATATCCGAAGGGAATGATATCATAAATATTGTTGAAAGAAAATATTTTCATATTCTTCATCCACCAAGTGCCTTGACTTGACTCACGACTGCTACTGCAGGACCAGCGCTGATGACGCTGTTGCGGATTCTCTGCCCAAGTTTTTCCTGTAAAAATAATATTATTATGAATAAAAAATGTGTATTTATTAGAAACACCTTAAATTAATAGTGTGACAGCAGATCATTGAGGTGCCAGGCAATATATATATATATTTTTTTTATTTTTAAATTGACTAAATATTTTTACTCTATATCGTATGCGAATTTCTTATAGCAATGAAAATATATTTTTTGTGTTTATTCTATACTCTTCATTTTACTATAAAAAAGCACTACTCACTAAATTGGATGTGTCATTTTAAATTGTCACAAACAATTCGGCGATCAAAATTCAGACTGAGAATTACAACTTAAAAAAATATTCGGCGTGATATTAAAAATGTCATAAAATATTTTATTTTAAAAAGACCACAGAAGGTAGTTTTATGTACTTACAAACTTCTTAAATCCTTTCCACCTGGGCTCTGGGTTGGGAGCAGGAGAACACGACACATGAGAAATCACCAGCACGGCCACCAGGAACACGGCAAGGAACTTAGCTGAGGAGTTCATTTCGACTGGATGATCTTGAAGATTACTCGAAACAACAAAGCTTTAAGTGACTCTAGTAGAAGACACATGCAGTATTTATACTACATCGCTCTATTATATTTTGTAATAACTTCTTACAATTGTTTACACACCGGATCGGGGATTCTTGAAATCAATTCATGTTTGTCCACCATATCTAATATTGTGCAAACACGTAAAATGCATCTTACAAATATAATTTGATCGTTATTAATTAAATATTGTACCCAGAATTTTCGCAACAACTTGTATCTTCCTGAAAATACCTTATCTATATTACCAAGAACTTATTACGAACCAAATCTTGGTTAATAATTTAACAGCATTGTAAACCATTAAAGACTTAGTATTTCCATAAAGGCTATTTTGGTATCTTTTAAATTTTTGCGTATATGAATATGACAAACAACTTTATTCATTTGAACCTGTGCCGTAACCAAATCAAGCAGAGCGATAGAAATATTTCAAAGGTTTAAATATGAAGTTTGCTTCAAAATTTTTCGGCTTTTTCTTAGCTGTAGTTTTAGTTGGTTCCTTTGCAACTGCTTCCCCGTTGTTTGATCAATCCATACAAACGTCGAGGTTTTGGAGATTTTACGTAAGTTTTTGAAATTATACATATTATTCACACCTTGTGTTTTCATATAAAGTACATGTATTCACCTTTAACAGCTTTATTTGTTGCTTTTTGCTTAACTGTTTCATTGTGGGAGTAAATTTAAATGATGCGATAAACGATTCAAATTTGTAATAATACCCAATAAAAATCAATGGATTGGTAAGTGATAAATATTTTTATATTTAATTTAATTACTGACTAACCAAAACCTAATTTAAATAAATTTAATTAAGGTGTAAACAACCATAAAAAATACATCAAATAGGACTTTTTATGGAAAACTAATAAATACTTGTAAAATGAAATACGGTTGTATAAATCATACTATTTCAATGTTTTTATAAATTCCAAACAAAACATACACGTTTTTTTGAGTTGCATTTATTTTTTTGTTGCATATATTTATTTTTTAAATGCATTTTATGGGTTATATATTAAAATATATTAAGTCATTGGTATTTCATATTAATTGAGATATATAAAAATATATTTGTATTTTCTGACTATAGGAAGATGCTGTCCAAAGGATAAGAGAACAAGTAGCGAGAGCTATACAAGCTGCCCAAGTTGTTAAAAGAAGATTGTTAGAAGACCCGGGAAGATATGTGATAGAGTCATGGCCAATTAATCGAAAAATTTCACAACCAAACTAAACTCAAATATCTAAAATTGTGATAAATCTGACTGATCTCATCGAACTCAGTAATCATAAAAGTATTCAGTTTTGGTTATTTAAGTAAATTTGATGGATTAAATAAAAAATAGCTACTATCTATAACATTTTAGAATGTTCATATTTGATGTGTTATTTAAAAAACGTCATTGAAATCTGTTTTTGACAAATATATATTTATATTGACACGTGTGACCTACATGATCCAGTTGATGTTAGCACAGATTGACACTTTTCTTGTTTTTTTGGGATTTTTTACGGCGTAAAACAAGTGTTTTTAGTTTGTTGTGATTGGCATGATTCATTATTTAAACATCTGCAAGCAGGTGACATGATTTAAAAAAAATAAGAAAACACTTTGATTTCTATGCTTAACTTTTGTTATAACTTGTTCCTGGAATAAATGCTTGAATTTTTTTACAGAATAAATATGTATTTATTATGAATTTGTAATATTTCCGAAGTGACTTATAATATTGTTCTTCAGCTGAATACATGAGTTGCGATGGTCCGTATTTATCTTAAACCTATAATGTCTACTTAAATTTTCTTAATTTTATAAAATTTACTTTATGAGTTTCGACAAAAAATAAGTTTTGAAATGGATACAACTCTGCTTCTTTATTCGTGAGATTTCAATAATAATTTGAAAATAAATTATTTACTAAAAACCAACCATATGACTTTTAAAAAAACATTATTGTATGAAAAAGTAAGTTTTTGTTATATATTTTAAATTGATATTTAAAAATAGATAAAACATAAAACAATATAAAAAACATTTAAAATCGTATCTCCAATCCGATCACATTTTTCTTTCATGTGTAAAACGTTTACTCAAATATTTTAATTAAAAATTTAATAATGCGGATCTATTGATTATTCAAACATTATAAATAATCAACGTGTCACTTCCGTAAAAAAAAAATTAATATATAGTTTTTTTTTTTTAATGTTTTAATACTGAATTTAATGCAAAAATAAAACTAAGGCATTTGATATAAGTCCACCCTAGATGCACTGATTCTACACTTGTAAGGAATAACTCGTTTTTTGTTGCAAATTCAGATAAATAGAAAAAAAATTCCAAGACTTTTTTCGATGCTTAATAAAGGTATTACCTAAAAAAAACAAATTTTAGCTAAAATTGTATTCAGATAAATTGAATATAATAAAAAATAAAAAATCTTGTCGTTCCAGTGCTTTGGGTGTTAAAATGACATTACATAATTAATTCACGAAAACAGATGTGTATAAAAACAGACAAACAAGCAGACAGTATAAAAACTCCACGTTCCTAAAAATTTCTAAATATTGCTCTCGAGTTTACCCTGAAATCTAGTTTAAAGATTCACTATAATGAAAATGTACTCAAAATTTCTGATAGTATTGATGATGATAATGCTGGTCCCAATATTCATTTTGGCTTCGCCAATGCCCGCTTCTCAAAACAATCAAAAGGGGGGGAATGGTGTAAGTGAACTAATTAATCTTATTGTTTTATATATTTTTTAAGGTATCTTTAAAATTTTTGAATAAAATACTTGAGTGATTTTCCACATTTTTATTTTTATTAGTGACCGGTTTCGCCAACCTTTCACGTTGGCATTATCAAACATTATCACGCGAAACCGGTCACTAATAAAAATAAAAATGTGGAAAATCACTCAAGTATTTTATTCAAAAATATTAAAATGGAATTCCACCAAGTACTTTCTGTCAAAAATATTGAGTATCTTTAAAAGTCTCTTTTAACGTGAAAAAATTTAATTTCTCTACCTTAGTTTTATATTTTGAGTTGAAATGAGTTTAATTCGCTGATTCTTGTGAATGTTAATTTAAATATAAGAAGTATTATATTTAGACCAATTTTGCAAAGATATTTTCATTGTTTGTGGACAACATAATTTTTGAGCAATGTTTTACGTAATAAATAAACACGAAAAAATAAAATGTTGAATTGTTAAACATATGTAATATGCGATTTGTTGATTGATACAAACATTTAACATATGACATTTGAGTACGAATCAAACCACTATAAATTTGTTTTTTTTTATTCAAATTGACGTTGATTTGTGTATGATAATAATTGAGAATCTGTTAAATAAGCTTATGATTTATTTTTTTTTCAGTTTAATTTGTTCCAATTACCATTAAATTGGTTTAGAAGGTTTGCCCAAAAGCCTCAAGGTGGATGATTTAAAAAAAATTCTCAAATAAATAAACAACATTAATACATATAAATGAGTTTTTATTAAATTTTATTTGATTATAAAAATCGTACATTTTATATGAAATTAAGGTTTTATTACATTGTATTTACTTTTGTAAAATTTTACTTTATTTTTATGGATTTACTGCGATATTATTATAAACATTTTCCCCTTTACTGTGGATTATTTTACAAAGAAATAATGTAGAAGAATTATATTTTCTGATATAATACGATAAATAATTTTTAAAATCCTTGAAAATTATTTATGATGGTATTATAGCATAACATACAAACTTTTTAGTTACGTTTTTTTAATGTGCCATTCAATCTATGTATTTTTTTTTTTTTTATATATAAAATACAAAAGATGTTTCTATGTCCGTCATAGGCTTTGAAACCATTTAAACGATGTGCCCCAAACCGGTTTCATTTAAAAGGCAATAATACGAAGAATCTTTGAGACTATTAAAACAATGCATTAAATACATTTGGTCTATTAATTAAGTCAATTTTCGACATTTTCCATACAAAAATTTTCAACATCTGTTAAGTCGACATTGTTCCTCGCAAAAAAAAAATTGATAAAAGAACATTGTGAAGATCGCGCATAAAATCACTATCTGTCATTCACTACAGAGAGTTTTATCATAATGAGTTTGTCTGTTTATATATGGGAAAAAAATTATTAAACATAAATATTCCTATTACAAGTTTCATCTATGGATTATTATGCGTACTGGAAGCCCAAGACATATATATGAGAAGGCTCAAGATGCTTTGACGTATGCTTTGACGTATTTGACGTAGGCATACAGGCGATTGAATGGCAAAGACGGAGTTTACCGCACGCTCGTATTCTAATTTGACTGAAAGAAAAAATTGTTCCAACTCAAATCGATAGTGTTATATCTCCTGAACTACCGAATCTACGAGAAGATCCGATATTTTCTGACAATGTCTACAAGAACAAAATTCACCTTGCATGAATTCGCCTTGCATGAAAATGCACGAAAAGATATCCACGCGATTTGATTAATGAAACTCAAACTGGTGAGGATGGATATCCGAAATACAAACGACGAAAGCCAGAAGATGGAGGATTCACCACCACCATTAAAGTAAGAAACGTTGATATGGATAACAAATGGATTGATCCATACTGTCAAAAACATTTCAAGCTCATATCAATGTGAGATATCCATTGAGTGCATATGCAAATACACCTACACTCTTTATTTTACCGCTAGCATTAAATAAAAAAGTTGATAAAAAACTAAATTTTCCTTTTTTTCGAACATATAAATAAACTGTATATCTTTTTTTAGCGTAGTAGCACACGCCGGGTATCCGCTAGTTGTAAATAAAAACACAATTATTTTAGAAGTTATTTTTTATTTATGGAATAAATCAGTTTAAGACATCTTAAAGTCTCGTTGTCGTTATTACAAAAACTATCCGGAATGATATTATAAATATTGTCGAAAGAAAATATTTTCATATTCTTCATCCACCAAGTGACTTGACTTGACTCACGACTTCTACTGCAGGACCAGCGCTGATGACGCTGTTGCGGATTCTCTGTCCCAGTTTTTCCTGTAAAAAAAATATTATTACTAATGAAAAATATGTATTTATTAATAGTGTGAAACACCTTAAATTAATAGTGTGACAACAGGTCATTGAGGTTCCAGGCAATATATATTTTTTTATTTTCAAATTCGTATGCGAATTTCTTCTAGCAATGAAAAAATATTTTTTGTGTTAATTCTATATTCTACATTTTACTATAAAAAAAACACCACTCACTAAATTGGATGTGTCATTTTAAATTGTCACAAACAATTCGACGATCAAAAATCAGACTGAGAATTACAACTTAAAAAAATATTCGGCGTGATATTAAAAATGTCATAAAATATTTTATTTTAAAAAGACCACAGAAGGTAGTTTTATGTGATATTTCTGAGTACTTACAAACTTCTTAAATCCTTTCCACCTGGGCTCTGGGTTGGGAGCAGGAGAACACGACACATGAGAAATCACCAGCATGGCCACCAGGAACACGGCAAGGAACTTAGCTGAGGAGTTCATTTCGACTGGATGATCTTGAAGATTGATTACTCGAAACAACAAGGCTTTAAGTGACTCTAGTAGAAGACACATGCAGTATTTATACTACATCGCTCTATTATATTTTGTAATAACTTCTTACAATTGTTTACACACCGGATCGGGGATTCTTGAAATCAATTCATGTTTGTCCATCATATCTAATATTGTGCAAACACGTAAAATGCATCTTACAAATATAATTTGATCATTACTAATTAAATATTGTACCCAGAATTTTCGCAACAACTTGTATCTTCCTGAAAAGACCTTATCTATATTACCAAGAACTTATTATGAACCAAATCATAGTTGATAATTTAACAGCATTGTAAACCATTAAAGACTTAGTATTTCCATAAAGGCTATTTTGGTATCTTTTAAATTTTTGCGTACATGAATATGACAAACAACTTTATTCATTTGAACCTGTGCCGTAACCAAATCAAGCAGAGCGATAGAAATATTTCAAAGGTTTAAATATGAAGTTTGCATCAAAATTTTTCGGCTTTTTCTTAGCTGTAATTTAGAACAAGTAGCGATAGCTATACAAGCTGCCCAAGATGTTAAAAGAAGATTGTTAGAAGACCCGGGAAGATATGTGATAGAGTCATGGCCAATTAATAGAAGAGTTTCACAACCAAACTAAACTCAAATATCTAAAATTGTGATTAATCTGACTGATCTCACCGAACTCAGTAATCATAAAAGAAATCAGTTTTGGTTATTTAAGTAAATTTGATGGATTAAATAAAAAAATAGCTACTCTCAATAACATCTTAGAATGTGCATATTTGATGTGTTATTTAAAAACCGTCATTGAAATCTGTTTTTGACATATATATATTTATATTGACAGGTGTGACCTACATGATACAGTTGATGTTAGCACAGATTGACACTTTTCTTGTTTTTTTGGGATTTTTTACGGCGTAAAACAAGTGTTTTTAGTTTGTTGTGATTGGCATGATTCATTATTTAAACATCTGCAAGCAGGTGACATGATTTAAAAAAAATAAGAAAACACTTTGATTTCTATGCTTAGCTTTTGTTATAACTAGTTGCTGGAATAAATGCTTGAATTTTTTTACAAAAAAAGTATGTAATGATTATGAATTTGTTATATTTCCGAAAAAAATTAAAATATCGTTCTTCAAGTGAATAAATGAGTTGTGATGATCCGTCTTCTTAAACCTATAACGTCTACTTTAATTTTATAAAAATTTACTTTATGAGTATCGACAAAAAATTATTTTTGAAATGGATAAAACATTGCTTCTTTATTCGTGAGATTTCTGTAATATTTTTAAATTATATTTTTTATTATTTTAAAAAAACAACCATATGACTATTTTTAAAATATGATGACAAAATATTTTTGTTGAATGAATTAAAAAAATACGTTTTTGTTATATATTTTAAATTGATTTTTAAAAATACATAAAACAGTATTTGCAGAAACAGTTTACTTATAAAACATTTAAAATCTCATCTCCGAACCGATCCTGTATAAAACGTTTATTCAAATATTATCAGTAATCAACGTGTCACTTCCGTAAAGAAAAATTAATTTATAGTTTTTTTTGTAAATGTTTACATACTGAATTTAATGCAAAAATATAACTAAAACAATAAATATAAGTCCACCCTTGATGCACCGATTCTACACTTGTAAGGAATAACTCGTTTTTTGTTGCAAATTCAGATAAATAGAAAAAGACTTTTTTCTATGCTTAATAAAGGTATTACCTAAAAAAACAAATATTAGCTATTATTGCATTCAGATAAATTGAATATAATAGATAATAAAAAATCTGGTCGTTCCAGTGCTCTGGGTGTTAAAATAACATTACATAATTAAATTCACGAAAACAGATGTGTCAGTATAAAAACTCCATGTTCCGAAAAGTTTCTGTATATTGCTTTCGAGTTTGTCCTGAAATCTAGTTTAAAGATTCACTATAATGAAAATTTACTCAAAATTTCTGATAGTATTGATGATGATGATGCTGGTCCCAACATTCATTTTGGCTACGCCAATGCCCGCTTCTCAAGGCATGTCAAGTTTGATGAGACGTGTAAGTAAACTGATTGACTATTTATTGTTTTGTATTTTTATAAGGTATCTATAAAGTCTCTTCTAACTTGAAAATTAAATTTCTCAACCTTAGTTATATATTATGAGTTGAAATGAGTTTAATTCGCTGATTCTTGTGAATGTTAATTTAAATATAAGAAGTATTATATTTTGATCAATTTTGCAAAGATATTTTCATTGTTTATTGACAACATACAATAATTTTTGAGCATTGTTTTATTTAATAAATAAACACGAAATAATAAAATGATGAAAAATATGTAATGAGCGATATGTTGATTGATACAAACATTTACCATATGATATTTGAGTTCGAATTAAACCACTATAAATCTATTTTTTGAAAAAAAAATTGACGTCGATTTGTGTATGATTATAATTGAGAATCTGTTAATTATTCTTATGATTTTTTTTTTTTTTAGTTGAATTCGCTCAATTTTTTCTCAAAAATTTTGGGTAGGAATAAGCGTGGCCAAATGCTTCGTGGTGAATAATTTATAAAAAATTCAAAGAAATAAACAACATTAATACATATATAAAATTGTTTTTATTGAATTTTATTTGATTATAAAAATCTTACATTTTATATGAAATTTAGGTTTTTTTACATTTTATGTACTTTTGTAAAATTTTATATTATTTTTATGGACTAACTGCGATATTACTAAAAACATTTTTCCCTTTTCTGCGGCTTATTTCACTGAGGAATATTGTAGAAAAATTATAATTTCTGATATAATATGATAAATAATTTTTCAAATCCTTGAAAATTAACACATTTAAAATATAATCCATAATTTTATGAATATACAAAACATGTCATAAATTCGTGATATTATTTGAAATAAAAAGATTTGGAAAGACATTTAATACCAATCATTTTTTTTTTCTGTAATCGTTTGAACAATATTTTTCAACTGCTCTATTTTCATATTAGCATTTTTTTTCATGATTGTACCTGGAAATTTTGTACCTGGTATTTTGACCACAGATCTATCAAATTCGTAAAAGATTTAAATTTGCTTTAGTTTAACCGAATTTAACTTATTTATATGCTTCTTTATTTTAAAAAAAAGTCAATCTCGGATTGATACAAAAACAATAGAGCTGGCGTTATCGACATACACCCAATCAGTTAAAACATTAACTAATCTTAGTGTCATTTGCTGATAAGCCGTAATTAAAAAGATAATATTTTATTTGATCAACAAGCAATCGTGATATTTCTTTATTTAAGCGGTGAAAATATATAAAATATGAATATCATTTTGAAAAGGTGTTAATAATTTGGTCTTTCTGTTTTATGAGTTTATCTAGATAATCGAGGGATATTACGTATATCATATATATCATTAAATCATTTTAATAATAAATAATGAATAATTTGTAAAAGCATTAATAATTAAGTTAAATTAAGCAGAATTGAACAATTGAATACTTGTATCAATAGTACCTGAAAGCATGAAGAAACACATTGGGTATCGTAAAAAGGGAATCTTATATACAAAAAAAAAACCATTTCTATAGACTACATTTATTGAAATAAAAATCATCAGTACATATGTAATTTATTTTGGAAGACAAAACTATATTTAATGTGGCTAAAGTTGTTGAATGCAGGAGGTCCCAAGTATCGTTTGGTGTAGCTGGCAGGCTAGCCAAGGGTCTTGGCATTGGCCAGCACGTCCACGGCGGGTCCAGCACTGGCAATGCTGTCACGCACGTGCTGTCCTGCATGCTCCTGAAGCCAACATGTCAAAATTTGATTCAAAAACTCTAAAACCTATACATAGTGCTCTAAAACTCATAGGAAAGACTTGTAGACAAAAACAAACCAATCGGAACTGAGTATCGCAAAAAAAAACTGCATATATTATATCCATAAGTCTACAAGTTTTCATATTTTGATGTAACAGTATATGTTACCAGTTTCTTGAAGAATTTCCATCTTGGCACTGGGGCCGGCTCAGGAGCGGCAGACGTCTGTGAAACTACCAGCATGGTCACCAGAAGAGCAGCGAAGATAGCAGAAGACTTCATCTTTACTTGATTCTTCGTGCTCTAGTAACAGTTGACAACTTCTAATAATCTTTGAGAAAATACTTCTGTTTATATACTTTGTACTATATTGATCTGAATACCTTGAGTTCGTGAATAATCTTTGAATAACATTGAGAAATAATTTAAATGTAAAAAGACACATTGAATACATGATAGATTGAGTTGAGTTTTCATACTTATGTTAGATTTGCATTACAACAAAACAACCAATAGCGTCCATTTAATCATAATAGTCGATAATTAGAAGCTAGTCAGAATTTAATATTATGTAAATATCATTTTCTGAATGAAATCATAAATATATCATATATAAATACAAAGATAATTTAAGTATTTCATAAAAATTGTGAATCATACTTAATATGGCTACAATACAAAATCTTTACTTTAAATTTTTTTTTTTTTCGTAAAACGTAATCACAAATTCAATATAAGAGCCACAAGACTCTTGCAACTTTTTCCAGTCAAAAGGTAATGAGAAACAAAAAAATCCTCGACAAGTACCGGAGTAAACGGGAGTCGTCTATTATGAGTGAGCTTCTCTCATCTAGAAGGGATTACCTCGGCTTAGCGCCGGCCCGGGCGGAGCTGCGATGAGAGCCGAGGGACAGATTCTCCTGATGCCTGAAGCTTGGTTAATAATTGGTTGTCTGGTGCTAATCTTGGCCGAGATAAAACTGGACCCTTCACACTTGAGGGGCTTGGGAATCAAAGGTGATATTAAATATTTACTTACCCCTGTAACGTGCCGCAATATTGTATTCATTAATATTTAATAAACCTTTCATAAATACGTAGAGTAGAAATACAAGCAAGTGATGTTAACATCGAGATAGGCTGAGTGAGAGCTCACGTTGGTCTTGTTGGCAACGAGAAAGCTGACGAAAAGGCTAAAGAAGCCACCAAAAAGAAAATGAATTATGTTTGAATGAGTTTCGCAAAAAATCTCCAGAGGAAGATTACAATGGACACATGGAATGAAAGGTACACAAGCGCTCCGCAAAGGAACGTGACAAAGATGTTCTTTGATTCTGTTACCTGCGGGATTAGCTTTGAATCAACTCAGCTCCTAACGGGTCATGGAGTGATGAGAAGTTATCTCCGCAGGTTCCACTTGACGAGCGACGACACATGCCCTTGTGATGATATTACTCCACAAACAGTGATCCACCTTGTGGGTTCATGCCCCATCTTTGGCCTTCAGAGACACCAACTGGAGAGCCAATGCCGACAGGAGGGCCTGAAGTCAGTGGCGAGACACCCACAGATGATGAAGTCACTGGATGGCTTCTTGAAGCGTGTCATCGGAACCATAAAGAAGATAAACCAAGGGGTGTAGCTTCAGTCACTCCCATATATAGCACAATTTCGATTGACTAGTTTGGAAAGTTTCCCCAATTATGATGACAAACCTTGTACATAACAAGCAAGGTACCAAACCTATTAAAAAAATAAAAAAGAACCTTTCATAAAAAAATCAAGACCCACCAGTGCATAAGTCATGCTATAGTATACACGCCTCGTGGTCAATGTTTATCGACGCTGTATTTAAAAATTATTATATTAACGATGGATGTTTGTTATATCAAGTTTCTACTCAGTCTAAATTCATTTATTGGTTCACTCACTTCAAAAATGTACAGCCGTGGCATAAAGTGTTTTGAAATGCGCCGTTTATTAAACACGTTATTTTGCTTGGCGAGTTCAAAGGGAATTTTCGGCCAAGTAAGCATTTTAATGATCGTGAGCGCATAAGAGCGCAGCCAAAAGTAAACCTCTGAAGAAAGGGCCGTCAAGAGTTCTCAGCGACGATTTCACACCCCCCTTATGACGCTCCATCTCCTTGCATTTATGACATCCGGACAGCACAGCCCGTCAGAGAACATTGTATATTTATAAATATATATCCTTACAATCATACGTTTTAAAAAAAAGAAAAATATTTTTTTACAAAAACAATAAAAACAGGTATAATTTTTTTTTTCAAAAATATTATATTGAGACAAAAATTAAAAGTGAAATTAAGTTAAGGTTAGTAACATCGCAATATTAATCATGGTTTTTTTTATCTATCCTATAAAAAATACAATTGTATTATTTTAATTTTTATTTCAAATCATCACAACGGAATTGCATCATGTACTTTCTGTCAAAAGTATTGAATAAATATAAATGCAACTTTTAATTTATTGACTGTGTGCTATTTTAAAAAATATATATTGTTGTGGGAGTTTATTCAATATTTATGTCGCATTATTTATAAAAGAAATTTAAATCACAATTCACGTGATATTACAATATTTGTAGGAAAATATAAAATTTTTAAATCTTGATCATATAAATTTTCTGACTGTACCTACACACATCACTCAAAAAATACCTTCGTTGCATTATTCCATTTTTTCATATCTTATTTGGGAATATCCTGCATTCCTCACATTTTTTGATCTTCAATCTTCAAGTGCCCCTTCCTTCGGTAGCCCCCAGCAGCCCCCTTCAGTCCCCCCCGAGCCCCCTTGTCACTACCCCACACGGCTACAAAAGCTATAACACATATCCCGAGGAGGCAATAGAAATATAGTTTTCTTTATGTACAGAATAAAGGGAATTTCGTCCCTTTACAAGGATCTCTGAGGACAGTTTTGGCAGCTAATACTGAAGGCGAGTAGAAGCAAAATGCAATTTTTCTATATTGCCTTCGGCGTGCGGTCGCCATAATTGTACTCGGTATTTATTCATTAGTCATAGAATTCTTATATGAAATGCTGAATTATATGTTAGTATAAACGCAGGGTATGATCAATGAAGCTCTTATTAAAATTAAAGTTTCGAACAATACTTATAAAATGAGTTTAAAAAAGCCTGTTAATGTTTTATGTACATAATTATTTTTATTGAATTTTATTAATAAATAAATATAATTAAATCATCTCAGAATATTAAAATATATTATGAGAAATTTTCTTCGTTTTAGGGCTCATAGTATTGAGCTTTATGATAAAATATTACCTTTGTTCCTCTAGCTTACTTCACCATAAAGTAACGTCCGTACTAGACGGTGGAAGGGTGAACGCAATTATCCGGCCGACTGACCACACTAAATCCCAGTCAGATATCGCAAGGCGAACCCTATCGCAGACTCCATCTTCAGTGGCCTATAGTCTATTAGTCAATACTCCTTTATTACCCAAGGATACCGGGGAAAGTTACTCCCAGTCTCCCCCGCGCTGCAAACTTGCATAAATCGTACGAAAATATTTCAGGTTTCTCAAAATTTTACCGAATATCGTATCTCTTACTATAGATAATTTTTTTTAAATTTCTTATCATCAGTGTTTTATTCCTGACCTTCTAGCTGTGACGGTTGTATATCAAGTATTGTGCAGTGAAAAATACGTTGTTTCTATTAATTTCGTTTATAAGAATTACACTACACAAAAATAATATTCTGTTCCTTTGATCAACAAAAAATCTTCTTTCTACAACGCTTCGAGCGAGAATCGCTATATTTTCTTTTGAGTCCACGTAATCGATGTCTTGAGGGGACTTTACCGGCGTATTTATTTACCAGTCCCATAAAATCTCCCTTGGAAAATATTACAATCGTTCGTTTGAAATATTGTTAAACGTTATTCGTACTTTAATACGTCCGATATCTTTCTATATTTATTGGATCATCTATCGAAGTTTATCGCTGGACTTAATAGACATTTAACTGCAGTTTCAATTATGTTACTACGAATTTATCTCATATTGGCTGGATGATATTTTCAAAAATATGAATACGATTGCCAATAGGTATAATATTTTTTTAATGATCATGAAGACTAAAATATACTAGGGAAGACCTTATAAAAAAGTATTAAAGTGCCACATAGATTTTTTATAATGAATTTTCTGTACCAAAATACTTGTATAACAAGCAACTTTCATTAAAAAATAAAGTGTACGGTATTGAACAATTTAATTAGCATTAAATTTTAAAACGATTTAATTAAATTAGTGTTTTTTTAAAATGTATATTTTTATCTATTGATCAATAATATGGTAATTCAGATAAGCAATATAATTTCACATCAAATCTAGGAACTATTGATAATTTGCTTAATTTATATTTGTATGTCTTTGAAATAATAAATCAGCTATTACTAAACAGTTTCATTAATGATAACGTTCAATATCTGATTGGCAGATAACAAAATTAATTAACTAAATTCTTTTTATTTCTGCAGGTTTAATTTGTTATAATTTTTGTGTGTGTGAAAAAAATACATTTTTAATAAAAATATGTAAATAAAATTTCATAAAGCGTAAATGAAAGTCTTAACAATTCTGGTGTCGCAGCTTACATTTTATTATTTGTTAGAACAAAATGAAGGAATCATTGAAATTAATGCTTTTAAATATAATACATTTTTTTTTGAGCAAATTTTATTTCAATTCAAATACTAAAATACTTTTACGGTTCATTTTTGACGAAAGAAAGTAAATTGTGTAAGTTTTGCGAGACGAACTGATGTCACCTATCCTCCTATGTTGACCAGGTCCTTTGTGTCTTTAAGGACGTCCACAGCCGGCTTTGCGCTGATGATGCTGTCACGAACTCTCTGTCCTGCCCTTTCCTATATGAAAATAAAATAAATCAATTCTAAATACGTCAGTGCTTTTTAAGACAGGAATGTTCGTAAGTTTCAGTAGCCGTTGTCATTCGGTGATTTTGGGATTTTTGAAGCGTTCTACTACTTAGAATGTTATGTCCTCTAATGATTCGGTCTCCGTGTGGTGACTATTTTTATAAACTCTTGAACACTTAAACGTCAAGAGACTGAAAACTTCAAACAAAATCGTTCAAGAAACCTCAAAATCATCACTCCATTCGAATACTTATGTTTTGCGTGTACAATGTCACACAACTGTAATTAAATCTTGTTGAGGGACAAGGCGTTTGATTCGTGAAGACCCATTATTATAATGATAACAGTACCTTTGTATTTTGTCTTCACTTTGAGTTTATTAAAATTATTTGCATTACTAGTTTCGAACCAATACACCGGGCCATCATCAGGTGCATCACTAAACTGATTGGTGATGCATCTGATGATTACCCGGTGTATTGGGTCGAAACTAGTAATGCAAATAATTTTAATAAACTCAAAGTGAAGACAAAATACAAAGGTACTGTTATCATTATAACTGTAATTAAAGATTAATTTTGTAATTGAATAATAAAAAAAATCAGAATTCAATTAATCCTACAAAACCAATATTTTTTTTAATGATTAAGGGTTTATGAGTTAAATTCTATAAAATTAATAAAATTCTAATAACACTGTACATGTTTAATTTAAAGTGAATGCAAATTGTTTTATAATCAATGCTCTATTATCTTTGCTCGGATAAAAGTTATGTAGACTTACAATTTCCTTCAGGAATCCCCAGCCAGGCTCTGGTTCAGGTACGGGAGAAGACGCCACCTGGGAGACCACCAGCACGGCCAATAGGAACATGGCGAGGAACTTGGCTGAGGAGGTCATCTTGTCCAAATTTTATTTATTTCAGATGAGGCTTTAAAGAAGGTTAAGTTATGAATGATACTAAAAATAAATTTCGTCGGTATTTATACCATCAGCCAAATAATAAATACGCTGCGAGTATACAAACTATGCTCAGGGGATTCCTGACTTCCGAGCCATTCGAGCTATCATAAAAATACACAAAGCTATGTTTATATGTTATTAATCACTGGGTCGAATAAATTTGCTTTACTAAGCTTATCGGTCAAATAGTGGGTTTTTTTTACTTTTATAAATAAATAAGTGATAAAATATTCATACTTAAAAATAGGTCTTTTGTTTCATTTCCATAAACTAATTAATTTATTGTCACAGCTTTCACAATTAACATATTATAATATTATGAAATTAAAAGTACGTATAAAATATTTTTTATATAAATATACGAAACAAATTAAATGTAATATCATTACCATATTATTCAACTTATAGCTTGAAATATATACTAAAAATCGGGAAAAATGAATTCTTCGGTTAAATTCCTCGGTGTTTTTTTAATTGTCATGTTTGTAACTTCTCATGTTTCATCGTCTCCTATTCCTGAACCAGAACCAGGCTGGGGATTCCTGAAAGAAATCGTAAGTACCTATGTATAAATTTTTTTAAACACTTTTTAATAGTTTATTTTTATGAGTAAATAAAGACGTAGGATATCAATAAAACAACATGTTACTTATTTTGAAAAAATGTATTTAACGAGTACATTGTATTTCTGAAACAGCCTTTTCATTTTCATCTTAAGTCTCAACATCGTCTTAACATAGTCTAAACATAAACGGTTTGGAGATTACGATTGTTTATATTTTCTAAACAGTTTATAGGCTTTTAAGATATTCTTTGGAGACAAAGCAACCCCCAGCCAATATGTTAAAGCGAAAATTTAACACATTTAACTAGTCTGTCGTAGATTAAACATCAACATTACTCATTAGTTATAACAATCATGATATATGTCTATTTTGTGGATTGAACGTCAATCAAGTGCGTTTAAATTACCTTTACAGGCTTATATTACTTACTAATATGATTAGGCATATTTTGAAAGAAAGAAACTCTATGAAAAATATAATCATGACTTGTGTAGGATTCGAACCTGCATCTCCAAGCTTATATGGCCGGTGTACTGACCCTTGTACTAACGTGTCACCTCTGTTAATCGAGAATTTTTAACAATCATAATCTACACACGAACCAATGTGCCCAGGCCAATCAATATTGGAGATGTAGGTTCGAATCCTACACAAGTCACGATGGTATTTTTCTGAGAGTTTCTTTAAATCATTTTCATTACCTTTACAGGCTTATATTACTTACTAATATGATTAGGCATATTTTGAAAGAAAGAAACTCTATGAAAAATATAATCATGACTTGTGTAGGATTCGAACCTGCATCTCCAAGCTTATATGGCCGGTGTACTGACCCTTGTACTAACGTGTCACCTCTGTTAATCAAGAATTTTTAACAATCATATACTACACACGAACCAATGTGCCCAGGCCAATCAATATTGGAGATGCAGGTTCGAATCCTACACAAGTCACGATGGTATTTTTCTGAGAGTTTCTTTAAATCATTTTCAATATGTGTAAAAATATGCCTAATCATATTAGTAATATAACAATCATGATTTAAATTCAATTGATATATAACTGGATTAGCAATTCGGATTGTTGTAGCCTTGTTTCCACTACTGTGTGGTTACGTTAACTTGTATGTTTAACCCGATTAGCCACAGCTATGTACTTGCGTTGACTTGTATGGTTAAACATTATATAAAATATCGTGTGCTTTGGTATAAATATAATATTATAGCTGCTACTGTTTGCTTATGTTGACTTGAATGGTTTACAGGAGCACGCAGGCCAAAGGGTGAGGGATGGACTAATCAAGGCAGGACCTGCGGTGGCTGTTGTTGGGTCTATTGCGTCGTTGGCAGGATAATGATGTCGACAGGGCGATGAACCGAAACTTATTCCATATGAAATAATTTTTGTGAACTTAAAATTTATTTTAAACACCTATTTTAAATTTCAAAACTATTGTATTAATTTGTCTTAAACTTAATAAAAATTACAAAAATATTTGCATCTTTTCATTCAGTAAACTTTACATATGTAATGTGTATGTTCACTCAAAATTTGAATTCCCTTTATCAACTTATTGAGATTATACATATTAACAATAAAGCTAAATTATTCAAAAACGTAAATTGTTATTCAATGTTTGATCAAAATATGTTCTGAGAGAGTTGTTGATAATTATCTAGATTTTGTGATTAAAAGAAGAATAGTTTTTTCAAAACAATTAATATCTGATCGTAGAGTGGTATCAAAATGAATACATTAAAATATTTTTTCTTTAAATTTTATTTAGTAACAATAACAATAAATAAACAAAATATAATAATAATATAATCTAACGTAGAAGTAACAGGGTTGGTTGTGGCAGTCATATGGGGATCTTTATCTCCCGAAGTTAGTCAGGTCCTTGGTGTCCTGCAGAACCTTCACGGCAGGACCGGCGCTGATGACGCTATCGCGGACTCTCTGCCCTGCTCTCTCCTGATTTAATAAAAAACATTTTATACACATATTCACTTACATAATTTGATAAGAGTTAAGTATTGTTTACTTACAATGCTCTTGAGAACCTTCCAGCCAGGCTGCGGGTCAGGCATGGGAGAGCACGACACGTGGGAGGCCACCAGCACGGCCACCAGGAACACGGCTAGGAACTTGGCTGAGGAGTTCATCTTGGAGTAATATTTGGTGCCAAGGAGATGGTTCAGTTTTGAATGATGCTGGAGCAAGATGCAAGGAAATATATAGTAGAGAACAGTTCGATACTTAGAAGACGAACATTGGAATTTCCGGGGGACTCCGCGTGCACCAGCCGCAGCGGCACAGATAACTGGTGGGACTTTCACCAATATTTTATCGAGATATTAAGTTCACAGGTTCAAAATTGTTTTGAATGTCACAATAATACATGATGTTTGTTCATTTTATTTTTTTACCCAGTATTTTGAGGTTATGAAATATTTAGCCTACAAAAGATGGCTCTATACTAAATTCTGCTAAATTTGAATGATCGAGTAGATTCGAGACTAATTATATCAAAACATTTATTGATAAGGAAATCCTTCTATCGGAGGTCTGCAGTGGCCAAAATTATAAAATATTTAAAATGGAATATCAGAAATTATTTTTATTGAATTATAGTCCATCTAGCTTAGCATTGACAGTATCTCGTATAGGAACTATTTTTCAAAAGCAAATTTAAAACTTCTGAATGATTTTAAAAAATTTGATATTATTTCACTGTATTTAAATAACGGTTTTGTGATAATTTTTTCAACTTTTTTCTCGCTATTGGTTGTTTTGTTATAATTTGTGGGTATAATAAAATAATTTAAAAAATCATTTTAATTTTTTTTTAATATTATTTACAAGAGTATTGGATATATTATCAAAGAGTTCAAAATTAGTCATCAAATAACTTATATTAACAATAAAACTTTGTTTTTACCTGAGACTCAATCATTTAAAACATAGTGCACTTTTAGCAGAATCGAACAATTTAGTGATATTAAAAATTATAAAGAATAAATAACCACAATGAACTTATTTACATAACATATCGGCTAACGTACTATGCTTATAAAATATACAAACGCGCGTGAACTTCGTGAACTCGATATCTCATAAACTGGTTTTGAAATTCCAAGCATGCATCTTTCAGGCCGGTGTACCTGGAGTCCCTGGACTTGGGGGTTCCCTCAGTCGCTGGAAGAGTATCGCATAACGTTGTCATATAAATATCTTCGTCTCTTGCTCCGGAATCATTCACTGCTAAGACATCAACATTGTAACAAACATTACTCAACACAATCCAGCCAAGATGAACTCCTCAGCCAAGTTCCTCGCCATGTTCCTTGTAACCATCCTGGTGGCTTCCCACGTGTCGTGCTCTCCCATGCCCGACCCACAGCCTGGCTGGAAGGTGCTCAAGAGCATTGTAAGTAAACAATACTTCTATAACGTACATCTTTTAATAATTAATCAAAATTTAAAGTGAATATTTGAGTAAATAAGTTTTTATTTTCCCAGGAGAGAGCCGGGCAGAGAGTCCGCGACAGCGTCATCAGCGCCGGGCCTGCCGTGAAGGTCCTGCAGGACACCAAGGACCTGACTAACTATGGAAGATAAAATATCTAACTCCCACAAATTTATATTTACCTGTTATTTATTTTTTAAGAAATATTGTATTTAAGTTATTTATTTTGTTATCCACCATTAGTCTTATATTTAAATTATACCATAATAATATGTTTTTTGTTAAAACGACGTATTTTAGTCTAGTATAAATCTATGCTTTGAATAAATTTATCTGATAAATAACCAAAACTTTCTATTTTTTTTTTTTAAATGTTAGTTTTGTTGATAATTACTTGATTAAAGATGTGCACAGTATTAAACAAGTACTGGTTGAAATTATGAACTACCGAAGATAGGACTTAGTTTAACCTAAGACCTTTAACCTAAGTTTTTTCAACTATAGTTTTTACCTATTCTTATAGACTTTGGTAAATTTAAATTTTACATAATTTTATAATAAATAAATAACAAATTTTATTTTATTTCGATTTCTGTGAAAATTGAAAATTTCTTCGGATCTATGGTAACGGAAATGCTTTTTTAATTAATCTCCTTTTTTACGTTAAGGGCAAATCTGAACTGTAATCGTGGCTCTAATTGCTTTCTAGTGTGGCTTTTTCTTTTCAGGCTTCTGACTAAGGATCTTCTTAATCTCATCTAACGTATAAAGTAACGTAATTTATAGACTCTCTGTTTATTTAAAAAAATGAATATCTTCTGCTTATAAAATTAAAATATGACGGCAAGCTTTAGTAAAAACACGTCGTGAATTACACAAAAAATAGACAAACTGCATTCTAGTTTAAATCAAATAATATTCTGTGTTCACACTTATCTTTTCCTGTTTATATTTTACGGTACATCTCCCTCATTATCATAACAAGATATGTTTTAGTAACCTAATAATGTTTTTTTTTTTTTATTTATGGCTTCAAATAGATAGTATTTTAATTGGCAATAGCCATCAAAATATGTAGCATATAAACAACATTAATTTGTTAATTATTCGTTTAAACTACTAACATAAAAATTATAAATATATAGCCAACGTATTTTTGACATAATCGTAGAGTGTTTTAAACATACATGATTAATTTGTCAAAATGACTATAAAATAACGGCTACTGCTTAGTTATTTAGGATATAAAATTAAATATTATTAATTTTTTATTGTTTATCTTATTATATTTAGACACTCAGACTATGTTTACTTTTTTATGCTGGGCTGTTCTATTTGGTGTTAATATAAAGTAAATAACATAGATAAATTATTAGAGCATTAAAAAGAACTATGATTCTTGTAATAACTTAAATGATTTGGATTAGAATTTCTCTTTATATTGTATAATATGGTCTAATTTATAATTTTTCAAAGTGTGTGCTAATTTAAATGGTACAATATTTTAAACATTTTTATCTTCATTTAATTCATAAAATTAAAATAAAAAAATGTATATGTATTTCGAAACTTTTTATTTAATTCTAAAAATAACATGACTTTTAATAAAATAATAAATAAGAATATGGTATAAGGTTGGTTGGTTTTTAGTGTCTTTATGAGATATTTTTATCATACAAATTTAGTCAGGTCCTTTGTATCCTGCAGGACCTTCACGGCAGGGCCGGCGCTGATGACGCTGTCGCGGACTCTCTGTCCAGCTCTTTCCTGGAAATTTAATAAGTTTGTAATTTTATTCACATTTTTACATTAATCATTAGTTAAATACATAGAAATGTGTGTTAGAGATATTAAATTTGTTAATAGTAAAGTATTGTTAACTAACAATGCTCTTGAGCACCTTCCAGCCAGGTTGAGGGTCTGGCATGGGAGAGCACGACACGTGGGAGACCACCAGCACGGCCACCAGGAACACGGCGAGGAACTTGGCTGAGGAGTTCATCTTAGCTGGTTTGTATTGAGTAACGTTTGACTCTAAGGAGGTGGTTCAGTGTTGAATGATTCTGGAGCAAGATGCGATGAAATATATACCAGAATACTGATCGATACATTCTGCAGTATTTGGGAAATACCAAAGCCTGGGGGACTACAAAAGCACCGATGATATGACAGCTTCTTCGAAATCCCAATTTTTTTGTTTATGTTGTGATATGGAAGTCACAAAGTTCAAACAAAAATATTTATCATCGCATACGCTTGCTTAAAGTGTGCTTTGAATTGCATCTTATAAAATAGTGCAGTTCTGCAAAGACAAAAAAATTTCTACAAATAACTTTTTTATGTTGTTTCGAATAAAAAAAACTTTAAAAAAAATAAAAAAAAGTCATAATTCATGCGAAAATGGATACTCGGGAGGTTTTTTTTAAACCTGTAAGGTGAGATTCACGATGACTATAAAAAAATTGCAGGAAGGGGTAATCAATACGATTTAGTGTAATCAATTTATAATATATTCAATTCACCTCTTCGCTGAGTTTATTGTTCATATCTTAGTTAATCATTTACATTACATCATGTAATTGATTCCCAAAATTTATTCCAAATGTATTTTATACGCAAACCAATTTTAAGCGATTAGAAACCGATTTTATTAAATGCAATGACTAAGCACCATGTGCCATTGATAAAAAAAACTTGTTTGACCTCCATTGACTTCATATCTAAAAAAAAACTTTGGAGAAACTCCGTGTAGTCTGAAAGTTATCTGCTTTGCTGCGACTGGTGCTCGCGGAGTCCCCCGATCTGGGAATTTCCTCATTTGTTAGATAAGGACCGCACGGTGATTGGTATATATTTCCTTGCATCTTGCTCCAGCATCATTCAGAACTTATCCATATTCTTAGCACCAAACATTACTCAAAACAATCCAGCCAAGATGAACTCCTCAGCCAAGTTCTTTGCCGTGTTCCTGGTGGCCGTGCTGGTGGCTTCCCACGTGTCGTGCTCTCCCATGCCCGAGCCGCAGCCTGGCTGGAAGGTGCTCAAGAGCATTGTAAGTAAACAATACTTCACTTCTATTGAACTCTTTAATAAACACCTCTAAACAATAAATAGAAAGAGAAAATGTGAATAAAATATTGTTTTATTTTCCCAGGAAAGAGCCGGGCAAAGAGTCCGCAATAGCGTCATCAGCGCCGGGCCTGCCGTGAAGGTCCTGCAGGACACCAAGGACCTGACTAACTTCGGAAGATAGAATATCCAAGCCATGCACATTCTTACTAATTTATATTATGCTGTTATTTATTGTTTAAAAAAAAATCACTTTATGTTGCTTTATATGATAATAAAATTGACTGATTTATTATATTTCTATTTTTTATTCAAAGTTATGTTATATTGTCAAAATGTTAAAAAAGCCATTATGCATAATAATTTTTAAATCACAAGGATACATTCTTTTCAGTGAAACTTTTATTCAAACTTCAATTATAAATCCTTAGTTGATAAAAGTCAAGCACACCATTCAGCTAAAAAAATTGATTTAAAAAATCATTTTTTAGGCTTTAATTTATAACTTCAGACATAGCTAAATGACTTAAATTATGCTTACTGATTTGTATAAAAAAATATCTTCAACTGCAAACTCTTAATACTTCTTCAGGTGTTTCTCCTCAGAGAATGTTTGTGACCATCTCACTGAACAATCTCTGTCTTGGGCCAATTTTATTCGTTTGACTGTACTCCCGACTTTTAGCGATTGTCGCAAATTTCGCATTTATGTTAACTTTCTTTTTCCAATGCCTCTTTTTCCTAAGATTTTTTCTTGGCCAATCGGCTACAGTAGGCTTTTTCTTAATTAACAGTTCTAATTCTATCTTGAAAACAAAAAATCTTTGTCGGTGCACTGTATGTTTTTTTATTTTATTTAATATTAAATAATGGGCATTTATTATTTTTCACTTTGTTCGATGCAAACACCCCACTAAAAGAAAAATTTTCGGTTATTCATACTAATTCTGGTTATGCACATTTTTCTTTGGTTTTCAGATTTTTCCCAAGTTTAAACAAAATTATTTTTAATGTAATTTTTTTCTTCCATATCAAAATACCACATATCATGTTAACCCTTTAAACAGATTTTTAATATATTTATTAACCTTAAGAGTAAATGGATGAGACCTGATGGCTGAATAATTTATATGTGTTCTTTACATATAAGAATTATATTCTTATATTTCATGGCTTTTTTAAGTCAAAGTCTAGCGTTTAATAAAAGACTAAAAAATATTTTTAAATCAAATTTATTTCAATGTTAATAATTTGTTAGTTTATTGAATGTTGTAGATAATACTTTGTTAAAGAAAAAAATCAGTCATGTTCTCTATACTAAATGGTCTCATTCTATTTGCCCAGGTTGACAAGATCTTTGGTGTCCTTGAGGACATCCACAGCCGGCTTGGCACTGATGATGGCATCACGAACCCTCTGTCCAGCCCTTTCCTGAAATAAAAAAAATTTGCAAGTGAATATATATTAAGAGCATTGTAAATCTAGTTTCAAAAACTGTGCTACTGATAATGTAACCTACATCTACTTTATCTTTTTTATTGAGGTGGAGGGTGATATCCAGTTTCGTTTAAAAACCACATCATATTTGTTTATTGTAAAATTGAAGTGAACAAATTATATAAATAAACATTAAAAAAATCAATGAAAAAGTTCAATTGTATTCAATTGCTCAATAGTTTGTGATTTGGGTAAATTTTTAAATTGAAACAAGTTTATGCATTGTACATGTTAGAAATTTCTAATTAAATCACGTCAGACGTTATAGCAACAGCATGACCATGGATCTTGTCTCTAAAATGGGGCGTTATAATAACAATAAAAAATATTATTAATGGACAAGGCATTTGCTTGGTGTAGATCCATATTATTGATGAATGAAAGGAATTTTTTTTTGTATACTCACATGTGAAGTATACAAAAAAATATTTTCATGTATCAATAATAATAAAAATATATAATGTACATTGAAACTTACAATTTCCTTCAGGAACCCCCAGCCCGGCTGCGGTTCAGGAACGGGAGAAGACGCCACTTGGGAGACGACCATCACGGCCAGCAGGAAGACGGCGAGGAACTTGGCTGAGGAGGTCATCTTGCCTTGGTTTTGCTTAGTCTTGCTTGGTACTGCAAAGGAAGTTAGGTTGTGAATGATCCTGAAGTTAAAATCAAACATTATATATACGAAAGTGATGACTAACTCCTTGAAAGGATTCGGGTCTGGGGTTTTTTTTTTGCATTTAAACCGCCATTCTTGACTGGGGAATTTTGAAGAAACGTTTATTTTTTTATTGTTTTCTTTTATGTTTTTTAATTAAATGTTGGTCTTTTTAATAGTTAAAGCAGATGTTATGAAATTGTAAATACTTTTATTTAAACAACTTGGTTTTTTTTATTGATTCTTCTAAGTACAACAGAGTATCATGCTGAGTAAATTATGAAAAAAATAGTGTAACCAAAACATTCGCAGATTTGTGAACATTTCAACCGTTATCTCTGTATTTTAGATAAATTGAAATATCATCTATATACCTACATAGAGATAAAATATGGTTTTAATGTTGTAATGTCGCACAATTTGCAGTGAACTAATTGCTTTTTTTAAAGAAATGATAGAGATTTACAAAAAAAACCAGCAATCTTTTGGTATTAATCCCATAAGGTCGATATAATATATAAATAATATAATAATTTTATTTTTTCAAGTTGTTTCAGATGACGTTAAAACACTTTTTGTATGTTAGTTATCTTCTATCTGGGTAGTTATATCATTATAAAATATGACCACATTTCAACAATTTTAACAAATATTAATTTCAGCATTAAATTAAAATTTTAATCTTGTATATAAAAGTAAAAGTAATAAATATTTTATTTGAAAAGTTTGGCTTTTAATATTTTTAATAAGTTAGTGTTATAATAAACATAAGTTAGGTTTTTTTGGTTTACAATATTTTTTTTATAAGTTAATCGATTGGTAACGAAAATTAAAAATGTGCCTTCTCAAAAGTAACAATAGTTTTTCTCATCAATTCAAGTAAAAATCGATTACTTATACTTTAATATACTCTTTTATTTACATGTAAAAAAAGCCTACTGAACACATAATATATAAAAGGGGTAAATCTGCGAATTTAATATATTTCATATCATTTATTTTTTGTGTTAAAATCAAAAACTTTTTGAAAGGATAAACTTACTATAATAATTGTATATACTATTTATGAATATAAACACTGTAGCGTTGAATGTGACATTTTGTGGTTTTTAACAGGAACGAACAGGACACAAAGGAAAAGAGATAAATTCACCAAGTCGGATGTTGTGGCTTATAAAATGTTAATGAATGAATAATTTTCATAAATGCTAAATAATATAAATATGAACTGTGTGATATCTTTTGATATAAGTGCGTACTTTTCAAATCTTAATTATTTACTTTATTTTTTACATCAGCCTGTATTTATTCAATTGAAACAGACAAGATATAATTTACAGGCTTTTGAGCATATTTGATAAGATTAATTAATTAATTAGAAAAAATAACAAATTAATAAAAAAAATTCTATATCAGCATATTCGCCATTAAAGTGTTTGTTTTGAGTGTAATTTCCAAAAATAAAATATATGCTTTATGAATCAGTCAGTTTTATTAGAAGTATATTTAAACCTAAAAAACAATGTTGTGTAACAATAAATAACAATTTATGTGAAGAGGAAATAAGCTGCAGTCTCTAGGTGATTTTTATTTTCCATAGATCCCATCCATTCGATTGAAATAAAAAAATAAAAAAATATTTATCAGGCGTCTTTAATAATTTAATTAATTATAATTTTTAAAATAAATAATAATATAATAAGCGTAAAGCGAGGATTGATGATTGTGAATCCAGGGTGTATTGCGATGAAATATAAAGGAGTAACAGGTTGGTTGTAGTCTTGTAAGAATCTTTATCTCCCGAAGTTAGTCAGGTCCTTGGTGTCTTGGAGGACCTTTACAGCAGGACCAGCGCTGATGACGCTATCGCGGACTCTTTGCCCGGCTCTCTCCTAAATTTTGATTAATTATTAAGAGATGTACGTTATAGAATTCAATAAGAGTTAAGTATTGTTTTCTTACAATGCTCTTGAGCACCTTCCAGCCAGGTTGCGGCTCGGGCATGGGAGAACACGACACGTGGGAAGCCACCAGCACGGCCACCAGGAACACGGCAAGAAACTTGGCTGAGGAGTTCTTATTGGCTGGATTGTGTTGAGTAATGTTTGGTGCTAAGTAGATGGCTCAATGTTGAATGATGCTGAACAAGATGCAGAGAATATATACCAGCCGCTGGAAGTCACACCAAGATAACGAAGGAAATCCCCAGAGTTGGAGACTCTAGCTGTATGATAGTTTTGTATAAATATTAAAATTATATTCGCGATATTGAGTTCACGGAGTTCAACAAAGTTATTATTGTCATATAAACTGCATAGTAATACTTGATCTTAAAATAATAATATTTTAAATATTTATTAATAATCAAATTACGATCTAGTTTAGAAGACACTAGTTGTATTGTTACCGAATGAAAATATTGATTTGTTGACACTTTGTTTGTATGACTATTGTAGTTTAATATTGCAGGATGGTTAAATGGACAAAATAGACATACATATGGGTTCAAATCTTAAATTTGTCTTTTAAAAAATGTTCAGTCCTGTTATTTATTGGCATTGATCAGCATTTTCAATATCAACAAAAGAATTGGTCAACAGCATATTTTACGTTGTGTTATGCGTGTATCAATTGTTGCACAAATATTTTTTTTTTTTTATTTATGTCATACTGTCAATTAAATAAATATAAAATAATGATCATAACCACTCAAACTATAAAAGTTTTCAGTATACTTAGTGATGCATTTTTATTGACATGTATAAAAATTCAAGAATGCATGCAAGTCTGGTATATTTTCATAATCTAGCAATAGGGAACTTTGGTCTCACTCTTGCATATCGCCATTCAAGTTCTCGCTCACTTACAGAGCCTTAGTAGTTGAATTAATCACAGCACCACAGGGGAATGGGTTTATATCCCTCTGTGTATCGCAAAATACATTTGAAGTTATTTACTCAACAAACCTATAAGAATGAAAAATTTTGAGTTCGTTAAAAATAAAAACAGTTCCTATAAAAAATAAAAGAGTACTCATGAATTCGGACATTAAAAGTATTTTACTTGAAATAATTTTTTTTTTAATAATAAGAGATAACTTTACAATACTACGGTAAAATATTAACAGTCGATAAAAAACCTGCTTGAACTTTGTGAACTCGATATCTCAAAAACAAGTTTGGTAATTCCAAGTATCCATCGCTCAGGCCGGTGTGCCTGGAGTCCCGGGACTCGGGGATTCCCTCAGTTGATGGATGAGTATCGCATAATCCTGTCATATAAATATCCTCGCGTCTCACTCCAGCATCATTAAATACTGAGCAATCTTTGTAATACCAAACATTACTCAACACAATCCAGCCAATATGAACAGCCTGGCTGGAAGGTGCTCAAGAGCATTATAAGTAAACAATACTTTATTCTTATTGAACTCTCTAATAAACACCTCTAATCAATAAATTAAAAGTGAAAATATGATTTTTTTTCCTAGGAAAGAGCCGGGCAGAGAGTCCGTGACAGCGTCATCAGCGCTGGTCCTGTTGTAAAGGTCCTCCAAGACACCAAGGACCTGACGAACTTCGGAAGACAAAGACTCTTACAAGACTACAACCAACCTGTTACTCCTTTATATTTATCGCAATACACCCTGGATTCACAATCTTCAATCCTCGCTTTACGCTTATTGTATTATTATTTATTTTAAAAATTATAATTTAATGCAATCAATTTAATTATTAAAAACGACTGATAAATATTTATTTTATTTTTTTATTTCAATCGAATGGATGGGAACTAAACTTTATAAATTATTATATGTGTAAATTGTGCATGAAATAATCATCACCATATTGATGCCAACATACTAAAAACTTAAGTCTAACTTACTCAAGTAAATTATATTTGATTGATGTACATCTTAACACATCAAAGTGTTTTTATCTTTATTTTTATAACTACTCAAATAATACTAAACAAAGTTTTTTTTCCATAGTATAACTTTACACTTAACTAGCACGAAATACTGAGAAGTAAAATCATAAGCTTACATGAAACCGATTCCCAAGATATACTGCATTGAAATAATAACAGATTTTATTTCATAAATCACAGCAGACATATTAAACTTTACAATAGTAGTACGAAACTAAAATATTACTAAAAACCTGTATGTCTTACCACGAGCCGATTAATTAACCGATTCTTATAAAAAAACCGAATTATACGGTATATCAAGCATGCTGCGTTCTAATGTGCTGTTTTGCCTTTATTTTTTCGCCGCTTCGGTCTCAATCATATAGGCATCTTCAATGATTTAAGTAATTTTGGTAGTTATGTGAATTTGAGCATACACTCCAAAACCGATAATGGAGGCACCCGGTAGCAAGCGCACCTCTCCGAAACAAGCGTTTCTCAACCTAATATCTATGTAGGTATTTTCAGGGAGTTTATATTCTTAGATATTTCTGTATGGTCCATATATAAATGTGAAAAAGCGTCAATAGCTCATTTTTCGATGTAATAATTTACATTTAACAATTGACAGCATTATAATTATATTTATCTACAGAACATTAATAATATAATACAACCTATCATTATTCACATGATATTTAGTGAAAGCTTGGAATTCAGGGATGTCATCCATTTTTATAAAAAAAAATATTCGATATAATATATCTCAGAAGAACTAAATGAACTATATAAATGTGTGTGTGTGTGTGTGTGTGTATATATATCCACGTTTCTGGATTATTAAAAGTAATATTTAACGCCTGCTTTAGCATATAATAAAAATACGTTTTAATTTCACGAGTAATTTTATTTCAATTTGAAATAGTACAAAAGTCTTTATAAGTAATACTGTTGTTTAAAAATAAGTCAGTCATAAGTATGTTATAAAAAAAAACTATCTTCCAAGATTAACCAAGTCTTTGGTGTCTTTCAAGACGTCCACAGCCGGCTTGGCACTGATGATGGCATCACGAACTCTCTGCCCTGCTCTTTCCTGTAAAATAATTTTTATTTTTAACACTTTTGTCTTGCTTAAATACAAGTGTCGTTTTAAAAATATCGTTAAACGAAAGCACATATTTAATTTAAATATATTATCGATTTATAAAAAAATACTGTTTTTACATTCAGTGTAATATGCGAGTAGTAAGTATCAAGTAGTTGAATACTATTTAACTTACGATTTCCTTCAGGAAACCCCAGCCCGGCTGCGGTTCAGGAACGGGAGAAGACGCCACTTGGGAGACGACCATCACGGCCAGCAGGAAGACGGCGAGGAACTTGGCTGAGGAGGTCATCTTGTTTAGAATTGTCTCGGCTTTGCTTGGTGCTTCTAAGGAAGTGGAGTTGTGAATGAGACTGAAGCCAAGTCCATGCATATTTATATATGAGCGCTGACTAACTCCTCGGTGGTAGACGGTCTCGGGGATTCCTGGCGCACACCACTGCTACTCTTACCTGGAAAAACCAAGACCCGACCCGACGGTGACTTTCACTAAATGTATACATGTATTATTTGGTCCAACATCAAGCATATATTAAGTATTGGTTTCTTACTAACGTGTTTTTTTTTAATATCATTCCTAGAACCAATCCTTTTTATCTGCTCACACGTGGAAAACAATTTATATTCCTTGGAATTTATCAAATCTTCTTTATAAATATTATTAGTAATCTTTCAGTCTTGCGATTATTTGTATTAATTGAGAAATTGTAAGGTGTGCATCAATAAATAAAATATCTTTTTTAATTCTCTACATAAATTATAATTGTACGTTTTGTTTTATTCTTCACGAATTTTTATTTTGATTATAAGAGTTAAAATCTTTGAAAAATTATTATTACTACTATCTTTGAACAGTGTAGACTTTCTTGACATAAAAAAACATATTTCAGTACTGTATAAATTTTATGAAAGAATTGTATTTGGTCTTTATATTTCGTTGTATTTTTATAATATAATAATTTTAGGTTTTTTTTTTTACCCTATAATTATTTTATAATATATTTTTTTTCTTTGTTTTAAGTTTTATATGCTCCTTGTTTTAGAGTAATTGTAATTTTTAATAAATGAATAAGTATTGCGCTGCAAGTCAAGCTTGACCACATATGATTTTTAAAGTTTTTATTCACAAGATATATATTATATTACAAATTTAAGTTTCATCGGTAGAATTTATATTCAGAAACCTATAGTTATAAATCAATTTATTCAACTTCTGGGCCAATAGGTACAACAGTTATTTATAAATAAGCATTCAGAATATTTAATTTCTTTGTTGTACTTAAAGTTATCTTTGTAGAACTATTTTGTGTGGTCTATTTTTAACTAACCACACAAATACAGACTATTACTGCATCGTTTCGCTTCTTTGCTGGTAGAAGCACTTTGATATATACCCGAGAACGTGTTTCTTCTTGTCGTAAAGTACTGCATTACGCCTTATCAGTTTATGGCTTTACATGCTAAATTACTTGGTATTACCACGTAAATATTGTTCTCATAATTTCATTATGTAGCCTGCTTTACTGATTTAGATTTTCTTAGAATTATTCATATAAGATTTTCAAAAAAAAAAATTATTAACTGAATTATAAAACTTAATTTTTATTATGTTTTATCAATTAAATGGTTGACATACCAAAAAACACTTTTTGATACAAAAGTTATAATGCTCCAAATAATTTCATTTGTAATGTAATTTTGATCAAATTCCTAAAATCAACAATATATATTGATCAATTTTATTTAAAGAAATCATTTTTAATTTTTACCAGCTATTTAATGTTTGTTCTCTGTAAATTAAACATGATATCAAACAAAATATGAACAAATTTTTGAATAGTAAAAATTCAAGAATGTTTAATTGTTAAAAAAGGACATTCGGAAAGTATAATTATCATATGCAAGGGGTTCGAAAATAAACGGCACATAATTGATGAAAAACTAAAATACTTAATAATCGTTTTAATAGTATCGTCGTTAAATTAAAAAAATATATATTAAAAATTCATACGCACAAGCAACGAAAAACTTTACAAGATAAAAATGTCACATACTTTATCATTTAAACACGAGTGTGTCAGAGTTCACTGTAAACAAACATAAACGTTAATTATCTCCTAAATTATTAACAAATATTTATGCACACGAATAAAAAACCATAAAACCAAGAGTGTGCCGTGGGATTTTTATTTTATGACATGAATTTTAGACCACCGGGTATAAGTAAGGCAGGTGGCCATGGGCTGCAGCAGTCAAGTCCAATTATTTTTCTCAATCACCGACTCACTGTAATGATTATGAAGTCTTCTGCCAGATTTGTTGCTCTGTTCTTGGTCGTCGTGTTGGTGGCTTCTCAGGTGTCATGTGCCCCTTCCGCCAGCCCCGAGCCCAGGAGGAAGTTCTTCAAGAAAATTGTAAGTATTGAAAACTAAAATTATTTATTTACACAGATAACATTGCAGGAAATAAAAATCATTTTTTTAGGAGTGCTTTCATTTTAAATTTTTTACCATTCATTTCATGTTAGTAATATATAACGACTTCAAAAGTGTTACAAGTCATAAACATTTAATTCCATGTACGGTAGGCATGTCAGTTAAATTGATCTGAAAATGTGGATTCTTTAACCACTACTCTGTAAAAATTTGCAGCTGCAGGAGGAAAGCATTTCTGGCATTTGCTATTTTGTATATGGGAAACTTCAGAGGACGTTTTCTGATAAAAAAAATTCTTCTCTTCGACCCTGAAAAACATAGATTTAAAAACTAAATCTAATTTTAATGGTCGGTGATTAAACTTTTTAGACAAAAACCAAAATCAATAAGAACCTCTCAAAAACATTTGCTATAGTGAAAATTGTTTTATTGCAAAGTAAACTAATAAATTTAAAAAAAAAAACAATTCTGATAATACAAAAAATAATATTTTTGAGTAAAATACTTGAGTGATTTTCCACATGTTCCACATTATCAAACAGAGACTCAAGTATTTTACTAAAAAATATTAAAATGGAATTCCACCAAGTACTCTCTGTCAAAAATATTGAATTCCTTAATACAAAAAATTATAAAAATATTATTTTTGTTACATCATTTTTTAGAATTACTGTAAATTTACAGGAAGGAGTAGCACGGAGAGTGCGTGATGGGATCATCAAGGCTGGACCTGCTGTTGCGGTTATACAGTCTGCCCGGGGAGGATGATTTCAACCTGCAAAGCCTTTGTCCACCTGTATCAATCATTTCACTGCGATAGTTTTAAGCAATATCCACCTTATAAAATTTCGTTCAGTGTAACTTTTATTTACAATACTTTTTAACCAACTGCATTTAAACAGCAAATAAATATTCGTGAACCTTATTTTATAAATAGTTTTATTTTGTATTACTTACTATACTTTTTACAGTTGTTTCCTTGCTAAATCAAGAGTGTAGTATAATATTGGAAAATTGTTAGTTAAGATAATTTTTCTTATACAATGTTTCGTATACAAATATCTACGTCCGGATATATTAAAAATTATACTAATTTATAACAACAGAGGAAGTCTAAATATACTATTTTTATCGTGAATCTACTTATAATTAATTATAATATAATAATCATCGCTGTGGGTATAAATCTCATATGAAAGATGTGAAGAATAAGATAAAATTATTTTAGATATTCTCTACGCAGGTTAATTTCATCTTCATTATTTGTTAATTTAAGTAAACAATTAACAACGTTCTACCAAGAATTAAATAATCATATAAGACATAATAATAATATGTAGTAAAACAGTCGACATAATATCAAAAAGTAAACAAATAATTATAATGATATGAAAAAATTCAAGATAATAAAGAAATTTCCTTATTTATTTGATAAATACTTATTTATAAAACAGATCGAAATCAGTTTAAATAAATGCATTACATATGTTTCATTTCAAAATACTATACACTATACTTTATAGAAAACCTTAATTGTGAATATCAATTTAACCGTCATAGATTTGCCATATTGATATGATTTTTTTGGTTTTCGGAATTGCATAAGTTACGTATAAAATAAATTATATATTAATAACTTAATTATAAGAAAAATGCATTCGGATGCATTTTGTTAATATAGAAATTGTTTGTCGTTGAAATATTATAACTACAGTAAATATGTACCTTTAAATATAATATAGCATTTTTTTTAAATACAAATTATTCACACACAAGTCTCCACTTCTAGTGATTTCATTGACTTTTGACTGACGTAGTTTAATTGTCATTCAATACGTCATTAGAAAATAGTGCGACGAAAAAATTTAACAATGGTGCGTTTTACAAGTTGTGGATATATTTATGACTTAAATTTTAACTATACACATCAAAACTTCAATTTAAAGAACAACAAAAAGTTCGTAAATATTTATACCATGCCATATTGCTAGCAGGCCAATTACATGAAAAAAATCATTCGAATGAGAAAGGCATCTCAAAAAAATAAAATGCACATTATAGTATAAAAAAACAAACTAGCAATAATGACGCTAATGTATCAAAAACAGTTCAATATTCTCAAAATAAATTTAAAGTGCGCGTGTAATATTTTTTGCCCAAAATACGTACATCGTCTCATATAAAAACCGATTCTGACAAAAGATTTATTGTACAATAGGTGTTTATTTAATGTATAAATATACGTAGTATATTCATATATTATTCATATACAATATCGATAGTTCCAAGACAACATTTGAAGCAGAGAAAACCACAGGTATATAAGATGCTCAGCACACAAGTCGTAGTCTTCGGACTTGTGGTGGTGCTCCTGTCTGCGAAGGTGCGCTGCGCTCCTGCTGGGGCCTTGGACCTGGGTGGAATCATAAATACTGCGGTAATATTTTTCACAAATAATAATTTAAGTATTTTAAGTTTCCGTGGTGTGATTACATTTTATGGAGTTTTCACTTTTTAAATTTTTTTAAAAAAATTTTAATTCAACAAGTAGAAAATATTTTCGATTGCTTATTACATATATCTATAGTTATTTTTAGGCCAATTTTCATATGATCATAACAAAGAATCAAATATATACTTTAAGGCTTTTAATATTTTATTTTTTTTCAGAATGGCGTAGTCACTTCTCTCAAGGCAGTGTTGCAGCAGATTCCAACTATAATAAAAAATATCGAAAACTCAAAATTGACACTCTTCAATAATTTCTTGGAGCAAAAATTAAATGCCATACGGAGTATGAACCAAGGCCAAGCATCCAGCCAGCCCTCCCAGTCGGGGTAGTGATTTAATAAAATAAACATTTAATCCGCTTTCTTATTCCAGAGCTGACATTTTTATAATTTATTAAATTTTCTAATTTTCAGTTTAACCAAAGATCTTTATATTTATTCTCCATATTATCCCTACACAGTGATTACATGGAATAAGAATAAAAATATTTTTCAAGTCGTTAATTGATTATGTATTATATTTGATATGATTTGTTAAATAAATATATTAATAAATTAGCTTTCCACATGAATCTGAATTTATTTATTTACATATGTTGTACGTATGTGGTGATATAAATAGTTTACTTTTATACACTCAGTAAAACAACATCCATATATAATTATCATTTTAAACATTGCTCTATAGAAATTATTAATGAAATGAATCTTTGACATGTTCATGATACATATGAGATATTATCAAATACAAACTCTCGATTTAGGTAAATTTATTGACAAGAGAGAAAAACTTTTGTTTACACAACTCATATTTGTAGATCAAATCTGAATATTTATACCCACACGTGATGAACATCAGATTACAAGTACATCTGATATCGGAGTTAGCACATTTGCAAATAACTTAAAAGAAGATAAACCACTATACATAATATGAAACCCATTTTATTTTTATTTACACCAACGGATGATACGGAAGATATCTACAATCAAATAATATGAAAATGTCTAAAACCATAATACTCAGTAACGGTAAAAGTTTACAGGTAGACAAGCAGTGAGTATCATTCATATAAAACATTACAAATAATAAAATCTACTGCTTAAAATATTTAATAATTTTTCTCAATCTGGATTTGAACCTGGTATCCCATTATTGCCAAGTATGCATGCTAACCACAAAGTAACGAAGCCATTTTAAACAACACTCGAAATATATACATAATTTATTTAAAAAAATACTTCTACTGTAACTCTTTTGAATATCTGTGAAAAAGGTGGTCAAATAATTAAATAAGGGTTACAAATATTAATAGCCACCATATCGCATCGATTGTTGTATCTTTATCATTTAGATTATTAAAATTATATGAACTCTTACAAACTGAATCAGATTTATAAAGGTTACAGTAAATATGCAATTCTGAAATGCAGACAAACACCGCGTAAGCCAAATAAACCCGAAGCACTTGTGTTTTGTTTATATGCGAGCATCAGACTAGTCAAAGAAAGTCGTGTTTTCCAATGAAATGTCATAAGTTGCATTACCGTCATCTTGAAAATAAAGAGTTTGTTAAACCTGCCACTTATTTAGCAACAAATAATAATGCGTAGACATGTGTCATTATAAACAAAGATATTATTATAAAAGACGCCAAAAAAAATCCTACAACGGAATTGAACAATTGACGTATACGTTTCATAAGACGATCTTTACAATATTATCATTTACTGTTTTTATATTATTTTGATACCCTAAAAGTACTGAAAAACTTGTTATTTTTTCACAGTCTCATCTGAGTAAGATGTCACTACACTCCTTCTATTGTTTCGTTACATTTGTGAATGTCATGTGTTAAAAAATACAGTGTGCTATATATACCGAAAATGCACACAAAAATACTCAGAATAAATTTGAATATCCTACGTCGTGTGCAAATGTATATTTAAAATACTTAAATTATAATAAATTTACAAAATGCATTCTTATAGATGTTTCGCTTTCTTGTTTGTGGGGTTGATTATATCAACGCAGGTGTCTTGTGCTCCCGTTCCGTCAGACTTTGGACTAATAGCGAAACTTGTAAGTCTATATAATCAATATATTTAATATATATAATAACTCACCTGCATGATTCATGAATTTCCTTGAAAATAAATACATACAATGATAATATCAGCGTTTTAGGAAAAAAATTATAAAATTAGTCCTTTTTTTTACAATACTTTTTAATACGTGTTTCACGAAGATTGTTGTAGATGAATGACATAAATGAAGGTATTGTCATTTTATTTTATTTTTACTGTAGTTGTAAAATATCTTATTTACATTCTTAATACTATGAGCATATTCACTTACTTAATAATTAACATTTTAAATGTCATAATATGTGTTTGTTTGTTTTAGACTGGTTTAAAAAGCAAAGTAATGAATCTTCTCACGTTGATTCCACAAATGGTATTTGCTTTTAGTGATGACTTAAAAAGAAAAGTCTCTAACAAAGGTAGCCTGGTACTTGGAACTGTCAAGAGACTAATCCCAGTCAAAGGAAAGTGAAACAAGTGTTTTTAATAATAAGGAATCAATAAAATATGAAAAAATATTTTTTTTTGTATGCTTTTTTATAAATCTAAATATTACATTGATACTGCAATAGTTTCATTGCATGTATATTATATTCAGATAAAAAAATTTTACTCATTGAAAAAATATATATGTATTGTATTGTAATTCAATAAATATTTTAAACAAGCACCTTAATTTCTATGAATTTATATACCCAAGAACAAACAAAATTTCTCAAAAATATTGGTCTTATTACTCGATTTCTTGCATATTTACCTGTGATTACATATTTTCATACCAATTGTCAACTGGTAGTTATAAAATTATAATTTTAGATAATTTTAAAATTTCACAGATATTAGTCACGTTATTTCATAATTTCGATGTTGATTCTCGTTTCATTGTAGTTATAATAATATTTCTAAATTTACATTACTAGAAAAAATTACCACAATTTTGTAGCAAAACCATACCCATGGTGTAAAATATCAACATATATTTTTTAAAGATCTATCGAAAAAACATTATTAATAGAAACTCGTTTATGCTAATATAGTTGCTAAATTTTTATTTCTATTGTGATTAGTTACGTTCTGAAATAAATTTCAATCGAAAGCTTAAAAAAATTACACTACTCGTAAACTTTCCAATTGAAAAAGCGTATCAAATTAAAATGATTATAATTTCGCTTGGTAAATAAAATAATGAAACAAGCTAAGAAAAAACCTGATTTAATTTATATAATATATTCTTCCGACAAGATAAAATCAACAACAAAGTCATAAATATTTATTTATATATGTAAACATTATTTATATGTTTGCCGTGCAGAGAAAGGTTGGAATCAAGTGATCTCGCTTTTTATTATTAAAAATAGTAATTGAAAAAACCTTTGATAGGTTTTTCTCATAAATCATCACATCTTCTAACGTCGGCAAGCCAAGAACGACTTACAAGAAGAAGTCGTGTCGGTTTTTTTTTGTGTGACTCATTGAGTAACCTCCGACTTGTTAATCGTATTTTATTTTTTTAAAAAATAACATATAGAGGTTGTGCTGTGTATGCTCATTTTATACCTTGTACTTATAAAAAATTATAATATCTTAAAGACTAAATATATATATTATTCTTTCCCGTTAAATGGCGAAAGTGCTCAATAACAATACTTTAATCTCCAAGAAATTTTAGGTATTATAAATTAAACTAGTCTGTTTTAGATGTTCTTCATCATGTGCCTCTCCTCAGAGGAGGTTGGCGACTATTTCACTGAGCATATACTCATGCTGAACCAGTGTTCATGGGACCTCGAGTCTTTCTACACCGCAGTTTTATATTAGAAGAAAAAGTCTGCGTATTGCTGCTGCCCAATAGCATTATTATATAATTCTTTCCTTACAAAGCACTGGCGTTTAGATCTGATACTCCTTCTGCAGCAGACTGCAGTAACAATAGCAGAAGCCTCCAATCACTCCATGTCCACTATTTTATTACCGATCCATTTCACATGCAACCAAGCAATATATACAGGGTGTCCAAAAAGAGTATCGGGTGAATGTGAATAGTGACCGTTATTGCGATATGCTGCGAAATTTTTTGGGCCCAGAGTCGCAGGAGTTCTAAAGTTTCAACTCAAAAACGTGGTTCCAACAAGACGAGACGGACGCCATACATCCAATCAATAAATTGAAGCTGTTAACGAATTATTCCCTAATAAGGTCATTTCACGTAGAGGTAACATCAACTGGCCTCCCAGAAGCCCCGACCTTAGCCCTCTTGACTATTTCGTATGGGGATACCTTAACGGAATTGAAACAAAACATCAGGTCAGAAATGGGCTATCAGCAATTTTCGTTCCAGATTAGAAGAGTGCCAGCAGCGCGTAACGGTCACCATTTGGATAACATCATCTTTTTGAAATAATTTTCCATTTTGTATTCTTATAATCAACAAAAAAAAAATACTTGATTACTAGTAAGTTTTGTTTTATTGAACTAACAAATACCCGATACTCTCTTTGGACACCCTGTAAAATAATATTTATTATTACTGTTCTATTTTTAACTTTTTTATAACAATTAATATAATATTCTCATAGTTATTATTGTTTGTGAAGCATCCACAGCAACTCGATTTGCCGGAATGGCGGACTGTTTTACCTCGGGACCTCCGAATGAGCAATAAAACCCCGGCGTCTCGGGACCTAGGAGGGGGAATTTGAGATGTACCAGCTGGTCTCGCGCATAGCATCTGAGTGCTAGTATCTATTTGTATTAAATTTATATCAAATCCGTGCTGTAACACTAACAAGTAAGAGCCGTGATACCAAATTCGAGTTTTTTGACCATTTGCTTGTACCTATTGCGAAAAATCGACTGCACCGATCAAAAAAATTTAAATGCAGAAAGTTAGATACATCTTTTCTTCTACTACTTTTTTTTTTAATTTACTTTTAATATGATAAATATGTGTTTTTCCGATTGAAGTTTCGGAATAGGAGTTTCGCGATGTTCCTGTTCCAAGAATCCTAAACATTTATGACTCTTTTTTTCAATTGGAATTAAAAGATTAATTATAAATCCTCCTTTTGGGATTAAATTAATTAATGAGTCTTGCACAAAATGCTGGTAAAGAAGCGGAAGGTCTCCTATTTTGGCCACATTTTTCGTAACAATAAGTATGGCATCCTTCAGTTGATTGCTCAAAGAAAAAAGGAAAATGGGGCATTGGAAGAAGGAAGTTCACGTGGATGCGGAATTTGCGCCAGTAACTAGAGATCGGAAGTGGACAGGCCCAGGATAGAGATATGTTCGAGGAAATGGTCACCAGTCTCCTATGAGGAGCGGCAATATTTGAAAGGGAGTCTGATTTTTTATGTATTTTTTTTGTATTATTTATTTATTTTATTATAAAATTGATATGTTGTATTCCAAAATATATAGTAATTTAAGACAATTTGATAGCACGTTGCTGGTCTCATAGGCGTATTTTTCCGCAAATTCAAATTCCTCTTTGAAACATATACATTAGGGTGTCCCTTAAAATTCAAGTTCAATATTTTTTTACGCATACCTTCTTAAAAGTTTAGTAATAACCCTATATTGTCTAGAAAAAAATATTAGTTCGATTTATAAACGGTAACCCGTGCCGACTTGCGATTTTAACTTGTCCATACAAGTTGCGTAAGTACTGCGCTGTGACTTGTAACTGCATGTTTTATTTGTCATTTCATACGTGATTTTTGAGATTAGTAGTGCTCCATTGTTTAGTGCGTTAACATGTCGGTGGAATTACGGAGTGATAAACAAAATAATTTCCTTATCGGTTTGCCTAGATATCAAATAAATGGTGCAAAATTACCATCTAATCGACAAATTCCCTCGGTCCTATTTTACAATATTCGTGAGGTTAAACTGATTGTTAGTGAAAGTGCAAATCTTGTGATTAGGTAGTGCATCATATATTGGGAAAAAGCAAGAATTCCTACAAGGGCATATCCTAACTGCGTGAAGAAACTTGTTGATTTATATCATGTTTGGAGAGAGTTGCAAAAAATAATTGTAAGAAATCTCAGGTTACGTTCAAGAGCCGTGAGAACAATTTCAAAATTGATCTTGATAATTTGTTTGATATTGCACATGCTGATGCTTTTGAGAGAATGAAAATAGAGTAAGATAAATTATTTTTAATGAAACAGAGAGAGCCAGATCGACCAGGATGCTTAGGTGGTGTTGATAAAAAATTGTCGGAAAAAGAAGATAGATCTAAACAACGACGATTGGAAGAAGAGGAAAGGGTTGTAAGACAAAGATAACCACTAGCTGCTGAAACTAGAAAATCAAGGGCAGAAGCAATAAAATCTGACTTCTTTGGAAGTAATGTACCCGACGTAGTCACAGTCCTTTGGGATGGAAAACTATTACCCGGGTTAGATGTACGAAGTTCTAAAGAAGAACGCTTGCCAGTTATTGCTTCGTTTGACGATAAGGAACAGCTTCTTGCAGTGCCAAAACTAGAACATTCTTTTGAAAAACATCAAGCTAAGGCTGTCTCAACAGCTCTCTTTGACTGGAACCTTCACGATAAAGTACAAATAATGTGCTGCGACACAACAGCTTTCAATACTGGCCGTTTCAATGGAGCTTGTGCTATTTTGGAGAAACTTTAGAAAGAGAATTGCTGCTCGTCTGTCGTCATCATGTTTATGAATTGGTCCTAAAAGCTGTCTTTGAAAGCAAAATTAAGTAAATTACTAGTAGCCCAGATACTCCAATGTTTAAAAAGTTCAGAGAAAATTGGAAAAACATCGACGCTAGTAACATTGAACCGTCTCTTAATTTCGTAAAACAACGTGTTGCCGAGACAGACATTCAAGCTTTTTTAATATTTTATAAGGCAGAATTAGACAAAGGTTATGTAAGAGATGACTACCGCAAATTAGTCGAACTGTGCGTAATAATTTTGGGAGGAGACTCAGAGGAAAAATTAAAACTAAGCCCCCCCAAAGCCATGCATCAGGCACGCTGGATGGCGAGAGCGATCTATTCTTTAAAAATGTGTTTACTTCAGTCACAATGCAGAATAACTGCGAAGGACAAAAAGATTCTACAAGATGTTTGCTTATGTTTGTAAAACACTGGATGATTTCGTATCGGAAAAGAGCAAACAATTTTTATCACGACTGCAGATCGACGACAGTTTTCTAAAGGAAGATGTATCTTCTTGAAATAATAATAGTGCTTTTGTGGAAGCTAAAAGAAAAATAAGTTATTTGAGGGTTGTGAATGATACTGCTGAAAGGGCTGTTAAAATGATGCAAGATTTTAACGGACTTATCGCGGCTGAAGAAGAACAAAAACAGTTCTTGCTGCGCTGTGTCCAGGAACATAGAAAATTGTATCCGGACTGTAAAAAAACAACTCTATAAAAAAGTTACCCTGACTGATTGTTATTACTTTATGTTTTTGATTAAAGATTAATGTTCATTTAATTGAATTTTTACTATTATTCACTTAATTTATTGCATTTATAATGATTTTATACCAGACCGAAATATCAAGACAAAACACGTTTTTTACTAAACTTTGAAGCTCGGTCGGCACTAGTTGCAATTTTTCTAGAAAAATGAAATTTTATATTTGAGTATCTTATAGCATTAGTAAAAAATGTAGAGGGTATGCATTTCGAAATTTGAAAAAAAAATTTTTTTGGTCATATAAGGGACACCCTAATATACATATTTGAAATCGAAATTGTATCAAAGAAAGCGCGCCCACTCCGCTTCCGGTCACATGAACAGCATGGCGGCCATATCCGCCACCTCCTCCCCATGCCTTGTCCCGGCAGGGGGTTGTTGCATCAACCCTGTGTATAAACTATGCGTATAAAACGCATAAGCCTCGAAAACCCTTTAATTAGAATCATTTTCGAAATAAATTAAACATATTTTCATAAAATAAAATATTGAAAATACACAACAATAAGACGTTAATTAATTTTTTTTTTTTCAAAAAAACCACTTCATGGTGAAAGAGTTACCATGATTGATTTTCTATAGTCCTCATTGTCAACGTACTTCTGGAATCAAACATAGGTTATGAAACCAATTCTGTAAGAATTCATTTACTATATAAACAAAGTCTCACCACTTTAAAAAATAATTAAATCCCTCTGGATATTTATTTTCTAGATTTTGCGTCAAAAATATTACCAAAAACGGAAAAACCAAAATATTACAAACGCACTATCTTCTACTGCTACTACTTCTAACCGCATTCTAACTTATCTCTTTCATTTGCGGTCTCCTACTGAATCAGATTTTAAAAAATTAATTTCTTGTTTGAATTAATTGATCGCGATTGTATCCAACTTGTCAAATAAGCGTTAATACATTGTAAATAAATCTTTACATATTTTATTATGAACTTTTTATTAGCTCTATGAAATGGATATATAAATAAAGTTTTGTATATATATTTTAAGACAGTATTTTGAAGTATATTGATGCAATCCAGTTCTGAAATCTGACTTCAAAGTGTGGACAAATCACATTTAGGCTCACCGGAGTAAAAAATCAGCCCCTAATGGTGCGCACCTTGTGCCATGGGGCGGGGGAGGAAGGGTGCGGGTGTTGAGAGGCCCAAACTTTATATTTTTTTATCTACTGACAACATGTACACTTTGAAGTGTACTTTAATATTCTTTTTTGTTCACTCTGCAAGTGAAAAACATCCATGTTCAGATATTCTGAATCAGTAAATATATAAAAAAAAATACAATTTTAAAAATATGAAGGCCACAGTGGAAGAGATTTGTGTGCAACCGTTTCGATGCGGTCAGACGAAAATTGCAGTTACTTTCGGTTTCTGTCTCCGGAATTTGCCTTATTAGTTTTCCATGTTTGCAAAATTAAAAAAGAATATGACCTTACCTACATTTGAGCCCAACATTTATTTTGTCTACGAACAGACGTAATGATCATTGAATATTAGGCGTTATTAATAGATGCTCTCGCTTTCTACACCACAAAGAAATGGTAATAATTTTATTTATTTTTAATACGGACGATATACATAACAAAGTTTTTATAATATTTCAATATATTTATGTCCTTTCAAAGCAAAGACTGTCTATCTAAATATAAAAATCATATTGAAAAGAAATATCATTGTATCAATTGTATTCACAAAAAATTGTCGACTGAATCATAAGAATATTATCGTTTCAGAAAAATTTTAACAAAGAATTAAATTTGAGGCAATTTTGAGAAAAATTGTTTATTGAAAACCTTGTTTTCTTCTGGGAACTAGTTGTAATAAGTTTTCTTATAAATAAAAATGCTTAAATATTTAAATAATGCATTTTTCACTAATTCTATACACTTACTATATAATTGGATTCTTCACATCAAACATTGCATTTACTTTAGGATATATATATATAAATATATCAATGAGCAATTGTATGAACAAAGAACTGTTATTTTCATTGCCATAAAACACTTTCATTTTGTTATGCTATTGCCATCTAGCGGCAAAACATCTCACTAATAACGATTTGTTTAGCGATGACTCAAACCATTAAGTACTCGTATTAATTATTTTTTTCTTTATTTTCTTTTGGTTTATTTACAATAGTAACAATCGTATAAGAATGATACCTTTTAAAAAATATAATAAACGTGCATGTAAATTTGCATTTTGAATTGTTTGGGGGTTAAAAATAAAATAAAATTCTTCGTCATATTTTTTAATCTTTAAAATAAAAATGTACAAAAAGAATCGTTTAAATAAGTTATTTGGTAAATAAATATACAAAAGATGACGATTTTCCTAAAATAAGCATATCTGCATGAAAATTACAGTACAGTCTTTACACAATAGTACGCCCAATTAAACAACTGGACCGAAGGCCAGGCATTTTACTAGGAATTTATCAATCACAGTTCTTCTGGTCTATTGACTCCATCTAAAAGCCCTATTAATTTTAATAATTTTTGTAGCAATGTCTTGTTTCCTGTTATACAAACAAACCATTGTCACCACAAAAGGTGTTTCACAAATAAATTTTAAAAAAAATGGAATCTGAGCATTATTTCTAAACAAGATAGTTTTTGTTATGTTTTAAATATACTGGACCAAAATTATTTAGATTTATTCATTGATTGTAGAGTTTATTTATCATATATAATAATAAAAAAGTGTATAGAGAGATCATCAAGAGAGCTTTTAGCGCAAAGATTTATTTGTAGACCATAAAAATGTGAATGCTATAAAATCAAAAGATTGTAGAAAAAATCTAATTTTTTTATAAAATCTTTGGGTTTTATGTAAATCTCATTAAATACAATATTATTTTATGTGACATTTTGTTGAATTTCCCTACATCTTAATCAGTAACACTGCATTTTGATTTAAAGGTCACAATAATAATACGTATTATGAGGTAATACTATTTAACTTCTTATGTAAAACATAAATAATATGACTCTTTGGCGTGCTCTCGATTACAAAATATTTTGTAAAGCAGCACCTAAGAAAGAAGTTACAAATAATATATTTACTATTTATATTTTTTTATACAATTTTTTATTATTTACAACATATTTTAAACTATTATAATGTCGACAAATGAATGCTAGGAGGAAGTATATTTGTACTAAATATATTTACAATGGAAAATCATATACGCTTTATAATATTTTTTTAATAACTCCTTTAAAATTTTATAAAGAAGGAAAGTGGATATAGCACAAGAAACTCAGAAAAAATTGTATTTGTTTAAATATATATATTTAATATAGTTAAAAAGCTGGGTTTAGAATCATTCGCATCTTCTACCTTTACAATCTTTATTCGTAGATCTGTTTTTTTATTTATACTAATCCGACTGAGTCTCTCAGCACTTATGTCGAGTATTCACACTTTCTATAAAATCATAAAGGTGTTTTTATTTTATAAATAGTGTTTTTTATTATTATTGAATAAATAGGCTATGTAGTGACCTCCATGCAGATACGGTGAGGAAGGTGGCGGAAAGCTGAGGGGGTGGTGTGATTTCATCATTTGAAGAAGTAACCGTTGTGGTAGAATCTGAAGAACCCTGTAACAAAAGAGACAAAAATATATGTAATTTTATGTTTACCAAAAAATTTAAATAAACCAATTCTTTATAAGTAAAAATTTTTATATCAATCATCACAATCAATTTTTGTTTTTAGAAAAAAATATACATAGGTTTTCCATGACGAACAGTTTTTTTATAATTGTTTTTTATACACCAAAAATAATTTATTAGCAACTTATATAAAACAAATATAAATACCATAAACCCTTATAACAAAACACATTAAAAATGAGTTATCTGTATCCCACCAAATTTAACGATAAACTAGTACATATTTTTTTAACACTCCACATTTGAGTAGCCAATCGACTAGGAGACTGTTCTTATTTTTTTTTTTGCGTTCGTTTTCCATGCCTGAAAAATTCTCTTGAAAGGTACAGTTATCCCATATGAAAAGGTTTTTCATATTTTCAATTTTTTTGTTGATATATACAGTAATACCCCGCTTTACGCGACCCCGTTATGCGCGGTTCCACTATAACGCGAATTTCAAATTTCGCGATAAAATGCCTCGCATTACGTGAATTTTTTTATTTAAGAATGTGTATGAATACAATGTAGTCATTGACTTCTCTTAACAATTAAAAACAGCATTGGGTGTTATGAACGTATTTTACAAGAACGTAAAAGAAACGCTACCCAAAAGACAATAGATGTATTTTTCAGTAAAAATAACATGTAATACTGCATAAAGAGTTTTTAGAATTAAAGTGATTGATTCAAATGATTCGTATTTTTTGTATTGAGTTTTGACCGTGGGTTGTCCGATAAGTACCAAGCCTACAAAAGAAAAACGAAAATTTGGAAAAGTGGCGATTTATTTCTCAAAATAGTCTTCTTTTAGCTCGATACACTTGACCCAGCGATGCTCCAACTTCTCATCTGAAAAATACGTTTTCTCGAGGTCTGCAAAGTAGGCCTCCGTGGCGGCGATGATCTCCTCATTCGACTTAAATTTCTGCCCGGCGAGTGACTTCTACAAGTTTGGAACCAAAAAAAAAATCGCACGGGGTCAAATCTGGAGTATACGGTGGATGGGGGAGCAGTTCGTAGTGCAATTCGACCAATTTGGCGTGTCATGGTGGAAGAGCACTTTTTTCTTCGCCAAATGGAGCCGTTTTTTCTGCCTAATCGGCCCAATAATTCAGCATAATAGAGCCCTGTGACCGATTTGCCCTTCTCCAGGTAGTCAATGTAGATCTCACCTTGTGAATCCCCGAAACGGTGGCTATCACCTTTCCGGCCGATAGGACAGTCTTCGCCTTCTTCGGAGCACGTTCGCCGGGTGAAGTCCAGTTTCGACTGTTCCTTGGTCTCTGGTGTGTACCAGTGGATCCATGTTTCGTCGACGGTCACGAAACGACGCAGAAACTCCTTCGGATTGCGCTTAAACAGCGTCAAACACTGCTCCGAAGTGGTCTCACAGTTGCGCTTGTTATCTGGAGTGAGCAAACACGGCACCCATCGCGCCGACACCTTTCTCATGCCCAAAATTTCATGCAAGATATGACCCACGCGGTCTTTTGAGATGCCTACTGTTTCAGCTATCTCGCGCACCTTCAATCGGTGATCTGTCACGTTATACTCCGTGGTAGCCATTTTCAGAGCCCCCGGGCGTGGCTCATCAAAAACCGACGTGCGACCAGGTTGAAACTCGTTAAACCAATTTTTGATGGTCGCCATCGAAGGAGAAGAGTCAAATCATAACTACGAGTCCGATTCGGCTAAAATTTTGACAGTAGCCGTTTACTAGAATGTACTACACGGAAGTAAATCTCTCTTGAGATACTAGCACCATCGGGCGGTGAGGCTAAGTACTAATCGGACCGCCCTCGTGTGTATGTTTAATCGTAAACCCCGATAGACGCGAATTTCACTTAACGCGATTTTTTCCGGAACGTATCCCTCGCGTGAAGCGGGGTATTACTGTATTTAAAAAATCGCGAATTTCGGCGTAGTTCATTAAATGCAGTTCTAAAGAAATAAATAAGCCATTATATCTCATATAATTTCATGAAAACCCGTAATTGGCCACCCCAGCAGTATGCCAATCACAGTGTGCATTAGATCATATTAGCTCGGGCCGCACCACACGTGCGCCGGGCGCTGGACCGAGCCGAGGGTGGTTCACTCGGGGGGAGGCTCACGCGGGGGTGGGGGGTGGGGCTCACAGGGGGAGGGGGGCTTATGCAGGGGGAGGGGGTAGGACTCACGCAGGGGGAGGGGGTCCGTTTAATTACGAGCCGGCGTCTCGGCGCCCGCGGGCGCGTCCGAGAGCGCTAATCAGGGACGCTTGAATAATAGAGGCCGGACCAGGAATGGACAGCGACTTGCGTTGTTCGACTCCGGCTCGAATGAGGGTCAATCAATTAGTTATATGATTTTATTATAACATACTATATATATTGACATATAATAAATAAAATCACTCAGTTTGATAAAGGTTGACCAAGCCAAAAAATCACTCAAGTATTTTATTTAAAAAATATTAAAAATAAAATTCCACCTAGTACTCATTGATTTTAAAGCGATTTATTTGCACTTAGATACAAAGTATCCAATTTGTACATTTAATAAAGCGATTTCAATTATCGCTTTGTTACACATTTGTTATGGCCCAACCAACAGTAGATTACATTTCAAAGGACGAAAGCCGCCATTGTCTTGTATCCGGTGTTACACCCTGTTATACCTTTTAAGAAACACTGTCATATAGTTTTAATAATATTGTACAATTGTTGATGACTTTGTCCGCCCTATGTTTATATGTTATTGTAAAAGACCCGACGCTGGAGGTCTTCTACCTGAGTATTGCAAAGCTCAGGATATTACTCGCCTAGTCAGATCTCATCGGACCACGAACGGAGATGTAGTCTCCTTGTTTTGAAATTAAATAACCTAACACTGAAATTATTACAATATACGAAGTGAACAATAAAAATGTTATAACCAGTACCAACTGCTTCTTCTTACTTCCCCGACACATAACACATTATAGCAAATTGCCCACAAGAGTCATAGCGTTTCGGGCTTGAATCCCATTTCAATATTTAAAATTTATATATATACGACAATGGTGTCGAATTCTACATGTGAAAAGTAACACTGTTGTTTTTAAAAGCTATTTTTTTTATGGGATATATATTGAATGTATTAAAATTATTTACAATACATTCCTTTACCAATGTGCTATCAGTACAAATCAATGCAATATCATAACCAATTTAAGTACAAATATTATTCATATAACCTAAGCGGTACAGAGCTTAATATTTCAGTGTTGTGTTTACTTGTCAGCATAGCAATATATATCTTCTACTGCTTTATAAACAAGCTTTTAGTTAATTAATAAAAGTTTTTTATAAACAAAATATTATTAAGGTTAAAATACACTCTCGGTGCCATTCAAAAGATCCTTACACCTCCTTAAAACTAGCTCGTGCACCCTTCTTTAGAAACACATGGGGGTGGGCGGGGGTAGCATTGTTCTGATGCCAATTTGGCCGAAACTTTAAATGATGCCTCCTGTCCGTCCGGCTGGCATTTCCAAAAGGACGGTCACAGAGGGATGAGGCACGCACCCTCTTCAGTATGCATTATTAGTAAAAAGCTTTCCAGTCGGAGGTAATTCAATATAAAGCATAAACGAAATGCGGGCGGCCCATTTGTAGGCCTCCCTGGACATGATATTGTTTTCTGCTATGAAATTGTTTTGTAATTTGCGAAGGTAATATTAGGGTCCGACTTTAAGTGCTGTTGTATTAGACATATTGAATGAATACACTCCAGATACGCTGTCTCTTTATGCCGGCTTGATTGAATATTTGCTTAATTATAAAGTAAAAAAATAATCTACATTGACGCTTGTGACATTAAAGAATGCTCTACATCACTGTGTTTAAAATAAATAGCTTGTAATAAAATCGTAAATAACATAATGATACATCGTTTTTTTTATTTAAATTTTAAAATGGACATATGTTATGCCTTTTATCTTTGTGAAACCTACAACAGTGATAGGCATGCAAATGAATTTAAAAAAAATATAATGTCAGTTATTAACCCATTCATAAAGAGTAGAAGGGTAGTTACAAAGCCTTAAAAACCAATTGTTTGATCAGACTTTATATACTTTATAACTGAAATTTGGAATCATTCTTCTACATATAGACACTATATTTATGCTTATTATTACTCTAACTAAAAACAAATTTTTAACGCTTGAAAGTCAACAAGTAACTAACTATTATTATAGCAATAATAATAAAAAATATTTGAAAAAACAACAATACAACTGTGTGCATATCAAGTACTCTACCGTGAAGTTAAACTTATTATTGTTATTATAATAAATCGAGCTTGATACAAACAATATTTTTTTATATTTTTAATTTGATATTTAAAAAACCCTGAGATAAACATGAGAACTAACAATCTAACAGCCAACCAGTTGTAACCAAATATTTTCTCGTTTCGATCACTTCGCATTATCACTGTTACATGAATCTACTACCGATCCATGAAATTCTATAATATATAACTGTTTTCAGTTATATAATATAGGCTATCTGCGTCTGCGGGCTTTATTACGCATTTAAAACACTAACACTCGGCGTAAGCCGATAATTAGTAAGAAAGCATCCATAATTTATTTAATACCTTTATCCGGAACATTAATCTCCATATAAGTAATCTGTTTTGTATTTTTTATAGTATGCAATCAAAAATTTCATATATAAGCGTCATACAATGAATGCATAGATTTTTTTTAATTTTATATTTATACGAGAAGAGTCTGTAACTATATTAACCTTTACGATTATGAGGTCTAAAGGCAAGCTGTTTAAGGACTGTTGCGTTTTTTCACATTGACCTTAACCTTATCAGATACAAGAAAATTAGTTACATATAAAAATTAAATATTTCAAATTTTTTTGCTTAAGTATTTATTATATTTATTAATATCAGTAAAGAACCATGTTGAAATTATATATAATATTTTTATTCGCGATTGCATCGCAAAAGTTTTACTAACCTATATTTACTTCCGTATGTATAATTTATGGCTTATATATTAAATGGCATTGAAAAAAGAATGTAAATATATATAAATATATACTATTACTTATTTTGTGTGTTGGCTACATAAATATAGGTGTGATAGTTACTTTATTTTTTATCAGCTGTTTTGTTAAAAAATATTTTGAAAACCTTCAATTATAACAAGTTTTCAAGTTTTTGTGTAGATGTAAAGACGTCATAAGCTGTCCATGCACGGTGCAATACAACCGACAACCGATTTGTAATTAGCCAATAGCGTCTGCTTGTTTTGGGTGTCTTTTGTAGTTTTTCTTAAGTGAACAACGCAAAAGAGGACATGCATTATTGGTTAGTTTCCGCTCGGTTGTCAGTTGCGTCACACAATATGTAGTAAATTTTATATTACACATTATGTTAATTCTAAGGCATATCCCTATGTTTAATATAATGTATGCAAATTATATAATTACTTACTTGCCTTGTGTGTTTCATCAACAAAAAAAATTATGTACTTTTTTAAATATAAGTATGTCCCATAGCTTGCAAGTTGTTTCGTAGACTAAACATTTCTTTTCAGCAATAATGAAAGATGCTTTCAGTTTTATAATAAATCATTATTTAATCGTCGTGGTCGGAAATCTCTAGAACTGTCTTAGACTGTCTTGGTAAAGCAGGGGTCGGTAACTCTTTGAGGGGTTGCGTCTCATCCCCTGTCTTTCCACTTAACCTCTATCACTTACTCCTGACATTTAAGACGATTTCCATTCCACGGAGTCAGCAGTATGAGACTTTGCATAACTATGTGGATGTCAATTTATTAAGAATCTTTACATTTTAGACGATTCGTTTTTTTTTCAATCGTATATAAAAATTCATTATAAATTAAAATCCATTCAACGAACTAATAATTTCAAGCATTTATAAAAATAAAAGATAAGCAAATTACTGATAATCTTGTCACGAACATTAAAATATATAAGTAATAAATTTGATAAACTATAAAGTTTTCGCATACATGATACTTTACGCGCTTTATTATAAATATTGTTTATTAGATATTTTATCAAATGTTCATGAAATTTTAAGTTTTACTGCTACAATTAATTGTTTTTATTAAACGTATTTACAAAACGCCTTATGTCCTATAAAATTACATTTATTTTTGTGTTAAAAAGGGTATAATATATTGTAAAAAATCAAATAACGTTACTTCTATTCATGCCATTGACTTCAAGAGCTTGATTTAGTAGAATATCCACATGGTGAAAATAATATAATAAATTTATATAACTAACAGGTGTTAAAACGTTAAATCTGTAAAAAATCGATATCTTTAGTTGTGAATTTGAGTAACATTATATGTATACAATAGAAAGCCAAAAGATAGAAAACGAAGCCATTTTTATAAAAAGATTTGATGTATGTGTGTTTTATAAGACCATTTCAAAATTTCTGTTATAAATAAATATAACGACTGTTGAACCTCAATATAAATATTTCTACTTTGTTCTCCTTATCGTTTTTTTTTTTAGCTAGAATATATTTAGATTATCAAAAAAATACTACAGTAGTCTCATATATATTCGGTTTGTTTTGATAAGGACGTAAGTGAGTTAATTTGAAAATTTAATAAATAAATATTTATTTATTCCGAATTTAATAAACGAGGGTCGCTAAGAGCTTTGGTATCATTATTAAAATATCTCTCGTATCAAAAATGACCACTGCAATCAAATTGCGAGGGGAATTTGAAAGCTTTGCAGGATACAGGGTGGATAATATTCTACTTGCAAAATTTAACTAAATAATCATTTGGTATTTTTAAAATTATGAAATACCTATAAAAATTTGTCGTGATTTTCATTATTCGTACGATGGCTTCAATGTTTTGACATCACCGTTGCTAACCAAGTGTTTCTTGGCTGAAATTTCAGAAATGATGTTTAGGTAACCTTCCATGGGTTTCTATAACTCTGTTGTCTTGAAATCAGAAAAAACTCTATGTGATTAAATTATATTGAAAGTATAAAGCAACTCTACTAACTCTCTTGCAACTTTTGTTTGTATACTCCGTTACTTATAAATAGACTCTACATCATCAGACACGGGTGCTTATTTCCAAATTTTTATCTAAATAAGATTCAGTGCTCCGAGAATCAGTCGTGAAGTTTCGGAAAGCCTTGTGGGTGTGGTGTTACCTAGATACGAAATGCAAATTCGGACCAAACTGATTTTTATTTGATTAGCCGAGGGACTCTGCGCGGCGAACTCGTATATCGCGGCAGGGGTGATCTGCACCCCCAGGTATGCCCCACCCCATACCCCACACCATACACCCCCTACCCCACACCATACACCCCATCCCTAACACGCGGTGTGCCCGGCTTCTTTCTACTTCATAATGGCACTCACTCATATTAGATTTGTCCGAAGCCAGAGATGCTAAATCCGTGACACGTGACATTTCTATATGCACTTATTAATATTCACTTTATTTCGTCACGTATTCATTTTTGGGGTTCAGAACTGTCACTTTGTGAAATTCCGTAAAATGATTTTTTTTCAACTCCTCCAAGTGATTATTTTTATATTTACACTTTAAGCGAGTAACCAAATTGACTAAACTGATGTGCGTAGCGGGCAAAATTGCGCGTGTGAAATCTAGTCTATACACTCTTTGATTTGCACTTTTTGATTTTTTTTCTTCCGTTTAGCAACTTCGAGTTAATTATGAGATTTTTGTTAATAAATTAAATGATATTGTTACACAATTATATTTATATTTTAAGCGGGTAACCAAATTGACTTAACTGATGTGCGAACAAAATTCGCGAAAAATTGCACGTGTGAAATCTAGTCTTTACACTCTTGCATGTATTCAAATAAATCGTTTCCTATAAAAAGTTGAACCATTTCATACACACTTTGCGGATTACTTGGCATCACAACAACACCACTTTGTCCTAAAAATTGTTCAATAATTGGAGGATTAACATTCTCTGACCCTTCCATTTCTTCATTGTCACTTTGTTCAGAATCACTGGATAGTATTGGTAAAAGTAACGTTGACGAGTCTAAACAAACATTACGAGCTGTAAACCTAAAGAGTGAAATGACCTTTTAGAGTAAACACATTCAAAAAGGTACAAATACGCGCCCCGCTTTTAGACAGCAGTCCGCGAAACGGTACTAGTACCCGCCCCGCCTTTAGTGTGTTAATTAACTCAACATGTTGAGAGTCACCGTTTATGTCAATATACTGATTACTAAGTAATATTATGTCATGGTTCATTTTTTTTACTAAAAATATTATATTTGGAAAATGTTCATGATATCTGTCGCACGAAACGAGATATTGTTTGATAGAAGCACAAATTCAATGAAATGCGAGGCTTTGTTGGGGTTTCGAGTTATTAACGTATCGCTTCCTTTTTGACAATTACTGCGTAAAACCTGCGAATTAATAATTCTATTTGTATATGCGATGTTTAATTTTTATAATACGGACAGAGTGTGTAAATATACAGCTGTGCGTATTTGAATATGGATATCTACATTTTCTTTTTAACTCACCTATGTCTACTCGTATGATACAAACATTTTATCTGTATTTATTACAATACGTACAAACTTTAAAACATATCATTTAAGTCAAAAAGTTTTAATATAACAAATACGTTTTAAATCTTGTCAATTCTTGTTAAAAACAGTCAATTCGTTTGCTTACATACAATCTTAGAATTATCAAACGATCACCATATGATTTTATTTATTTATATTTATCCAACTACATTATACTATGGAAACTTATTTTGTACCCATATTTAATAAATAATATTAGCTTAAATTATAAACTAACTTAATTACAAACAATATGTACAGCTATTTGGTATATTATTTCATCTTAAACACTCTTAGGATCTTATGTAATAATTTTAGTTTAATTACATCTTACTATTAAGAGATGAACAAAATAAGCATAAGCAAATAACAACCTGATAAACCTTTAACCTTACTTGTTTTCATAAACAGCAGCACGCGTACTAGTTAGTAATTGAACGAAGCAGTGATAAACAACTTGTTAGCTTTTCAGATTTTTTTTATTAGCACACACTTACTTATTTATTATATTGTGCAAAACCATGTTGAGAAGTTTATGTACACACATTTCATTTTAAATAAATACGTACCAGTTCAGTATGAAAATCAATACATAACTTATCGAATTGACGTTGATTTATCAGCTCAATGTTCGGGAACGTCTTGTGAATATTCTAGCTCGATCCCTGTTTTGGCAGATAAATCCCGAATGGATTTTCCTTACAAATAGTACTCACTGAGTTTCAGGTTTCAATGATATATATTAGAAAATACTTTTTTGATATCATAATATATATGTACATACATGGTTGGCTTCAAATTTTATTATTCATCTCTGTAATGATTTGGTGTGCTTTGTAAGGTTGTTACAGTGCAACTTAAATAATAACAAAGTGTGTTTGCTCATTTATTTCTGTCATAATATTACATCACCCTTAAAACAGTACAAATATTGAAATCACATGTGAATTTAATGCGGCTTCGTTCAAATTAAATATAAACAATCGTTTAAAGTTTTTTTCATTTTCTTTATTGTTTACAGTGTATTCTTAAATCTAGACATGACTGTGTTTTAAATTAATCGTAAAAAACATAAATAAGATGACTGAAATGAACACAATAGTTCTTATATATCTATTCTTATACAAAAATAAATACAAAGCTCACAGGATCTCAGTTGATGAAGTGGCATGCAATGCATTCAAAAACACAAGCATTCCTGCCCATGACTCAATACAGAAATTAGCTAGGTTACCAAGTACATGAACAACACAGGTTCGGGTCATTCTACGTCAATAAAAAAGCTTTCATCGCCTGGTGAAATATTTTTTTATCAAATTATTTATAGCGATGCAAGGTTTTTGATTGATCTCATTACAAGCAAATTGAATTCTGTTGAAAAAAGGCACAGACTTTCTTTTATAACCTCTGCGATAAAATACTGCAATAAATTTTATAATATCCTTGAGACATATCAAACTGCCTTTATTTTATTAAGTACACAATATATTTTCAATGAATAAACATACATAGTTTTAGTTAATTAGTAAGTGTTGAAACATTAAATATGATTCAGGTACTTTTTACAGTCTATTCAAATATAATTTAAATAAACCAATCATACTATGGTAAAAATGTAGACACATAGAACAAAAACCAATAGTAAAAAAATAAATTTACAGTATATGGTAAAACAGTGTAGTATGATATTCTCGCAGATCTCCAAAATAACTTTGTTTAATGCATTTATCGTTAAAGGTTATAAATATGAATATACAAACATGGTTAATTTATTTAGCTACGACTGACAGGAAACAGTTTATATTAAGGTGTATCAGACTAACTCTATTAGTGGGGTGGAATTTCTAGGGGACTGTAATAAATATTCGTGTGGTGGGGGGAGCGGGTGGGCCAAGGGGGTGGTCCTGATTAGTTTTTACCTTGCGCGGTGGGGGGGACGAATCCGTAGCCGGAGGCTCCGACGATCACCCCGCTGGTGTCAGCGGGGTTGCCGGGGGGAGAGGGAGGGAATACCACGGGACCTGAAACAAAAGAACGAACCCTTGAGTAATTGTTCAAAAAATAACAATAATCATACATCTACATCATAGGTTCCCATAGTGGTCAATGTCGCCCTGCGAGGGGTCGATGACAGCGAAAAATTTAATTGGGGGTCCATGAACTGTAAATAGAGGGCTTCGAGAGTGGATCCCATTTAAGCAGGTCATCACCAAAATACCACAGTGGATTATCAATCCATACGGTTACATTGAAGAATTGGAAGTCATACCACAAGAAGAACTGATCGGAATAAGCACTAATGAAGAACTGAAGGTGCAGTTTAGAAGGGGATATCAGCAATTTTGGCTTCAGAGAGACATACCTGCTATTTACCCTGCATTATGGACTATCGCAAGAAGGTTTTTGATAGCTTTACCATCTTCATTCCTCGTGGAAAAGGGTTTCAGTGCAATTTAAATTATTTTTACAAAAAAAAGAAATAGATTGGAAATCACTGGGCGAGGAGATTCTGAAATCTGACTTAATTGAAGCCAAATATCAAAAATTTGCTATCAAAGCATCAGACCCATCCCTCCCATTAAAAGTATTCATTTTTTTTAGTGAATGTTACTATTTTTTGTATTGGTGTCTTTTTATTTATAAAGGTATACAGTAAAACCTCTATATAACGGACCCCTGTTTAACGGATTTCGGATATAACGGACAATAAAATCCGGTCACATGTAAAAATTCAAGGCAGGGGGTCTACGAAAAACAGGAAATCTCGACAAGGGATCGACGGGACATTGTCAACGTGATTTATAATAGGTCTAAAACTTAAAAACCGGAATTTGACACTAGATGCCAAATTTTTTGTATGCGCTGTAGCAAATCATTGATACCTGTGTCATTTTGAAGCTCTATTCATAAACTGTCAATATCAGTCAACAATGTTTGATTTGCTTGTGCGCATCATATTTTTTTAAATCGTTACTCGATCAAGACTCGTGTCAAACACAAAAAGAGTTTGCGTAATCATTGTAACTGACTCAAGCAGCCATTTCCAAGCGCCTAAAAGCATTATAATTCATCCAGAAGCAAGGGAATTGGGTGCCATACGAGTTGAACCCGAGAGACGTGGAAAGGCGATATTGCATGTCTGAAATGCTGCTCGAGCGTCATAAAAAGAAGTCATTTTTGCATCGAATTGTTACTGGCGACGGAAAATGGATTTATAAAGACAACCCAAAGAGCAAAAAATCGTATTTGTATATATATATATTAAAATATATATATATATATATAAAAACGCTCAAATTTCCTAAAAAAATTCTGGTTTTTATGGAATAGACCCAATAAAATATGTTTTCATTGAAATTAATATCAAATAAAAACACAGATAACCATATATATATTAAAGCAGCATATTTCCTTTCCAGTGATGGATTTCAGATAAATCAAATAAAATATTTAGTGTCTTCGTGTATATCGCACATATTCAAATCAACAGCTTTAATTGAACTATGAAAAATAGTTACTCAATATATGTTTACCGAACACCTGTTTATTAGCGTAATAATTCAAATGTATTTACAAAATATCAATAATCGAAATACCTTGTAAACTGCTCTCAATAAATATCAATAAACCTGAGATATATGTTAATTGGTGAAATAATAACAACATTGAATAAATATACGTAGTATTTGTAGCAATTGAATTTATATAGGTGACTTGAACACGGTACCCTCACAAATCCTGTTTGATACAGGTGGTAATCTAATTATCTGCTAATAGTTACCCGGTCTTTCTGCCGACGATATAAATTGTTATAATTTTATCTGAAGGTTGCCTTCACGGTCGCTGCTTAAGAACTATTTAATTATAGTAGTAAAAAAAAGAAATTCGAAATCAACCCATAGTCTTGTATTAAAGTTGTCCGATTGAAACTTTATTTGTCTATTTCTATAGATAATTTACAATTAAATAGCTAAGGTCACTCAGAACAAAGTGATCGAAAATTGATGTAGTTTTTTTATTCGATACGCGGAAATATATTTTTTTTTATTCACGCATATGTATCTTTTTTTAATCGTTTATTTCATTGCGGGTTTTTGTAATTGTATTAAGGATACAGTTTTTTTTTTAAATTCAAAACAAGTTTGTTATATTATAGACATTAAACCACAGTTCAATCCGTCAGAATCAATTCTCGTTCATAAATTATCTGTCAAGTTCTTTTGTGAATATATTAAATAGATTAGCAACCTTTCTTTGAGTTACTTTGTGATGAATATTAAAAAAAAAATTAAAAAATGTTGAAGAATCGAATAATAAAACTAGTTTTTTTTCATTGTAAAATTTGTGCTCATTTAAATATTTAATATGATTAAAAGATATCAAGTAATAGAGCGTTTATTTACAAATTAATAAATGCATCTTTTGTTGGTTAAATTGAAATTTTTGCTCAATTGTAAATGTCTTATTTTTAAGCATAATAAATAAGTTATTACTAAATAATTTAAAAACGTTTCGTAGATATTTAGACCGCATTGTGATATACTAAAACACAACCTTGAACGATTGCAAAAATGTTAGTGAAAACGATCAATTAGTGAATTTCTTCATGTTCTAGAATTCCGATTACGCTGCTAAACGGACGAAACTCGATTGCAAGACCAATTTTCAGAGCACTCGGTGCGGGATCGGTTCGAGTGAAATTATCGATTTATAAAGATCGAATCGTTGCTCCAATCGATTTGATGATACACATTATTGCCATTGCGAGATCGATAATCTTTCAAAAGAATACCAAGGCTCATATTTCCAATAAAAATATTCGTAAGACCGATGCGAATTCTTACACTTTCGTGAATTTTATACGCGTTTTTAATTATTAAACGAGCGGTCACACCTCTTGCAACACTCGATGTATATCGATGAGTAAATTTTTTTTAATCATATGCTTAAAGGTTATAATATTATATATATATTTTTTTTTTATATTACAGTTGCACTAATTAATTTAAGCGTGTTTAAAAACGTGTTTTTTTTTTATAGTAATATCGTTAAATTTTCATAGGGTCAAATGATTTTCAGTTTCAGTAATAAGTAATTAAAACAAAGTCTGAAAAAAGTGTTCTAAATTTAAGTGTAGTGTTTTGAAAATAGAATGTTGCATGGCGATGTTCGATATTTGAATTCAAATGGCGTTGTTTATTTCACGCACAGAGCTGCTCTGTTTTGGGTTACAACCGCAATAAGTTTGCACAGGGTCGGCATATGGCGACCTTAACCCCGGGGTTGCCTGTTTCCTGCCCCACCCCCATCCCCCACAATCCTGCACCCTCGCACCCCCTCCGTGTCTTCTTCGTGGTTCAACAATCTCTCCAGAACCTCTGCTTATTAATTTATACCGCAGAAATCCCGATTATCTGGATATTTGATCAACCTTCTCCAATTTTGGACGATCGATTCTGTTGATTGTGTAAACGGTGTAAGACATTGTTTAATATGAAATAAGAAAATTGCAGCTTTTAGTTGTGTGTCCTCGTTTGGCGGCGGACGCGCCGCGAATATAAATTAAAACGTTACAAAACTTTAAAAAATAACTGTTACAGTGACATAAAAATGTGTTTTTTGGCATTAAATTTTAAGGAATTAAGCAACGATTGTATCAACACTTCGTGTTTATTTTGTAATTAAAATAAAATCAAGTAAATTTAAAATATACATATATCGAGGATGAATTTAAGCATGTACACGTACAAGACTTGGATTAATAGCTTTCAAAACGCAAGTAGTGATCAATTTTCTGCCTTTGGGTTAAATATTTATACTGAGTAATAAAATACATGAATAACAACATCGCTATGTGTTCCGGTATCCAATCAACGCCTAGTTATTGCAACAAAAACTTGTTTCTTCGAAATGACAAAAGGCAAAAAGCACGTTTTCAAAAGGTACCTCGCGGATATTGACACATTAATTACTTCCTTGCCGAGTTTTACCTGTGAATTTAATCTTAAAACTAAACCTCACGTTTTTCAAGCCAAAAAAAATCCTGCGAAGTGTAGCAGGTGAGAGTTTGAAAATAAATCTTGATTTAAATTTTAACCGCTTGTATCTGATAAAATAAATATTATTAAATTTTAATCGATGTGCATGCTTAAAAAAATGTTCAGTCATACAAATATGAGATTTATTGCAGGATTTGACGTTAATTTGATATTTGATTTCACGATTGGTCTATAGGACAAAAAGCTCTGTTTCAGTTAAAAAATACAGTAAACTCTTAAATCCTTTTTGTTTATGCCTTTTTTTAAATTTAAACCTCAGATCAAAACATTTCAATTTAAAATCAAAACAATGTTAATTATAATTACCGAATAATTTCGAAAACTCAACACGCAATAGTAAAGTGGTTTCGTTTTATCGCACTTATGCAAAAACACCTTTAAATGAAATTTTTATTGCGTCTCATGTTAATCACTTTTTTTAAATTTATTTAATGTGAAAATAAATATCAAGTCCATTGTTCCGACTACAAATTATGTCAAAGCAGTTGACACACTTTGGTCTCTCATTTACAATACTTAGTCATATTTATATCGCGTTGATTTGTTTATTTTTTGAGATCGTTCTCAGGTGTGGCTGTCTGAGCTCGCGAACTCGCATTTTGAATGTCACAACTAAAAGCGCTGATCTGATAGATAAAATTCGCGAGCGGGCTATCTGCCTCTATAATCAGACGTCCACTGGTGATTGCGACTTCTCTGTCGTGATTTATTAAAAATAGCATTAAATATTAAGACTCGGCCAGGGAGTTTCGTAAAGGCGTGCCTTGCGATCACGCGGCGCTCGGAGATAAAGAGATCTTTTACGAATAAGGACAAGTGCGTTCCGAAAACAGCTGTTGAGAATTAATTAAACGCGACAATCTGAATATTACCCTCGGTAAACTTGAGAATTACTTTGAATTGAGCAATTTTAAATGTCCCCTGTAGTGATAGGAATGATCGATAGTTTTTTGTATGGCTTTTTAATTTATTATCTTACAGTATTTGACATCTACTTTACGACTTGATTTTTTAGTAAAAAATGTCTACCTGAGTTTTACTGTTGATTTTTTTTTTTTACTCTAAAATTTTCTTATCCGGTTTGCCAGAAATTTCCAAATTCACTATAATAAAAATCAATTACTCAATATAAAATTGATCAATTTATTATTCGGATGATCGACTCAAACACTCGCTCTTGCGTTTATCGAATGAATTATTGATTTATCATTTTGTTGGTAACTTTTTGACTTATTATTGAATGGCTGCGATGCTACGGGTTGCTCATCCATAAAGGGAATACAATAGGCAAGCAGACATCAAAATATTTGTAAATCATGACTGTGACCTTGACTCAAATAACCTTTGATTTATGATGGTCTCTGAATCCCTTCAGCTGGAATATGACCTTTTTAACAAATCCGTTATTTATAAATGTTTCATTTCAACAATTTAACAAATCAATCATATTTCAAAACAACAGTTGTACATTAAAAACTTTCCGAGAAATAAATTGTTTCTTTAATGGCAGATGATAAAACTTGAAGAATAAATATTATATGATATGATATTTCCGACTCTTTTTTACTTGATTTGAATATCCATGCTTTATTTTCAATTGGACTTTATTTTATTTGTGCTAATATTTGATCAAAATAAATCATACTATAAAAATCATCTTTGAATTAGAAATACTGTAGTTTTTAACAATACATATAACTGCTGATTACGTTAAAAGACGTTTTAAGCTCTCATTCAATTAACAGTTTGTTGTTAATATTTGTATTAAATTGTGTTTTATATAAGTAATTTAGTCACATAAGAGTTATTGAAAAATATGCATCATATGTTGTTATTTCGAGTCTCTACATACATGGCTTTACAAATCAAAGCATTATTTATTTTTATATTACATAAATAGCAAATCGACACTCTCAATCATATCAGAACATTTTATTTGTGTGTAGTAATAATATTAATATTATTTATCAGTATATAAAGCTCTAATTAGTCGCAATATCGGAGCGTAATACAATATTTATAATCTAACAGATAAAAAGTGGCAATTGTGACCTTAAGTATCAAACCCAGATAATAACGCTTTCCAGCGTTGGGAGATAAATTCTGAAAACCGTCATGAATTTTTCGCTTAAAACATAAAAATATAAAATTCAACATAAAAACTGATGTTTGCAGTTCGATTTGCATACTTATGAATGAAGCAACACCCGTTCTTCCCGATGATATTATCATTGAAACAACTCGGTATCAATGGTCTCCTTGCTGTCGTGACAACGCGTAGCGCCATTATAAGGCACCTAGTCTTATCTGTAAAAAACAGGATGCAAAGAACCCAACAATGGCTCAAGTAACAGACAGCCGCCAAGGTTAGACTCGTTACATTCGCAAGTCGCTTTTTATGGCCGTCTGGGAGTATTTTTCTCTTGGCAACAGACTCGGAGGTGGAATAAGGCAGGCCGTCTCGCAGCCGCGGTGGCCGTGGAGTTTCCTAACCTTTATTAATCTTTAATTGCATTCCGTCCGATTCGGATGCCCTCTGTGAGAACTGAGGATATTCTGTAAAAAACACAGAATAACCGTACAACGACCGAGAGAGACGGCAGACTGGCAGCTGTGGTCCATAGCGTATACAGTTCATTTTTATTGTTATATTGATTCAAGCAATACTTTTTTTTATATCAAGAATAAATCAGTTTAAATATGTGGCTATATTTCCTTTTGGTCTCAGTGGAATCAAATTATTAAGGTTTTGTTTGAAAGGTGGTATTATTTGAACGTTGCTTAAATTCATGCAATTTATGTTTTAAAAAAAATCTAATTTAAACCTTAACATATATGATATATTTTTTAATGATTCGCGTTTATCATTTTTATTTTCACCTCCAAAAAAAAATTACAGAACAAATACATTATTATAATGCAATTTATTAGGTGAGATATTGATATCAAATATCACATTCCTCTTTATAAATCTTGTTTTACAGTGATTGACTTCAAATCAGTCGTAATGTAGTTGTTACGGTCAATTTCAATACAATTTGTTGAATTGTATTATAACGGTTTCAATTACACCGTTTATACATTGAATACTTTGATTATTTTAATTAGTATAACTTAATACACCGTATTCAGTTTCTCATATTCTAAGACAGCTACTGTAAACAGATTATTGAAAATTCAGAATATTAAATGTGTATTGAATAAGGACAACCTTCGTACAGGAATTTGCATCAAATTAAGAGCATGATACAATAATGACTTTATTGCAGGAATGTTGGTCACTTCACAAGGTCTTGTTAATGTAGAACTAAATGTATCGGGTATTTATAAAAAAGTGACAACATATCAAAACATCTCTATAAACCTTATAACGTATTTAACTCCTTTTATCTTTTAAAACCTTCGTTGGGTCATATTGACAGCCGTAAAGGAATTGAATACACAACAACATATAAATCTCTATTTTGTATAAACGATTTAATAATTCTAGATAATAAATTGACGTCTAATTAGTGATAATTCTTTGAGCATATTCTGATAGATAATAAACCTGAATAAATTATGTAAGAATATTTTTCAAACCTAAAAATTGGCAAAATATCTATACATTTAAGTATTATATATTGTAGAGAAAAAATCGTAAATTGGTTCATAAGTTTAAGCTTGCTGATATATCATTGACTTGCAAATCAGTTAATCTGAATATAAATTTTCAGATTTGATTCAAGAACCAAATAAACAAGACAATAATTTAAGTTAATTCATGATTAGTATCAGTTTTATGTTCACTGCCGTTTTTATATGATAATATATATTAATTCATCGATCAAATAGAGCAGGGCTGCTTTGCTACAGACACATCGGTCATATGTTTAATACAAAGTATAAATAAATTTTAACATTCACTCAACAATAATCAAACATTGGTTATTAAAAAAAAGCGGTCAACTTTTTAAGGAGGAAACCGCTGAAGCAGTGTTTGACTGATTTTTTATATCAATTTATGTGGTTAAGAAATTTCCACTTGCTTGGTTGGGTCCACAATTTCAACTAATTGGGGGAACATTCGCAGCCCGTGTAAGAGATAGAACAATGGCCGCACGCCCATCTTAGTCGAGCACTACTTAAGCCTCGCTGGTCAGCAAACAATACTGTTATGCTGTACAATGCACACATCGCGGCATAACAGCACAGCAGCGTTTCTAAAACTTCAAAAATTGCTTGCAAAATTAAAAATATAATTAATTTTATCTAAAAAATATATATAACGGCGAGTCAGTTTTTAACAATCATCTAAACTACCAAAGCAGTATTTATAAAATAAATATATTATTTTTCTGCATACGATCATGAAGGATTTTTTTTATTTACAAAGGATAGTACAATTTATATTTGATTCGCATATTTTTATTGTTGTGTTAAAATCAAGCAATATTTTTTATAGAAATGCATCTTGCACGTATGAAAATATTCTAGAAATGTATAATTTCTTTACTCATGCATTTTTCATGAAAATCAAAATATGCATGCATAATATCCTTGAAATGAAATTCATCATATCTCTTGATCCAGACGGCGGAAAAATATATGTAAATCCTCATGGGATCCGCGGGCATGGTGTGTTTCGAGCCACTACCTTGTGCTCCGCCCTGGAGTACAAGTAATGCAATAATGGGCACCGCCTTACCCAACCGCGGTGGTCACTTTTGCTTTCCGAGTCATGCCTCGCCGGCCAGGACTGAAATAACGCAGAGCAATTGCTTATAACGGATCGCCCGTGCATCTGGCCTGGCCGCTTGAATATGCATGAAGCCCTGCTTTGGTTCCGATTGAGTTTTAAGCCGACGAGACAAAGAGTTTGTCGAGCTCTGCTTTAGTGAAAAAGTTTGCCAGCCGATACATGCCAGGTGGGGACTGGCAGTGGAAAAATAACAACTTGCTTTATAGACAGAAAAAAGATAGGATACAAGAACTTAAATTCGATGTTTGATATATGTATAATCAGAATGTATGTATAAATGTTTTATATTATTGATTTTTGTGAAGACCGTCTCACAGGAAGTACGATTTTGCCTATACAGGTTTGATTCGTTGGTTTAATTGGTAATGCACCGGCCATGTAAGCTTGGGGATGTGGATCCAAATCCCACACAAATCACGACGTTTTATTTACGTTTTAAAATTGTGGAATATATATTCTCGGATATAACATCAGATAATTAGTAACAAAGTACTTATTTTTTTAGCTAATAAGAAAGTTATTAATCAACACATATTATTCTTGTTTTGTTATATTTGTAGTATGCTTAAAATTTATTGCGCTCGTTGCAGTAAATTATAATTGAATTTTCCTAGATTTGCTTAATTCGTACAAGAAAAGCTATAAATATTTCGTTTTCAATGAATCAATACAGTTGGAAATAATTAGCCTTAACAGTCAATACACCTCTTATCTGAAGAGGGATTTCGTGTTCTGAATAGTTGAATAAAATATTTTTCCCTCTCGCTTTTCATTTTAAATTGAAATTAAAATAGATTTGTTTTTGTTTCGGGAATTACGGCGATTGGATTAAATTCATGTCTGGCAGCGAGGTATTACTGAATCGCTTCTATTTTATATCGAAACCGACATTGATAGCATTTATATTATCTATTTAAATTAGTATCCGAGACAATTACGCAGCTTTATAGCTGAAGGGCAAAATCAGACCACCTGAGAGGCTAGAAATGTACCTCACCACAAAAATATAATCATGAATTCTGTCATCATTGCTACGTTAATTTACGACTACGCAAAACAAATCATTGCTACAAATATAAAACATATTATGTAATTCTTTTAAATTTAATACAAATATGATTGGCAATCAAATAAATGAAGTACAGGGATGAGATTCGATATTAGTTTTTACTACACCCTTTGTGGTTTTTATCACTGTGCTGCAGGTTTTGATTTTTTTTTTAAATATGTATTTTAATGGATTTAATGGAAAATATATAAGATTTGAAATCTTATATATTTTCCACTGTATTAATGGCAGAAAAGCAAGTTAATATTACAAAAAAAAAATAATACGACTTATTGGTCAAAGGTGTCTTTATAAAATAACTTTTATGAACAACAAGTGTTTTGTTGTATTATGATTATTTTGCTTTTGTTGGTTTTAATCAAACGATATTTCAACTCATTTTGCATTGTGTATTGACTGAATAGACTTGAAAACTAACTTTTATAATAAAAAAAAAATATATATGCGGTCTTTGAATTAAGTAGTGTTTAAATGTATCAGTTGCAATAGAGGCTTATCAGGAATCGAACCTGAAGAATTTGATAATACAAAGGAGAGTTAAAGATTTATCTAGGTGTACCTGTATTCTGGCGGGGGTCCCTAACGGCAGCAGCCTGCAGAGGAGCAAAGCCTTGCACGCCGAAGCCCCCGGGTCCATAGAAACCATCTCCGACAAACTCATCGAACTGAGCGGCAGCCACGGCTACCAGACACAAGAATGCAATCACCTGAAAAATAAAAATACTTATTAAACACAAATTCGACTGGTATGCCCAAACACTTAGATTTTCAAAATAAAAATATAAAAATGGTTAATTTTACAGTATAATATCGAACAAAGTATTTGCATTACTTGAGCAAGGCTTCGCGGCGCTGTAATAGTTGCATGAATGCATATTTTAACTATGCTTTTAATGTTTGTTTGAAATATGAAATAGCGTTGTTTTTCTGTGCGTAAGGACGCAGAAGCTTATAAAACTGAATGGTTTTGTATCAGGACATGGAAAACCGCATTCTACTTTCCACGAAAAAAAACACACCACAACAGGCGATGTAAATTGGTAGATCAAGACACGATTTGTCCCAGATACTAGCTGACGCCTACATTTGCAAGCAATCCTAAAGCGCACGCAAGGAACAATGCTTGCACTGGCAATGTGCAAGCTTGTGCCAAAAACGAGACATCAATGAATTGTCAGGTAAACATTAATTAAGAATTTACAACTATTTATCGGAGAGTGATGAGTAAATAGTATGTTCCATGAAATAAAAATAATTTTATAATAAACTGAGTTTATATATATTTTTGTGACTTTTAGTGCATTGAAACGAAGAAAGAGTTTATATGCACCATGATAAGAATAGCTCAAATCAAATAATATAAACATTTACTTTAAAAAAAATAATTTGATAACATGGCAATCTGATTCTTTGTTCAGCACAATATCTTATTATTTATAATAACAAGCAAGAAAATACCTTAAACTATAAGTGTTCATAACAATCCAGTAATATTAATTATATTACACTTTGTTTTAAGCTCACACCCTAATGAACCTTCCAAATTATAATTTATCATGAGATCAACAATATACGTGAATAACAAACGAAATCTTGTTATATATTGCCTGAGAACATAAAATTTCAATAGATAATTAACAATGTATTATAAAAATAAGCCTACTTTAAATATGAAAGAGAAGATCTTACGAAACAAAATTTAATACTCATATAAACCAGAATCTTATTACAGATTTAATATATATTTTTTATAAACCATTTAGTAACAGTATTTAAATAAGATATTTTAATTTAAATATAAAGCAGTAATTCTGAATCATTAATAATGTATTTGGAAATACATTAATTGAGCCTTTACGTGCTTAATAAAGTTGTTAATAGTTTTACACGTTTTAATCTCTTGCCTTCATCTTTTCGGCTACCAAAACCAATGACGTATTGCAATAAATTTTATTCCAGATACCGAAATGCTCGGTAAGATATTTCACTTAAGAAAACTTAAGTTTAAAAAAAAAATAACTCTCAAAAACTAGTACCAAGAAAGTTTATAAGATAAATAGTTATGATGTATTTAATTCGTAAAGATGTATTAAGTAATTTTTTGTTTTTTTGTCAATGTTCAGTACTAAATTCCACGACTTGAATACACAATATCAATTGTATATTGTTTATTGTTTAAAATACAATAATTTTAATGACATTCATAACTAACATATTTATTAGATGTGAATAGGCGTGGGTAAAGCTTTGGAAATAGAAATGAACAATTCAGTCCAAAATCACCCACGAAAACAGTTATAAAGTATTTATATAAGAATAATTACGAAAGTGCGTGGAGAGAACAAAAGCACGGGAACATGTCGGCACTGAATGTCAACAATTCTGAAATGTGCTTTGACACGTCATTAGTCTTAATTACAGAGTTGAAAAGTTGATTGCCTCTTTAGACAGCATAATAAAGTATTTCATTTCACGGATCCAGTTTTTCCTAAAGTGCGCGTAAGCGAGGCTTTGATTGATGTTTTCTTTCGGTTAACAAGGCATTCAAAATACGTTATAAGTTTATAATCATTTATACGCATTATACACGTGTTGAAAGAAATAATCTAACCTAAATTGATCAGAGAAAAAAAATATTTATAAAATGTAGGATACATACATCATTATATTTAAATAAACTTGTTATTTTAAATATGTCACAAAAACGAATTATAATTTTTCCATATCGTATCTGAAGTATTTTATAGTTACCTCATCATCAATTTATTGGCTTTAATTACATCATGTACTTTGAGACGATTATGTTATTTTTGATTGTTTTATTATTGAAAAAAACTTCAAATGGGAAAAGAAAGAATAAATTTTAAACTAAACATAAGCAGTTTAAATTAATAGGTCGATTTAATTTTCAAAATAATATTGGGTTTTTTTCTAAATAATGTCCTTCATTATTCAACTGCAAATAAGAGATGAAACATCAAGTTAATGTAAAATTAAGGACTTTGATTATGACAGATTGGGAAACACCACGAAACAAGTAACAAGGTTTATTGATATTTCAACATAAAGAAATTTCATATCTGATGCGTCGTTAAATTTTATGTTGTATTTATATCATTCTTTGTGATACAGAATAAGTCCAAAACGCTTATGTGAATTATGAAAGAACACATGAGAAACTTAGAGAAATACTAAAACAAATATGTCCGTGTTGAAATAAACTTAAGCATGAATGTAAATAGAATTAAAGCATCACGTTTTATTTTCATATCAATCCATGCGAATTTTTACAGCATGCTTGCCAACAGTTTTTTTTTTGAGTGATTTATTTTTATAGGTTTTAAATGTACTTGTGGTAAAGGTTATTTGCTGTACAGTTTTTGCTATCTCAGAGCTTTACATATTCATCATTGTTTCTAAAAATTTCATATTATCACGATGAACTGAAAATTTTCAGAATGCTAAGTACTTACAGAAAATGAATACAATATTTAAATGTGTCGTTGTTTAGTTAAGTTTATGAATTTTAGGTTATTAATTCTTTATTTTAATGATGTTTGTCAAAAAATTTAGATAATATCGAAAACTCTGAAGTATAAACGTTGATTTAGTCTAGTCATAAAAATATCTACTAGTATCGTAAAAATAAAATTAATTAATTAAGATTTTATATAAAAAGATGTCAGCATTCTTCACATGATGTAATATCAATATTCTCAATCACGAAGTAAGAGAATAAATGGAAACAATGCAAGTTTAGCCGAAGGGAGCAGTTGGGTGGTAAAATCATGTCGTAACTCTGAAACAAACACGCAACTTCAGGGAATGTTGGCAATTTAAAATACCATTAAAACGCCTTAAAACAAAAACTTGAAACGTGAGGTACGGTTGTGTATTGTTTAATATTTCAGCTTGCACTGATAAACAAACGTCTTAAGCACCGAAGTGTGGAATAAATGCCGATGCCCAAAATCAATATTTCATTGAGAAAAGTTTTTTAGATATCTCTAAAATTCTACCACTTTCTTTCAAATTTATAAAACATATTAAGATTTAAGGTTACCTAAAATTTCGGGAAAATACATTGAGAATTTTCATACAAAAAAATCCTCTTATCGTACATTCACAAATATAAAAAAAACATTGAATTTTTATTCAAGAATATAAATAAAATTGTATTTTGTTAATAGTGTTTTAAATTTTGCAATATATTTGATAACCAACTTCTAAGATGGTTATGATTACAATGTTATTTGAAGGATACTATAAGTTTAAGTTCGATGGATGTATCAATTTGGTTTAGTTTGTGGCATTACTAGTGATTCACAGGTATGCTTGTGTGTAATAGATATTCGAATCATATTCATATCAAATTAAATTTATGATTGTCGCCATGTACATGTACATAAAATCAAATTACTGGAGGATACAGATGACCTCTACAGCTTCAGAGGTCATCACCTCCAGACCGTGAAAGCCTACGAGAGTTAAGCTAATATTCATCCATGTATACACGCTGAAGCCCACCTGATATCATCAAGCAGAATCTATGTGACCTGATCAGTTTCTAAAGTGAATAACCTCATAATATGGCTTACAAAAAAACTTATCCCTCCTGAAATATAATATAGTAATATTTACCTGTTGAAAATAATTGTTACACTGTTAATATTCTTCAAAAAATAGTTCATAATATTTCACGTATTTTTAAGTATTCATATAATATAAATAAATTGAATTTATAAGGTGCATTGCTTTGTGTATGTACAGATAAAAAATCTCAAATAAAAAGGTTTACATTGACAGATTGAAATAATGAATGCTGACCATTTAAATGACATTAATTTATTACCAGAGAAAATTGTATTAAGATAAACACCGCTGCGTATATAGGCTTAGTAGATGCTTTTGTAATATTTCTAGTTTGGAATATTAAATAAGTGACATTTTTAGTTATGAAAGAGTTAATAAATCTATTACAGTTGAGTGGGTATTATAAATGCATGGTGACACAATATTGATGTAGATAAATAGTAGATCAGAATTCAAACATGCATATCCGTGTTGTTAAAAAAATAGTCAACCCGTGTTAACTAAGCTTTGAAATTTTGATTTATTTATGTTCATATATACTATATACATAAAACGATGGTTGTACGACCACCATTCATATATTAAAAAAGTGCTTAAATGGAAACTATTAAAAAAATTTCAGGTAAAGAAATATTTATTAGTGTGACAATGTAATGAATTATGTATTCCACAATATACAATCTTATTTCAGTAGATTAAATACAAGTATAAATCAAATTAAATAAATAATTGAAATTCACGTTAAGGTGATATATAATAAAAACCAATGATTAAATGTCATGTTACTCTAAAAATATACGAGGTAACAGAAGTCAACCGAAAGTAGAAGTTATGTTCGAAATCAATTATTTATGTGTCGATTTCAACTTACAGGTTGTTTACGAGAATAGCAAAAAAATATTAGCTAATAATTGTGAGCATAGTGCGATTTGTGTCACAATGTTACGATCTGGTTACAGTGTCCGTAGCAGGTTATCACTCGTTAATTATCGCAACATTGCCATATGAGTAAACTTCACTGCGCTCTGATTCGTTCAATCGGTTCAGGTATTTACAAGATTGCAGGTCTGCGTCCCTCGGGGCTACTTGCTCCACGTATGGTGCCCCAGTGCGAGGCGGAACACTCCAGGTACCGGTCCGCGGTCTTGACATTGGACACACCTGTAATAAGCAAGTCGCGGAATCGCACAACTCACTTGCGTATATGTACAAACAAGGCTCATTTCTTACGCTCTCATCGAGTATCGGTCATATTATACTAAACACATTTTAGACAGCAACTGCTCATAAGAATGTGATTACGCTTTTTATTATGTTCTTACGTTTATTTTTTGTTTCATAAAATCAACATATAATTTAATCTAACCTAACCTTCCACCTCTCCCCGTTCTGTTGCGCTTGTGCATGACTACCATTCTGTACCCTGAGAGTGTAATAAGGATCGGTAATGGAATGATTCTGTAGAGATGTGCTCTGGAAGTACATTATCGAGGTGGGGAGGCTCCTGCTATTGTTTCTGTAGCCTGCCGCTGAAGAAGTATCAGAAACGATTATATAATAATGCTATTGGGCAGCAGCAATACGCTGATTTCTTTTCAATATAAAACTGCGGTGTAGAAGGACCCGCGGACTCATTACACTATTTCTCATTTATAAAACTAGAACTAGTATGAGTATATGCTCAGTGAGAGGCATTTGATGAAGAATGAAAAACATCTAACCGTGAGAACTATTTTAAATCCTATATCTACAATGAACGGTTGAATACTACTATTTAAAAGAAAAAAAAGTGTTCTTGGTTCATACTTAGAATAATTAAGTATAATTTTTTTTACGTATTACAAATTACCGTGTATCGGTGTACATGTATATAAAGACACCGGCGTCAGAGGCGAGATAGCCCCGTGTCGCACAGTGTTTTCAGCCACTTGTTTCGCCTCATGTGCAGGTCTGTAGTAATGACATTAGCCATACCTTGTTCGGTACTTCGAGGTTCTTCCCGTATAGTCACTATATCGGTAGGGCGGCCGGCACCCTAGGTGGGACGGAAAGGCCGGAATTAGAGCTCTCTATGTACCGACCTTTAGCTACTTTCAGACAGTCAAAGTTACAAAGTCAGGTGTACATGTTTATAAAGACGCCGGCGTCAGAGGCGAGATAGCCCCGTATCGCATAGTGTTTTCAGCCACTTGTTCCACCTCATGTGCAGGTCTGTGGCAATGACATTAGCCATACCTTTTTCGGTACTTCGAGGCTCTTCCCGTATAGTCTCTATATCGGTAGGGCAGCCGGCACCCTAGGTGGGGCGGAAAGGCCGGAATTAGAGCTCCCTAAGTGCCGACCTTTAGCTATCTTCAGACAGTCATAGTACAAAGTCAGATCTTGTCCAAATGATTGTATTGTATCGTGTATCGGCGTACATGTTTATAATGACGCCGGCGTCAGAGGCGAGATAGCCCCGTGTCGCACAGTGTTTTCAGCCACTTGTGCCGCCTCATGTGTTCTTGGTGCAGGTCTGTGGCAATGACATTAGCCATACCTTAGCAGCGCTCCGTCATGTGACGCAACACACCTGAGAGCGAGCGACCTTGCGCGGCGATGTGTGGCCGCTTGCCCGCCTCCGCCGCCGTTTCCTGAAGGGAAGCGATTACAGCAAACGGCGTTCTAAATTGTTTCAGCCGCAAAAAAATTGCACATCAATAAAAACATTTGAAGCTAATTGATACGCCAAGAATACTTGTTAACGCCGCGCATGTCAATGCTTAAATACCTGCACGCAAAAGCTCATTAAAACATATCGATAAATTAAAATATCAGTTTTTTACTGTCTTGAACTGTGCACTATTATTGCAAGTGAATTTAATATAAGATAGCAATATAGTGACCAATGATTCTATTTAAGTCTGATGCAGTTGAATAAACTGTCATCGCATTTTTTCTAAAAAAAAAATTAAAGAACATGAAGCCTCAAACAACGTTAAAGCCATTTAAAGAACTCATAAATGGTATATCAAAATTCGCTCTAGTAATAAAACGCCTTTGCGGTTGCGTTTATGTATAATATACCTTTTGATTTTCAATAGATATGATTATGAGATATTTTAATCACAGGATAAAAGTTTGGATTACTTTACACTGATCTAAATTTTCACATGAGTGTATTTTGAAATATAAAACCATTTCATTGTTTTATATAAATTGCTCATAAATCAATCACTTAAACAATTAAAATTTACACAGTAAATATTTCATTTTGTATTCAAGAAGCTTTCCATATATTGATTTGAATAATTGAGGTATTGTAATAATAAGTATCTGTTGCTAATTAAACATTTTCATTGCTAAGTGTTTTACACAAACTGAATATAAATCACTATTAAATATCCTACGGCATTCCTGATAGCATCGTACGCGATGTATTTATGGTCCGCGACCAATCCATAATGCACTTGCTAGTCTTCGAGATTTAATTAAAATATATTGCACCGCTATTCAAAAGCTATCTAAACATATCTTAAATCACTGACTACTGCTTAGAAATAACTCACAACGTTAGAGCCAATAATTTAATATTAATTCTTCCACCGGGTAACTCAGATCACTTTACATTTATTGAAATAGAAAACAGTGACTACTTACGGAAAAAATCTTTGACTAAAGACTACAACAGTGTATAAATATATATAAAAATTATGTAAATAAATACTATATCGACATTATTTATTATGATTTTCGCATATTTTTGGGCGTTTATTTTTTTAAATAATTTATGGGCAAAAAGATTTTATAACGATTTCAAATGAGAGCAATCTAAAAAAAGTATCATATTTTATGATTCGTGCATAGACCAAGAATATAAACTGTAATATTTTTAAATCAATGAGTATTATCATTCATAGGTTTTAACTGTAAGGTTTGTAGAGCTGAGCTAAAACTATGTAAATAAATTCATGAAAAATATTTGCAATACATGAAATATTTTATTACTTGAATGTTACAAATGTCTATCTGAGTTTATATATGTTAGAGGCATTGTTTTATAGTTGAGATAAAAAAATTAGATGAATATAAATTAAGCAAGCTTATTTACTGCATGAGCTTTAATACATCCACTTTGTTTCTAACAAAAAACTATCGTTTTGGAAAATCTCCATAAAACACAATTTATAAATATTTTTCCAGACTGGATTTTAAATGAAACTTTCGTTGTTTTATCGTTTGAATCATGATTTATTTTTATACAAGACTAGACTAGAAAAAAATGAACTCCGTTGATTAAAAAAAAAGTATTATATTCGTACACGGTTCATAATTGACGATACATACAATAGAAAACGTTTTAAAAATTGTACATGTAACATCACACTGGTATGTTTAAAAGGTCGTAATATTGTGACAAAAAATATATGTTTAAATTTCCACACTATTGTGTTGCGTAATAAGTGTTACGAAAAATATATTATTGGAAAATTTTAAACTTGACAACCTCACGTGAACAAATAGATAAATAAAGCACGGCTAATAAAAGCGAAATCTGTTCTAAATAGTTTACTTGTAAATAATATATATTACGAGTAATGTAATGCACTCTTGCTTTCAAGGCGTCAGCGTTTCACTTTGATTGTCTCAGACATTACGTGCTTCTGTCTCGGCCATGTGCGAGTTTTCTTCGCCATGTAGTTCTAAGTGCTCTGTAGAAACCCTGCTATCATGGCTCTTTGGAAGCAAGTACTCTACTGGACTTGAGAAGTACAATCAAGACTGCATTGAATCAATTGATGCTGGCAAATTTTCATTAATTAAATATTTCATTACAAAAAGCATACTTAAAACTATGTATTTGAAGGCAAATACAAAAAAAATTATCACTGAGAGAATAAGACAAACTGAAAAATAAAATAGAACCATGATTATATTTCATTAAAGACTACATCAATTTGTGTAACTAAAGTAAAATATTTTTTAATATTTATATGAAGACTGACCAAATATCTTTGAATAGTTTTTTTATAATATACATTGATATAAAAATGTCTGCTTTTTGTGTCAATTTAAGAACATAAGTATAAATTTCGTACAAAATAAACAGTCATCCAAAAGGTAAAAATAAAATATATAATTTTTTTTGTAAGTAAGTATACTACGTGCAATATTCTCGATTGTATGAACGTACGTGATTGTAGATATGGCACACGTACTAATTTTAAAGATAATCTAAATTTTAAAATTTCTCTTTTTGTTGCAATGACTTTGGTATCGTTACAGTTATATGGAGGGAGATTTTCATTAATATCCGTAGGTCGTTTAGATTAACTCACAAAATTAACATAGAAAACTCATTAAGTAGAGCAAAACTGACAGAGTAGGAGAAAGATACAAAATCTCGGTTACATCTTGACTTTCTACAAATAACACATGTTGCATATGTTCAGCAAATTTTAATATCATTTGCAAAGTATCATTGGTTTGTGAAAATTTCTGGCGACATGTAACAATAAAGCAGTGAATACAAAAAATATAAATTTAACTACTTTAAAACTAAACTGTTCAGAGAAATATTAAATTGATATCATATGAATGTCACTAATGTTGATACAACACTATTTTTAGTATAATTTTCAAAACGAACTAAGATCAATACTGTTTTTATAAACTTTAATTTGAGTATAAGTAATCGAATTTAATAAAACTCATAAATACATCCAATTATTTTATTTTGAAGTTCATAACATTGAACTGAACTTTCAAGACAGCTTCAAACTTCATTTCAAACTTTGAAGTGTCTTTAATATTCTTATTTATAATTATCAAATCACTAAGAGACCCTAGAAAAAAAAACTGATAGGCGAAACTTTTGAAGAAATTTAAGCTTAAACAATAATTATTATTACATCACGCTATGATTCGGCATGTTTCCATTTTGGGAACTTGTAAACTAATTAAAACTTTCAAAACTTATTTAATTTTAATCCATCCGACCAAATTCACTATTGCAATAGAATTTTTCGTCTGATTTCAGAATATAATCTAAAGTTTTTATTTTAAAAAATTCTGATTAATTTTTAATTCGAACACGTAAGTACAACAAATATGTAATTAAATATTTTTTTAATGTTTAATTGCTTTCGTTATTATCACATAATAACGACTATGGTTTTGTATGAGCTAAAATGGTTTATATTAATTGAAATTGATGCAATTGGCCTCTGAATGAGTTATTCCAATAAACCTTAATCAGTTCCAAAGTGTTTACTTAACCACCTGCAAAAGTTTACTGTCAAATGCACGGGTAGCTCTAAGTAACTACTATTTATGTTTATTTAACTGTATCAGATACTTGAAAGCATATGTGCATACCTTTGTTTGATAAATTCTGATGTCTCTAATTAATAACCATCTACAGGTGCGATGTCAAATTGTCACTAGAGTGCAGATCGGCTATTCGATACACTGTGTGAAGGGAACATATATTTTAAGCAATAACAAACGGCTGAAATCACATTATCTGTTCAGTACAAGCTTCCATCTAAATAGGTTGTGTCAAATAGAATATGGCACTAAAATATATCACGAAACCAGCTCCTACACGCATCGTGTTTGTAAGAAACATCGCGTGATGTGGCTTGCAACAGAATCAGTACGTTTTATGGTAAAAGATCTAAATAATCTGGATCAAATTAAATCCGTATTATGTAGAACAACTACTGGTAAATTGTACCCTCCAAGGGCGCTCTGGTACTGAAAGGTACGATTTTATAGCATGATTGTTTTTGAAATGACGTTTACTTGACCGATCTACATCTTGTGTGTTCATATTATATAAATACGTAGTGTAATAGATCTCTTGCGTGTAATGTAATTTACAAAACAAATATTATTTATAAATAATCCGACTGTACTTATACATCATTTTTTTATAATATGTAAATCTTAGCACCTGTAATTACACGTAAGGAATATAATATGTTTTAACATTTTGTTATTTTAAAAAAATACTTTACTATTTATGTACAGTAAATCTTTATTGTTTTAACATTAATAGAAAACGAGTAAAAGTGATTTCCTTTGTAAACATGTTGTTGCTAGCAAGTCTTTCACAAGGCGGGTTTGTGTCTCAATAATTTATGACTACATTGAGTATACAAGCCTAAAGAGTTCTATCACAATAAATGCAATTGTAATTAGTTACCTGACCATTGCAGGTGCTAGGGAATAGTAGAACAGGCGCATGCTGCAGCCGTTCTTCGTGAAAGTTGCACTAAAGTAAGGTTTCTACAGATATAATAATAAATTTAATAGCAAATACAACAGATGCCTATAAATTAAATCTGAAAATTTAAGTTTTAGGTGTAGTTTTATCTCCTAAATAAATAAAACATGAAACTATGAATTTATTAAAATAAACTATACATTGTATTTAATGTATGGTTAATACAATTGCGAGCTCTAAGCAAATATAAATATTCCTTTGTTGTTTGTTGAACGTTCACTATTTTATGATAACTTTGCCTTTAATATTTTTAAATAAATAAATATAGTAATAACGTAAATAATAAATTTACGTAGATTGAAAGTTACTTGTATATTTCAATTCCAGGTTACAGTCTAAATCCGGCCGATATCAAACTGACAATTTCATGCTATAATATCGAGAAATCAAATTGCTTAAAAACCATTTTATCCAATAACACTGAATACTCACTTATATAACTTATTTCAATAAAGTGCGTTACATTATATTTGCATATTATTTAAAATATAATTAAATACAAACCATAATTAATAATGATTATTCATCTTTTTGGAAGATATCTTTAAACATTGGAGCATGAATAAACGAAGAAAGAGCTAATAAAAAAATGTTAAATTTATATGGGTTTTACATCAATTATCATGCTGGCAAGATAATACTATAATCCTGACTCGATGATCATAATAATATACAATAGATATAGAAGAAGTACAACGCTGCATCTTTATGCATCATAGTATAATCCTTTTTAAATGCTCGGACCTATTTTAGCTTTGATGTAAAATGCATATGACAAAAATATATCGAATCGAAATTGTTGTACATTGCAATGATATCGTAATGAATGCTTCAACGTTGTGTATTGTATTTGGTAATAATATTGATGGATTCTTTCGCTGATCGATTACCTGCAGTATTACTGATTTTATTGTATGAATATCGCAATGGGTTGGAATTCCACAGCACACTGTTCTATTTAACAAAGCTAAACAACTACTGGTTTTAAAACTTAATATTCAGGTCGGCAGTCAATACAGTCCCTGGACCAAAATTTAATTCGCAACCTTATCGTTATATCATTTAAATTTTCTTCAATAGGTATATTATCATTGTTGATTATTGACTTAAGAACAACTGTCGTTTTTTTCATTTAGTATTAATATAAACTACATCACGTCATTTTGTTTTGCTTTTATTGCTTGAAATGTCTCTTGGCATTGTGATTTTCTGATCATTCGTTATTTTTCGCGTTTATTTTTTTCCAGCTGCCTCTGATCACATTCTACCACAATTATATCGATTTGGAAGTCAGAAGTACATATTCGTATAGGTTTCTTTTCATTTGCAGCTCATAACGTCTATTAGATGTTTTTTTCTTAGAAATTAGAATTCTCAGCTTAAATGGTTTTAATAAGTATCTTTTTATCAGTTTTCAGGCTTCACTTCATATTATAATTTCAAAATTCTTAGATACCTCACATTTACTGTTGCCCAAATTGCTATTGTCAAATTAAATACGTAATTAATTTGTAGTGTCGTTAATCAAAATACGGGTTTACCACTATAATACCACTTTGTTGCTATTCACGGTTTTTTTTATTCTCTTGTTCATTTTTTCCCAATAAAACCAATTCGTCAGTTGACAGTTCAAATTCATTAACACAGGGATTTTGTGTTAAAAAATAACTAAAACCTGTATCACGCAAGTTAATATAATTTGTATCAATCATCAATGATATTTCATACAACAAAGAACTTAACAAATAAAACGTTTTTTTTTTTTTTTTTTTTTTAATATTTCAACCAGATATGTTATTTTAATAAACCTGTTACGATAACTTTATAGCTGTGTGTCTCATTAACATTAACTTAATAACTATTGATTAATCGGAACAAGTTTTTAATCGACACATTTTATTAACTTCGTTTTTTTGTAATTCAAGTTATCAAACATGATCTTTAATATATTTTGATATCAATCACAACTTTTTGTGGAAGTGAGCCAACAACTGACGTTGAGGTGACAGCATAAGTAGATTTCGATAAAAATTGCAAGTAGGTGGTGTGGCGTCACTTCCTTTACTGTCGCGAGGTAGTCGAATCAAGCATTTATGCTTCTTGATTCCATTGTTTCAGAAACTGAAGGATATCAGCTCTTTAGTTGTAAAGAATGCTGGAGATATCCGGTTAGAGACACAATCTTAACTAGTCCCAAAAAAAACTCAAGCTAATTTAATTAATGCAATGATAAAATATATTTGCTATCAAAAAAAAAAATCTAAGTATTGAAGTAGTAACTCAATCTTTTAATAAACGCTGATACATTTTGTGACGCGTTTTTTGTTTATTTGAAGTTGTCCGTTTAATCCAATGTTATTAGTAACACTGTTCTAAATAAATTTATTTAACAATGCCATAAATTTAGGCTAGATTTTAATTAGATATGTTTAAGCTAGTGAAATGGTGTTTATCTTTTCGCTCATTTGATGAAACGGTATCTATCTTTTCGCTTCGCGAATATTTTGGAAGGCTGCTTTAAGGCTGCGTTACGATACATCAGCCGGATATCCGTCCGCCGACTAATCTTTAATTGTACCACATAAAGCAACTTCGACTTTGGTAATCCGTTTAAATGGTGCATTTAAAAAAATATTCTCACTTTTATTTTGTGCAAGAAAATCAGCCTTCGTTTAATTAATTGAAGCTGAATAATCGCTGTTATATCAAATTTATTTATTACTTCATACAATGAATTAAAATCGGTTATTTTAATTAAATCAAATTTTAATGAGGGTGAAGTATTAAAGTTGATATTAGAAATTGTTCATTGCAACCAGAGTGGCCTTTGAGATTTTGCAAATGTGATTATAAGCTGGTATTTCATAATGCGCCAATAAAGCCTCCTGCGATATTTCAAATCATTATGTTTATTATTATATAGACGGAAGTTGATATTATCTAACTGGTCTTGAACCCTAGAACCAGGAACTCCAACTTGACGCCATTATTGCTATTATTCCAACCATTTATGTTATTATAAACCTACGTAACAACAGTGATAACAAGAATTCCAATAATTTTCATATTTTAATAATACTTTTTATTATAATGAAACATGAATCAGCTGCATAATCATTGAGTATTCTCATAATTAAAATTAATACTACTTGTATATTGAAATAAATTTAAAAAACTTAAGCACGATGTGCTTTACCCAGTTGATCTAAATTATCTATGCGGATCCACAGAGTATCGAATTGAATTGGAACTGTACATGTTCAAATGTACTCGTACATGTACATGTACATGTCGCAAGAATGTGTACAAATATACATTCTCAAAGTGTGTGATTCTTGAAGTGTTTAGTATATTAAAAGTTAAATTTGAACACGTACAAGAATCAACTTCACTCTTTTTATAGTAAGATATTTGGTAATTGTACCGTTTGGGACAACCTAATAATAACCGAATACTACCAGAACAATTACATGTTTACTCAAACATAACCATTCATAGATTGTTTTTATTTTGAATTATTTAAAAAACTTGTAATAAATATTTTATTTGTTTTTATAATCGTTAAAGTCGTTTAATAGCAATTGTGTCATAAAATAAAACCGTTTAATATTATACGAGAATTGAAGTCATAGACTTTAAATGCCTATACTTTAACGGTGAGGCTTAATATAATGAGAAATTGTGTCATTGTATGAATCATAACTGCATAAGATTGAAATGATATTCAAAATTATCCTGCAATTAAGGGCTGACTATAATGAATATAGATTTTTTTGTTCTGGTAAAATTCCTTCACCATTTATGGCAAAGTTTTGCCCAAATCATTTTTGTAGAGATTTTATTGTAGAAAAAGTATTATATATTAGAGGAAAACAAACTAAACCCTTGTCACTGTGTCATTACAGTCATCTTCTTAATTGAACACAAACTATAGTTTCAGGATTTGTTTATTACAACTAGACAACAGAACAAGGAACCACTCGTCAATGATAATTAATGAATTATTGCACGTAAAATATATATTAATTTATCATTTTTTTAAAGTACTAATTGAAAATTAGCACGTTACTTGTAATACAATAATTTAGAATACGTTTTTCTCTGCATACATTTGCATTCAATGCTAAATATATGTATTGCTAAGTGTTCTCTGATTAATTATAAATTCGCTAGAATGTTTGTTGTTTGTTAAATTAATTTAGATTTTACTTTTATATAAAGCACTCAGATAAATTCTTTTAATCTTGAATTCATGATTAATTTATTCGTCGACTGCTAATTCAGTGTTTTAAACATTCTCTTTGAACATGTCTAGTTTATACCGGACAATGAAAATAAAATCATTGCCCAACTATTAAACATTACAAAAATTCGTATTAAGCTGCATCAAATAAATTTTATTTCAAACACAAATTCTCTCTTACAATTAACGAATTCAGCGAGTTTCTAAAAAAAATTCAGGAAATATCGCATTGGATATGTTATTTGTATATTAAAAAATTGAACTTTGTAATCAACATTTTTAAAATTAATTACCACAAAACGTGTTTTGAATTTACTAATTCCTTGCAATTATTTTACAGTGCTTTCACTATAGCAGATGCCATAACCACTCAAAGATTTTACGATTTCCGAAACTATGCCAAATACAAGATTCAGCTCGCAAATGCTACACTGAGCATAGCTCCGTATTATTCACTACACTTTCTTCGCTTGGTAATCCGGCGTTGCGTCTCGGAGTGCGTGAATACGAGAACACCTCGGATGCCGCAAAGTCGCGGAAACGAACCCGCAGCCCGATTTTTCCTGCGAGATCGCGCCGCGGATAGCCGAGCGGCTCTGAGAAAGTGAAATTCGAGCCTGCGGACGCGCAACGTGTGAAAAATAAATACCGGCCGATGAATTAGAGGCCCCGACAAGAAAGCGCCGGTTTTGCGGTGCTTAGCGCCCATATGAAGCCATTGCAAATATATTATTAAAAAATTGAATCATCGCGTGAAAATGTGAGCAGTCATCTGCCCAGGCAGTATGAGCACTTAAAATTTAGGAATAATTTTTTTTTTTATTATATCATGATTGCTCGTTTTCTTGATGAAATATTTTTTATGTACAAAAATAATTTTGGATTTATTGTGACGTATTTAATATTTAATTATTTAAATATTAAACAGTTACAGTTTTTTTCCGGGTGCTCGTAATAACGTGTGCGATATGGTATACGCGAGGCGCCCCTGATAACCTTTACTGAAAGTGAATTTGAATTCGATTTCATCTCCAGCTTGCGGCGAGAAATAAACCGTACAACTTTTTTATGTAACTTCGGATGTTCACACTCTATTATCAGATTCATCAAACTGTAATAGTTTACTCAGTTATTTGGTATGCATCATCAAGGTTTGAGCTTAATGAGTTATCTGTTTTAGATAAATTGGTATGTATCATCAATCAGAAGAGTTATAAATTTTTATTTTTTAACGTCTCCAACAAACACTGAATGCAAATACTTTATTTTCACCGTGAACTATTAAAAAATGTACAAAATAGTTTTTTTGTGTTAGAAACATAAAATCGACTTACGAATTTCATCTTTGTTCTTCTTTTCGCTACCGAAACAATCTACAACTACTCGCACACTTATCACAGAACACTCGCGAGAGGGACTAGACTCGGTGACTTCTCACCGAAAAACCAATTCACTTCTAGAACCTTCGGACACTTGGATGGAACTGACGGCGGCGGAGCGCGCGGTCAGCCAGGAGGTCTCGCAGTGGCGGCTGTGGAGGAGGTGGTACGATACTTGCAGCGCTGTTGCAAGAATGCTCTTCGCTGCTAATTGCGGATTTTTCTCGTTCTGATTGGGCTGTCGATGTGCTCTCAGCTGTACCTGAAGTGGTAATAATTCTCCGAGCTCGTCTTGGCCGGTTTTATAGGTATACCCGGGTGGCTTGGCCTTCTGGGGCGATCGTACCCGGAAGGTGCGATGATCCGCTCGTATGGTCAAGGTGAGGCTCGGACTGCTCCAGTAAAAAAAACCTGCTCGGACCAGCCTCCGTCTCGGAGAGTGTGAACTATTACTGGCGCGCTTGTTGGTGGTTTTTTTGCGTTCGGTTCCGATTGGAAGTTAATGACTCCGCTGTATCCTAGCTGACGGTTATCACCTTGTTTATTTTTGATAATTTGAATTTATTGATTGCAAGGTTTTTGTGATTATAGATGCCTGGAAATGAGATAAAAAATAAATTAACGGCAGCTGTTTCTATGACGCACAGTACGTGCATATATTATACATGTTAAATATTTAACGATACATTTTTATAAGTTTAATATATTTTCTTTATCAAATACTTCTCATGTGATGTTGGTAAATGCAAATTCCGCACTTATATTAGTTTTCTTCTTCAAATGCCTCTTTTTTCTTGGATTATTAGCAAGACTTAAGCATATAAGAAAACTATTTAATTTCTAAAAATATCTATATGTTATTTAATTTTTCAAATAAAAAATATTAATAATATTCAATTTATTTTTCATATTTGATCAAATATGTTAAGGATGCAATTATGTGCACTAACTGTTTTTTAATGTCTGACAATTGTGCATAATACGTTTTTAAATAGTGGCATTTCCAGGTTGTATTATTATTGGAGTTATATTGCATTTCAAGATACTAGAATCCGATATTGAACATTAAAAATGTACGTGTGAATTCAATTAGACGTTATTCCAACATAGGGTGAAAAATTATAAAAAAAATTGTATTGCATATTGGGTATATATATAAATATATTTTAAAATCACCGAATGTTATCGTTTGTCATTTATAATTTTGCACTTGTCATGATATTGATAATGATATTGTAATGTGTTTTTCAGGAATCATTAATTCTGCGGTCAAAAGTTTACAAGCTTCCATTCATTCTTGTTATTTTTTATCTCACCTTTAAATCTTGCTCAGAGAGCATTGAACTTTCCCGATATCCAGATACCCACGTGTGAATTGTAAACCTTGAGATCGCTTTATATGTCCATTACATTTCAGGTTTGAGGGCAGAACAGGTAACACGTTAAGTAAACCCCATTTATTCCATTCATACAATATAAACTACATTGAATGTAAAACTTTGCACTCCTAATTTCATAAAAATATATATTGAGAACACAAATTCATCTCAAATTAATTTTGCCAGCGTTTAATTTTTTTCAAAGTTTAATATTGTAACAGCCGTTATGAGATTATCTTAACTCCGGTACTAAGACCATCTTTGGGGATCAATTTCAAGAAGATGATCCCAGTACCGAGACTGAAACGTCGGAACTACGCAACATAACACCAAAAAAAAAACAAGACCGTCTCATAAAATTGTACCATAAATGTGTTTTGTTGTATAATTTGATGAATTATTTAAAAATGTGTTGCTGAATCTATCCAAGCTGATAATAAAATACTTTTATATCTCTGCTTTGCAAAAAAATCAAGAATCAAAATGTTGGTAAATGAATAGTTGTTGAATAAAAACTACATGAAAATATATTAAAGTTTTTTTAAAAACTGAAAAATTATGTTTTAAAGATGCAACTTTTGATTGACCTGAATTTATAAATCGATTACCTTAATTTGAAGCCAAGGTAATATTCCGTCAAAGCAGTGGTTTTATCAATATTTAACTAATAATTATTAATAAAATAAAACATTTACTGAAAATAGTTATAACAAAAAATTGAATGCTCGAAGTCAATGAGTTGATAAAAAACATCTTAATAAATAAATACAATTATTTTTTCTTTTTTATTACTCATTTTATATTCAGAACTAAAAGTATTGATGAAAAAAGGTTTAATAAATGGGGTGCTAATTAAATTTTTTGTCTATAATTACTTCTCCAAAATGTTTAATAAAGCATTTATCTAAATAATTTGATTGATGAGCGGTTAGCTCTTTAAAACAAGTATGGGTAAGTATTTTTCTTATTAAAACTTTTGGAAGTCAAGATGCTTAAAATTTGCCAAAATAGTATAAAGTTCAAGGCTCTTCCAATAATCTCGGATATTTAAATGTTAATATTAAAACATGACACGAGAAATACATCGTGCGTGCCCACGCATGATCATCACATGATATCACCGCCAATAAATCAATATTTCATCTGCAGCGTTCGCTTCCTCGTCCAGGTCTCCACGTGGTCTCCTCAGCTCGGCTGATGCACGCCCGTGAAGGTACTGGAGAACCTTCTCCGATCCCAAGGTCATCGAGTTCAAGGTACGGTCGTCGCGGACGTACTCCGGTAACTTCCATGTGAACCTCATCACAGACATTCTAATACCAATCATGCGAACGATGAACTCCCAGCGCAGATGGTCAGCAACGCGGAATACAGGTGCAGTGTGTCGATTCCATTATTTTATGATTAAGTACTTCTCAGAAATAAAAAAAAACTCATCGTTCGTAGAAAAAAAAATTATAAATATTATTATTAGTTTTAGTGTCTTCTATAAAAACACTGAAACTTTACATGGAATAAAATAAAATATTGAGCCTGTATTCCGCGTTGATGACTATCGTCACTGGAAGTTCATCTGGGTAAGTAGTTAATTTGCATTTAATATAAAATTCGTATACACATAAAAACAATGTTCATGGTAAAAGACAGTTATGCAGTAGGAAGAGGATGTTAGAATGAAATTGAGAGGATTAAGATTATGAGTTTATTATGCACCGCGTAAAAAATATAAACACTGTAGTAAAAACTAGACAGGTTATATGCGATCGAATAAAAAATGTGCATGAAATGTATAAATTATTTTATAGTAAAAAAAACATAGCATACACGATAAAAATTATAAAAGAAAATATTTTTTTAAGATTTTAATTTAATGTTGTTAACTAATTTCGTCGAACATAGCTGTGATTATTTTATACCTTCAAATTTAAGAAGTACGAAATAAAATATTTACTGAATTATTTTTATTAATGTATATTACAAAAAATATTAATTTATTAACTGTAATTATGAAACAAAAAAAATGAAATTTTAAACAGTCATATCGGACAACAACGCGGATGTGAACTACTGTATTTAAAATATATATTGCATACTTATGTCATGACATGTCTCATTTAATTTAAATGAGATTTTTAAATTTCTACATGAGTCTTCGGTACTGTTTCTTATGATTAAAAATGCTTTCAGCTCATTTTAATTAACCACAACAAATTAAGTTTTGTTAAAAACTCAACTCACCTAGAGTACGCATATTTATATTTGAGACTCACATCAAACGGATTGTGTCAGGTTTATTTTTTTATTCAGTACGAATATAAATTTTAATTGTAGAATTATACAGCCTCTTTTCTGTTGTAATATTAAAGCTACACGCGTATACAAATGTGATTATTTATCAATATTTAATTACATACGAATTAATAAATTAATTGATAAAAATATCGCATTTCCTCTCTCTATCTAGATTATTATGAATAATTTTACAAGTGATTTTTTATATGAAATAGAAGCGCAATTTACCAATTATGGTTTACTTAATAGTTAGAATTAAAACACCAGACTTCAACTTAATTTTTGACGTCACATGTGTTTTAAGCATTAATATGATAATTTTTTGAATATTGTTATATAAATGATTATTTTATTTTGTTTGGAATTCCTTTTATGCCAATAAATATCATAAATAACGTGTATTTCCTGAAGTGTTAACAATATTTACAATAAATTCATCTTGATAATATACGCTTTTTTGCGATGAATAAAATTACATTAATAATCGTTAATAGTGAATGAAGTGCCAACTCATAAAATATGATGGCCATCTTTTATTATGTTTAAGAATTTGGGGTGCAGTACTGGTGTAAAGCCACTTCAAGCGCAAAAAAAAGACAATATTTCCTATTGCATGTAAAGCTTTCGGTATGTATAAAATTATATTATTACTAAAATAACTAACAATGTTAAATATTAATATGTCACCATATTAAATAATAAATCTGATCTGACATGGTAAAAATGACAACTTTTACTCATTAATATTTTACAGAAAATGTGTTCAATAAATAATCAAATCATAAATTAAAATTCAAAAGAAAAAAATTAAAAATACACGTTCCCATAAACAAACAATTCAAAAACAAAATCTGCGAATTCATATTGAAAAGAATAAATGTCATGGTTTTTTTGTACATATAGCAATATAACAAATATCAAAGTTAGAATCTGTATATCTTTGTTACAAAATTAATAAAAACTAAACATATTAATATTAAAATTATTGTGGCAATAACACATTGTTTTACCCTCTTTAGTTATATTATATAATACACATAAAGTATTGATATCATGAAAAACATTTGCAAATTAAAAAACAATGGCATTAATGAAGAAAGAAACAAGACCATGACCAAGTGTTGACTGTTACGATATTATAAATACACTTCCTTCTTTTATTTACAATAGAATCTTCCAGAAAACATAAATCTTAATTAATTTCCTAAGAAATTTAGATTATGCGAAGATCGTTTGGGTTTCAACAGAACCCGTTTCATTGAAAGTAATGTCTTCGATTACCTCTCTTGCAAAAGTGACCTTCTTTTATTATTATGGATTATGTCCAAACAGACCCATCAGTAAGTTTCGCAACGAAATAGAAAAGATGACCATGTGGTAAAGTTGTGCTCTAATTTTCGATGTCCATCAACATATAAGTTAATGCAAACCAGTCCATTCTGCAAAGAGTATGAAGCCGCAAGAGAGGCAGGTGAGAAAACGGTTTGATGCATTTAAAGGTGTCTGATATATCATTTCTTCCCTTATACTACAGATTTTTTGCAGACGTCTGTTTCTTCTACCTCAAATAAATTTATAACAAAATTTGAAGTAGAGGCTATAATTTGTAAACTGGTGCAACAATTCATGTTTTCATTTTACACGTAATTTTATTTTAAAATATGTATCATCACACGGTAAACAGTGGGTTTAAAAAACCGTGTGTATTACATTTTCATGATAAACTTGTTTAACTTGTTTGATTGAATATTCAAAAATCTAATTTATATATAATACATGTAATAAAAAAGCATACACTTTCATATTCAAGAGCTTTTTCAGGCCTGAATGATTTCTTGATAGGGGAAAACATATACAAGTAAAAATTATCTTTATTCATATGTATTATTTATCTTATATGTGTATATAAATTGTTCATCCCTTTGGCATTATTTGAATAAAAAGAAATTTAATAATTATTTATTGTTTATTTTATTTATATTTTAAAATTTATTTTTAAATAGCACGCAATGGGTATTGCTTGAATAAGCTGTTAAGACATTTGCTTTATTCCAGCGTCGAAATGTACTGTGCGAGTAATTCAAGTGTAATAAAATATCACGATCTATTTCATATTAAGGATACAAGAGTTACACTCGAATGGAAAATGTAATGTAGACTTAAAACACCATGTCCTATATTATTTTTTTGTTCATACATAAAATCATTTATTAAAAACATTAGTATTCCGACATCTCAAACTTGTTTTCCTTTCAAAAGCTTTAATATATACATATCAATTTTAAAATAATTTGTAATGCAGCCAAACGACGAAAAAAATTACAACAATTTGAGCTCTACTTTGACTTGAAGAAGCGTCCTAAAAAATCAGTTCCGATTGACCGAAATTTATGATAAATTCGCTTCAATAACTGCATGATTGAATATTGCATTCAATGCCAAGTGGAATAAATTATTTTATATTAAATTGTTGCATGGATTTTTTTAACGATTGCGGTATATATCTGCTTCGTGTCTACTTTATAAAGCGCAAGACATTCAACTTATTATATGAAAAATATTAACAATGCAGCTGCATCCGACTTTTTTTACATCGCCGACATTGATTTTTTTTTTAATGTATGCACAACCTACAATAGTATTATTTTTTCAGTAAAAAGAATATATTTTTATGTTTATATTTAACATCCAATATTAGCATACAATAAATTATTCAAACCCGCAATTTAAATAATCGATTTCAATTGAACTTAATTTATGGTTACAGCGTACAAAAATACAAGCAACACGTATACGGACAAGATAAATAACGACCAGTTACTGATTTTTTTTATTTCTGGTAACATCGTGGTACAGATTTTCCCTGGGCAGGTTTATTCGCAACGATGGCGTCCAAAACCAGCCGTTGCTAAGCGGACCGTGCCGGCGACAAGAACGGGTCGTGAATGAATTGAAAAAATCGACCAGACCGAACTGGCCTACGTGATGCTGGCCACATTGAAAAACTCCGGAGTCCATTGTTCGTTACGTCACACGGCTAAGTAGGACCGCTGTCATTGGTCCAATTATCAGCTCATCCGTTCACTCTTGTTTTTAGACTCGTTAGCAAACAACACAAACATTATTCAGCGTAGTTGAGATGCCTCATTCACAAAATATCAACTGCGATTTATTAATATTTCAAAAAGCATATATTGGCGAAACCGGTCACCAATAAAATTAACATGTAGAAAAATCACTAAAGTATTATATTTTAAATAAAAAAATAAAATTCCACCAAGTATTCTTTGTAAAAAATATTGATTACTGCGATTGATTATTTAAAGTACATTGGACCAAAATAGCATATGGGCGAGACTACTGTTAAAAAAATATTCTAGTTATTTTTTTATAAGAATCAACCATGTTCAGAAAATCTATACGAAGAATAAATGTACTACCCTTCAAGTCGGTACGCAATGAGCAAACTGAAACAGGCTTGAGCTCTATAACAGCCTTATGGGATTCACACGTCAGAACTAGAAACGAACTTGGGATCAATATTCCATCGTTTAACCCCTAAACCAAAACGCCATCCTAAAAGCAATAGCATATATCTGAAACAATCGACTTATTGTATACATCTGGGATAATTGTTTATTAGTATTGGTTTGTTTTTGGTGGGTATTTGAATCCGGGATTTTTGAAAAGACATACTTTTATATAGATGTAGGATATAAAATCCAAAAAAACATCTATTATAAAGGTTTTTATGACAGCGAACTAATCTGATGATATTTAATAAAAATTACGAAAAATTGCAAATATATGAATTTATGCAATAATAAAATTGTTGGTTGATTAAAAGATTAAATATACTCTGAATTATACTTTTATCATTCTAGTTACTTAAACATTAAAGTATATCAACGCTCATTACGTACAATGAAAATATATATTTTCTAATATATGATATATTATTAATTTATAGTCTCGGCATGGTTGGTGTTTTATAAAAAATATTATTTTTATTTAAAGCCATTTTTAAGATTATTGATATGTACATTGATTAAAATCTAAAAAAAAAAAAATTTATCGTATATTAAATACTTGTCAATAGTAAAACAATGCAAATATTCTTTTTATTCTTCACATGAAAATGTTTTGAAACTTTTAAGACGTGTCTCTTCAATATTACGTTTACAGTTAAAATGTGGATCCAACAGTTGACCGCGACTTTGGAGTTAAATAATTAAGCCAAATTTGGTGTTTTATTTTTATTATCGCATTATTATACTAAAGAGGCTCTTGACCCAAATTTATTCCCACTGTTGAATAAAATAAACACTTGAATGTAATATTACGATATGAAATATTGTTAAGATGAAATTTAATACTCATGCTATATTGTATGTGGTTTATTGCGCGTATATGTTATATCATGATATATTTGTTATTAGTATATCTGTGTCCACTCAAGTAGTTAATTGATATTTGATATCAATACAATACTTCAAACGCTTTTAATGCCAACGTGATGCTTAAGCCAATATCTTTTGTATGGTTTCAATGGCATTCGTGATTGTATGTTTAATAAAAAAATATTATTAATACATGTGAGATATTAAACATAAATATTGAATTTGCATACAGGTTTTTTTTATATCATAACATACCTAAATAATTTATTTATTATATTATCTAACAATTCAAAACACATATATTTATTCGTATTTGTATCGCTATTTTTATTAAAAAATAATAATAAAGTAGAGAAGTTTACATACAAAAGCAATTGACACATTTTTAGTTTCTCTATAAATTAGATGAATTAAAAGTAAAATGTTTAAAAGACATGGTTGATTAAATAATGCGTTTTTATGATTCCTAAATCGTCATTATAATTTATAAAACCGTGAACACAGTAAAAATATGTAATACCATAAAATAGTACTGTGAGTGGCAATCAGTTCAATATTTATAGCATTTTGTGATACTCAACTTTAAGCAGCTTAAAGTATGCGTAAATCAAAGTACTATCGTCCATCAGCACGTACTTAATAATAAATTATTCATATTAAGCAATTAGCTGACTTGCGAGTAAAGTACCAGGCATGACAAAAGAAGTATGTATGTTGTGTTTATAAGTAAAACCATTTGTTTTGGACCATGCTGTATTACAATACAGTCGGCCATGAATGCAGGCGCACCGGTGAGTCTACCTCTGCGGTATTTTTCCCAGCAGAACACGAAGTTCACATTTCACTCTCTGAATCACGCGGGATCAAGATTCTCGTTTGACCATCAAACAGAACGGAAACGAACAAATCGGAAAACCTCACCGGAAGTCGCTCCTGACTCCTTGCAGCCTTCGCTAACGGGTGTTCAAAATGTATTTGGAAAATTGCAGTTTTCAAGGATTTCATACTATGTATTTAATTAAACAAAAAAATAACAAATAATGTTTCGAAGCACTTGTCTTAAGTAACAACAAAAAATATGCTTTTATTAGTATACAATGTGTTTTTATAAATCGCATTTTACGTTTTTTGTAATCGATTCACATCTCAAGGGAACGAAAAAAAACTGCGAAGAATCGTTTGTAAATTGTTTGTAAGCTGCTTAATGTTTTTGGTACTTCGACGTCACCGTCTTCGTGCTGAAAACATTTTCAGGAATTTCAAAAGTCATTAGAAATCCCTGAAGACAGCTCTTAAAAAATCTTTAAAAAAAAATATTCACACTTATTATCTTCCTGTTAAAGTTATTAAAGATATTTATAATTTTAACACGTTTATTCACTAAAAATATCGGTTGAATTGTTTTATAGTAATTGCATTTTTTTTAAGCTATTAATGTACTTTATTTCCAGATATAAGACACATGAAACATTAATGAGGACACTAATCGATCATCTTGTTTCGGATCAGTTAATTTTGAGATTATCTTTACGGTACACTTGTGACATTAATAAATACTTAAAAAATATATTAATTACATTTGTTACATAAATATGCGCTTATTTTAGATTTATGTTATTTTTACGCAGCGTAAAATTAAATAAGAAATTCAATATTTTTGACAGAGAGTACTTGGTGGAATTCCATTTTAATATTTTTGAGTAAAATACTTGAGTGATTTTCCACATGTTCGTTTTTATTTGTGACAAGTTTCGCCAACCTTCCACGTTGGCACTACCAATCAGAGCGAAACCGGTAAAAGTATTTTACTCAAAAATAAAAAAGGAGTGAAATTAAATAGTTGGTTAAATCAAGTGTTTTGATCGAAATAGCGCTGAATAATGTTGGTTTTTTTAATTTTATTTAATATATGTTGAATTAAAGGAAGATATAAAAATATTCCTTTATGAGAAAAAATACATGCTTGCAATAGAAATAAAATACTTAATTATAATATGTAAAAAATAATATATCGTTAATGTCTTAAAGCATAGGTAGCCAACCTATGGCCCGCGGGTGTTTATTTTTGGCCCGCGGAACATATGCAAACATTTTTTTATTTTATTGTACATAAATCCACCAATAGAATATTCCATTCTATTGGTACAGAGAAGTATCTCAGTACATTGATTCAACTATCGTGACAATTTCTTTGTATTAGCAAACAATCACAAATTTAAGCTGATTTTAAAAGCAAGCACGTCGATTCCGCGTGGATTCTCGTGAAAAAGTCAACGTGTTAAATGATATTTTGTCGTCCGGCCCAGTAGGCAATCTCATTTCTTTAATTTGGCCCAATAGCTGAAAAATTTTGGCCACCCATAATAAAAATGGCATAATATAATCAGAAAGTTCAAGTTTGCGCAAATTCTTTAAATTTTCAGCTTTGAAGCCGTACACGTCTCGTGTATCTCGGTGGTGGTCGTCTGCCTCGGAGTACTCCGGCGGCGGAGGCTCCTGAGGTCCGGGGAGGTCGTCATCCGGTGGCGAGGTCGCCGGCTGACCTTGGCGCGGAGCAGCACTCCCCTCGGGCGAGCCTCCAGGCCTCGCGGATGCCAAGCAAAAACACCAACTTTACCTGCGCTCGCGTAATTATTACAATTTTGTGTAATTCAAGGATTGCACATGCGTCTGTATGCATTTTTTATATAATTATATTATATTAATGTTCGCTTACAGAACTCCAGTACGTTACACTATCAATAACTATAAAAATATATGTATGTCTATTTTTTGGATTGGACGTCAATCAGATGCATATTTTATTATATTATTACGAATATGATTAGGCACATTAGTTCATACATAGAAGATGATTTAAAGAAACTCTCAGAAAAATATCATCGGTGTGGGATTTGAACCCACATCCCCTGGCTTACATGGCCGGTGTACTAACCCTTGTACTAACGAATCACTTCCTTCATTATCACATTGGTTCATATGTAGAGTATGATTGTTCAAATCCCACACAAATCACGATGATATTTTTCTGAGAGTTTCTTTAAATCATCTTCTATGTATGAACTAATGTGCCTAATCATATTAGTAATAATAAAAATATATATTAATATCACCAGTACTAATTCAAATTACTCTTTATACAGTTAATTTGTCCGGTCTGTAACGGTTTCGGAATTACAAATGTGGTGGTAAGTTAATAATTTTATTAATATGCAGTAAAGTTTTGGGAACACCAGCTGACAGTTTAGGGTTAGTAAAAATAGAGCGTTACACGATAGAACAACGTGTCCTTATTATTGAACAATATTTCAAAAGAAATGAAAGCTTGGCAGCCTTTTAAAACTTTACTGCAAAAATGACGACAAATTCAAGTCTTGCGTTAATTTTGGGACATCCTTTATATATCATCGGTTGCATGTTGCAAGTCCCTTACTCTTATCTGGATGTTTCATTTTTTTAACATCAATAATAAACCATGATGGCAACGTCTACGAGCTCATCTGCAATCGTTTTTTTAAATAATAAACTAAAAGAAACGCAACCCTATTTTTTATCATGAAATCAGCACCCTTAAAACATTTACTTCTCAGTCACTCAAATTAATCTTACTTTACATATCCTGTGCAATTTTAACATATTTATTATTTTATTAAATATTAAGCTTTGTGTTACAAGCTTGCTTCATGAATTTAATTTAATTTAAATGAATTCATAACTAGTTTTATTCTAGAATACTTTTCCAACTAGACTGCTTTCATTGCCCTTATTCGACTTGCGATTTGCATACCCAGCCATTGCAGCAGCGTCATTAATCAGGCACGTTAATATCTTCAGGCTTTTGACGCTCTGTGAATGATTAAAACACTTTGACTTTCTCTCCATGCCTCAAGTTAAATCAAATTTAATTTCTTGCAAAACCACGTACTGTTCACAATTATCTTGACACGGTTTTAAAGGTCTTTTTTAAAAACGATACTTTAAATATTAGATTACTGCATTTTTAAGCAACTTTCACAATACTTTTAGATTTTTCAACATTTTTGAGTTTACAAAAATTTTCATGAAAACCAATACTTTGAATAATAAGTAAACAATGTAAATATTTCATTGGATATAAAACATCTTCTTATTATAGTGGTTGGCACAGTTGATTTTCAATGGTTTCAACGTTGGATAGTAGTATAAGAAGTATTACAAATCTTACTAGTCTATCGTGGATAGCCATTTATCTAACCTTAAAAGTATATTACATACCTTCATCACTTGTCACCGTTCAATACTACGCCAATGGTATATTTTTTTCAATTTACCCTTCGTATGTCGTACAAGATCTCCCGTCTTGGATCATTTCACTTCTGAGCAATTGCACTAACGAGCAGTAAAATATGAAACTAAAAAATCAGTAACAGGTCGCTAATCTGAATTCATGGCAACGCTCAACCGTTCTAATGACACTCCGGTCGAATGCATTTCGTACATTGTCATTGGTTCTCAAAAAAGTAATGGCATACATAGACCTTAAGTATTATTTCGATCGTGTACCTTGTGCTTCTGCGAATTTATTAAATTTATCATAATATAATAAGTTATTGTCCGTTCAATTCGGTGTACAGTGAAGGTCCTTCAATGGCATTCTTAGAACAATGTTTTTGATGACCATACACGATTCAATGAACCGTAGTTTTAATATAACATCAAAATTTAACCTAGGGTGTATTAATTTTAGTGGTATCAATTTATTTAATATTTTGTCGATTTTAAAAAAATACACTTACAGGTTGCAGGTCTTTTCATATAATTCACGTTATCTCAAAAGCATTCATAGCGTTTTGAAGACTCGTATATAGTTGACATTTTGAAAGTATGCTTACATTATTAATACATGGAACTGTTTAATTAAGTAAGTTCTGCTGCTTAAAAAAGTATGATTTCTTACTGCTAATAATACCTAATTCTTAGATAAACCATTAAGATAACCTAAGGCAAATTGCCACAGTATCTGCAGGTACTCAACACCTGCAAGAGGTTTTTTTTTCATATTCTAGTTCCGTAAGAGGCTGTCTTTACAAACTCGATGTTAGTGAGGAGATAACTCATGGATTAATGCATTGTAGCTTCCTGCTTTTCACACATTTATTTTTAAACATTACTAGAAATTTACTTTTATAAAAAAATATATTTATGAATCCTTCACCCAATGAATCACATACTTTTCTATTTTCAAAGGAATGCAATTATTTCTAGTTGAGTTTTTTTCCATTTCAGGAACATTATGTGGATGGACGCATCGCTGAAATGATGAAAATATTGTTTATTTCAATCGAAGGTTTTTTACCAATTTAGTTACAGTCACAAAAACTGCGGAAAATAAAAATTATTTCGACATAATTATATCTTTTTTCTTTTAATAGCACACCTTAACTGGTATTTAAAAGTATATTATTTTAGTAAGCAATTTATAATGTATACTTTTTTATGATAAACCCAAAATGGGTAAACCCCATTTTTTAACAGAAATATTTTTAAAACTAAATATTACTAACGTTACTTACACTCTAAGCTTACGTGTTACTAACTAGTTGTAGCAAGACAATAATTACCTGTTACAGGTTGACTTCAGTAATATAAAAACGCCCATGCAAAACAAAACGAATTGAATAAATAACTATGTTATTACAGTTTCAAATTAAATTAACCATATAAGCACACATTTTACAGGAAATACTGATTTTTCTTTTGTAGATTTTTTGTGTTATAGAGACAGCAGCAACAAAAGAATAAAAGATAATAATGTTTAAAAAAATTAAAACTATGTAACTTTGTTTAAAATTTATAAAGGATCTACTGCAAAACAAATAACCTGGTTTAAACTTCACACTTATTAATTAAAATAACAGTTCTTGAGCTTAAATGTTAATTCATATATATATATATCAATAAACAGCTTTTTCATTGTATTTTCAAAACGACTTGTCTTGTTTACTCTTGCACACATGCTGTAAAACTGAATTTCAAAAAATACATTTTATTAGTACAAGTGTTCTGGAAAATTAACCAGCCCCTCCATAATAAATTCCACGCAGCTTCTATAACACGACACGAGCTTGTAAATAAGTAACTTGAGAGATCCCCGGTAAGCTCTTAAGACTTGAACACCCCCGACTATCGATATCCAGACGCTGTACCAAGATGGCCCCAGGCACGGTGACCACACGTTTGTATTTAAAGTGATTGAGAGTAATCAGCTTTACGAATTGTATGTCCCTGTTTCATACATAATTACCTTTAAATAAGGTGTAACTGTTTTTAAACTAAGATTGTAAAATTATATCTCTAACATTTAGGTTTTAATTTGTCTGGTAAATACGATTCTTGCATCAAAGTCGTGTTAATTAAAAAAATTAACTTACGTTCATTAGCCATTAACAATGCTGGTTCATATCAAAAATAATAATTTTTATGTTTTCTTTTTATCGAAATTAATTACTGATTTGATTTTATCAAGTATTTTATTTGTTTTTTTATTGAAAGAGTTCACAACAGCACTCACTCTAGCTTGTTTAATTAAATATTATTATAACAATGCAGTTTTATGAAGAGAATCTGACAAATAGTTGTTTTTGTATTAAACTGAAAAACAAGGGAAATACCAATTTTTTGCAATTCATTTCAGAGCAAATATTCTCTTTTAGGTTTGTTTATTGTGCAGCCATAAATATTTTATCAATTTTACTGTATTAATACTAACTCATGTGCCATTGTTTTATGATTTTAAGAAGTCGTATTTCACACAGTTATATTTAACCATGAACAAGCATACGCTTTTTTAAATAAATATAAAGGTATTTAATACTTCTTAAGTGTCTGTGTGAATGCCACATAAAAACATTTACAATGCAGGAAAAATTTATCTTGTTTTAATTTTGTCGGTAATAAAATATGGCTATATGGTCACCGAAAGAGAAGCTCACGTCCAGAAACTACGGTTCTATGACCGCGGAAGGTCGTCCGTTGCGGTGATTAAGTCTACAAAAAACTACATACGATACCTGTTCATTATATGACACTAAATTACAGTATCATTTCGTCAGTTTAATAAGAATGTAACTGACATTGGAACTATACAATTACAGTACACATCATGTGTTCATAGAAAATTTAATAGTAGCTTGTATTTTTTTACCAAACAGCTGTTTAACGATAAGTCTCCTCCACAAACAAGAATTTTTTTTTTTTCAATTTTTTATCAATCATAATTCCATGTTAAAATATGAAAAACTAACAAATACTTTATAAATAATTTATACCATTTTCAACAAATAAATAAAAATATAACCAAATATTTATAGTATATAAATTCACGTTATTTCATTACTGATATATTTGGTTTCCCAAGTATGAAACAACTGATTTTATTTCTGCATAGTAGGTATAAAATTACCCCGTAGTTTTGTGGTTAGTACACATGTTTAATAGACACTAACAGACTTGTCACTCGGCGCACAAATCCATTGAGATAATCATCAAAATATGTGATTACATTTTTCTATATTAATTTAACCAAAACGCCTCGACTTGTAATTAAAAGTAAATCAATAATATTTCATTGACGGTTTTTTGTGAATTTAAAATTTATGTCAAGAATTTAAAAAAAAAACATAGCCTTAACACACCCGGTGGCTTATTGAACGATACAGCAATTCGTACGACCGATTACGATTCAGAATGTTCTTGATATTCCACCTTAATGGAATATTATTAATTTTTTCTTAATTTTCGGATGCCTTTTTTGACTCTTACGAAGCATTGACCGGCCTTCTGTCGAACGACTTCCGAAGTCATTGTGAATTGGCCTATATATTTTTTTCTGATGGTTTGACTTATGTACGATGACCAATTAAACTCAAGTCATCTATGTTTACAGTTTTCATTCAAAACAAAGTAAATTTTTGCAATCTCCTAATTGATAGCTTTAAACTAAAGACAACCTGCTGAAGAATTCACTCAAGATATCAAAGCTTAGGTTCAAATAGTCTGTTGCGTAAATGCGTTATTTATTTAATTTTGTCGAGTATTAATATAATAATACATGCTATTCATATTTTTGATTATTTTTTATGCTGCTTTACTACTAAAATCCCTGTCATGTTTATAAGCCCATTTATTTCAGTGTCAAATATATTTAACCATGCAAATTTATGCGTTTTTGTACCAATTTTTTTTTTCAATTTATGCTCTAAAAATTTATATGTAATAAGTAATTTGCATGATTTATTCAGCCCTCTACAACCGTAGCAAAAATCCCTGTTTTTATTGGTTTTTTTTCATAAAATATAGGACGCTATTGGCTAGCTGCAAGTTGGTGGCGCGATTCGTTGCTTCATGTGAAAACCTTTAGACTGCTTAACTACTTGTCTTAATTTTGGATTAGTCGCACGCCACTGAATTATATATGTATAATATTTATTCTTGGTTTTATATCGTCGGTATTGTGCTTGTTTAGTATTATTTTAATTATCAAAAGTTTTTCACCTTGAAAAAAAGAACGATGCTTCTGAGTTATTCAATAATGGGATTATTATAATAAATTTCATAATCCCATCGTAAATCACATTTTAAGTACACGACCTACTTACACGCCGGGATCGCTCGAGCAAATCCGACTGATGGTAGTTTGAGAATAAAGCATTTGTTCCCGCCGCCTGACATTGCGGGTCGCCTCGGTCAGGAGTCGTGAAAGATCAAGCCAGGAGGACAATTGCGGGGCACAGGCGCTGGTTGACGCGTGGCCCGAGTGCAGCTGATTTAATAACTAAATTAATATACTTAAAAACATTCAAAAAAATATATCTTCTTCATCGAGTGCTTCTCTTACTCTCCAATTCGGCTGTACTCTCGACTCGCAAAAATTCCGCATCCACGTAAGTTTCTTCCTTCCTTCGTTTTTTTCTGTGAGCACACTAAGCAATCATACACAATCATTCATTCATTCGTGAAGGGGGGTTTTCCGGGGAGCGCACTTTTCGCTATTTCCCAGTCTGCCTCCCCTCCCTTCTATTTGTATCTGACATTCTTCCCTGACTATCTATGGAAAATGCGTCTCCGTTGGGTGATGCGCTGAAAAACATGAAACCTGAAAACATAAAAAAGGTGTCTCGTGCTCATCAGCAATAGTAAGCAGAAAAATACCAAATGTATCTACCAATTACTGTGTCAAAAATATTGAATTCTTATATTTCTATGTTATTATAATTTTTAAAAAAATTCGAGGGTGTCGTCAAAATTACTAAAATATATTAATAGTATTACAAATTTATTTTTTTAAGTATGCGCTAGTATCGTATTAACAGCTGGTTAAACGAAAACTGGGATCTTAATCAAGAAATAAAGGTAACAAATGAGACAGCACGCAGAACGTTTAGTAATTTGAGGAAAGTACTATGCTCAACACCAAGTATTATGTCGTCTCAGTTCTTTTCTATGGAGTTGAAGCTTGAACACTGAAGATAGCTACTATGTGAAGAATTGAGGCAGCAGAAATGTGGCTATATAGGAGAATCCTTAAAATACCATGGGTTGACCGCGTCACAAATGAGAAAGTCTTGCATTGCTCAAATAATGAGAACTCCTGTCATTGATAACCCTTCATTGACTACCTGGAGAAGGGCAACACGGTTACAGGGCTCTACTATGCCGAATTATTGGGTCGATTCGACGCCGAATTGCAGAAAAAACGGCCCCATTTGTTCGAACTCCAAAACACGGCCAAATTGGTCGAATTGCACTATGAACTGCTCCCCTATCCACCGTATTCTTCAAATTTGGCCCTGTGCGATTTTTTTGTTTGTTTCCAAACTGGAAAAAGTCACTCGCCGGGCAGAAATTTAAGTCGAATGAGGAGGTCATCGCCGCCACGGGGGCCTACTTTGCAGACCTCGAGAAAACGTATTTTCCAGGTGGGTCAAAGAAGTTGGAGCATCGCTGAGTCAATTGCATCGAGCTAAAAGGAGACTATTTTGAGAAATCAATCGCCACTTTTTAATAATTTTCTTTTGTAGGCTAAGTACTTATCGGACCGCCCTCGTATATATATGTTCACTCTGCCATAATCCACACTTGAATTTGCAGTCTTTACGCGCTTACAAGCGCAAGCGGGTTGTGGAGTGTTGAGGCGAGACTGTCAATCAATCGTCTTTGGCTTTAGCAGCGGTACAAAAAAATATGTTTGTCTTTTCTTCAAACGCTTTCATACTGGCTAGGTGGCGTGTGTCACCATGTAGTTGTATTTATGTGGAGTGGTGTGTGGGTGGGAAGAGGGTGGGGGGATTTGGAGGGGTTGGTGGGGAGGGGGATGGCTTTTGACCTTTTCTGATAGTTGAAGTGTTGTGACTGAACGCGTCGCGCAGCCCTCGCCCCGCGCCGCACTGAGGCCACGCACGACTCAGCCGGCCGGGTGCAGCGGTGGACGGAAAAAACTCATGCACGCCGCGCGGTCCGCAGGCTTTAACCTCGAATCTCTCACGTAGGCCTGCTGTATCGAAATGGCTACGTGCTGCATGCGCTCTGAACGTTACCGCCTATAACGCCCGTTTGCCTAATACTTTTAATTTAACCGGATAGAGAAATCTCTTGAAAGTTATGATTTTTTTAATCTTATAAGGCTGTTGGTATAATGTTAGTGTGTGTGTATAATTTATTAGGTTTATGCTGTATTTATAAATAAATTTTATTTTAATTTATGTTTTCTCTATATTACCAAGCCCTTTAACCAAATCAGACAATGTATTTTTTTATTATAGTTACTTTTTGAAACCTTGCATATTTAATAATATACGCTATTCTTTAGAGCAGTGGGTCTCAAACTCTTTTGGCCCACGGACCCCAATTCATAGTCAAAACTTGAATACGGACCCTGGGTGAAAAACTACATAAATTAATATTATAAAGTTGGTGCAAATATAAAGTCTATTGCGTTCCTGTATTAACCTACCCGACTAACCGCGATGCCTGTTATTACTAGTATTTTATGCACCTGTCTATATTTATATTTTACTTAGGACGTAAAAATCGCTAATAATGTATTTATTGTTATTTATTTTAACTTCCATATTAATAAAAATGTGTCACATTTTTTTAAATTTTATATTAAACCTTGCGCGGACCCCCTGTCGATGTTCAGGGACCCCCAAATCGATTTTAATTCCCCTGAATGATCCCAGGGACCCCATGGGGTCCGTAGGGACCACTTTGAGAAACACTGCTTTAGAGCATCTCTCCTGTTTTGAAAAGTTAGTTTCAGTCTCTTTATTCAGTAGATTGTACATATTAACACTTTCAATGCCTTGGATCAATTTCTCAATTAAAAAAAATCAATTTATGCATTAAACAACAAGAAAATATCTGAGAAGTCCTACGTGCAATGTTGTATGCACAATTGCAGATTTATCCAAAATATGTTTTTTTTTTATTCGCACACGTTATTTTTCATAAAATATACTTCAACGTGTATGATAAAATACTGTTTTCATTTCTACGAAGCTCCAGAGTCGCACAGACCGGAAACCAACTTGCATACATTTAGAGCGTTTTAATATATAGAGAGGCGTGAAATGAGTTAAGAATCGATTTCTTTGCCTAATTTGAGATCGGAAACTGCTTAATGTAAAATCGCCCGCGCGTTGCCCAACCGGTGCGGACAATGCGGGCTTTGTGAAACACAAAAGTACAATGGGTGAGTTTATGTGTCATTGTTACCGTGTTTTCACCCGAGTCACGACTCCGCCATACTATAAACGGGAAAGAAATGGAAGCCGAACTGGAGCGGCTTGCTCGTGAAGACCAAGTGTAACGACATGTCGTCAGGCACAGCGCACCGAGGGGGCGACTGCCCAGGGCCCCGCATATTTTAGGGGGGATTTTTCACACTTTTGTTCAAATTATAAAACAAATATATACCACAAAAAAAAATTAAAATCAATGATTACAATAAGCATGCAATTTAAAAAAAAATTCGTGCTGACACAGTGTACATTTTTACGCGGAAAGATAGCACATATTTGGGCACGGATTTTTTTCATATTTTAAAAAAATTATAATAATTTAATAAGTATGCAATCAAAAAAAAAATCTTGCATGCAAAAAATCCAGGTACGCCACTGTCGTCAGGAGCGGAATTGAGGAAGTGGTTCTTGGAAATCATCATTATAAGCCTTTGTATGGAAGTACCGAAATCTAAATTTTCTAAATCACTGTGCAAAGACAGATTTGTATTTGGGTTTGGGTTAAAATGTAAAGTATTTTAAAAACCTTCTTTATTAAGCAGTAATAAAAATGGAATACTGTGAACTAAATATATTAAGCAATTTTTCTCACAATGTTAATACTTGCTTCAGAGCCTCTTTTTAATGCTTTTATATCAATGAAACTATTAAGTTATTTAACTAGTTATACAAATCTCCCAATTTCCCCTGGTCGGTTAGGTAATTCATATAATTCGTCGGTCGTTAGTGCGCCCGCCCTTTTTTAAACAACATTCGTAAAATAATCGTTTTCGGCATCGCTTAGAACCTTCTCCCCCCTTCAGATGAAGAAATATTTGGTATTGTGATATGAGAACAATGTGTTATTCAAACTCGATTTTCCAGATATGTTACAGTTACTCAACTATTACATAGACAAGAAATAATCACCTCTCGGGCAAGGTCTTAATACTTGACATCACCAACAAATACTAATACCAGGAAAATATAATCGACAGTACATAAATAACCAAGTATTAAATTAATTATATCAAGCTTAAGATCCAAACCCACCTCCTCTCTTTATTACATTATAGTAGATATACTAGTTCTGAGCATAACTAAGTACTCATTTAATTTTATTAAATTAAAAGAAAGCTTCTCCAATCTCACCGCCATTCCTCTTAAGACTACTTTAATAACAGAATGCAGCATTTTTGTGTGTTTGTCACGTTATTTCTTGAAAATTCCTTGAAGTTAAAGATATCCTTGAAGATGAACTCAGTGTCAAAACCAAAACACTTATGAATGTACTATTTCTAATAACAAACCTACGCCAACAGTACTTACAAATACAATTGCTTTTAGACTTATTTTATAAACCCAATTATATGTAAAAACATTATATGTTCAAGTAATTTAAAGCCTTGGACAGGTTTTTTTTTTTTGTTTGATTTCTCCCCGTTTTAGTAAAAAGGATGTTTTTTTAAGTAAAATTTCAAATGTGAATTGTGGTTTTTTGATGACTGAAACACATTATATTATTTATTCATAAAAAGTATTTTACCGTTTCCTTTTCTAACCCCGGTCCCTTTAGTCGGTAATTATTAAGCAAACAACGAAGGTTAATCTACTTACGTCCTTGCTTCTTTGAATCCTACAATTGAATATTTAAATAATTATAAATATTCAAAAACAATTTTTAAATACTTTAGAAATCTTATGATTACATAATCAGTAGTTAATATGTACATATCCAGTCATGTGTGCTTATATGTAAATAAAGTTAGTTTTAAAAAATCCATACATTTTTTTTTTTTAAATCCTGTCTTTTCTTTACGCACTTTTAATAAAAAAATTCATTATTTTATGTTATTGTTTAAATTACAATAAAACATTTGTATGGTTGTTTTGTAGTTTCAGTGGTTAAACCGTGGACTGCTGATCAAGAGGTCTCCGATTATATCCACTTCTTGGCAAATGAATCCCAAACAGATGTTATTGAGCAATCGCCTGTTTCAGTTTGGTCAGAGACAATTTTTATTAGCATCGCATGTGGCCGTCTTATTTTTTTTTTAATTATTAGAAAGACAAGCTGTAATATTCAATGGATTTATTTTCTTCACTCAGAAGAATCATTGAATATAATACTTTACGTATTTAATAATTAAAAATATTGCCTGGATTCGTGCGATCTGTAATCTAGGCCTTATACAGTAAATAGCGTAAATATATTTGCAACTCATGCCGTTATTTTAAATTAACCTGAAAACATATTAATTAATATAATTTAAATGATTACTTTATTTAGCTCATTACCAATGAGAGTCAAAAACAGAAAACGGAAAGAAAGGGGTTGGTTTTTAAATGCGACACAATACATTTATTTGTTTTTGTACCTTAAATATACCGTAGCTATTTTTATTTTTATTGAATATGAAATTCTCATTTTTTTTTTTATGAAATTTTATCAATTCAAAACTAAACTTAATAATAATAAAATATTGAGAAAATAAAAAATGCCTGTTTATTTTGAACTCTGTTATCAAAAATATTGAAAGCCCTTTTTCCCTTATACTCTTAATATCTCACTTATTTTTTTGCGTTTTCCTGTAAAAAATATTTATTACATATCAACAAACTTTAGTGTCTGGAAAATTTAAAAATACAAGTTTTAAAAAATATACACTTGACTGACATTACTTTTAAAAGTAAATAAGACGTTCTAACATTGTAACAGTAGAGTTGTATTTTTTAATAAAAAAATCACAACATGCCAAGGATGATTAACTTATAACTATAAGCAGACTTACCACAGACCACAGATATCGTGCGACCATAATGTTCCGTTAATCCGCCATTGAAAATTTAAATTCTCAAGACTCTCGCTCCAATTATATTCAATTAAATGTATGCAATCATGTCGGCACTTCCGGGTGGCTTATACATAAAACGGAACCTTAGCCCTACACTAGCGCATAATACATATTGATATCTATATATTTGCCTTAACAAGTAAGGAAATCGATTTCTTTTCTCAATGATATTTTTTTCTAAACCAGAAAAGCATGTGTTTCGACTGCATTAAACTTTGCAGAAATATATAATTTTTTAACACTTCTTAGTAACATTACATTTATCTTCTTAACCATTTCCTCGAACATATCTCTATCCTGGGCCAGTCTCACCAAATTCCGCATCCACGTGAACTTCCTTCTTCCAATGCCCCTTTTTCCTTCGATTTTTTCTTGAACAATCAGCTGGAGGATGCCATACTTATACTATACATATTACATTTATACTATACATAAATTATTGCTTCAACAGTAAACGTCGTAAACACTTTGTGCTTTGCTCTTAAAATATTGTTATCTCGACGTTTCGATCTCAGTTCTGGAACCATCTTCATGGATTACCAGTTCAGCATAACATTCGAGATATTTCAAGATTATCTAATAACAAACCAAAACAAACGTGTTGAAACGGATTACTAACAATTTATCATATTTGATAGCGATTTGATGACGCTGGATAGAATAGAAAAGTACGTGTAACATGCTGAATTATGCTCAACCTTCATAGCCATTTATGTTTATATATATATGTAGTACATGCATTCATAATTTACTTCAACCTTTACTTTCCCTGAATTACAGCTTAATGCAGTTATGCCACGCATGCCTTTCGTGTTGATTCAATGTGAGTCTGAATGTTCCGATATTGACTTTTCGTTTGAACCATTCAATGTCTCCTTTAGCCCGGGGCCAGCAAGGCCAATCAACGTGCACTGACCGCTCTCAAACAAATTTTCACATATACAGTGGGTCGATGTAGTTATATATATACAGGGTGTCTAAAATGAATATCGGGTATTTGTTTTAGTGACCGTTATTGCGATATGCTGCGAAAAATTTTGGGCCCAGAGTCGCAGGAGTTTCGAGGTTTCAACTCAAGAACGTGGTTCCAACGAAAGCAAGGGGCCACTTGCCATACATCCAATCAATTGAAGCTGTTAACGAATTATTCCCTAATAAGGTCATTTCACGTAGAGGTAACATCAACTGGCCTCCCAGAAGCCCCGACCTTAGCCCTCTTGCTTATTTCGTATGGAGATACCTTATAAGTAGGGTTTATGAGAATAATCCGACGAACCGAACGGAATTGAAACAAAACATCAGGTCAGAAACGGCAGCAATACCAAGGGCTATGTGTCAGCGTGTTATCAGCAATCTTCGTTCCAGATTAGAAGAGTGCCAGCAGCGTAACGGTCACCATTTGGATAACATCATCTTTTCGAAATAATTTTCTATTTTTTATACTTATAATCAACAATTAAAAAAATACTTGATGACAGGTAGTTTTTGTTTAACTGAACTAACACATACCCGATGCTCAATTGGACACCCTGTATTTACTACATAAAATTTCAAAACTCATAGAACTCCCATGATGATGACACGGCGAGAATGCTATAACTATTTAATTACATTTCCGATGCATTTTAATGTTAATATATCTTTTAGTATTCAAAGTTGTTTTGTGACACAGATTTTTATCCTAGTAATAGCAATTAAGAAAAATAATTTATGAACACCATATCTTAACCTAAAATGTTAATTTGTAAATTGTTTGCATATAAAGTGTCATCAGTTTAAAGCGCCGTGTGTGCGGTTAACATTCTCCAGTTGAACGGTTTGTACAAATAAACAGCTTTCATTGAAAAGGCTGGGACCTTTTAGTAATCTCAATATACCGTTATATTTGTTCTGATATTGATTTAATCACCACGAAGGCTAAATAATTAATATATTTTGGCATAATTATTATTAATAAGCATATATAAAAACATTTAATGACTTTCATTAATTACTAGCATTATTACCGTTGAATAATTATACACAACCATATTGAATTCAAACATGGTTATGAGCTATTTGAAGGGAAAAAAAATTTATATAAATATATATGTGTGTGTGAATGTGTGCACAAAAATTATAAACTGTTTTATTTAAAGAAAAACACTATTCATTTAAAATATATATCATCATAAATGTATATGTTGAGATATACCATATGTTTTGATATAAATGCATAGTAAAAATTCTAACTTGATTTAAGTAGTAAAAACAAGGAAATACACACATTTATTTGTGATTGTAAATACATCCTTAGTCGGCACATATATCAACAACATAAATATAGATCAATGCGTTAGAACCAGTTATCCTTAGCTAATCGGAAGTGGAATTATACTCTATGTGATTTCTTATAATATGTCATTAATTACTCGTGACTATTTCCATTCGCGGAAGCTCGTAACACCATTAGCCTATTTCCAAAACTAATTCTTGGTATAAAAATATGCCTACTCGTTAGCAAGGACCACAGAGAGCATGGACCTCTGGCAAATGTTAATTGTTTTGATATTAATTATGAAACTTTGACAGGGCTAGAGCGAGATTCTAATACCTAATTTATTTCGTTAGAACTCCCACTGAATGCTCCATTTACCAAGGCTTTTCATGACAAATAAGATTACCATAATAAACCTCGTATATCATACGTACATACCTGATACCTAATTACAATAAGATAATTAATATCCACGTAGTTATTGCGCACCCACAAATATTTTATTATATAAATTACCTTCTGTTTCTTAAGCTTTTAAGTTTACTTGTCTGCGACATATTAACGTGAGATTCTATAATTTGACATGATGGAGTATTCAGTCAGTAGACTTATTAATTATGCTATGACTAAATAAAAACATTATGTTATTGTGCGTAGTCATTGCAATAAGTTGAATAATAAAGTCATAAATTAAAGATTATTTGAATTTTTACAGCAAAGCAAGTGGTCATATTGCTGTTAAAACTCACTGATTACGGTAAAGGTTGTGTCACCAATAATCCATCCAAGTGCGCCCATTAAACAAATCGCAATTACAAAAATACACAAAAAATGCACAGGCCGTCACACTGTGCGATTCTATCAAAATTACAATCCGTGACGTGCAAGTGGCCGTTTTTATACTGTCATCCGGTTCAAATTAATTACACCGGTAGGAATAGGGTCACCTGGGACCCGCGAGACGCCTCAGGTAGGCGCGTCAGGTGGGTCAGCCGGCGGCCCTGGGACCACCACTGGCATTGAACTCGATGGGCATCGCAGCTTGGTCGCTTCTGTTATATAACTCGAAAAAATCTACTCTATTCGCCAAAACATGGCTTTAAATTATACATTCAATAATTTTGACCTTGAGTCAATATAAGAAGTTACTTGGTAACACCTCAAAACAGCTCAGCATAGAAAACCTGAGGAGAGTCTTCGTTTACAGGGAAGGGTTAAATCGTGCATTAGATAGCAATGAGGACGCATGCAACTACTTGGCACTATCTACTCTTCACCAGGAAATCCTTTGTATTTAAGTTCAAACAATTTGCTTATCACTTTAACTATTATTTCTACCAAGCCTTTTTTGTTCTACTTATCCATATCTCAGCCATGAAAAAGTTACATTCAATTAACAACCAAAGACGTTCTTTATCATTGTTTACATGCAAAAAGACTAAATGACTATACACATATTTGCCAAAATCACCTCTTTTGGCATTTATTCATCAACTTGAAATCAACACAATTTTTTCAAGAATTCTGAAACGTTAGTTTTTTCCTTGAAAAACAAAAGTCGATAAGTGCGTAACCTCAAGTAGTTACACATTTTTTTCAATCTAGGCGGAAATTCTGGTATAAAAGTATGTTGATAAGAACTACTTAAGTATTCAGTGCCAAAACACACTAATATCGATAGATAACCATGTGAAGGAGACATTTTGTACGTACGTTGGATTTCATTACTGCCAAAGCCAATTAAGGCTTATCCAAGGATATTCGATATTACACTCAAAGGTTGAGATATTTTAGTGAATAATTTTAACCGTGTTATATGTATGTAAACACACGTACGTAGATCAATAGCCTTGTTATAATAAACAATTTACTTTTACTTATAATTTTTTATAATATTATATCTATATCTGCAGTCTCTTTAGTAAATTCTATAAGAAGGCTGCGATTAGAGAGGGTTGCTTACTTTTATGTTTCGTCATATATCTTAGACGGTGAAGTTTCAAACTCAGATTAATCACTTTACTCTGAAATACTAATGCAAAAATGTATGGTTTTAAATTTATGTCTATTACGGATAAGTCAATCAGATGCGTATTTATTACCCATTACGGGCTTATTATATTTACTACTAGTTTTAAATTTAACCAATATTGGATTTAGAATTTAAATATTAAAAATTAATTAGTGTTAAAAAAATTACTAATAACGGGAACTGTAATAACTGAAAATTGCTACCAGGTCCAAAGGAAATAAAAGTTATTTTGTCGAACAGGTTTATTTCCTTCTTATGTATAAAGTAAATGTCTAAGACGGACCTAGAAAAAAAAATAACTGCGTTGTTAACAAAACTTATTTATTTGCGCATTCTGTGCAAGACTCATTGGTTTTTTAAGGATCCTCCTATAAAGCCATATAGTTATTAATTTCTTGAAAAAGTTAGTTGTTTAAGATAAATACTTACAACTATTTATTTTGTGTGATTTCATTTTGTTTAAATTTTTCATTAAAATAAATATTACGTCGAAGGTTATCGCCGTAATCATTCTACGGTAATGCTTGTAAAATTGCTTGACATTAGCATCATATTTCTTAAGAATAGCAAGAAAAATGCAAGAAGAGAACCACGCGGCACGATAACGCCATTATAATATTATTTAATATATTTCCTTATTTTGTAAAATTATTATTTAATCATGATTACGTTGATAATTACAAAAATAATACAGTTTTAAATATTTTTTTAAATATGTATAAAAAGTTTACTAGAAATGTTGCACACCTGCATATAATGATTTAAACTCTTGCGTTGTAAGAGTAGGTATAATTATATTTGATTTATAATATAATAAATATTATTTTACTAACATCTCTGAGTGCATACTTTTTATATTTAACACTCAGTTATAAGTCACATCAGAATTTTAATTTTAAGGAAATACAATACAGCACTAATCGTTTCGAATAAAATGTAAAAAATATTGTTGTGTTAACATTTCGCCGGTTATATTTTTTGTTGCAATCGAGGGTGAACATGTAATCAATTTTTTTAAACAAAACGTAAATATTTAAATTCAATATCAAGTGAAGCAACAAACCTAGCCAAACAAACTATTTCCAAATGTTGGAAATAATAAACGAGAGTTTCCCAACCCCGCATCTCGGCCGGGTGTGGACCGAGCGTTGGACGACGAAATCGCTCAATTATGGAATTTGTAACAGTATTGCCCAAAACTGGTTGCATTACTCGGACAAGCGTATGCTTAAATACGTGGAACTTACCTTGAAAAATATTTTTTTGAAAAAATATTGCTTTTAAGGTGTTTTACACAGACACATTAAAAAGTTCTACAGCTGAAATGTATGCAACGCTATTTGGTCTATTTAATTTATTCGGTCTAAAATAAGCATTTTTTTGTTCTTAAAGAAGGTTTTATGACTTTTCGCTATATATACTGTTTTGCTCATTGCTATGAATCAATGATTAATGTAGGCTCAGTTTTTTGGCTGAGAGATCCTCGGCTCTATCCCTTGCAGAATTTTTTTATAGTAATAAGAATTTGATACTAGACTAGTATATTGACGATACTGGAATGTTCGATTTACTATCAAAAATATTATAGATAAATTTAAAGCCTCATGAATATCTTTGACCGATGTCAGGCATGTCGTGAGATTAAACGAGCGGTTTAAAATATTTAGTAAATTGAAAACTTTATTCTTTTGTATTCAGTTACGAATTTTTATGTGTTGATATAAACTTTTCACGATAAGTTGCTTAATCTATAAAAAATATAATAAAGCCGCAGTTTAATTCCATATAAACGGAATAATATTATGAAATTCAATTAAATATTTTAAATGGATTGGCACCGAACGGCTTGTAAAAAAATTGTCTCGCAGATTTTCACTAAATATAACGCCATTTTGTGATAATGGGGGCGTATAAATTAACGTTTTATAACATTGGCACTGTTCTATTCAAATTGAATGCTGTGGATACTTGTGAAAATCGAAAATGCACAGCGTGTTAGTAACACTGGCGGCTTGCTCAATGTTGCCAAATATTGCAGGCTTTTGGCGGATAGAATCGCCGGATTATAAACATTGATTTGAAAACAACATATCAAATTCTATATTCAATGGCGCAGACATTACAGAACAGCTTTGTTGTAGTAACACAAATGATAATACTGCGAGCCACATATCAAGAAGTGTGAGCACAACCGAGGCGAAATTACGGTAATTCTGCAGTGCAATAAAATTATTTTGTAACACTGTGATTAAAACATTATATTTTAATGTATTTTAATATTTCAATATTTACATTATATATATATATTTATATAATAGGTTCCCAAGGTGGGCGGTACCACCCATAACTGAAGCTCTGAAGAGTTTCAGGGGGGTAGCAAGTAATGAGGTAATTGAAAAACGTTTTGGCAGTCTAGGGGTAGTGGATTTTTTAGAATAAAATGCTTAAAATATGCGCCATTCTCATCTTGGTCGTTATTATTATTTTTATTTTTAGCGTTGTGTGTTTAAAATTTAAAAAATACGTTTACATTCGATAAGTCATTTTTAAAGGTAATTAATAAATTCTGATTGAATTTTACTGTATTAACAATAACTATAACAATACCCATGTATTTTAATGACAGACGTATAAGAATGTTATATATTTAGTATTTTATTTAATTTTGTTGTGTTAGGAGCTTTTTCTTACTACTTCTTACTTACTGCAGAGATAAAAGCTCTCCGTCCACTCAGCATCACCCTAGCGCGGAAACAAAATTTCTTCGCGATGGAAAATTCTTAAACTCATTGCTTTTTATCTCTATCAAACTCTGCAACGAATTTCATCTCGATATAGATCAGACGTTTTCAGAAGAAATATCAAAGGGTATTTATATACAGACCCGTTTGTACCCCCCTCCCCTTGCTGCCGCCAGCTTTTTCAGGGCAGAGTGTTTAGACTGCTAACTCAGATTGTCTGGGTAGAAATTTTCAATGTTGTTAGCAAAACCACTCGCGTTTAGACTCTATACATTAGTGCATAAAATATTGTAATGAAATTCTACAAAGTAATTTCTTTAAATAACATAAAATATCAAGATGATCGTCATAATTATTAGGGCATTTTTTTTTTCGAAATCCAATTAAATTTTTTAGATGCTGTCGTAACAATAATAACCGTCATGATTTGTACATGTGCAGTAGGATGTAGATCAGTAGGGATAATATATTAATAAAATATATTACGTAGGTGTTATCACTGAAGATCGGTAGCACTCATAATGTATTTCAGAGAAACATAATTAAATCATAGTATTACTCAGCGTAGTGAAGATAAAGATAATCAATATAATAGAGTAATATCCCGAGTTGTTTCCCAACAAAGCGCCGCCATAAGACAAATTAATTGTAAATGCACTGCCATTACGCACATTCCTCGTGTACAAGTACAGGGGCACCAGCTCATATGGCGATTTCACTATATTATAAAGAAATATATAAACATCGTGAAGTTTTTTTATTGTTATAAGTAAATGAAAAGCGAAAGCTCTTGCTGTTATATTATAATTCTACTATAATAAGCCAGTTATCCGAGTCAGGAAATTGGGAACAAGGAAACCCTGTGTACGGATTTGAAGGAACCGTTTAGTTGTAAATACATTCAACACACAATATTCTCTAATTTAAAACATTTAGTAAATAATCACGTGCCTCTCCTCAAAGGAGGTTGGCGACCATTTCACTCTGAGCCAGTCCTCATAGTTTTCTAAGGGGAAAATAGTGTAGTGGGTCCCTGCGTCCTTCTACAAAAGTATTATAAGCAATAATATAAGCACCATCAAGTACTGTAATATTCAAAAAAAAAAAAAAAAACAGTTTTCGAGAGCACTTGAATTGAAAATCTTTATTCAAGGATAAAAGCATGAAAAATTAAAGTAGTTATATCTTTTTCATATCTTATAAACAAAAGTATACCGAGGGCCAGAAGTTTAGCGTATGCTATACGCGCGTCAATTACTTCAGTGGGTAGGTTGGTACTATTGTGTTGTTTTGTGTTGTGGTATGATTTATTGACATAGAAAATGGCGGTAATAGGATATCTGGGCGTTTAGCGTACGTGCCTCCCAGAGCAAGCCGGGGCTTGCGATACCTCGTCAGGGTAAAAGTTAAGTGTAACAACTGGAACAAAGAAGATAGTGTAACTAATGCGAGAAGGTATTATAATCAATCTGGCGTCTAGAAGAACAACACGAGATGTGTATTTCTTATATAACGTAATCCATTTCAGTCTTGTATATTCTTTAGTATCTATACTCATAGATTTGGGCAGATAGGAACTAGATTTAAGAGTCTGTGTGAATTACTGAAGATACCCCCAATACCAAGACCGAAACATCAAATTATTAAATAGCAGCACAACACCAAAAAATATATAATAATCAAAAGATGACCTCTCTTTAACTGTAATATTTAAAGCCTTTATAATATACATCAAACGGTATTTTTTTATGTTAAACTTTGCTATGTATAGACTGAGACATATATTAAGCTTAGAATGTAGTCTGATCACAAGTAAGTTAGAATTATGCAAAAATTAATAAAATTGGAATGATGACAGAATAATTAACACTTCGTAGAAATTTTCGGCTTGAAATAAGCTAATCTTATGCTAAGACTATGTCAAAATTTATATCATGTGATATAAAATAATACTTATTAAATCATAATAGAAACAAGTATATAATAGTTTTGAGTTTTTTTTTTACTTACAATATTTGTTATAAAAAAATATCCACAGTATTAGTTTACAAATATATATATATACGTGATTTTGTATTTAATCAGGCGTGAAAATTAATTTGGAACTAAAATATTTTTTTTAAATAAATTTCACGAAACTTAAAAATTTCGTGAATAAATATTCGAATTTAAATAAGTAGGATTGTTTTTGGTAAATGGGGATTTAAATTATTCCTGTTGTTCGAGTGAGTAATAAAATAAACTCCTTTCTCATTGCATTTAAAATTACTTTTTTTCACATCGAAGGCTTAACTCCTCCCCGACCGTGTCTGGACCGTTCAACATGGCATAGAGCCTGTAGCAGTTGTCAAGTAAAAGGTTTCGAATTAAAATTCAGATACATGCAGTAATAAGTCACTTTGTCTTGAATAAAACCATGACACTTTATTCTGCGCCAGTATCTTTAAAACCATTCGGAATTTACCGTGTAATATTTTTTTAATTTTTTTTGTAACTCACTGAGGTGGTTATTATCCGATAAGTACAGTACAGATAAGATAAGTCAACAATATTCATTCTACTTAATTAAAGTGTCTTTTTAATAAATGGTTTGATCCACCTCTGCTGGTACTGAAACTGAAAAATGGAAGGGTTAAAATTGAAAAGTGGTCGCAATATTTTTAACATTTAATTTAAAAGAGAGATACTCACACTCTTATAATATGAAAAAGGAAACATTCAATTATACTTGTATGAAACAAAGGCTGCAAGCGGAAGAATCTGGAAAAAGATCTGTTCGAAATAATTAGATGTAACTGCCACTGTGGCTTATCACATCTCTGGCATTTGCTTTGTTCTATACAAGTTAATCACAAACAACGTTTATCAAAGAGAAATTAAACCTTATATACGCAATATTGTTAAGGGACAAGGCATTTGCTAAAAAATACATTTCATTCATCAATAATCTTATATACACAAGTTTAAATTAAAACAGAAAACAAGACAAATGTTATTCTACCTTTATCGTTTGTGTCCACCTTTAATGCAACGTGAATTTTTGCTACTTTCTGTGAGTTAAACAAAAAACTTTGTAAAAAAATATGTAATTTTTATTATACACTTTTTGATTTACTATTTTGGTAATTATTCATTTTTGATCGAATAGTAGTATCGAAGTCTACTATCTCAAACGTTTATCAGTAGAGTGGTTCAGTATTTGGGATTGATATATGGTCAGTTAGTTTTCAACAGTGTGTGCCTGCACTGGAGCTTTAGTTGCGGGTACATACACGGCACTTTGAAATTCTCCCGAAGAAAATATGAGAGTGTAATAATATGATTGTTAGGAAATCGGCTCCTGGCTGCTTACCAAACATGTCGCCAATGGTGCAAGCATGTCAGAGTATCAGATTCAGATCGCTGCAATGTTGGTGCTGTGCACTCACATCTTGCGTATCGACTTGCCTTTTGAATGCCTGATGGCCACTTTGTATTCTTCCAGGGTCCCAGAAATTTTATGACGAGAAAGTGAAAGGATATTTTCATGGCTACAGCACTTTTAATATCATGAAATATCTAGTCATGCATCATATTTTATACATTGACATGAACTCCACTAACACTCCAAAAACAATTGTTTTCAATAAAATAAATAAATTATTCATGTAAAACTGCTTGTATAAGCCATACAAATATACAGAAACAATTTATCTTGATTTTAAACTATACAAATATGATTTTTCTAAAATAGCAACATTCAAACAGTGTTTTCTGGTAGGTCAGTATTTACAGCGTGCAAGAAACTCACCGAGAAGATGCGATTTAATATTTACTGACTTATCGACATTCACTATGTTAAATCACTGAGTTATAATACAATTTATGTGTTTATATTTAAATAAAAAATATAATAATTTATTTATATAATATTTTATTTCATCATACAATTATACAAAAATCATCAAACTGAAAATGTGTGAAAAAAATTGTAATACCTTCCAAGTACGAAAATAGTCTCAAAATATATACATTTCTTAATTTTTATCCCAATCAGACGTGCTTGTGTTTTTTTTTTAACTTTACTGCTTATTAACTTATTGTTGAAAGTGGGAAAGTACCCACCTCCATTGCGCGTTAATTATTTAAAAAAAATCTCCTTTACGACTTCCTTCTATTGTTTGTTTTCGCCCGAGACGGCGGAATGCGCGGCGCGGCCCACTCCCGCATGCAGCCCGAGCGGCGGTGCATTGCATGCCGTACACTGCAACTCATTTACATGCACGCGTAACGCTGCAACGCTATCTGTCAGTGCTTCCGTGTAATCGATCCGCAAAACGATATTACTTTTCGTACCGATTTCCACTACCTACGTGAGAAGAATGGGACTTTGATTAAACCACAAGGTGCCAGGTACTTCCCTGCCCCAGGGGCGTGCAGTTTAATTAATTCATATTTATTCATCGGGTGCTTTTCCTCAGAGGAGGTTGGCGACTATCTCGCTACGTAAAAAATTATACTGAATTAGTGTTCATGGTTTTATAGGGGGGAAACACTGTAGTGAGTCTCCGGGTTCTTCTACACCACAGTCTGCGTATTGCTGATGCCCAATAGTATTATTATATAATCGTTTCCTTACAAAGCTCTGGTGTTTAGATCTGATACTACTTCTAAGCTACAGTAACAATAGCAGGAGCCCCTCCACGTACTTCCAGAGCACATCCCTCCACAATCATTCCAAGTCCACTACTCCATTAGTGATCCTTTACACACGCTCAGGGTACAGAATGGCAGCCATGCAAGAAAGAGCGAGGAGTTTTCTAACCAATTTTAAATAAAATATATTCCAACAACATTACGGCGTCGTATATAAAAATGCATCCTGGAAAAATATATATGCAATCAAAAAAACGAAGCTGTGATAAAGCTTTTAAAATAAAAATGTTTTCAGTAACGATGAATAACTGTGAGCTTGTGAATAATTCCGATCCACGCCACTGGTCAATCTTATCCCTCCGTAGGTGTAAGGCGAGCCCGATATGTCTACTTATTGTATTTATCGCCTGCTATTTTGAAATTAAACATAAAATAGTATTTTGATTAATTAAAACCAGTCCGGTACAAGATCCCCGCTGAGTCTCTCCGGGCATCCTGTGCCTTTGCGTTTAACATTAATTAAGTTTGATCAATGTTGTTGCAAATCGAAGCGGAATATCGTTTCTGTACTTCAATAAATAAAACGTTTATCATCAGGAAAATACCTTTATTATTACATCACACCCTACAAACTTAACCTACCAACTATAACGACACTAATGTACTATTTATTGTATTTATCATTAATGAATAAATACTCATATACAACTGATTGTAAATGTAACCGAAAAGTAAATTTTCTGCTTTCTATTTTTCAGGAATAATAAATTATTACATAGCGAATAGTAAATATCCATTGTCACCCCCTTTCACGTAAATAAGGTTAAGATGCGGAAGAGACTGCAAATCATTTAAAACAAGCAGCAAGTAATAGTAATAAGGACTTAACAAATTTACAATGAGTTAACTGCTTTTTTACATTTTTCAATTTTATTAAATTTAAAAAAATTATGCTTAGTCTTCACGTCTTATTTAATATTAAATATGGGTGTTTCAGGGTGTACGTACGATTTTAATTTATATAAAAAATTGAGTAACCTCGAGTACTTTTGATGAGGTTGAATCATAAAAAAAGGCTTGAGGTATATGTTACATATGGCAAAATTAATTCAATATTATAATATGTTGGTTTCGCATAATGTACCTGATAGCATCTCTGGTTGGTGAGCACCGGGTTGTGTTTTCAATGAACAAAGGAATTAGAAAAGCCTTCACCATATCCCGACGTCAGTTGCATCATTCGTCGGTAGAATTGCCGTCAAATATTTATGTTTAAATGGTGTTTGTCAAGGGCGGCGATAAATTTTTATTCATATTGTTTATGTTTAAATAAATTATCAAAACCGTCCGTTTCGACACAATTTCGGTTACCTTGTCGGTTATTTTGTACGACAATAAAGGTACATTGTAACTAACACTTGGATCGTAAAAAATTATACAAGCTTATCAGTTCTACCAAATGATATTACTATAAAACATGATTTTATTAAAAGCAGTGTTTCAAAACAAATTAATGGTGCAGGAGATATAACAGTTTTATAATTTCTGGTATCTAATTTGTTTTTTATTCACTTTGCATGTAGGTTTTGTGATAATTTAATTATCCCTTTACCTTAAAAATATTACGTCAATATAGCGGTTAACTGAGAAACAGCAATATAATTTAAATTGCATAGAGATTTTATTTAATTAACAGCCTTGTTTTTAATGTACAGCATGGTAAGTTTATACTTAATATATACACTAACAATCCAACAAAGTTAAAACTGGGATAGAAACGGCGTGACAGCGTAGTGATCAAAACATGGGACTTTCACTAGAAAGGCAAAAAGGGTCTAGAGTGTTGTGTAAGGTTATTCTTACTTAAACCATTGGTGATTATTTTAGCTTCGATTATAAATTGATTTATATAAAACATCTTCTAAGCGTAGAATTGAATTCATGGTAGTTTTTTTTGTATGTCTTAATTACTCGTTCAAGTGTTGTGGTCCTTGACGGTTTCGCTTTGACCCCACGTATAAGTAAGAAACTTGCATTTCCATTGCGTCTGGAGGACTGGCGAGGCTCTCGGGCTACAACAAGAAGTATTATAACGAAATTAGAAACGGCACGTGTTTTATTTTGCGAACACGACTGCTCCGAATTCTGCGAATATCGCAATCTTCCAGAAGGTCACGAGCTACATTACTTTTCTAGCCACTCATGCTGTGTCCATTTATTTCGAAAACAGTCCATTTCCAGGGAAACAACTGGAATGAACGCCAAATACACACAGCCATCGAGAAACAATGTAATTTTATCGTTTTAATAAAGCCCAACAAAAAAAATTATTACAAGTAACACGTTGTTATTTTAAAACAAATTATACTGAAAGAAAGCAAATAATCTTGCGCTTCCTTAAAATGATTCAACTGAATTTATTTTATCAATAGACAAAGGTGTGTCCTTCGTCATAAAAAAAACAATGGTTTTTTCTTTCTCAAAACAAACGCGGAACTGATCGGTTAACTTATAACCAATACATATCACGAAGTAACTTAATATTCTTGAATACAATCTCACCGGATATGACTTGATCATAACTTATCCTTAGGCAAACAATGACATTTGATTACTGCTTGTAGACTCAATAAACACTTCTGTTTTTGTTGCACTGTTGTTGCACTCTGTTTGCATTGTATGCTGGGGTTTTTTTTTAAGTCACGTATATCAAGATGCAAAAAAGGATATAAGCAATTTTCGGAGACACGACTGCGTTTCTAATATATAATAATAGAAAAATTATCTGCATTAGTTTATAAAATAATACTCGTATTTAGACGGGTTTTTACTAGCCTCAAACGAATAAATACTTCATAATAAAATGATTAAAAAATAACATTATGTTCATGATTATATGTGGAAATGTTCAATTTTGTTTATTTTGCTTTTTTTATTTGTTCAGTGTCATAAATCTATTAGCAAAGCACACCTAAAAAGTCTATTCGAGCTATTTTCTAAATCACACCTTTTTGTCACTATGATTGAATATAAAATAAAGTCAATTTTATCTCATAACTATTATGTGTCTCAAAACAAATATCGTGGTATTTTCTGGTTATTTTCCCAAAAACATATTGTAAAAAAACAATAATCCTCAACGAGTAATAAAATGCAAATTGCAGATACATCCTTATTTATCCTTGTAGAATATTTTATATATATCAGGTATCATTCATCTGACTTCATATTGTTTATTCCTCTTTATGTATTAATAATATTTCTATTAGTTTTTATTATTTTGTATTTGTAGGATATCGACAGAAACACGCTAATTCTGTGCCATTTTGAGGCAAACATTGCAAACTAAGTTACAACATGGCGACTATCTTCTGTTTATAAAAATTACGTGCGTAATCATCATCAAACCATTCTAGGATTCTAATCTCAGGCGAATGTCAAACCGGGAACTTTCAGTTAACAGTCAATGATTTAACCACCGAGCCGACAAGCCAATTGCAAAATTACTGCATTCTGTTAACGCAAGAAAAACTTTATTTGCTTTTGTACTGATTTTTTTTATTTGAGAATTGGTCACGTATTTATAAATACAAAAAATTAAATCGTAATTTATGTGAAATAGCTTTATTTAATATTTTCATTTTATGCACGGTAAAAATTATTTTTACAAAGCATTCAGTAATAAGATAATCATGAAAATCGTTTATTGAAATATCTTTATGTAGATGGCCAAATATGGGATTCATCGAATAACAACGAGGAGACACAAAATATAAAATCGTCACTTAAGAATGGATTAAATACTTATTAAGGTAATACTATATTATTGTAACGTATAATGTATATGTAAAGCGTGAATAATTTTGCTTCAAATCGATTGGGTCATTCATATTACAGCGGTTATGCCATATTGAGCATTGCAATCGATACGATCGATGAAAGGTGCGTTAGAACAAATAAGAGTATAAACTATATCATTGACTACGTCACATTCCTGCTATAAACACTTCAGGATCGTTTCAGGGTTTCCACAACTGAAAACTGAAAAACCTGTGGTTTAATCAAAGTTCCATTCATCTCAAGTACTATTAGTATATAAAGCATCGGACCAATTTCAACGTCGCAGTTCATTATTTTTAAATATCACATTTTGCGTCACAATCACTTGCTCTTCAAAAAAAAAAAAAAATTCTCTGAGGACACGATGAAACCGTGGCAAATCTTAATGGGCTCTTTGCCCAGGAAGATCCGGACAGTCAGTCTTTTCAGTTTGCGCAAAACTTGCTTTCAAATTAACTGTACTACCAAATACGCTACATACTGTTTAAATATAATTATTATTATTTAATCCCTGTAAAAAATATCGGGAAGGAGCACCAGTAAAAATTTCATTATCATTGCACAAAGTTGCAGTAGAAATAAAAGATTTGAGCGAAGATAGATATTAATTGCTATTGTTAATGCCGTAAAACATATTGGTAAAAAAATACAATCGATTATTTGAAAATGCTTTATTATGTCTAGTGGTTTTATAGCCGCGCTGTTATTGTAATAGTTACAAGACTATTCAGGAATTATGAAACCGACTTTTGTGGTATGGTAATGAAAACCTCACGTACAGTGTACCTAATAATATATATTACTTATTGTGGAATATGGATACGGTAGACTTATTTACCCAATGTCATTTTTTTAACTCAAGCGGATTGATTTTCTGTACTGTAATACGTATTAGGAAATGCAAATAAAGCGAACATGACTTCTTCGAATGTCTCTCTTCAGAGCAGGTCGGTGACCATTTCACTGGACACGTATTTATCCTGGACCAGTCTTCCAGCCTTGGATGAGGTTGGCGACCATTTCACTGAGCATATACTCGTGCTGAGCCAGTGTTCATGGTTTTCTAAAGGGAAAATAGTGTAGTGGGTCCCCAGGTTCTTTTACACCAGCCAGCTTCCACCATCAGCCTTCTGGTCCACCCACTGGCGTGAATTCCGATACCCCTTTTCTTTCCTTGACCATCAGCTGCAGTGGCTATATTTACTGTTTTGAAATATATGACCAAAATATGAGACCTGACCCACTCTGTGCAAGACTCTCCCATTTGTGACGCGGTCAACCCATGGTTTTTTTTAAGGACTGTCTTATAAAGCCACATATTAAACGCCTCGTTTTTTCTTAGTGTCCAGGACTCGACTCTTTAAAGTAGAACTGAGACAACACAACATTTGGTGAATCTCCAGCGAGTTGTACCTGGTGCATTATACTTTTCTCTAGTGAACATGTGAACACTGATATGTTATAATTCATTTCAGGGGTAGCCAACAAGTTGATAGCAAAGTCAATTTGTGTCAATCGCTCGCGATGTCTTAACTTACTTAACACTAATTGAGGACCTAGTCGTGGTGTTATGTTTAATGCTCTGCACTGTTATGTAATTCAGTGCCATGGACCCGTGCTATCTAAGTATCATACAATTGGCATTGTAGATACTTACTCTTACTTGGAATGTATATCAGCCATTTTTTTATATTTATAGCTTTGTTTGCTCGCGAGAGTGCACCTCATAGTGAAACACATTGTATAGTCATAGTACTTATCTATGCATTTCTCTCTCTCCACTCAGACTAAGCCTGTAACAACAAATCGATCGCGACACATTTTTAAGATAAAAACTAGATCTTATGCAAGGACTTTTTACATATATTTTTCCTTTCACAAACTCAATAGAGAAATCCATGTATTCTATCACCGAAGCCATAGCTTGTAAGCCACACGCCGTATTGAAAGTGTAAATAAACAAAATGAAAATTAAAAATCTTAAAATATTTTTTTTAGTCTTACGTACATAAAAATTGGCCACCCCTGATTTATTTGATTGATTCCAGTTCAAAGATTTTTAACCATTTATATGAGGACATCTCTTTTCAAATGACTAAAACTATTATTTTTTAATCGGCATTGTTACTGTTGCGTTTCATTCACAGATGGCACTGCCGTACATTTGTGCTGCCATAAAAAAGTTCAACTTTCTCTATTAATCAAAGTAACCAGTTTTTCGCAATGAACCCATGAAATATCTGACAATTATCATTATCAAGAATAATAATTGAATGTGCGTTAAAAATACTCCCAAGTTGCAAATTAGTATTTGAAATATTAAAAATAAATTGGGGTCATTTCTCCAGTGTGCAGTAATGGCTGATTCTGCTTCAGCTGTCAGTCGGGCTGGTGGGCGTTTTGACGATGAAATGTGTTTTAAAAGTATTAATAATCATGTAATCGCTTAGTTTATTCGAGTAGAATAATATTTATAAATTTCTGTGTAAATTAAATTATAATGTGCCCGATTTCGTCGCAGTGGAACGCATACACGAAAACAAATCAATTATGTGACATTTGTAAAATACAAAATGACGTTTTTTTCTGATGTGTTTGCTTTGTTTACGTAAATCTTTCTGAATCATCTATCGTTATACGTCTGCAGTGATGGTAAGTGATACATATCAGATATAATATCGCTGCATATCTATTACGCTCAATTACAAAATCAATTATTCGGTGATCGGATTTTAGTGTCGCGTTTGTTTTGATTTGTTATTAAATGCCTGTCACCGTCTGCGGCGTTTTACCTTCTTTTTATTTCTCGTTGTTATTCGTAAAAAAAACCCTCGTTTTATTTAGTGTGTATTTATTTAATTGTAGTGAAACGAAAATTAAAAAGTAATTATGAATTTAATGCGTAAATTACGGGGGGCCGCCACGATGGGGGGTTCAGACCCCCCGGAGGGCACCTCCAGCAGCTCTCCTCATACGCAATTGGGACTCATGCACCTGAAGAAGCTGTTCTCCGAATACACACACCCTCAACATCCGCTGTCAGATGCTGAGCGCGATGACAAACTATACAACATGCTTCCATTGTTTTGTAAGGTTAGTAAATACTCTTATCAGGATCATAAAACACTACAATCATTTATGTGTGGATTAGCACATTCATATGTCGGTTCAAATACAATTGTTTGTTTTATTGATTTGAGAAAATTGCAACAGTTTAACAGCTGAGTTGTAACCAAACTCCTATACTCCTAAACTTATAAATGTTTGGTTTTGTATTTAATGGGCATAAGTACCCCTTGATAATATTAAGTGCTTTCTCAAAACAGAAGTGCCTTAGTGCAGCACTTATATCTGAAAATAGACATACTAATTATAGCTTTCTCTGATGGAACAAATAATTTATCCCATAGGTGTTCGGATCTAGTCCCTCTGGCGATATGAATGAAAAGTTTTGGGATATATTAGCATTTTGTCAACAAGTTTCCAAATTGATGGTAACGGAGATAAGAAGAAGAGCCTCCAATCAAAGCACGGAGGCGGCGAGTTGTGCCATAGCCAAGTTTCTGGAAATTGAAAATAGCGAGGAATCAAGTAACGGCTGGATGTTGTTATCTGCCCTCAATTTATTGGCTGCGGGAGATCAATCCTTAGTACAGGTTAGTTATAACGATAAGCTTAATGTATATAAAAGTCTTTTGCTAACTATGTTTTCATGTAAACCTTATTTTGAAATTGAAGCCTTCTTTGGAGTCAATTGTTGTCAAACATTCAGGAATACTAAAGTAACTCCATTATTCATTTGGCTATTCAATATCTTTGCATTATTCATTTCTCCAATTAGATTTGCTCAGTTTTCCTCTGATGAATCATAAATATTTGCCTAATGAAACTCCTCAACAATATTAAACTACGTGAATTTGGTACTACCTCTATATTTCTCTTTATTTAATTTCTATTTATACCTTTCAATCATTCCAAAATTTTCACCAAATTATGTCACAAATTTCGATTACTTGTGATTAGATGAATAATTTAATCTTTAATCCATTGACTATATCAAACTTCTCTTCATTTTAATGATATTATGTAAACTGTGTCTGGAAATTGTAGGTCAAAAGTGATTATTGTGTATAAATAAAAAATGTTATGCTGACAATTTCGTTTTTCTGAAAATTCTTTTGGTGTCGTACCTATTATATAAAATACCTCTGTCCATTTATTCAGTTCAATTGACTTTTTTTATGATCGTTACTAGCTGGTTGGTAATTTTATGAAAATTACCATCTGACTTTTTTTTTATTTTGTAAGAGATTGAATATAAAATAATCGAACCATTGATCTGCTTCTGGATCAACAGAACAATTGGCTTACTTTTTGTAAGTACAGCTTTCAGTTTAGATATCAACATTAAAAATTATACTTTGCTTGAATTCGTGATTATTAACAATTATCATTGCAATCAGTGTCGTAAAACTAAAAATAAAATTTCTTACTGTCAATACAATTCGATAGAAGAAATCCTCCTGATAAATATGTTGTTTGCTTGTAGGTGATGACTACAGCAGCTGTTCCATCAACGTTAGTGAAATGTCTTTATTTATTTTTTGACCTTCCTGAAATGTCTGACGCTGAAGCCGATGCGCAAGACGGGAATAGTGAATTTACTCCTCGAGAGAGAAGGATTCTACTCCAAAAGATATTTGTACAGGTAAACACAAAATCAATATCAGATAACAATCATTTAATATTACAATTATAAATTACATCGGCATCGTTGGTTTTTTGTAATATGGCTTCAGTTCTGTTCAAAACCATCATAACCACCTCATTATCTGTTATCACTGGGTATCGGAAGTAAACAGAAATCCCATCATTGAATCAGTTATTAAAAAAAATTCAAACATAATATTTACTTAAGTTATTATATATATATTGATGTTTTGGAAAATTAAGCTATTATTTAATCTTTCGTTTGTTAGATTAAATAATGGCAGAGTAAGCCCTGTTATATTTCTTAGTTAGGCATAGAATGGTAAAATTAATAAATGTATTGTGTATTAAACTAAGAATGTTTATTTAATTATTTCACTAGTGCAAAAAAAATTATAAAAACTAAAACATATGCAAAATCTGTTAAAATATGCATCTTTTACTACAATAAAATTACTTGTGATACTCGACACTGTTGATAAGTTTTATCATTAGCACTCTGCGCTGTAATATTTATCTCACGTGAATTATACATTGAGTGTTTCCATATTTCGTCTTTTAAATTTGAGCCATATGGCGTCCCCATGAAGATAACACTAACAATATCTGTGCCAACCAACAAAACCAAACTATTTGAAAGCATCTGTTTTAATCGTACAGATTTTGAATGTGCACTGAAACCAGTGGGAAATAATCAAAGCTCAGAAAATCTGAGAATAAAAATAAAAACTGAAATATGGTATTGCTCTACCCAAGTAACCAAGTGTGCTATTCGCTAAACTATAAAATGGAAACCTTACAAATAAATGTGATTGCTAGAACTCGCTATTTAAGTCAACTATATATTTATTACTTAATTATTTATAAATGACTTATGACTTTTAACGCGTTGCCTTCTCCATTTATCAATAATCTATTTTATCACTTGTGAATTCATTTTGATTTATTGATTATTTCTAAAACTATTTTTATGAAGATTGATCTAATCTATGTTTGTTTATTATGCTTTGTAACTTTATTTGATACATCAGGGTTTAATAGATCTTATCGTTGGGTTATGTTAGGTAAATTAATATTTTCTGTCCACAGAGTTAGATTCTAAATCAGATACTTGTTTTGTATTTTGTTAATTCATAAAAAGTGAAATATAAGGGTTCTTTAAATTGTACCAACAATGTTACAAAAAGAGGTCAAATCTCTTTCTATTGATTAGATGAACCTTATAAAATCTTTTGTTTTAATTTTTTTATTATGACAAACATTATACTGTGTAAGTGTTTGTTTGGGCAAAAACAAATGTTTGCTTTTCTCAAAACTTTTCTACTCCCGTATTAATTATAATGAAATTTAACCTATGTATATTGTTTTAGGTACTTGTAAGGTTATGTAGCCACTCATTTCCGTGTGAAGAACTATCTAGAAAGGACGATCTGAGTTTATTGTTCTCGGCCATCACGTCCTGGTGCCCCGCTCACAATGTCATGTGGAGAAAGTCAGCCGCTGAAGTCTTAGTCACGTTGTCGAGGCATGGACTCACCCAGAACGTGGTCCAGTACATCCACAGTGAGTGCCAACATTATAAACAACTCGCCTAGTGCTTACTAACACGCTGAGTAAACATCACATGTTGTTTAAATGCATTGAAATTTCCGAGTTTAATATGGCTTGTTTGTTATAACAACTGAATGTATAAATATTACTTGTTTATTCTAAATGTTTATAAGTTGTTTTTTTTTAATTTATAGATAAAGGTTGTGTTTCTCTGTGTATTGAAAATATGCAGAGAGTTCCGGAGCTTTCTCCACTGGAGGTTAGTATTTATTTTAACGTAATCAAAGCCATAAATGATTATTGAATATTTGATGCTTCTTAATTTTTTACTTATTATGTTAGCAATACTTCTTAAGGTAAACAGTTTACATGTGGGATGGTGAGAATTTTTTTCTTTAGCACTTTTTCTTATGCGATTTCAGCTAGGCTACAATAACCAGGGGTTGTGGGTTCGATTCCAAAAAAATAATTAGATGATTTTTTTTGTGTGAACCATTCAGTTAAAATATTATTAGTATAAAGAAATCATGTTTTTTTTAAATAACCTAAATAAAAATTATCATAAATCTGCATTTTTTAAATAGTGTTACTGTAATAATTAATTCTTTTTAGGTTGTGGAGATGTTTGTTGCAGTATTTTGTTTTCTGAAAGATTCCAGCGACGTCAGTCAGTTATTACTCGACGACTTCCGATCGTGTCAAGGATACATGTTTCTATCAGAATTCCTACTTAAGTAAGTCAAACGGAACATTAACATGTTGCATGAACACCACGTTTGTTTCCTATTACATTATTTAGTACATGACCATTGGCATGCTAGATTTCATGTACAAACTTCTCGTCATAAAAGTACTTTATGATTTGCAGACCTATTATTAATGTTTCCTGTAGATTTTTGTTATTGTCAATTTCAGCTGTACAACACTGAATGCTTAATGTTATTTTAAATATCACGTGTTTTGATTTTACATTTTTTTAGCAGTTTATTTTATTTATTTTTTATTTGTAATGCACTTTATTTTTGTTTTGTTGCTGGAATTTTATTTGTTATTTCAGAGAGAGTAAACCCCACATTCCTGACTTACTAACTGAAGGGTAAGAAATTATTGTTTGTTTTTATTTTACAAAGATTAATTATTATATTCGGTAATTTTCTCTATTTTCATTTACATCATTGGTTACATCGACACTGTAAATGGGCAACAACTAAACTGCCATGTCATCAATTAACATTTAAAAGAATTGTTAAATAGTCAAAATCATATGAAAGAATACAAAGAAAATAAAAATATATGTTGTTTGTGAAAATCAATCAAACATTTATTTTCCTGCACCGATATGTTTATTAATTATCTTATTTTATTATGTTAAAAGTTTCATTAGATATATTTGTCAATGAAAGTGATAGAAAAAAAATTCTTACTATATTGAATGGGTTAATAATATAATTTATGGCAGAGGTGTCAAACTCAATTTTGCAGAGGGCCATATATTAAATTTAGAATGTGTAGGCGGGCCAGATTCAAATAAAATAAGTCTAAAAGCTCTAAAAAACATGATTCTTCTTTCTGTGACACATTGGGATCGCGGGCCGTATTGATACGGCTCGAGGGCCGGATGCGGCCCGCGGGCCGTATCTTTGACATGACTGATTTATGGGATACAATTTCCTTTATAATCATCAGTTTTAATATGACATAAATATTAACTTATTTATGATTATTTAAAAAATTGTTGAATATTAATGTCACTTATGCTAGTGCTTTCTCTGGAATTTTGTTATTTTTTGGCTTGTGTATTTGTACTACTTAGATACTTATATAAAATTGATATTACAGACTTGAAGAAGAAAGAGCACGTTCTGCCGAGGGCAACGCAGCTATCCGGAATCTGGTTTTGATGGTTTCATCACTATGTTCCTGCGGATACACAGAACTCCGACCACACCACGCCTCAGCGTCAGCACTATTCCAGCTGCAAGGGTTCGTCCTCCCGCAGCCATCTAACAGAGGACAGGCCGTGAGGAACATCCAAGCCTTTCAGGTAAGTAAATAAAGATAAAGTATATTGATACACAGATGAAGATAAGCCTCAGTTTCATATTCTCAGATTATCATTATCTTAAAACGTTTCTTTAAATTTTTAATTATCAAATGCTTACAATTTACTTAAAAAAAATTACCATTTTTTCATTCTGTGAATTTAAATTTACTATTCAAAAAACTACTTGATATTTCATTATTACATGCACAAGTCTGATAGACTGTTATGGTACCGAAACGTCTTTACATTTTTCCAAATCAGCCATCACCAGCTATCATCAGCATATAACTCTGGGTGGGTCTCGCTTGCCTCTAAAATCTTTCATCAGTGTCCTTTATCTAACCCTACTGCCTTTAAATCATTTTCTGCTTCAAACATACCTTCATTTTGGATTTCAGGTGCTGCAGTCTGTATTCATAAAGTCTAACTCGGCAGCTCTCTGCTGCACTATTTTGGATGCAATATCGAGTGTGTACCACGCAGACAATGCCAACTATTTCATCCTCGAGAGCCAAAACACACTGAGTCAATTCTCCGAAAAGATTTATATTAAGAGTCCAGAGATCCAAGAAAAATTCTTTGAGCTGCTGGAATTTATAGTTTTTCAATTAAATTTTGTACCCTGCAAGGAACTTATATCATTATCTATTCTACTTAAGAGCAACACGTCAAGGGCGTGCAGTATTCTGTGTATGAAGACGTTGTTAAATATTCTTAGGTTTGTAACTGTTCATTATAATATACATGTCTATGATAACTATACTTCTTACAAACAATTCACCTCAATTTCTATAAAATAGATTACCTTAAAAGTGACAGGCTTTATGACTTTCAAGTTGTGATTTTCAAGGTCACCAATCCATTACTTTTATTTTGGTTATTATTTTATCATACATTTAAATTTCAGACATAACATCATTTTTAAAGACGTTTACCGAGAGGTTGGCATGCTTGAAGTGTTTGTCACTTGTTTATCTCGATACGCCGGCCTCTTGAAAGACAAGCAATCCGAACAAGAAAGGAACACGTGTGAAAACGATGACCAAAAATCTCAAGACTCGAACAAAGCTCTATACAGCAACGAAACTGAAGTATCAAAAATAAACAATGGAGACGTAAAAGAAGCCCATAATAACACTCTTTTGAAAGACCTAATAAGCCCCGAAGAAGAAGAGCTGGGGTTCTTGGTGATGGAAGGACTCACATCGTTATTGAACAGCAATGCTAATAATTGCAATGTGTTTAGAGAATGCGGTGGAGCCAAGTGCATTCACAGTATGGTCGCTTACGAGGACTGTCGGAGTAAAGCCCTAGGTATTGACATTTATTTGTTTTTTTTAAACTTTGGGTCAAATGTGTATTGATGGAAGATCAGATGAAATAGAATCTGAGTAAATAAAAATGCATTCTTTTGTAAATTATAAACTTGTTAGCTTTCTACTTATTGATTTATTATTTTATTCAAAGCCAATTTGTGTTTATATTGTATTTGTGCAAACTCTCGAAAAACTACAAGAAGAACACCATAAAATATAGTTTATATTTTTTGATGATGGGTTGATGAAATGTTGGAATTAATTTACTGCATTTTCAGGTTTGGTGCGAGAGTTGGTTCTGAGTATCGGCGGTGAAGACGACATGGCTGCATTACTTGGAACGTTGCACTCAGCCCCTTCAAGCGCTTTGGTTTTGAAAACCCACATCCTCAAAGCATTGTTGGCTTGCTTGAGGGAATCCCATCGGACAAGAACAGTATTCAGGAAGGTGAGAGACCCTCTGAGAGTTCTCAAATAAATTGGAGATTATTTTAATGGTCTGCCACAGCACATCGAACTATATCCTAAAACATTTTAATTTGCAATTCAATAGATAAATAAAAAAATATATATTTACATATGCTTTGATTTAATGAAATTGATAAATCCTTGCAATGTTGAATAAACAAATATTATGTAATGAAATGCTCAATTCTCAGCTGTACTTATATGACTGTTTTTTTCTGCTCTAGGTCGGAGGCTTTGTATATGTGACAAGTGTGTTGGTCTCATTAGAAGGGAAATTAGGAATTGGAGAAAAACCAAACCGAGAACTTTTAACTTTACTTCATGTTGTATTCCACACCATAAGCACTGCCATGAGATTTGAACCAGCTAATGCCAAATTCTTTCACCATGAAGTAAGTTCATCTATAAAAATAAAATATTTAATTTGATTTGACTAATTTAATTTCTTGTATCTTACTTATAAGATTGCAATAAATATATTTTTAAATTTGTAATAATTGAATGAACTAATTATTCATAGATCTGCGCGACAAGTCTTTGTGATACTGTACGACTTCTGGGCTGCTTCACTTCTAATATATACCTTGAAAATAATACTGACTCTGTAGACCCACAATACTACGATGCTTTGCATTCTCTCTTCACTGGAAACATTCTCGATATAAGGTTAGATACTCCCCAGGTTATTTCATAAAACTTGAAGAATGACTTGACTGTATTTTTAACTATTCTTTTTTTATTTTTGACAGTATACCAGAAGACATTCCACCAGTACTGGCTCATGCTTGCATCATTATCAGACTGCTGTACGATGTTGCTTTGGATGCATTTGACAAACCTGTATTTTGTGGAACGCTCAATGTTCGATCACCGAGTCTAGCCAGACAAAACGCAGTTTCTTCAGAGGTAAAATTTAATGCACGCCTAAAATAAGACTCGACAGAATTTAGTCAAAGTTTCAAAAGATTCTTGTCTTTGATATAGTTCAGCTATTGAAAATAAATCATTTGTAATTTTTCTATTATTGCAGAGACAGCGATTATTGGAGAGTAACAGATCCTGTGTTTCTTCACTAAACCTGTCACCCCCCAACCCTGAACCCCTGGTGGTCCACGGTGGAGTGGTAGTGTGTCTGATGAAACTTTTGCCATCCTTACCGTCACTGTCTGAAGACGAAGTCAGCTCCGCCACAACGGCTCTGCAGGATTATCTTGCCCATGTGCTCAAGTCTCTAGTGAGGAGGTGAGAATTTCACAATCAATTAATTTTCCAAATCCAACTCTTCTTTTTGTGCATATTAATACAGAACTTGGATACCTTAGCAAAGAAGTGTTTCAATCAGATGTAGTTTTATTCACTCGGCATTTTTTCTTCAATATTTTTTTACACCAACTTGGTTACTTCAAAGTTTAAACAGAACAACCAGTTTATTTACTTGCGCATCAGAGAACTTTGAATACACAACAAAAAAATAGTTCTTGTTTCATTCTCGTGTTTCCAACATTTAGACTCCTGTGCTTAGGTCTTCTTCATTTCCTCGAGATAACTCCAATTGAGGAGTTGAAACATCAGAAATAAAAATAGTTACTGTAACTTAGATTAAATTGTAATTTTATGGTAACTTTGCAGTGAGCGGAACCAACAAGTGATGTGTGAAGTGGCGCTCACGGGCGTACTGCTAGAGGTGGGCAAAGCAGGCCTGCAGGATGAACAACACTGCGTACATGCCCCGCTACAGTACATGCTAGAGAGGCTGGCTGCTCAGGCACTGGAACCCAAAGACCTTAGGTAACATTCACATGTTTAAAACTTCTCCTTAAATCTTCCACACAATATTATTGTTCTTTGTAGATTTTGAGAACTAAAACGATGACATAATCTTCCATCGAAATGTAATCCACATAACAACTACTTTTCTTTAGGTTTTGTTTCAGCAAACAATAAAACATGCCTCATAGTTATTTTTTATGATTTTTTGCAGCCAAAAATGAAGCTAGTTTTTAAGCTCTCTGATTTTTTTTCCAAATTGCAAAATTTTTTAATACCAGTATAATGAAGTAAGTTCAAAGTATGAGCTTACATCTTGATTCTTTCACACAAATTACTAATTGTATTAGTAGAAAAAAATGATGAATCATGTACACCACAGGTGTAGTGTACATGATTCTTCCTTCCAGCATAAATTTTAATGATAAATTAATAAAACAATACCAAGCTATACCATAACTTTATTTATATATGCTTTCTCCCAACAGGGAATTCCTAAGAATGGGTAGTCCTTTGAACTGCATATCTCCCGAGCCCGGAGCACCCTGCAAGCCTGGAGGTCCTGTTCCCCTGACCAGAATCAAGACTTTGGTGTCCATGACCACTCCTAGAGATTACAGGTACCTGAACACACCATAAATAAACTGATATTACGATGTATGCTCTTCGTTATCAGCTGTTTTTATCACACAACCAACTTCCTCTTATGGTAACTGATAATGTGGTTATAAGTATCACTATTTTTATACTGTGGCTTATTTTAGATAGTAACTTGTTCTAATGATGATTAAGTGTGATGAACTTACTATACTAACCTCTTTTTTTTTTTTAATAACTTATTTTAGTCACAAGACTTAAAACTTATTTTATGTTATGATTTATCCATTATTTGTATAATATATAATTTATATATAATTCTGATAGGAAAAAAAATTGAAACAATAAAATTCTTAGTGAAGTTGTTGTTCTTTACAAAAAATTATTCAGAGTTTTTATGTATAATAACATCAAATGTTTAATAACATTACTTCCTCATAGAATTGTTCACCAGTAGCTCATAACAAGAAGCATTTACTCAACCCCAATCACTTTAAGTTCTTCAACCATGCCATCACCTTGAAACCCTCTCCTTCAGTACTCCATTGCTTCGTATTACTTATTTAAAAAAAAAACTGAAATTATTTGTTGATTTTAGTTAAATCTTAAATTAATAATCACGTATTCAGTATACTTAACAAATTTCAAATGTAAGCTTTATAATCAGAAGTATTCTCTTGTTTGATTATTTTACCATACTCTGTATTTTACTTACAGGTCTCATGGATCTTGTACACTGCCCCCGTTTGTGGAGTTTGATATGTCGGCTGAAGGGTTTGGTTGCCTGTACCTTCCAAGCGTGGCCCCGCAAGCCGCAAACATCAACGCTCTAGGACCACAAGACAATACAACCACCGGTGGAATTGGTGCAGGTATAAACAGAAATTATAATTATCTTCACACCTCTCTAAAGTTAAGGAATCACAGGTGTGATTTCAACACTCACCTCTTGAATATCGCGATCTGTGCTTTCACTTGCCGTTGCCCTGTAAAATATAATCATCCTATGATTTTGTGATTTATTGGGTGTTAAGCTGATGTTTTTTTTTCCCGACATTTTGATCTCAGTACTGAGATCATAAAGCACCTCAACACCCAAGAAACTATAAAATTATCAAATAAGAATGGCTATCAAAACCTATGAACACACACACATCCTTTGATTGTTCAATAATTGCCAGATATACTAAAAATCTTGGAATTTTCAATAAAAGTGTAAAAAATACACAATACTACCACAAATATTATCATATTCTACTTACTTATACGAATAGAAGGATACTCACATTTTTAAAAATATGATTACTATAAAACAATTATTATACACAAATATCCTTGAATGCTACATTTTTGATATTTTAAAGCTTAAAAATACTCAATTTTGGTTGAATTTCAGGCGATCGAGTGTTTCCTCCTCAAACTGGGCTCTCATACTCCACGTGGATCTGCGTAGACAAGTTCTCGGACCCACGCACTGACCCACACTGCGTCCGCTTGCTCACGCTGGTGCGCAATCTCAACAACTCTGCCCGTGATGAGCACCTCGTCTGCCTAGCCGTCGTGCTCTCTGCCAGGGACAAGGCCATCATTGTGTCCACCCACGAGACACTCGTTCCCCACAGTGAGTTACTGTCCAACTACCAAAATGTTTACATTTTACTTATCTGTTAAAAGCAGGTATATTGACGTGAAAATCGTCACAAAAGAAATCTATAAGTAGAAAAAACAGCCGCTTTTACAATTTTGTACTTTTGTGAAATTATTTAATGAATGTTATCATCATGTGCTTATATAGATGTTGGAGAATGGGAGCCAGAAGGCAGCGGAGAGTGTGGCGCACGTGTCTGGTGCCCCGATCTTCTGCACGAGGGCCAATGGCATCACCTCACACTAGTGCTCAACCGCGCCGTCCTCAAGAACTCCTCTTTCTCACTGTACTTGGATGGCCAACACATGCACTCGGGCAAGCTGCACTACATCAGCGTGAACCCTGGAGGAGGAGCAGCTACTCTCAGCGTTGCCAGTGCAGTGTATGGAGTCATCGGCACCCCCCCACCATGGCGACGCTACTCACGGTTAACATGGAGGCAAGGACCGGCTTTACTGCTGGAAGAGGTAAATATGAAGTTAAATATTATTTTACTATATAAACTTTAAAAGCTGTCAACAAAATCTTATGATTTTATGACATGCAAAAAATCCTGAAGAAGTTTAATTATAACATGCACAAGTTATTGATAGAAGAACATCAATAATCACACATTAACCTCGTTCCCAAGATCTACAACATGTGGCATTCAAAAACTCATTTCCATACAGCTCAAAACCTTGTGTTTATAGATTATATAATTCAAAAACCAATGTACCCCTATTAAGTTATAAGATGTTTATACAGACCTGCAAGCACAATACAAAATATTGGCATTGTGTTTTATGATTAAAATAATATTCCTATTCGGAAAATTAAATTACATAAAATTTATTGAACTAATTCAAGAAAATTCATGTTACTTTTTTTAGGTTCTTAGTCCACAAACAGTTGCAACAATCCACCAACTAGGTCCGCACTACGTCGGCTCTCTACAATCACCGTACATCGCTGGTCCAAATCAAGAACCCCTCACACCACTAGTGGCCGAAGAAAAAGTGATATTCGGCCTCAATGCCAAGGCCATGTCTCAACTGACTCTGGCCAAGATCCGCAAGGTCTACAGCAAGTGGGACAACAAGGCCATCGCCAAGCAACTCGGGATGTCCTCTCATGAGAATGCCACCCCCATAAGGATCCTTCACAACTCAGCAGGGCATCTCACAGGCCCAGCGCGGTGCCTAGGGGGAACTGTAGTCGGATATCTTGGTGTCAGAGTCTTCTGTCCGAGACCAGCTGCTATTATGGTAAGTTTTTAGTATTGAATAACTTTCTTTGGATAAATTAATTTTTGTTACTGAACTTATGTATAATTTGGGATACTGAGCCTTTTATATCTCACGGATTTTATTCATAAGAGCTTGAAGTGAGGTTGTTAAACTCCTTGCTCGGTTTATCTGGGTAAAGTTATATTCTGTGTTTGGGTTTTAAAAAAATATATTTATTTTCAGATTGACACGGTGGGTGGCTGCTCGGTTCTTCTCGGCCTCATTGCCATGGCACAAGACGTGGAGAGTCTGTATGCCGGAGTCAAGGCTCTAGTCTGCGTCGTTCGCTCCAACAAATCTGCCCAGGCTGAGATGGACCGTAGGAAGGGCTACCAAACTCTAGCCATGCTACTGAAAAGAAAACGGCAGCTCCTCAACTCTCACATCCTCCACCTGACATTCGGTCTTGTCGGTACAGTCGACAGCCAGAAAGAGACATCTTCCATTCCGAATTTGATGGCATTCCAGGTGAATTTTAAACATATTAAAATTTTTTATGTCTCAGCAGTGTCGTATTGCCATAACATTTTATGACCTTAAATGAGCTGTATTTGTATTTATTTCACTTTATCTTTCCTCTTCAGGATCTCATCTGCGAGTTAGAAGTGTGGCTCGGTGCACCGGGAGGTCTGATCAAGTCTCTTCTGGAACATCTACTAGAACTTGGCACCGAGGCAGCCCACCGGACTCACAACTTGCGCACGATGCGCGAGCTCCAACTCGTCAATAAACTGCTTCACATCATACCCGAAGTCAAAAATTTCAACACAAAGCAGGTCCTTCTTCAGCTACTCAGCGTCCTGCTAGGTGGGCAGCCTAGGCCCAATGATCTTCTGTACTTCGGGCAGTTCATAGTCTCGACTGTTCCTCCATCGAATCAGAGTGAAAGAGAGTTGAACTTGAGGGAAGGAGATTCAGATAAGGAAGGGGAAGGAGAGCAGGTGCTACTGAGGAATAGATGCCTGCAGTTGCTGCACGGGCTGCTTTTCACACAGAGGAACACTGTAAATGGAATAGTCTGCGAGGAAATCGCGAGAGTCCTCGGGACTGACTGGCTTTTGAGCTTTATGCAGACTCACATACATTCCACTACTGTGATATGGGCCATGAGACTATTAGTAATCTTGTGCGCTGGACAAGGAACTCCTTCAGCATTACTTCAAAGGTACATTTAAATATATTTTTAATGATCTTACTTTTATAATACATCATAAAAATCAGTCAGCAGTAGCAAGTTGAATGTGATGGGTCAGTTAATTTTATAGTTTTGTTATACTTTTAAAATATGGGCACTGATGATATTTATTTTAAAAAACATTCCACTCACAAACTTGTTATAACAATGTTTCTAACTAAACACAGCACTAAAGTGATAGAGATACTAATATAATTCAACATTTAAGAATTTTGAATACAAATTGTATATCTATTAATTTTTGTCAGATTCCGAGATGGTCAAGGTAACGGAGGCTGGCTGCGGCACACGGAGCTGGTGGCTCACTCACAGCAAGTGGGAGTCGTCCTCGGAGGCTCCGTTACTAATGGAGGACAAGTCAAAACAGACCTTCTGCACATTCCAGGCTTCCAGATGCTAGGATGGTGAGCCATTTAAATTATCCATTTAACTATACATAACAAAAAATTGAGTTTCACTCTTTTAAATAATACAATGCTGCTATGAATATTCTTTTGAAGCAATGCTTCAACACTAACTCTTTGAAAGGGTCCAGTAAGAACATAACAATAGTGGGGTACTTTCATGAGTTTTTTGGTTTAGGCAAGTCTGGCATGAGTCAGTAGACATACAAATTGAGCCAACAAGCCACCTTATTTTTTTTTTCAACCAAATTTATATCTAATCATGTATGAATTTTTCTTCCAGGATAATGCCTACACACTTAGAGGTAGGCGAGCTTTACTTCCTGCTGGTAGGGCTGATGCTCGGTCAGCCTGTACGGCTGCTCCCTGCCGATACTCGCCTGGCCATGGACACGGTATGGCCGTTCCTGTGGGGGATAGCCCCCACCCCCAATGCCTCCACCAAGCAGAGCATGGCAGCCGTAGCATCGCGCATTTCGTTGTGTCCTGAAGCCATGATTGTGCTGTTGTCCATGGTACGCTGCCTCATCCACCACGACCAAACTACACTTCCTGAATGGATCAAGGACCACCCTGTAACTATTGTGCAGGTAATAAACTTATCTTGTTCAAAGTGTTTTAAATTATTATATATACTCAATGTCTCATATATGCTATGTCAAATTTGTGACAAAATTTTCAATGAATTATTAATAGAAATATGTCTGCATGTCTGCAACATTCCATGTTAAATTCTGCACTATTTAGAAAACGTTGAACAACAATATCCTACCGTGTTATTTCATCTTAAATTGTCATTAAATAGAAATTTTATTTTCATTTTATTTTTCTAGGTTCTGTTCTCTTTATACCACAACTTTCCTGATTTCCCTCCAACCGTCATGACTGCAGAAGTCCTCATCGCTTTAGCTGCGACTCTCTTCACTCCAGCGCAAGTTGAAGATGCACCGCCCAGTAAGTACAACTTTAGCATTCCACTTAAAATGTATCATACATTAAAATGTGGTAAGCTCTTCTGAGACATAATTTATATCATATGTTTTTTTATCCACACATTGTTTGTTATTAGGCGCTGTTGGAAATGAGAGTGGTGAAGGCTCCGGAGCTTCAACCCCTGCTTCCGATCAAGAAGCTCCCGTTATAGTTGGCTCCGTTGACTACCTCAAAGATACCAACATCAGCCTCACTGAGCACCCGGCTAGGAAGTTTGTGATGGACTTCTTGCGGGTCATCGTAGTTGACTCGCTACCGCTTAGTGTCACCAGCAAGCAGGCACCGGTATATATATATTTCATTGTTTTGATAAAAATAAACTATATAAACTGGCACAATGGTTTAGTTTAGTTGACAATTAAATTTTCTCTCCAGTACTTGCTCAAATCGTCCAGGGTTCCTTATTTAATGATAGCAAATTATTACAAAACCTTTACTTTTTGTTCTGTGTTCACAACCAACTCAGGAGGGTAACTTCACAGTCCTCAAAAAATTCTTACAAACATTCTATCAACTATTCCTGTTTTTTTTATTATTATTATTTAAAGAAACTGCTTTTAAATTGATTGTCATTTAATAATTATCAGGTGATAGATTTGGTTTTGGACGCGTCCCCACCGAATGCCAGTAACAACCAACAAGTTGAATATCAAACTGAAGTTCTTTCTACACTGATGGAACATCTCCTATCGACCGATGTATTCTCCAGTGAGTCCAACGTTGCCAACGTTTGCTACTTGGCCGCAAGGCTTGTAGATAAGCTGTGGCAAGGACAACTATCAAGAGATCCTCATGAGGTAAACAAACGGCAATATAATAATCATAGATTGATATACTTAAATTTATTTGTTTAAATATAACAATAAACGTGTATGGCTAAACATGTAACTCTATGAAATATTCTATTTGATTTTTTTTAAATTGATTAATTTTTTTTCCAGGTCTTTGACTTCATTGTGAAGCTAGTGGTCCAAGCAAAGCGCAAATCAAACTGCGTCTCACTAGAAGGCTTGCACCATTGTCTGAATAGGACAATCCTTTTCCTACTGTCTCGCACAACCGACTCAATAGCCGACCAGATGTCGGTGCTGGAGGCCCTCCACAAGCTGACGACCAACCGTCTCCTCATATTCGGTGCTGGCAACCACGAACTGGAGTTTGTCGGCTGCTTGACTTACTGCTTGCTCCAGCTGAGCGCTGACATGAAAATATTATTGGATTCCCACATGAAGACAACGTGGCATGTCAATCCGCATAGTGATCTGGAAGCTAGAGATGACAGGCTTACACAACACCAAGGTTAGTCTATCACAAGTTTCTCTGCTACAGTATGAAAATTCCCTTGTAAAAAATGTGTTTTTGGATTGATCTAGTGATAGATTAGATTGATTCTAGTTCTTCAAGTATTCTTTAGTAACAATGTCAAAGCACACCATTTCAAGGGACAAAATATAATTATAAATTGAATATAAGTATTTATTTTTAAATTAATAAGAGAGCTGGCTTGGCTTAAATCTTCAAAAAGAATATCTTATTAAATAGAACACTTGGCTGGAAAATCTATGACTTATTAAACTATCAGAAATGTATTGGCTCAGGACCAGGACAATGGTGTGGCAGATGAAAAGTTTTATTCATTGTTTCAGGGCGTAACCTGATGGCAGGAGCTGCAAGGCGAGTATGGGAAGAACTCTACGCTTGTAAGAAACCGGCCATCGAAGAAGTTTTCAAGATAACACTTGTTGCTCCTGTCGCCAACGCAAGGGCTCCTGATCTTGGAGCCGTAAGGGAGCAGCTGTGCGAGAGTGCCACCAAACTATGGCTTCATTACGTTGACTCGGAAAGAAAGGTCAGTGGCTTAAATAAGCAGAGTAATAAATTGATTATTATTTATTTCTGAAATGCAAAAAAAATTTACTCATTGGTTTTGTTATAGGCATCATATCGTATCCCATGGGAGCTTCATAATCAGATACAATCCAAAATCCAAAAAGTTACCGGTGGTCTTACTCGATTAGCAAGCAGAACCAAGGTCAAGAAAGAAGATCCGGCGAGAATCAAAGTCAATCTTGATCAACAGCAGGCCATATCTTACACCGATACTCATGTACAACTCGTCAGGTAATAAGTAAACCCTTTAGACATTTTTAACCACATTAAAGAAAAAAGGAGATGTATAGTATGTGAATCCATATTTACTAATGATCTCTGATGATACTTTCATGTTCATCTCTGTTAAATATATATTAGACATTCAATTCGTGGAAAGAATGACTTTTAATGTTTGGTTTAGTAATTAAAAAATCATAACTGTCCAGGTGAAAGATTAAATACTGATTCCTTTTATTCTTCTGTAGGGAGCTGTGGTCCCTGCGTTGCACCCAACACACAAACACACAGCAACATACACAGCGCTACGTCCACCAAGAGTGGGTACAGGCTGAGTCGGAGCTGGTAAGAGAGCGCGGCCTGTGGGGCCCTCGCGCTGCGCCACCACTGCACAAGTGGCTGCTCGACACCACCGAGGGACCCAACCGCATGCGCAGAAAGATGCGCAAGAATGAACTATTTTACCAGCACTATCCGTACCGCCCAGAGATGGATAACCCTGAAAATGTATGTCATAACTTGTCAAAATTTATAGTGTATATCTTAAGTATATTTAGGAAAAATTATTTTCGTCAATCGGACTTTCTAAAGTAATGTCATATCTTTAGTTTGTTTAAACCCTAAGATCTTTTAGATTTGTAATTTTAACAATCTTTTTTAACTTGCGTCATTCTGTTTTCAGAAACAGTTTAAGTACAAGGTCGCTCACAGCTTTGATAGTAAAGAGTACTATAGAGTGTACCAGCAATGGCGAACTGGAGGTTCAGGTCTTGGAGATACTGACCGAAATGACAGTATGGGTTATCCTGTAGAAACTCAAACATCTCTTGCGATTGAAGATAATGATGGGTTTGTTCATTTTATTGTTGAATGCATATTGTGATAAAAAATTTATTCATATTTTAATTTATTTTAAATGCGATAACAGATCAAAGGATGCGCAAGATATCAATGGAAGCTCTCCATCCAGTTTAGTTGACAAACTCGGTGGTAAGAGGCCAACATCGACATCTATTGATGCCAATGAAGATGGAAAGGAAGAAGAAGACGAAGAGGAACAACCACCGCCTCCTGATAATCAAACACTTCTGAGACTTTTAGAACACCACGAGAAGGTAGCAAACAAAAAAATTTCATAAATCAACTAGTGCACTTTATGATCGAATATTTATTCTAGTGTTTATTTTTAACCTCTTCTAGATCACTCACATGTTCCGATGTGCCAGAATCCAAGGTCTCGATACCACTGAAGGCCTGCTTCTGTTTGGAAGGGAGCACTGCTATGTGATTGACGGATTCACTCTGCTGAAGAACCGGGAGATTAGAGACCTGGATAGCTGTCCCGCTGACTACGAGCCCATACTGCCAGCTAGTCAGGGTTGCACCAACACCAAGGGTGTTCCGAGGCTGTGCTCCAAGTTTTCTTATGAAGATATCAGGTGTGTTGGCACCACCACTCCCAATAATTACTACTATTTTAATTTTAACATTTTTTTTACTTTGTTAAAATTTAATTCTTTATAAGCTTTATCTCAGTTGTTTTCTTATTCTGTTGTCGTAATTTTTATTTTATATATTGAATATTAATAATTCTATGTATGACACTTCAATTATATTTTAGGGAAGTACACAAGCGACGTTACCTCTTGCAGCCGATGGCTCTAGAAGTGTTTTCAAGTGATGGGCGTAACTACCTATTATCTTTTCCACGAAAAGTTAGAAATAAGGTAAATATACATGTTCCTATGACACAAATATATTTAACTCATAAAGAACACATCATATCCTTAGTTTTTACTTCTACAATTGACTACTACAGGTGTATCAGCGCTTCATGTCCCTTGCTACGGGCATCTCGGACAGTGCGGCTGCTTCCGTGGCAGGGCAACGACGCGGTGTAGCTGTGGAGCAACCGCAAGGTCTGCTGGCCAGTCTCATTGGAGACACCTCTGTCACACAGCGATGGGTGGTTAGTATCTGCATTTATCAGCTCCATCATATAACATATAATTACAAATTATAGATGAGTCATCGTATATTTTTTTTATATTATTTGATATATTCTTTAAATTATCTTAGATTGTCCCTAATGAATTCCTTTGATATAAAAATTAATTTTACAATAATCAATACAATGCTTTAATGGGTATTATCATAATTAGCATTTTGTTTAAATACTAAAACAACATAACAAAATTTTGAATTTTTCAGCGTGGCGAGATATCCAACTTCCAATACTTGATGCACTTGAACACACTGGCGGGGCGCTCGTACAACGATCTAATGCAGTACCCGGTGTTCCCGTGGATCCTCAATGATTACGACTCGCACGACCTTGACCTCACAGACCCCAACACCTTCAGGGACTTCTCTCGACCCATGGGCGCCCAAAGCCAAGATAGACTCGAACAGTTCAGGAAAAGATACAAGGTAATGAATAAACATATAATACTTTGCCCAGTTAACATTTAGACAATCTAAATAAATATATAGTCAAATTAACCACTTAAATAAACTTGATCAGGAATAGATTTCTCAGTTGATAAAGTGACCTTTTAAACGCCTTGTAGTTTTCATTGTTTTCAACATAAAATTATCAATTCCAGGAATGGGACGACCCACACGGAGAGACGCCACCTTACCACTATGGCACTCACTATTCCTCAGCCATGATAGTCTGCTCTTATCTTGTGAGGATGGAGCCGTTCACTCAACACTTCCTGCGTCTGCAGGGGGGGCATTTTGATTTGGCAGATAGGATGTTCAACTCGGTAAAAGAGGCCTGGAGATCTGCTTCAAAGCATAACATGGCTGATGTCAAAGAACTGATTCCGGAGTTTTTCTATTTACCTGAATTCTTATGCAATTCAAACAACTTTGATCTTGGTTAGTTTTACTTCAAACTTTGTTATCATTATGCATGTAAATTAATATATTCATATGCATTGAATGTGTTAATATCAATCTGTATCTTTTCAGGTTGTAAGCAATCTGGTGTAGCTTTGGGAGACGTAGTGCTTCCGCCCTGGGCCAAGAACGACCCCCGAGAGTTCATCAGAGTCCACCGAGAAGCTCTTGAAAGCGATTATGTTTCTCATCATCTCCACCATTGGATAGACCTTATCTTCGGATACAAACAGCAAGGCCAACCTGCTGTGGAGAGTCTGAACGTCTTCCATCATCTCTTTTATGAAGGAAACGTTGATATTTACAAGTAATAAATATTAAAAATATTCACATCTAATAAATAATATCATATTTTTGTTTAGTAGAAGTGTATGTATTTGTTACCCGATTTACAATGAACAAGTATTACTTAATGTCTTGTCAGATCTGACTGTGTAAAACAGACTTTAGGATATAAGTGAGAATATTATTACTTGGTAAAAAAATCCTTCAAGTATGCCTTGAAGGTTACAAAAATCTAGATTCCATACACATGCTCTCTTGTCTCTGAATTTTACGAAGATCTTTGATTGAAGAGAACTAACCATATCAAGTAATTTTTCTTATTATTATTTCTTTTCTTCTAGTATTGACGATCCATTAAAGAAAAACGCTACCATCGGCTTCATAAACAACTTTGGGCAAATACCAAAGCAGCTCTTCAGGAAGGCCCACCCCAGCAAGAAGATGTCTCAGAGGAGCTCTACCATCCTGGACCCTAACATCATCAACCCGACTGTCGGAATTACTCCCCCAGATAAACTGTTCTTCCACAACCTGGACAATTTGAAACCTACACTGCAACCGGTCAAAGGCACGTCATTTTCTGCTCTTTAAAAAAAATTGATCTGTGAAATTAACTTATATTTTAGCAATGTCGAACAATATGCACACATGCTTATCTTCAAATCATTTTTAATTCTTCTCACTTCGTTAATTTGTCTATTCCAGAAGTTAAAGGCCCCGTAGGTCAAATATTATATACGGACAAGGCAATTCTCGCAGTGGAGCAGAACAAGATCTTAATGCCTCCTGCCTTCACCAAGTATGTCGCGTGGGGCTTTGCTGATCACTCCCTGAGAATAGGAAACTACGACAATGACAAGACAGTGTTTGTCTGCGAGACAGTGGCTCAGGCCTGTGGAGAAATCGTCTGCTGTGTGTGTCCATCGGCCAAAACCCTAGTTACTGCCGGAACCAGCACTGTAAGTAATTCATTGTTTTTATTATTCTTTAAAAAAAACAGTATAAATTTCAGATTTTCCTCCCAAGTCATTTTCTGCTGTATATATGATAATAAATTGATGTTACTTCACAGGTGCTGACTGTATGGCAGTATGATGCAAACCGCAAGCTATTGAGTGTCAAGCAGTGCCTATACGGGCACACGGAGGCGGTGACCTGCCTGGCCGCCAGCCCTGCCTACAATGTAGTAGTCAGTGGCAGCCGGGATGGCACGGCCATTGTGTGGGACCTGTCTCGCTGCCTGTTTGTGAGGCAGCTCATGGGACACACGGGACCCATCGCCGCCGTTACAGTCAATGACTTGACAGTGAGGAATTTAATTAATAGGAATAACACTGCATTTTATGGCCTATCACTCACATAGAGCTGTGTAGCTGTATGCTTCTCTCTCAGATGACCATAATTAATTAATATTCATGAAATAATATACAGTGTGGTAGCTTTAAATTAGTGGTATATTCATGTTGACAACATGTTTTCTTAGGGCGACATTGCAACTTGTGCTGGTACCTGGCTACACGTCTGGTCTATTAATGGCGACATCCTGGGCTCAGTGGACACCTGCGTGGGGAGAGCTGATAGAATGCAGCAGATTCTGTGTGTGGCTTTCTCACAGACCAGGGAGTGGGATCCTCTCAATGTTATCATCACTGGATCAACAGATGGTGTTGTCAGGGTAAATTTAAATTACAATACTTATTAAGTTAAAATGTTTAAATTGATTTTTATTAATTTTGTTTATGTTATTTTTCAGATGTGGTCTGTTGACTACGTGCAAGTGCCTGCAGATGAAGACTTACCATTTGAAAATGTTCCTCCATCACCGTCTAATTTCAAACAGAAAGCTATCACATGCAAGAACTTAAAGCTCTCTGCTGAGTGCAGCCTGAGCGACAGTGAAAGGACCCCCATCACCAAAAATATCCCCGACTCCACCAGCAGTGCCAAAAAACGAGTTGAGGAACTCGTTAAACAGATTAGCTTATCTACAGATGACAATGGTTAGTTTTTGTAATATTTTAGGACTATTACCGAAAGATACTAAATGATTGAATGAAAGTTTTTGAGTTGATTTGTTTCAACCCTTATATTTACTTTGTGGCGTACAAGGATATTATACAATTATAGGGTTTTTCAAAAATCTTTTCATCTGAGAGATCTTAAAATTAAATAAATACAGCAGATTTAATTGTATGCTCTTTGGCAATCAACAACTGGTTTTTTTTTTTTTTTTTTTTTCAATTTTCCAGTTATTTTCAATAAGCCTTTTGTAACCAATTTAGTAAAATAATTTCAAGTGTGGTCACAAAATATTGATTATCTGAAAATATCTGGGTTTTTTTTCATATTGTCAAATTTATTCAGGTACTCTGGCAAAATCAGGATCCGAAAGCTCACTGTCGGAAGCAGGAGACACAGCGAGCACAAAAGAATCTTCTCGAAGGCACGAAGAAAAAGAAACATGCAGTGACAACGAAGACAACACCTGCGCCTACTCCAAGGACAACTGTGAATACCCTTCAAATGAGAGACCCGACAACTGCAAAATCAGGACCGAGAGCGGAGGTAGCGACCGAGAAGAATCCTTCAACTCGGAATGGAACAGGACTCCCTCCATTCAGAGCCAAGAAGAGGAACAACCCGGCTCTAGTGACACACAAATCGAAGAGGCGAGGCAGCTGCAGAAGCAGGGCGCCGTTATTCTGCGCAGGAAATCCAGAGGAAACCCTTTATTTAGAAAAAGTGAGGGTGAGTTTAGACACTTGTGTTTAAACTCCATTTTGATGTTTTTTTTACTAACCTTACCTAACAGTCCAGATGCATGTCTGCTTCTCAAATCTTGTAACATAAAATTTAAAAATAGCCTTCAAAATACTTGGAGATTCAACTATTGACTACAATTAGTATAAACCTTCGTATAGTCCTTTAATAAACGGTAAGCTATCATGTCATTTTTCGTAATTTTCGTGGACTTAAATAAATAAATAAGGCGATGAACATCAAAACATGTAATCTCAATAAGCAGCTCTTAAGGTTTAATTATTGTATTTTTCATTTATTCAGGAGGTAGCATGGGCGACTCCACAGACTCTGGTAGCATCCCAGCCTCGGCAGAGAGCCCCCTGCCAACCTCCACAGCTCACGCCGACTTCTCGGGCGTGTCTCAGGACGACATATCCTACCCTCCGCCCACAGGGGGCATGAGGGCCAGCAAATCAGACACAAGCCTCACCGACTCTTTTGTTGTGATACCTTCCACTACGAGTGTAGCACAGATCGATGATTCTAGCGCCAAGAGGAAAGCTTTTCAGACACAGAATCACTTGAAAGAAGGTATAGAAGGATTTAATATGAAAAAATATTATTATATCAATTATTTATATTTGTTTAATCTTCAAATATCACACTGAATATAAAAAACATTTTTTTTGTAAATATTGTTTACATAAACTTCTTTATAAACATTTGCATGAAATAAATACCATTTTAACTGTTCTTGTCTTAAAGAAGTGTGCTGATGATCTGTAGTAAAATTTGATGTAACATATGAATATATACTAGAAAATTCCATGAATATTGAGCCATACTAATATAATGGCCAACTAACAATTCACTGGAAATTTATTTATTTTCAGGGTTAAAATGGCAAAGGCAGCTGGTGTTCCGGAGCAAGCTGACAATGCACACGGCTTATGACAGAAAAGACAACACGAGCCCCGCCTCAGTTACATGCGTGACTGCTGCCAAGGGGGGACGAGGTGTGGCAGTAGGAGATGCTAGGGGACGTGTAAGTACTCCAACTATATCTACCAATGCCCTTCTACTATCATCAAGAAACTCAGAACAACGTCAAATTTACAATAAATTAACTTGTGCTATTTTTTTTCTTGTAAAGTTTACACAGATGTATCTTTAATTTGACATACGAAGAATAAGGAAATAAGAAAAAATCAATATATCTTGGCTTTGTTTTAAAATGTTATTTTATTCATTAGATATTCCGATGGGCGGTGTGCGAAGCAGGAGGGCGCGGTGGAGACCACTGGGTGCGCGACGCAGGCGCCCCGAGCTGTGCAGCGTGCAATGCTCGCTTCACTCTTTATGACCGCCGCCACCACTGCCGCAACTGCGGGCGCATCTTCTGCGGTCGCTGCTCACGCTACGAGGCACTCGTGGCACGTCTTCGCATCCTGCGCCCCGTGCGTGTCTGCCAAGCCTGCCATGCACAGCTCAAGCGGGCTGATGCTGACGCTTGAGCTGTTGCAAGAAATACCAAGTTTTCTGATACAATGAAACTTAGATATTCTCACCTCTTGTGATTGCTAAGAACCCAGAGATGAATGATTTATTTTGACAAATTTTCTTATAGATGAATCTTTAGAATTGACAGCCGTAAAAATTGGCACATACTATCCCAAAGGTATATTGCATATTTTGTATCCTAACTTTGACACTTCAAGGAATATAGTAAAGTTATTTTGTGTATTGTTAATGATATTGAAATCTATATTATATTGAAATCAAACTAAATCAATTGAATATCTGGATTTTCAAGTGGAGTGATCCATTTGAAAGTATATTATTGATGTTTATCTGGCTGTTATGATTAGTCTTATACACATTTATGCAAATGTCGCAGTCCCAATAGTCGGACTGTGCTAGCATCGATTATGCGCCCGTATCTCTGCGAAGACACAAGATTATTCCAAATGTTAGTATTATTGTATGTTTAACCGAAATAAGTATTTAAATTAGATATTAATATATTGAACTATTTATTTTATATTTATAATTTGACATAACATTTCATCAAAAGACGTGATGCTTTTGCATTAAGATTTTTTTCTTTTCTTTATTATTTTTATATTAACTGCTCATTCCTCGATTATGTGCTGATGATGTGTACTAAAATTATTGCTTGACTTATTTTTTTTCTTTGAATATTTTTGAAACATATAATTCTAGCTTGAAGGGATCGTTAAGTAAATCATAACATTTCAAAGTGGTCTGCAATATGGCCCAATATAATTGAATATTGAACAATTTTTTTATATTTTAATAGACTTTAGATGTTTTTATTATTATTTGTGAGCTGACTTCAGGCACAAGTTCAATTTATACATTTTTACACATTTACAAATATACCTGAGTCATTATTTTTCTAATCATATATAATTTTACCTAATTATTTTATATATCACATTCAAGAACAATTCTTTTACAAATCCATTATTTTATTGAAGTTTTTTGACAAGTATTAATTGCACAGTATTTAAGAAAGAATAGAATGAACTAACTTATAAGATTTAATCGAAACTTTATTTATTATAAATTAACATTATTTTTATTCAGAACAAATCCTTGAGAACAGGAATAATTTATTTAAGATGACAACCTAATCCATTCGTATTGTTTAATTTCACTACATATCTTCTTTGGCTGCGGAAGTAGGCATTTGTATTATCGTAATTGAATCTATTAAAATACATATTGAATATAATATATCTACTTTATCTTTATTCAAATAAGACTAACGACTTCTCTGTCACACTTTTCTATTGGATGTTTTTGACTAAAGCCAAACTAATTGTTATACTTGTCAGTTAACAATAACGGAGTAATGTCGAACTTATTAATAAATACCTCAAAGATTGTCCGTGTACAAGAAACTCTTTTAATGAGGTTTAAAAATGGCGATTACCTACGCAAATCAATCATAGATTAAGAATACTGCCAAAGTTGACATTTTCTACTGTAAAGAATTTTTCTAAGAATTGCTTGAGCCAATTCTTTTAACGTAAGAAATTGAAAATTGCTTCTCGTGAAATTAACAAGATTGGATTAGCAGAAGTGTAGCTGGAGATTTCTTTTATTAGTGATTCCTGCTCGGTTCTTCGTCACCATTCTACCGTCACGCGTGTCTCACCATTCCTTTGCTGTGTTTGCCTTTATAATTTAACCACAGATCATCGAATCGGTTGAACAACAATTTTTAAATGATTTTTAATTTTTTTGTTATATCTTGCATATTAGTTAAAATATTTTATTTTTGTGTACAGGTTACTTTTGAGTGGGTCTAAGAAAATTTGTGCAGTGCCAAATGGTTAGGTAGTTTGCTTTTTAACTACTCACTTATTTCCTATGTTGATTTATGTACTTCTTAAAAAAATTACACGCTAAGTATGATAAGAAAAGTGTATACTTTAGAGTACTGGAACTGCTTCATTCATAAACGCGGATTAGGCGATTACCAAATGTAGACTGTTTCCTTAATCTCACATTGAATAATGTCAATTATAGTTAAAGTTAAATTATTTTAAATATTATGTTCGGCATGAGTAATTGCATTCTGCATTAATTTCTCTTAATATATGAATATTTGTATCTAATCAAAACGGTATCGGCAGCAGAAATACAATATTTGTAATTAATTGGTAATATTGTATAAAACGTAAACCTATAACGTGTACTTAATGTAATGATTGTATTTAATGTTACACGAAACTCATCAATTGAAGAATAATAGATGTAATTCGTATAATTGTAATGTAAGAGGAGGTATCAGAAGAGCTGCGCTCACTTTGCACCGGTAGAATTTTGGCTCAACCACTGACGCCGTGTTATGATTAACTAGTGTATAAACCTAAGCAACTAGTACTAAAGCGTTTGCTGCAAGCTCAGTAACCCATTCTTCTTATTTGTATCTCTCGAGTAACTCCGTGTGGCTTGCAACAGCTTTCCTCGTCAGGGAATGGTCGTCTTCACCAAGGGCTTAGAAATTTATGACAATAATCACATGAAATTAATATTTTTTTCTATAATGATATTGAAATTGATATCTCTATGCAGTGTTGTGCGATTGAGTGTTGTCCCGGATGATATTGGCGGAAGGCATTTTGGACTGATTTCAAAAATTGTATTTGATAAATTATTTTGCCTAGGCCATATTTATTTTAAAATATTTACTACATTTTTTTATAAGATCATTGTATAAACTTTTGGTGAAATATTCAGCCATATGTAATTAATATATTTTTTAAAGCGGCAGATTCATTTATATTATTTATTTATTTTGAAGATGATTATATTGTTATCGGTTTGTTACACACAGCTGACGTACTAAAGCCATTTTTGTATTGTTTTAAAATTTTGCGTTGTTTACTATCGCTTGTTAGATGATTTTATTTTTTTATATAGTGAAGTAAGTTTTTAAATGTGAGTATATCTATAATTTATTAATCTAATAACTTGATTCCATTATTTGTAGACACACTGTTTACATTCTTGCATGATTACCATTTATTTTAATTATCTATGGCCATTTTTGAGTATTCTCTTATGATTTTTAATGTGATATAATTGAAATCCTATGAAGTATGGCTTTTATGCTATATCAGTATTTTAAAGTATTTTTTTTTTATATTTATACCTTATAAGCAAAAATATATTGTATGCTTTGTTTATTATTGAAATAAGAGTAATTTTTCTTTTTTTGTGTGAAATCAATAATCATTATAAAAAGTTCTATTTAATTCTATTGTTCTGTCACAAAAGTGTTGAAACATTTTTCAGTACTTCGATTGCTTGTACATTCGTGTTATATTCATTAAAACTATTTCTAATAATAGTATTATAGAAATAATTGATATACTTTGGTTAAGGGAATTCCTCACTTTTCTATATTTAAGAATTTTTATCATTGTTTTCACAACCATTAACTGATATTATTTTACTCGAGTTATTTACAAACTTGTCTTCTTAAATTTTGTTAAAATCCATAATCATTTAGGAAGAACGATGTGCATAGAAAAATGTTTAAAAAATCAATATTTATTCACAAAATAACTGTAACCTTGCCCTTGTATCTACAGGAAGAAATTAATAATAATTGAATCATCACTATACACGTGCTTCAAAACTTGCTGTACTATCGAAAAAGGAAAGACCGGGTGTCACATTGGAATTGTGGAAAAGGACTAATTAAAGCCTGTTAGAACATGCCCCGTGCTAGAAATGTTTTTTAATTCAAAGCAACAATTTTGCATTCATCAAAAAACAGTTTTAACCACTTCAGTGGCGATTTTGTACATAGGCGTTTATATTGTGTTTTCTATTAGTAAACCTTGCAAGGCGCATTGTAAATTCCCATCCTATTTGTTAATCCACCATAGTTTTTAAATAGTCTTCAAGATTGTGTTTTCTTTGAAAACAAAAAATTCGAGTTTATATACTATAGAAATTAATATATATTATATAATAACCTATAAACATACAATCAATAAAATATGTTTTTTGGCAGTCCTGAGGTGATACCTGGTTTTTTTTTTATAAAGAGTATTCAGTGAGTATTAAACCAGCGTATATAATATATATTTATATGTATATGAAAATTAGCAAATGTGAAATCTTACTAGGTATATAATAAGACCTTAGGCATTTCAATGTATCGTAGATCCAAATTATAAATGTTACACTAACTTCAAAATTGTTAATTCCATTCAACACAATTCAGATGCTATATTTTGCTGAAGACGTAGTTATCACAATATATAGAGCTTAGAATTATTGAATTATAACTTGTATGTACAAACCAACCTTAAAAACAATTTTGTGCAATATTTGAAAAGTTCACGGATCACCTGACTTCCTCACTGCAGCTCACGACGCATGAAACATTTTGTGTATTCACCTTAACATTTTGCAGACAATATGAATTTATAATTAGAAACTAGGCAGGCACTGATAAGTGTATTAAAATTTGTAATGTATTCATGTAAAAAATAAACTTTGATGTCTGAAAATCCACGCCGTTTAATTTGTTTACCAAATCGGCCCATAATTAATCAGTCTTGATCCAAAGGTCGAATAATGCATTACTGTTGCGGTTGTATCCTGCAAAAGTTGAAAGGTTGGCAAGGAGTACCGCATCAAAGCCGTTACCATCAATTCCTGCTACAGGTGACTTAAAAAAAGATATATTATCGCAATATTTTAAAGTATACTTCGTACAAATGACACGATATCATCTATTATTACATCTGCTATATCAATTATTTTCAAGCTCACAAAATAAGTACAATAAAAAAAAGACAATTTATTTTTTCTTCACTCTGTAATTTGTTCTCAGTGACAAGTTTCTGGAGTATCTTTATTTTTGGGTAAAGCCTTACTACATTGTTATATCTCTAATAGTTCAGGGTGTTCCCAACGGAGATGTGAATGCGGCGGCTGTCAGGACGCAGCACCGGCGCTCCGTCAGAGCCCCGCCGAGCCAGCGCACTCCTGCGCAACGGAGCCTCCTGAAATCGCAAATACAATGTACCGACATTTGTTCCAATGTCTGAATATTAAATTTTTTTTAACTGCTAAAAAGCTACTCCGAGTCAGGGGGCACCGGGAACCCTACAACATGCAAATATAAGATAAATAACATTTCATAGTTCATCACAAATTTATGAAGGTCATTGAGACCCGCCATATTTGTTACTTTCTTCGACGGATCAGTCGGAGCCGCGGATGGAACGGGTCGTGCAAAATATAGCACCGGGACGATGCCGATCGACTCACCTGCACCGGCGCCGGCGGCGTCCCAGGAAAACTGGAGCGTCTGGAAGCGCCGCGGGCGGAGCCCGAGGACGCGCGCGAGCTGCCGGTGGCCGGTCCCTGCGACAAGAGTTACCACAATCGGAAACGGTTCTACCCCTCGTCGTCCCCTCGGGACGAGCGAATTCAAGAGGACGAGAACGGATAGCGCACCTCCAGCGCGAGCGTCGGAGCGGAAGCGAGCACCAGGAGCAGCTCCGCGGCGCCGACGTCCTCCTCCGCGCCCTCCGGCCCCTCCTCCGGCACTCCGCACAGCGAGGGCGGCGACAGCGCGGACACGACCGACACGGCGGACGGGCGCGCGGTCAGGTGCCGCGCCAGCCGCAGCGGATCCGTCTCGACTGCCGACCGAACGAGGACTCACTCGCCGCGGTCCCGGCGGCGGCGGCGGTCTTCGGGCCGGGGACGGTCTTCGTCGCATTTCAATTTAACATTCTTGCGAATTTAATTAATAAAATTCTGCGACGGCTGCCGTCCGAGTCCCGGGGACAATTAGGGAAACGGGATCGGCCGCGACCGTCGAACCCGGCCCGCGGACCGCCCGACCTCGAGGTCAGCTCGCGGCGGGCCTCACCGATGCCGATGGCGCGAGCCACCCTCGCGGCCGCCAGCAGCCGGCAGGCGCCGCGGCGGAATCTCTGGGCGGCGAGGCGGCGGCGCGCGGCGTTGCGCAGGGCGGCGCGCGCGATCACTCCCTCCCAGCGCCCGCAGCCCGCGCCGCGCACTCGGACTGCGGCCGGCCCGCCCGCGCCCCGCGCCTCCAGGGCCCCGGCCAGCGCGGCCCCCGCGGCCTGAGGACGGGAATTCCCAGAGTTTCCGTTCGCAAGCTCCGCTCGATCGTCCCTCGCTTCGAAACCTCGACTCACGGGACCCAGGTCGTTGACGCTCAGGTCGAGCTCCCTCAGGGGAGAGCGGCCCGCGGCGACGGCGGCCGCGAGCAGCTGACCGCACGTCCTGCCGACCGTGCCGTCCGGGGCGTCCCCGCCCGCACTCGGAAGGGGCTCGCGGTCCAGGCCGCACGCCGACAGGTCGAGGCTGCGGGAAAACAGACGGGTGAACTCGCGGGAAGACCGTCCCGGTCGCGAGCCTCGCCTCGGCCGTCCCCGGCCCCCGGGCGCTCACTTCTGAAGGACGCAGCCTCGGAGGAGGGCCCGCGCCAGGTGCGCCGCTCCCGCCGATCCCAGCCCCGAGTTCAGGCGGAGGTCCAGCGTCAGCAGCCGGGCCGCGGGGTGGACGAGCGCGGCCGCCAGGGCCTCCGCGCCGCGGACGCCTGAAAGATCGCGGAACGGTCGATGACGGACTCCGAGAGGAGACGGGCGACGGCAGAGGGGCGAGGGGATCGGCGACCTATTCGGTTGTCCGCGAGCACGAGGCGGCGACAGGCGGGGTGGCGCAGCGCGTGCCGGGCGAGGAGCAGCGCGCCCCCGTCCGCCACGCGGCAGTGGCTGAGGTCCAGCAGCTCCACGCGCGAGCCGGCCAGGCCGCGCAGGACGGCGTCCAGGCGCGCGCAGTCCAGGGCGCTGCGCGTGATCCTGGCGAGCGACCGGAGATTAGCGAGCGGCCGAGCGAGGAGGGAGCGCCCCGCGTCGGACTCACCGGAGCGCCCTCAGCGCGGGGCAGTGCTGCAGACCGCGGGCCAGCCGCCGGGCGTCCTGGGCGGTCAGCTGGAACTGCGCCCGCTCGAACTGCGCCCCCGCGGCGCGCGCCCCGAACGTCAGGTGCAGCTCCGCCAGCAGGGGCAGGCCTCCCAGCACGGCCCCCAGCGGGACGTGATCCCGCAGGTCCCCGCGGGCGCGACTGCGGAAGTACTGGCCGGCGGCCTCGGTGACGTCCGCCTCGCCGTCCAGCCAGGCGCGGGCCCCGCAGGCCGCCTCGCCGGGCACGAGACTGCGCGCCCGGAGACGCCTCACGTGGGGGCCGCACAGCCGCACCAGCTCCGATATCTGCTCCGGGTCGTAGTCCCTCGGGTGCAGGTTCTCCAAGTACTCCGAGCAGTGCGCCTCCAGGTAGCGCCGCACGTAGGGCGCGGCCTCGTCGTCGCCGTCTTCAGAGTCGCTCGCGTCTCCCGCGAGTCCCCACCGCTCCCTTCGACAGAGAATCGATTATTTCTCGAAATGATATTCAAGGACCGACCCCGCTCTCTGAATGACGGCTCAGCCCTGCGACTCGGCGCGCACCTGTAAGCGCGCTGCCAGAAGGCGTCATCGTGCACGTAGCGCGCCAGCAGGGCGAGGGGCAGGCGCGGCCCGGCGCCCGCGACGCCCGCCACGCCCGCCACGCCCGCCACGCCCGCCACGCCCGCCACGCCCGCCACGCCCGCCACGCCCGCCACGCCCGCCACGCCCGCGTCCGGCGCGCCCAGCGAGCTCTGCAGGGCGTCCTGGTCGCGCGCCAGGGGCAGCTCGCTCAGCGGGTGATCTGCGGGCAGCGGCGATAAACCGATTTAATATTTTATTTAAAAAAAGAATTGTAGAAATATTTTTACAATTTACCGATGTGTTTGCAGGTGATGTATCTAAGATAATGCGTTGCGGTCGTGTCGAGGTTGCACGAGAGGGAGAGCGATCTCTACCGCGTCGTGTATTCATGTATCCCGGGAGAGACACTGCCTACCGTCTTCCGGGGCTAGATACCGCAATAATCTTCGTGGCCGTTTAGCTCGTGACATCGAGAGATAATAATAAAATATATCCAACGGTTGCGTCCTGTCGTAGGTACCGATAAGTATGAACAATGTTTAATTACTCTCGACCCCAGTTAGTAAGACCGGTCTACATCGCTGCCGTCTTCCTCGTTTCAACCTTGTACCGTACCGTGCCAGATGCTGACGATCCTCTTGACGCACATCCGGGAGAGCCGGGGCACGTGGGCGGCGTCCCACGAGAAGTTGGCCGCGTCCAGGGGGCGACCCTCGGCCTCCAGCTCCCGGTACGCCTCCAGCACGTTGAGGCTCACGGTAGAAGGCAGCTTCATTGCGGCTGTGCGGCTCTGCGGGGCGCGCCTCGGCCATCGATCAAGCGGGTCGCCTGGAGACGCGGCGGCTGTCTGCTCGCGCGTGTGGGCTGCGGCCCCGCCCGTCTCGCGTGTTCTATCACTAGGCGCGAAACGGGCTTAATTAAAATACAACCAGCGTGAAAAAGCTTCACAAATCAGGTAACCTTTAACCTGATCGGTTTATTAATTTTTAATTGAATGTAACTATTTCCTAGCTGTACTGCATTGCACTATACTTTACCGTTTTGAACAGATCTGAGTTGGACTGTTTTATACTCTACTGATCTATTTTTTAGTAAACTGAATCGAATTATTATGTACTTGTACAACACTTAATTGAACTAGTCTAAATTGATCTATACTGCAATGAAGTGTAAATAATAGGTACTGTATTGTTCTGAACTGAATTTCATGTACAAATCCGTACTGAACTGTATGTGAACTCTTTGATCAGTATTGTACTTCACTGTAATGTATAATTCAGTAAATTTACATTGACATTGTAAAATTAAGTCAAAATACTAAAACTACTATTCACCTAGTCAGAGGCTTATAAACGATAAAAATGAATCAATTTGCTTGTCTAACATTATATAACTACCTCAATCTATTAATTACATTAATTACTTACCGGTTACGGAGTTCCAGGTTTACTTTCGTGTTCTGAGGAGGGGAAGAGGTGGCAAAAATGAAAGATTACATTATGTTTGTGGCGTGTTGGGACTCAACAATTATTTTATTATCATTAAATAAATGCAAAAATAATAAAAAATATTACCTCATACCTACCTAATCATTTACTATATTGATATTTCAAACTTGAACTGTTCATAAATTAGTGCAATAAACGTGTCGGAGAGAGAAGAGATCTAAGTCTAAATAAAGCGAGGGAATGTAAAATGAGGCAGAGGAAGGTGTTCGGTGCACGTTGGTGTTACTGCTCACCACCACGTCGAGGAATATCGAAAACAGCACCGCCATTGAGGCCATTAGGTAAAAAATATCTATCAATCTGCTAAGATTATCTACCAAAAAGAGCGACTACTTATTGAATCAGAGTTTAAATAACTCGACAAGAAGTCTTTGAGTCTGAGGAGAGAAATGCGAGATTGGTTAAATCTAAAAAGACGCTTAAAAAAATATAGCGAGACTATTTTACCAGGCTGCATATTTGAATACTGAAAGTAATATTTTGCGTGTCACTGCTGTGACATCTGTTATAGAATAAATTTATTTTAGAAATTTATTTACGTGCAATTAATTACAAATTCTATTGATTCGTTCTAATGTAATGAATAATAGATGATCCTCATCCTTAGATGCAATGGTAATAATTCAACGGAAGCTTTGGTTTACTTCATTTTTGGCATCATTTGTGCAAACTAAACGATAGCAGAGATCTTTTTGTGATCAAATTTATACGAAAAATTTGAGACAATAATGAAAAAGTACCACCTAACCGTCACAGGGTGCAAAAACAATTACAAAGAAATACAAAATTACAAAAAAGTGCTTCGCCCACTGCAAACTGTAAATAATATCTTTGTCACTCCGAGAACACCTCGGAGAAATTAAAGGCGGGGTTCAATAAGGAATCGGTTTTGGGTCACGGTGTCGACGAGAGTAGTCCAGTCCGAGGCGCTGAGAAGCCCTCGAGATCACGTCTAGGCAGCGGTCCAGCTGCTCGCGAGTGTGCGCAGCTGACAGGCAGAATCGGATGCGGCCCGCTAGCAAGGGTGTGGCTGGGAAGCCCACGCCCACTACAGCCACTCCGCTGGCCGACAGTTCACGTACCACACAGCCGATCTTAGAGTAAAGATACACCAGCATAGGCACTACAGGAGACTCCTCATGTCCATATGTGATTACACCCATTTGATTTAGCCGACGTCTGAAATATCTGGTGAACAAATTACAAAACATAAGAATATATAGTATAAATCTGTCATTTTCAGACATTTAAGGGAACATTAATTTCAATTGTACATAAGTAAAGAAAAAAATTCTAATATCTTACATCCCATCAGTTTTTTTTTAAAGTTTAAAAATATCTGATAATTGATTTATTCAAATATTAGTGAATCTATTATTTATCCAAGATTAATTTAGGAATAATGTAATAGTGGAAAATGAGAATGAAAAGATAAATAAAATGATTCTTTAATTTAAAAGAAGCTATCAGAAAATTTCTTAGATAAAATTAAGTATCAGATTAATTGACATGGTCATTTATTTTACTACCATGTTCTAATTAAATAGATTATGAAAATTGATTACTTATGCTTATCACTAGCAGAAGTGGTACCATTCTAATATGCATACAAATACCTGATCAAATTAATTTTTAATGATATATATTTTTTATAATTCTTTTGTTGTTTCATGTATTAAACGTTTTCCAAAATAAAATTTTAATAATACCATAAGCCTATACAAAAATGCAGTTCTATTTAATTAAGTCAAGACCAATATACTTAAACATATTGATAAAATCAAGAAGTTATCAAAATATTTATTAAGGGCTTAGCTTCCATGTTCGAGTTTTTTGATCATTTTCTTGTACCTCTTGCGAAAAATCGACAGCACCAATCAGAAAAATTTAAATGCAAAAAGTTAGATACATCCCTTCTCCCAAATTTGAGATGTTTTTATTTCTTATACATTTAGTTTTAATATGATAAATATGTGTTTTTCCGATGAATGTGTAGGAATTTGGAGATTCGTTATGTACCTGTTCCAAGAACCATAAACATTTATGACTCTTTTTTTCAATTGGAATTAAAAGATTAATTATAAGCCCTCTCGGTGGAATTAGTTTGAAAATTAAAAAAAAAAAAATCTTAGACTTTGGTTTTGAAAAGTCGTCATTTTGTCCAATTTTTCAACAACTTCAAGATTTTATTTTACCCTGAAAATGGACATTAATTAAATAATAAAAAATAGATAAATATAATTTATAGTTTTTTCAATACTCTGTAAAAAAATCAACTTTCTCAATAGAATAATAAAGTAAAAATTAAATAAATCAAATGACAAGATTTCGCCAGGTAAAATGGTCCTTTATTTCTGGCAGACCGGAGATGGACACGAAGCAGGGGTGACGTCGATTTTTTGGCTGATTTAACGCTGTACAAGGCTTGACATCTATTAAAAAAGATATTTAAGCTCATCATGTCACTTTTTAAATATTAATTAAATTTTTAATTAATGTTTAAAATTTAATTAAATTAAATTTGTGCATATTTTGCGAGTAAAATACAAAAATGTATTTTGAAGTATGTATGTATGGTGAAGTAAAACGGAGTTAGGGTAAAAGCACCGCTCTTAAGAAACGTGGGTTACACACTTGCTATTATTAAAATTCTCAGTTAGTTACATGACATAATGGTCTGAAGGGGGAAGCAATGGAAACGGTCTGCCCTGGGTGGTATTTTTTTCTTCTAAATTACATAAATATTATTCTAATGAACAGAATAAATTAATATATTGCAATCAAACAAAAATGCATGCTAACCCTTAACTGCTGATTTTGATTTACTTAAAAAAGGCAAAAGCTCCAGATAAGCCCACTGCGCTAGGACATAATTGCCTGGTGTGAAAATATCTTGCTTATGTGTTAAAAATAATTTAAAGGACTTTATTTCCTCCTCCTCGTTTACTTTAAGGCATATTATTGACATTGAAGACTTATCAAGTAAAATCAGTAGGCATACCTAGTGTTGCGAGCAAGGGATTCGATTCTAGCTGCTCCGGTGTTGCCTCCCTCTAAACCCATAATAGTCCTCATCGTGCTGATGATCTGCTGAGCTATCGGCGGAGACATGCTGTGGGCGTACACTCCAGCATGTCCATTTTTTCTGATGTAGTTTATCAATTTCTGCAATGGTTTTCACACTAGGTATTAAATGAAACATTAAACAAGAAATGAAGCTTGAGATATATTTTTGTAAAAAAGATATAAAACTGATAAAAAAATTAAATAAAATAAAATCTTAATCAATGAATAAAGGAACTTGACTTACCTGAGAACCAGCGATGTAGCCTCCTGCAGATCCAAAGCTCTTAGTGAAAGTACCCATGAGCACATCCACATCTTTAGGGTTCACTCCATAGTGGTCAGTGACTCCGCGACCGTGCGGCCCGATGGCACCCACAGAATGAGCCTCGTCCAGGTAGAGGTAGCAACCGTACTTCCGCTTGATAGCCAACACCTGGGGCAGGTGGACAAGACTGCCTTCCATGCTGTAGACCCCCTCCACTACAAGTAGGATCTTACGCCACGGCCGCCATGGCTTCCCGGGTCCGTCTTGACCACGGGCGATGCACTCTCGCACTACACTCTCCAGATGAGGCATATCGTTGTGCCGGAAAATGGTGATGGTGGCTCGCGAAAGGCGCAGGCCAAGAATGAGAGAGGCGTGGTTGCGCTCATCGCTCACGGCCAGACAGCCAGGCCCAAGCAGGGCTGGCAGACCTAGAGCATTGGTGGCAAAGCCCATACCCACCACCAAGGCAGCTTCAGTGCCGAGGAAGCGTGCCGTCAGCTCCTCCAGCTCATGGTGTAGAGGACAAGTACCTGTAGAAGTAAAAAAGTTAATATTTAGTATTATTGTTTCATTCTATGCTTTTTCTAATAAAATATTTTAACATGATTTTTAAAAATATTGGGTATAATGCCTGAAACCTTACGTCTTTTACCACTGTAACCTTGTAACTACAGCATTAAAATAATATAAAAAATTGCCTTACAATATACACAATAACCTTAATAATTCTGAAATATAAAAAAATTTGATGTTATAAAATATATAAAATTAAATCATATTACATTTTTTTTCAAACAATATAAGTTGCTATGTAGCTGAAGTCAAAGCTTGAGGACTTTCAATAAAGTCAATGAAAGAATGAAGCTGGTACCCTAATTCCTTGAGGGACTGTCAAACCATGCACTTACAACCTTCTATCAGTTATGACTGCATATAGCAAACAAGTGGATGTAGGTGTGAACATTAAAACTATGTGAAAGTATCCTTGAAACATGCCCCGAGGGTTGCAAGCCCCTGGACTCCACTAGTCTCAAAGAATCTATCCCTAAATCTCATAATAAGCCTGACGGTCAGACAATTCCACAGCATCTAAGCAAAACCTTTATGTGAATGTGGTGCACAAAGATACAAACCAAGTTCCTGGCGAGAGCTGGCGAGAGTGAGGCCACGCGTACGTATGGCGTGCTCGGCTGCTTCCACACATGGCCCTGACTCTTCGGCAAAGCCCAAGTAGTTGTAGGAGCCGAGGTTAATGCAGCGCGTCTGTGTGCCCGTGTACCTGAAGCAAATGTCTATTTCAACATATCGCCTTTGTTTTTTTTTTCTTCATCTTCAGACATCCAGCGCCTCAGAAGTCGCAGTATCGCCAAAAAAAATAATAGATATTGCATCTATCTAAAAAAAATATTTTTGAATTTCTCTCAATATTTCTGAAAAAAAATGGGGTATAGTCCAGTGTTTTTGTAGTATTTTTAAAGTGAATGACACTATAATATTGACATTAGACTTACCGGAAGGTCCAGCCGTAGTCATCAGTGATGCGATCCTTGAGAGTGAGCTCAGCACCAGGAGCAGAGCAAATAGGTCGGTTCCAGCAGTCGCGCACGCGTCGATACACATATCTTGAATAGAACTGATCAAACGGATTGTAAAGCCGCACATACCCCTGTAAATCAAAGCAGCCTCTGTCATATCCAATACAAAACCTATGAATTAACAGGAATTAGAAATAAGAGAAAGTGTGAAAAATTACATCAAGGCCAAATTAATGAATATTAAAATTGGTTAATAGAGCAAAGTTCATGTTTCTTGTGTGGTTACAAAATTTAATATTACTTATTAAAAATGCCCAAACAAACAAATATGCTTTGATTGTATTCTGCAGTGTATGCAGTGGCGTGTGATCACAATCCCAGAATATCTTTAATTTTTTAAATATATAATACAGTAAAAATTATTTAGATTACTTTTTTGCTTGTTTAGACTACATTCCACAGGCTTAGCGTTTTTTTTCCTTTGAGTTAGTACTGGTTTATATTTGACATAAATAAATAAATCTTCAGCGTGTAATTAATGTTTCTCAGGCTTTTCGCACACGAAGCTACTCAAAAAGAAAGGGACCTGTAAGTAATAAGAATTACAAACTGAGACCTGATCAAATTCCTCTCGCAACACAACCCTTTGCTCATTCTTTTCCAAAGCATACAAATGAAAAATTACAGTAAAAAGATTACTTTGCCATAAAAAAACTATTGCAATTTGTTAGAAGACCTATACATATCATGTCATCAGTGTTAGAACTGTCGGAAGTGCACAGCTGCGGGTATAAATTCTTTAAGTGAACGGTTTACTATAAGCATAATAAAACATGATTATGTTAAAATCAATAAGTGCAGTTAAACTGATATTATAGTGACTACTTCTTTTGTTAGTAAATTTGTGGCCTTACTTTCACTACATTCTAAAAATTCTCAATTAATAATCAATAATATTTGTAAATAAACTGACTTTGACAGCTCTTTTTAAAATATTATTTATTGTTTTGTATTGAAGTTCATAAAATTCATCATGAGTTTGTAATTGTAAAAGTTCATATCTATCAAAATAGAAAAGATAAATTAAATTTTAATTATTCGATGACTACATATTTTATACAACTTGATAAATGTTTTCTAATTAAAAGATATTCAATGAATGATAAGAGCAGAATTATCAGTTTATTGCAATTTGAATCATAATACGAAATAATTCTATGAAATAATGTTTGGAGGAACTGAAAACATCATCATTTTGCAAAACTGAATTATGCAAGTTTTAATAAAATCAGCTGTTCCATTGTTCAATTATATTGAAGAATATCATTTACATAACTTCACCAATGAAACTTGAGATTAGAAACTTTATAATCAATGCGTTGAAAATCAATTATTTCAAGCTACTGTTTTCAATCAGAATATTGCTATGTACAAATATTTTTGTAGCCCATACCGTGTAGTCTATGATTTTTAAAACACTAAACGTCTGCTATTATTATTTCTATAAATAGATAACAAATAAAGTTTACGGTATATCTTAAAATCGTTTTCGACTATTATAGTGAAGCCAAAGAGACATTAAGCAAGCTTAATTGGATAAGGATCCAACTAAAGATTAAACTTGTTTAATATACAAATAAAAACTATCATAATCATTGATGGTACTACCATATAAGCTCAAAGACTCGGCTTGTCTTATTGGCTTTTTATATCATCCGATAAGAAGAAAATGGATTTTACTTCCAGTTTTCAATTTTGTTAATTCTAGTGCCACTTTTAATGAGTTTTATTTCTAAAAACAATTAGCAAAGAATCTTCATCATTTATGAATATCATTGAAAAAAATACCGATTAATAAAATTTCAAATAAGAATGTTTTTTAAATCACCAATTTCATTATAAAACATTTTGAATTTTGAAAATATTAATTAGTTAATTTAATTAATATACTTTTAATTTAATTATACGAAGAGATTTTGAAATGAAAATATTTTCCAAATTAGCTAATTCTAAAATTTTTCAAAAACCTGTTTTCAGTAAAGGCAAGCGGGCTTACTTTGCTTATCTTGCAGTACATGTTATTATATCTCTAAGAAAAAAGACAGAAATTCGTACACTCATTTATTAGTCACTCGATGATCAACAAATTGATTTCAATCTAACATATCAAGATGGACATCAGTGTCAATGACAAACTTACTCTGGCGCCCGCAGACTTCTCAAGTTAAGGAACGTTATGTAAACAGACCCCAGTCTTTCCAAAAAAGCATTAACTCATTATTTATGGAGTCAGTGCCAGTTACAAACCAAATAAAAAACCAAAACACGGATTGATAGCTGTTAAACTTTTTAACGTGAGCGTCTCTTGTTACTGTTCTAGTTAAAATTTGAAACGTATTAACTTTCAGTGCTGGTTAAACTATCATACTGAGACACTTCATTTAACGTAAATAAAAAGAATATAAACTCTGAAGGTATAAAAGGTTTTATTTATGTGTGAGTAATGGCAGTACCTCTCGATCATACTCGGTTGCAACCTTGGGAGTGAACAGCAGCTGGTTGATGAAGCCCAGGATCATCAATATGTAGAAACCAAGATGTGTGAGGCACGAGGTCACCAGAGAGCATTCTTCAAAAGACTCTTTAGAAGTATCGAACCCACTCCAGTCTATGACAGGAATTCTTTCTTCATTTTTCTTACTTGTTTTCTTGTCATGACCATTCTGAAATTAAATTTTGCATTAAATAATGGAAATTAAAACTTTTTCTTTTTCTAGCAACTATCAAAATTGTAACTATTTAAATAAAGCGAAATAGGTACAACTTAATTATATCAGATTAAGATTCACCTCTCCAATGCAGCTGTCTAGTTCATACAATCATAAGGTTCAATATTTGTGCATAATATTCAAATAATATAATTGTTAAATATATATACTATGTCAAGAAAAATAATGTTTACTGGGATGCAATTATGGTAGTTATTTTAAAAAAAAATATCTTTAAAAAATAACAATGGTGTAAACAAAAACTCTTTAAGCCCTCTAAACACGCTACGACACATCTTGCAACTGAATGGTATCCTTCTTTGCGTTGTTTACTTTGGCAAAACGATAAAAAACACCCAACATAAAGGGGCGCTATTGGCTGATTGCAAGACGATCGCAGGTTGTGTCGCCACGTGTGTACCTTGCTTCAAATTTCAACCACAACTACATTGGAGTACATCTTGTTTACAGTAACACAGATAATATATAAATATCAACTATTCAACTTTATAATTCTATCAATTTATTCTTCAAGTTCTTACATATAGGATAAGAACATGAGACCTTATCTGTAGATTTCAATCACTCAACAGGATATAGAGGCTAGTGCTTAAGTCTCCCAGTGTGATAAAATCTTCAATATTGTAATATCAAGGTCGTAGATGGCACTAAAAATATTGTTTGGTTTAATCAAAATGTGCTAAACACAATCAACCGTAGAAAACAATGGCATTAATTATGAGAGAACTGTATCCAGCAGTGAATATACAATTAATGAAGAATCAATAAACATCATTCAGGTCAAGGCACAGTTGAATAACTGTATTGACAAACTGATACATAAGAATATCAGTGATATGAATTCCTTAGAAGTCTATGGCAGCCAAAAAATATTGGATACCCTATGAGGAATAAAAATAATTTATTAATAGAATATGTAATTTATATACTTTAAAGTTAATTAATACTTAAACAGGCTTCATGTAGACATACTTGTAATCAGCTTTATAGCATATCAAATTAGGTTTGTTTTTATGGGGACATACATGAGGGTGTGGTTTGCATTCCTGACTTAATAGTAGTAAAGATAAATCTATTTTTGATCACTATTAAAAGGTATGTAATGCTTTTACTTTAAGTGAACTTTACATTACTATACCATGGAATATTGTGTTTTGGATGAATTTAATTAAATTAATATATTTTATTTCATAAACAGTAATTATATTTAAAAAAACTTAAACCAATTTATAACAAGAACCATTTGAGAGACTAACCTAACAATTTTGTTTTACATTATTTTAATTTACAATCATTTGAACTATTTGAAAAAAGGTTGCATTCAATGATTTTGTTTTGATTAGTAGCAGTAATTTAAATTAAATAAGTCATTATTGAAGCAAATTTTCAAATTTAAAATTACTTACGTTTTGTGCGATATATTTTCAAAAGCAAAAAAAAATATTCAATTAAATTTTGGTTGTATTATAAAGAAATGATCGTAGAGTAGGAAATGTATATTTAGACATATTTTAATAGTTTTAAACAATTTTTCAGACCGAGCAAAATGAATGGTTATTATCGGCATTCTTGTCAAAGGCATGGGTGTGACGTACGAAAACAAATTGTGATAATTATCTGAGTACACATGTCCGCATAACTCCTTAATTTACGGCATATATGTGCGCAATTGCACGTGAACTAACCTTAAAATACCCATTGGAAGTATTGTTATTGCAGCCATTCTGAATTCTCTTGACAACACCGTACTCGCTGTTTAATTTAGTTTTTCCGTCCAAATAACTACTATTTTCATTCAAAAAATCATCACCGACACCTTCGCCTGCCATCGCGAGAATACGCGATCGGCTCACTCGAGGCGTTATCTTGACAATTGACCGGAGTGTGACGAGAACTGACAATTGTACAATTGACACTTCAACTTCACCTTGCGCTCGGTGCTGCCAGCCTTCACCCTCATTGGCAAGAAATGGCTAAGTGAGACAAGAACGTGCACAAAAAACAAAAAAAATGTTAAATAATACATTTATTTTAAATTAAGCACTTTAATTAAATGACCGAAATCGATGTCTTTATTTTTTAAAATATATTTTTGTTGTTTATCAAGTGAATCGGTTTTTCAATTGTCACATTTTATGAACTGTCAAATATCATTTTATTTTCTATTTAATCAAAACATTGGGACGCTTGTGTAAAAAATAGATAAGTTTGAATAGCAACCCGTTTATATTTAATATTAGCTGTGAAACTATTTTAAACTTCTTTTTACCGTAACATTAATATCTATTCCATGGCTATTTAATTATTAAAAAAAAAAAAAACAAATAAATGCTATTTTTGTATTAATTGAAATGTGTGCAATAACACATTATTTTCATTACTTTCTTAAAAGTAATGAAAATAATGCGCAGTGTACTTTCGACTATTGAATATCGCGAACAGTATGGTCGTGTGTCTAGCCCTTTCGTGGCTTGAGGCAACACCGTCAGGCTAGCTCCGGTGCCGCCGGCCGCCGTGATCTCAGACCCCCTCCCCTCCGCGCCCGGCCCCCCCTCGCCGCGCGCCGCCTGGCCACTGCGCCGCGCGGTCGATCGCCTCCGCCCGCGCCCCCGCTCCGCCCCGCCCCGCCCCGCGCCCCGCCGCTCTCCCTCGTCTCGTCTAGGCAGTGTTTGGTATCGTCACACCGTCGGTGTTTTCTCTCGCCATCGGAATAATAGGGGTTCGACAAACAAAAACACCCGATACAGAATCGGCCCCGACGGCTCGCAACGGAGCGGTCGTTGTTTTAAAAATAATTTTAATATTTTGAATAAGCGTTCGCCGATTTCTGCCGTCGGTCCGTTCGTCCGTTTCGCGAGTGATTCATAATTAAAAAAAAGAAGGGAGCGAGCGCCGATCGGAGGAGGACGGCGAATGCGCAGATAGTCGCGACTCGCGGATTGCATTTTCTTTCGGCGGTGACGTTTGACAGCCGCACGACCGGCGTCCGGTGAACTGTCAGCGCGACTCCGATTCCGCCGCGACTCTCGCCTCCGAGATGGACATCTTCGACGCGGAGATGAAGGGCCACCCCGACGCGGCTGACGTTCTCCTTCCGACCGCCGCCGCGGGCCTCCCCCGAAAGGGCGACGCGCTGGACTTGCGGAGGGAGCAGGACTCGCTGGACGACTTCGAGCATCTCGGCGACGTGCCCCCCGGGGAGGCCGACAGGAGGGCGGACGGCGAGGACTTTCTGATGCACGGAACGGAGCCGATCGGGGGAGGAGAAGCGGCGCGCGCGCAGGCCTTCCTGGACACCGAGCGCGAGGAGCTGCTGGTGGCCCCCGCGAGGATGGAGCCGATCGCGCCCGTCCTCGAGCCCTCGCCCGCGCCGCCCGCCCCGGCGCCCGCCCCCGCCCCCGCGGCGCTCCCGGACGATCGCCTCGAGCCCGTGCGCTCCTCGCCCGCGGCGCCCTCGCCGGAGCCCCTCGAGCCGGAGCCGGAGCCCGCCCCCGCCCCCGCCCCCGCGTCGCCGAGCCTCGCGACCCGCGCGCACGAGGACCCCGACTTCGCCGACAGCCGAGAGGAGCTCAGCCCGGCTCCCAGCGAGGAGTCGCTGCCGGACGCCGTGGAGTCCCAGGCCCCGGACGGGCCCCTGCCGCCGTCGCCGGCGCGCCGGGCGCCCACCCCGGAGACTGCCGCGGTCGCGCCCCCCACGGTCGCCCCGCCCGCGCCGCCCTCCGCGCGCGCCGCCCCGCCGCCCCGGGAGCCGGCCGTGGGCTCCTTCTGCGACTTCCCTCTCGGTGAGTTTTGAGCGATTCATTACTGCAGGTCGCAAATACTCGGGTTCGCGAGGAGAGCTCTCCGATCGCATCGATTCCCGTTTCGAATTCCGCCGTCCGGAGTCAATAATCGGAGACGATTCCGGGCGGTATAAATTTTTCTGCATCGAATGGTTTGCGGGCCGAAGAACCGTTGCCGTCCGCATCGTCTTCCCCGCCCCCGTCTGGTCTTTTTGTGAGCTCGTCCGCGATATCGGACTCGATAACTTCATACAGATGGTAAACTTTCCAATAATGCACCGCTTTTTGATGCGGTGCTTATCCTAGGAACGCAAGAACCCTATTAATAAAAATAATCCGTCGTTCGCTTGCCCTCTCGCTGCATCCCGGTACAAGCCCATTTCTACTTGAATTTGGCGAATTTTCATTCAGGAATAGGATTATGTAACCCGACTATCGTTCAGAGATTCTAGTGGTACACCTCATTTGGATAATTTTAACACGACCCGCGTATCGGCGACAGCCTGGAATTGCTATCCCGACTCGGTGCAGGTGCACCGCTCACCTGCGGGCCGTGAGTCAGCGCGTCACGCCCGACGCTGGCCGTGCCCGCCCCCGCCCCGCCCCGCCCCGCCCCGCCCGCACTGACTCACCGCCCCGCTGGAGGTGGAGTGGCTCGAGCGATATTCATTTATAGCCGTGCCATCATCCTCTTGTGTTTGCTTGCAGACTCCTGCAAGCAGTATGGGAATCTCGGCGACATTTGATATTCGCAAGCATTGCCATATCCGGCCTTAGCTTTTGGTCGAATTCCGACACGAACCCAAAAGTCATACCGATTAACATATGAATGCTGTGTACATCTTGTAATTTCACGCATTGCATGTGTATATATTAGCACGAAGTCACGTTGGACCGAAATTCAATAATCACGCTAACTTTTTTTTTACATAGAAATATTTTGTGGATTTTGCTAATGCGGACTCGGCGTTGAGTGAACTTAAATTGAATAAATGAGACGCAAATAAATACTAAGATAGCCGATTCCCCGAGTATGTTTGGAACTGATAAATTCGATCGTGTGTAATCAGTTATCTAACGCAGGAAGTCTTTCCTCTTAAAATAAAATTATGTTAGTCACTTTAATGATAGCACTACTCGGCAGATATTTTCAATGCTCAATTTCTTATCTATCAGACAACAATTTTGATAACTACAGTAATTGCATCGGAATTAGCTTTCAATCAGACACGTATGCAATCAACGGTAGTTGAAAGATTTCCGATGTCGAAAACTATCATTAAAACCATAAGATGGGAAAGCTGTTGCCATCAAAGTGACGGACCGACGCCTCAGACTTCGGATCCATTGTTATTTTGAAGTATGATTCATTTCCTTTCGTTTGCGTGTGGAATTTTGGATGAACACGCAAATTTTATTATAAATCATATTAGCCGGCTTTTTCGTGCATAATTATTTTCCAGCAAGCCGAGCTAGACTTTCGGATTCGCCCATCGGTCAAATCGAAACCGAATAATTAATATTTTTCTTGTATTTTGGAAGGTATCCCCCGCCATTGTTGCTAATGCAATAACTCGATTCGTTGGTTATTTTATCGACACGAATGAAGGGACACGGGCGATGGAGATTTCGCGTTTCTCCCGTGTCCTCGCCGTGCCGAGCTTCTTGTGATAAGGTAAACGGGAATGTTCATTTCAGTGTTGCGCAATCGGAGCACTTCGGACTCTCGCCACTGACACCCGAGCTGGCACGGCTCGGGGGTGGCGACGCTCGAGTCGAGTCGGATAGCTCGATGGCGCTCTCGGGAAACGAAACTTCTCTCAAAAATCAATAACCAAAATAATATTCAATGTCGGGCAATGCTGAAGCAGCAATATTCATTTGAATAGTTTTGTATAACTAAAAGAAGGAATAATGAAAATATATTAAAACGCAGGGAGGACACTTATTGAAAAATTAGGTGTCAATTGAACTGTTAATATTTTAATTTGATTTTCGATAAAATAAAAATTTAAAAAACAGGTGGGGGAGTGAGTAGGCTGCGATTTACTTAATTTGATCGTTTCGCGTTCGGGCACGAGAAGGACTGGCTCCGGTGCACTCGGCGCATCCGGCGCGGCTGGCGGCTCTCGTCCGCGTCCCGGCGCCGGCGCGGAGACCTGCGCCGGGCGCCCCGCGGCGATCGATAGCGGCCGCGCCTCGGCGGAGGTCGCGCGCCGCGGCCAGTCGCGCCCCGACGCTTCGTGCCGCCCGAGCGCCCGAGTCCCGCGCCCCGCAAGCATGGCCGCCTGCGCCCGTTCCTGTCTCCTGAGCCTCAGTAAGTGCCGCGCCGCCCCGCCCCGCCCCGCCCCGGGGAGGCCGAGCGGACGCCCCGCGGCCTCCCCGCCCGAGCGCGTGCGCGCGCAGGCCGCCGCGTCCTCGCGTCCTCCGCGCGATCGCCAGGACGAGCGATCGGTCGTTCGCATCGACCGAGGACGGCCGGGATCGATCGTCGCCGCTCACCGAGCGTCCCGGCCGTGCGAGTTCTTTGTGTGGCGCCGTGCCCGCCGAGCTTCCCGCCGCGGCCCTCGAGGGTCCCCGCCGGCCCGCGTTTCCGCAGCGGACCCCGCTTCCCGCTGCGAATAATCACTACGGTGATAATGTGCGGCCCGCGCTCGCTCCGGATACTTTCTCCCCAGGATTGAGCGATAATTGTGTTGACAATCGATCCAACTGACTCCCGAGCGACGAAATCCGATACGATCGACCTCCCCTTGTTTCCGATCCCAACGTCGTCAATAATAAATCTATGACGTATGCGTTTTTCCCCATACAGTCGGTAGATTGAATTGCGTTCCACGCACTATTGGAATACTTTAGTGTAGAAATGATCAAAATAACGGGAATTGCCGTTCTGGCGGACGATTGGGAGTATACCTTTAAAAAATTGGTAACAATCGCCTGCTGGACACCGATGCGAAGTGAGTCACCGCAGCGACGGTGCGAGCCAGGGGAGCCCCACCGCTTCCCCGCCGCGTGTCGCGAGACCCGCGGCGGAAGTTCCGGTTCATGTTTAATCATCAAAAATGCACGCTCCCAACCGGGTGCCTGCATTTCTTTTGTCTGCTTCGTGTCGAGTATATTATGCGATTCTCGAATAAAATCCAACGGGAGATGTTTCAGTCAATAAGTCGGAGTTCATTCAATCATTCTGAGTTACTACGTAATGTACGTATGACAGTAATTTTAATATTTTGAATACTCAATATGATGTATTGCATACATCTTATATTCATCGCTCACTATGGAAAACCACTGTAGGCACAGCTTTGCTATTACAGTAACTTTCAATCATTCAATCCTGATAAGTGGCAGTAGCATGTGGCCAATTTAACTGATTCTGAACTACGCGTGAGTAATTCGCGTAATTTATTAAACATGTTTTTGAGCTCCCTGCAGGGCGGAATCTAGAGTTTTCGCAATGCCTCATCGACGCGAAAGTGATTCACGGGTTAGTCCGAATGACGTGTCGTGTCACCCCTCACGGGACACGCCATCCCCTCGCGCCAGGACGGGGGGAGGTCCAAGCCGGGACGTGTTGGCGAGGCCTGCGCGGACTCGCACAAGGACGTTCACAATTTAGTACAACAAATTATATAGTACTTGTACCCAAGTAAGGTCGGCCCTCCAAAGGTGACTTCATATTATGTACTTCAGTACAAGACTTCATAGTTTAATGCGCAATAAGAGCGCAATAATATTTTCAGCAGGTAAAAAATACGCAAATGAATTTGACAAAGGCAATTTAGATCTCTCGTAATATTTTATTATTTTTGTTATGATTTGCTTTATAAGGTTTACTACTGGGGCACAGTCTAATGTCTGCAATCTTAATATTTCAAATGAATTGATACTGTACTGTACTTTAGTCGAATGGAAGTCACTCGGAAGCAGGCGCCAATGGCTCCCCGCGAGTTTGCCATCAATAATAATGAAACGACTTTTTGTAACGTTGCGGTTTACTGCGGACGTAGCAGACAGACGCCGCGGCGCTCGCCCCAGCCGCTAATGCGTCAAACATCTTATTATTTTTATTTATACACAGTGTCCTAATATAATCAAAAATATGTAGTAAATGAAATATTTTATTTTGTGAAAGGCGCTTTACACGCGCTGCGACACAACTGACAACCGAATGGTAACTGACCAATAGCGTCCTCTTTTGCGTCGCCCAAAATCAAGGGACACTATTGCCTATATATGGGTATGTATGAGATCATTGATTTCGTCATGTTTTCCCATGGTATGCGTTGCCATAAACCCTATGAGATCATGTTCCATTTTTTTCCAGGGACTTACAAAATAACCACAATTCCCTCAACAGCTGATTTCGTATTGACTTGCAACCTCTCCTGAATCAATTTTAAGCAATGGTTTTTTTTATGGCTTATCCCCGCGGGAAAAGATGGCCTACTTCACTGATGACAATGAAATGATACTGTGAAAACCAAGATAATCGGCTTGCGTTACTTATCTCAACCGTATGCAAACTGGCTCAACTCCACATGGTACTCTCCTAAGTCAACAGCGATCGCACTGAAAGATAATTGGATTAGAAGTTTATGCTGATTATTAAAACGTATTGAAAAATATTCATATTTGATACAGAAAGTGATTTTCAACCCTCATGCCTCAGGCCTCATGCTGAATGTATAGGGAATATCTGAATATATGAAATAAAAATACATCGAGTAGTTTTTTTTTAAAATTATATCTCTTGTAAAGTATCAAACACACAGATTACGTAGATTTTTGTGATCTAGAAGTCATTGACTATTAGGTGTGGCTGAAGGTCGGGATCAATTTCACCACAAAAAAATTACTTATATGACAATGGTCCCACAATATTAACGCTGCTATAATATTTTTTTCTTCATGTTGTATCTTTCTATATTATCAAAAAAAAATATTGCGTTATAACACATAATACACCGATTTACTAGAAATCAATCAATGTTTAGCAATTGTGCTGTTACTGTGATATATTGGATATCACCTATTTTATTAATCATCACCCTAGAATGCCCTGAAACTATTCGAATCGTGCTTGTGTCCTGATGACGTTTTAATTTGACTTCGTTAGCTTCGCGACAAGGTGTGCCCACATTATAAGTATACAGACAATGCAGGTGATTGGCACAATTACAACACAAAGACGGGCATGAGTTACTTTTGGACTGCGTCCTAGATGTGACAGTTGAGTCAATTAGACCTATTACTATGGCTTAGTTATACCAATAAAGTTCTAAGCTACTTATTTTTTTTTAAAGTTTGGTTGCGTTGTTTGGGTTTTTTTGTTATCAGAAAGTTAGTTAGTTTTTATAATGTTAAAACTTTTGTCGTTCTATTTCTGTACTTGCTGAAACTTAGCAACTTTTTTTTGTAAGTGGGTGTTTTCCACCTTAACGTCAAAGTCAGTTATATGCAAATGTTGAAATGATGTACTTAGTTTTTAGTAGATAAATACGATTGCTGTGAGGTGTTGGTTCGAATCCCACATTTGTCGTAAAAATATTTTTTTTTCTCGTCGTTTCACATATAAACCGATTCTCGTGTATTATTCGCTCGGTCGCACTGACACTGTATTTGGATGAAACTATGTACGGCCTACCCACTTGGAAAGACAATTTAATATTTATTCATAAACTAATAATTATTTATATGTACATGATTAGCAAATATATTTATAAATTAATTTTTTTAACCAAATATTAAATTTTATCTTATTTTTATTGTTTAAACCTCATAACATTTTTTTACAATCGAATCTAAATTATATTAAATTATGTTTAAACTACATATTTTTGTTTAGAATAATATTATAACTGTTCACTTGTAATATACCTAATTCAATTAAAATATTATTGATAATTTTGTTTTGTGTATTTTTTTTAGTCTGCTTTGAACAATATCGTTGAAACTACAATTTACTAACTTATTTAAACTGTTAAATTATTATGTGATGCCTGTTTAACAAGGAGATAGGAAAAATACTCGAAGGTTTGTTCCGACCTATACAATATCTTACGACCCCTCGGTCCGTATTGCTTACCTTCTAAAAAAAAATTCTAAGAAAGTTGTTTAAAAAGTTCTGAATACTTAACCCCTAATTTTCTCCTTGCACACGGGTCAAAATCTTGGTTGAAAATACCCTTCATAAATTAAACAAAGTGTTTTAAAAGTCCCATTTAGGTTCTGATGTTTCAAAAAGTGTTAAAAGTTTTGTCCTAAATATTTTTTTTCACACTCAAACGTATGCTAAACAAACTATTAAATCTTTCGCTCAAAGTGTTTGGTCTCACTTTGGTGTTGAATCAAGTTATCAGATAATGGCGTAAATGTTTATATGGAACCAGACGAGATCGCGTAAATCATGCCGATAAATGGTAATGACTAACAAGAGAGTTAAAGCTCGCTTTCGTGTTACTAAGTCCACAACCAATATCATCCCTTCAGTTAAGGTGTTTTTGATGGTTTGGTCTAACTACCATTTGGTTGTCAGTTGTGATGCAGCACACGTGTGGCACTCTTCAAGTGTCTCCAGTGTGACTCCTAAACGGTCTACACCAGTTCTCCTAAACTTGTCTTCGTGTGTCTATTGTCTTTCTGTCTGCTCTGCGCTTTGTAATATTAACATGCCACTAACCACTAACCCAGCCTAACATCTGTTCTCTTTTCCGCAGATTTCTTGTATGATCCGGATCGACTGCATCCGCAAGGTGAGTGAAAATTAACACCGCTTAATTGTAGCTGATTGTTTTGCTTAATTACATTAATTGACTTCTTTGAATTGCCGTGCTGCTTTTGAATTAACGGCTCTCTTTTAAAAGTGTGTAGTCAATTTGTTTTAACACAAACGAAGCTTGTCGGAGCTCTCTGAGATTTTGATATTAATAAGAACATATTATGCATCCAAAAATCTACATATTGATGGTTAACAAAAAAACTAGTAATTTTAATATTAATGAAGTATATCTATGGTTATTTTTTTCAAATATTAATATTTTGGACCATCTAGAAGTATTATAAATGCAGTTAAAATTTCCATAGTTGGCTCGTTAGCTCAGTGGTTCAACTGAGCCGTTCAACTCGTGTCTGTTTCAGTTTTGACAATGGCGGTTCTTGGCGACGTTCCATCGCATGATGATGTATATAATAAAATATATTAATGTTATTATTATTAATTGCTGCAATGTGCATCAAATATGCGCTTTATAAAACCGATCAGAGCAGAACTGTCGCATGACTTAAGTGAGATTTTATGGTTTTACACTGCAGTTGTTTTCAGGAGAGGACATAAAAATGCCATTTAAATGGCGTAACGCGATTTAAATCGAAACGTATATGTATATTCGCGGAGGACTGATTTAATTTGTAGTACTCTGTGTGTGATATGATAGCAGTCGATTAACTAAGATATTAGGAAAATAATTTTAATATTAAACGCTATGACTTTCTAAGTCTTAGTGGATCTCGAAATGCGATATTGTTCACTATATCTGTTAATTTTGATTCGTTTTGAAAATTGTATATTTTTTATATTTATGTATAACCAAAATTTAAATTTCGGGTAATAAATACTATACGTTTTTATCGGCTTTAAATCCAGTGTGAAGTACACAACGCCCACAGAACTCATTCTGAATAATGCATTCACGGTTGAACACGTTAGTTTCCCGACGATGGCCTTGACAGCCGAACCGAAACGTCAGTAACACGAGCCGAACGAGGCTGCCTAACACCCCAGGACCATTAATCAGCGACAGCGGCCGCGAAAGCCTTCGGGTGTATTTATAGCCGCGATTTCTGGCCAGTCGCTCCATAAAGAGGGACCTGCTTCCCACATGTGGCACCATGTCAGTGTCTGGACTCCACGCCACGGTCTGCAGCCTGGCATGGCGGAAACGTTTTTTTTTTTTATATGAAAAAACTATATTCATTTACGAGTCTCTTTGGAAATTCGTTTGCGATGCAAATGACCTTAGGAAATTTCTTTGAGAGACCCATAAAATATTGACTAACCATTATTTCCCTTGTGCTACCTTCAATCAAACATGGTATTTTAAACTTAATGTTTTTTTTGTTCGATGACCTTGAGAGTGTGCGCTCACTTCATGGGTCATGAGCCTGATTTCGTTTTTTTTTTCACTAGTCTAGGTCATTTTATGTAGTACGTTAATCGTCAAAATTTATCACCTCTGATTATTATCAAACTTTCTTGAATCCATTTTTTATTTATTTTCCTTCAGTGTCAGTTTTCATGACACACTTGTAATTATATAGTGTATGTCTTTCTTCCGCCTTTTAAAAATTAAAACATGTACACAGTCAAAATCGATATTTGCGCATGTCTGTAACATAATCCGTATTTGATGGAAAAAATGTTTTATTACACTCCCACGTGTGATGGTCTCTCTCAGTGTAATGTGAAACCTTGGTAATTGAAACGCCGCACATACTGTTCGTATAGAAGTGGCAGGGGCACAGACTTCTCCAGTACTGCAGGTGTCTGCTTCGACCGTGTTACCGACGCCCGCTAGAGCGTCAGACGCCCAGACGTCTCAAACGCCGGTCGCCAGATGTCCACCACGCCTCCACTACCAGAATCTATTACTCAATCACATAACCCTCTAACAATAAACAGTTCACTAAACAACGAATCCCAGACACTAACAACCTTCAGCAATAACCAAACAACATAGCAAGTAAAATCTTTCATGACAATTTTGAAAGACATGAAAATAAAATACGCCCCCTGTTATTTTTGAGTCTGATGCTATATATCACTGTATATTTTTAAAATTTAAATTACGTTGATAATTTAATTGAAATTCAGCATTTATTCTCAACGTTGTATCTACATTTTTTTATTTTATTTGAAGTGTTTATTTGCGTATTTTTGTGTGTTCCAAGAATGTGCGGTTACAGAAGTGCCACAGAGGCGGGAGTATTATCTAAATATCTAAATGCATCTGAAAACATTTAAATTTAATTTTCGGCCAAAAGTGGATATACGGGCTTTTCAAGTTTCATCAACTCAATTAATTTAATTCAATTTTACAAAAGACCAAATTTATAATTTTAAAAAAAACTAGGATAATCAATTTTTGTTATTAAAATAACTTAAGTGTCATTGTATGTATTAAAGATATTTCAACTTCTTTTTTTGTTTATTTATACAAAAACAATTACATGTATGATATGCACTGCACACCAACACATCCCTTGGTCATTTTCAATATGCTTTATTTTTAAAATGCATTAAAATATCTAAATAATTATTGGAAACTTCCATTATTACATTCCCCGGACAATCATGATCACCTTTAAAAAATGAAAACGTACCTGAAACCATATTTGTAAAATTTTACTATCCTTTTTTTTATTTTTCACGATATTAAAACTGGCACTCGGCTTCGTCTATCATCATCAACCTACACGCTGTTTGATATAAAATAAGCAATTAGTATTGATTAGTGTAATGCAGGCACAAATTGTCTTTTAGTAAATTGCAACAGGTGTGGCTGCCGGTAAACCGGGATTCACCTGTCTAGAAAGGGATTGCACCGCCAGACTCTCGCTTGATATTCGACTGCTCTATCCACTGAGCTGAAAAAGGCTTTATCTGTTGGCGAAATACCTATTAATGCGTAAAACATGACATAAAAAATAAAATAAAATTATGTTTACCAGTTAGCTTTATAGTATTTTCAATTCGTAAAAAATGAAGCTTGGATCCGACATATTCATTAAAATCAGTGGCGTGTACCAAAATCTGTATATTTATAGGGTTTAGTTTTAGCCATTACACAACTTTTTTTTCTTGTTCTTGGCACCAGAGACCTACATTTTATATAAATTATTTACGTATCGATCGACAGTCGTGGAGTGTGGGTTCGAATCCCATTGGAGTCGCGTATTTTTTAAAATTATATCTTACATCAGTGGTTCGCGGTCTACATAAGCAAAAAAACGTTCCTTGCCTTAAAAAATATTTTAACCAATGTAAACATATATATATACACTCGTCAATATATTTAACACGAATTTTCCTGTACAATATTTGTTTTCAAAAAATAAAACCGATTCATAAGATTTTAATCAATAATAATTCTATCTCTCGGGGTGACTCGGAGCATCGTCCTTTCCATAGCCTGTACAGCAAGCAGTTATTTCATACATGCTGAGTAAACAATCTTAATAGTCATTAAAGGAATATTTCGCAACAAAGAAAAGTATTATTATATTGTTTGCATTGATAGCGGTAGAGTACAATCCAGTCGTAAATAACAAACAGTGACTGTATTTGCTATCAACTTCCAATAAAATCGTGCATACTTTTTTTTTTTACTCCAACAAAATGAATACTTGCATTTTGCTGCATTATCGTTTCTCTCTATCTTGAAATACAACCAGTCATAGAATATATTTTTATTTTAATCTTTAACATATCTATTTTTATCATATCCGTTTTTAACATATTCTATCTGCAACTCGAAATATTGCGTTGTTCGTTGATAGATATTTGATTTAAAAGAAATAATGTTACTGATCCTTAACTTAACCTAACCTAGGATGTTGGCGAAACTAGTCGCGTCAACAAAAAAAATGAAATATCATAAAAAATATTTCATGTAAAAGTATTGAATACATATGTTTAATTAACAACAGATATCATTCTTTACATTATAGCGTTTAAAGAGTTTTTTCTTGGGTGTTAACCCATTTCGATATGTATTTCGTATATGACGCTTGTTATCTGATACTGTAGTCATTTTCAAGGAATTATTATTTTTTCATTCCTTGAACACGGCACTTAAAGTCAGAGAAAGAACCACAAATATTTTACTATTGTTCATTTGATTGATACACTATTGAAATAAAGCGGACAATGGCTGTCTCCAATCTCTAACGTCGTCCTCTATATTGATGCAACTACAGCAGCTGTACGAAGCCATGGTCACGCCAGGGTTGCCACTTGTTTCACTGATGGTCACTGACGCTTCAATGACTGATGCTTACTTAGAGAATTCGTCCCTGGTCTAGTGATAAGCTAGCACTTCTCAATAACGGGTTCCCGGATTCGAACACGTTTAGGGCAATATGTTTTTTTCAGTTGATTTTAATTCTCGTAAAATTATAAATTATTTCCAAACATTACGCAAAAAACCTCTAATGTAGTTTTTTTTCTATTAATCTGTATACACAGAGCAAATGCTGAGAATGTGCTAAGCCGGACACAACTCGTAAATGCCTCTGATTGATTTTAAATGCTCTTCACTTGCTTTCACCTACTCTTAGAAAGGAGTGCGATCATACCGAGCTTGTATTTCTCCCGTTCGTGGAATAAAATAAAAATAAAATAGAGGGATCTTTAGATATATTTATGTGGTAGTTTCTTACACAATGCCCTCAAAATTATTTAATAGATGTTTAACTTTTTGTTGTACACTGACATACCGGAGCACTTCTGGTTCAAAAAGATAAACAGACATATACACAGATATTATAGATATCAATGCATATTTCTTAGTGCACGGTTATTGATTTTGGTTCAAAATGAAACAAAAAGTTCTTTCCGATTAGACATTATGAATCTAGCCAAAATCATCCGGAACATTAAATAAAATGCCCCACCGAAATTACGGATAAAAATAATCGTGCAAATGGCATCCAGCCATTGTAACCGACCAAGTCATCATTATCACATTATCATCATTGTGTGATCTTTTCATTTAATCCTTTGATAGGCAGAATATGACTAGAGACCGAGTCTAATTGCGGTGTCAACGTCCATCTTGCGACTGCAAACGTGCATTGCACGGTTTGTTCGTAGGTTTTGGCAGGCATTGTTTATCAGATGATTTTGATTCTTGGGTGTTCAGTCATACGACGTTTTTGTTTCAACGTCGCTGGGGCCATCTTCGGGGAATTAAACTCTTAAATCCCCAAAGATGTAACGTCGGAGGACTAAATACTTCAAGCTAAGAAATCAAATATCTAAATGCATAAAGTTCTTCTTGACACCCTGTTGCTCTCAATATTTTACTATTTTATGTTTTTTGACAAAGTTTAAGATGGCTCCAGCATCAGGGTTGAAACGCTGAAAACATCAATAAATAATTAATACAGCACCCACTAAATGTATTTCTGCATAAATATACTGCAATATGAATGCGTTAAAAATCGGTCGGTTGCTATTTTGAAATGCATCTTCACTGAATCGTAATGTTTAAACATGCAGTGGCTCGTAAAATTTGTTTGCCTAATCATATTAATGTTTAAACTTTACACAAAGGATCCAACGCACGTTATTTATATAAATGTTTGTAAAAAATATTTAAAAAAAATTATGACCTCTTATTCTATATTTTGATTTATAATTGTCAAATAATACCACACGCATATTTTAATAAGCATTTTTTTTTAATTAAAATAAAATATTTTGTGTATTTGCATAAAATATACTTCTCGCATACCAAACGGACTTTTATAAAATCGCGCGTAACAAGTGTCGTCGATTGAGCGCACGTTTCACCGAGGGCATACAGTAGAATATTCACTAGTATTATTACGTATATTCAACGGGACGGTTTTTTCTATTATGACTGGACGTCATTGTCCGCCGAGATTCGTCATCGCTTATCAATCCCGCATCGAGGGCTCGACAGGTGCGCTCCGCCCGGCGGGCCGTTGGGCAATATTCCCGGGCACTCGCGGCCGCCCCGAGCGGGAGCCCCGCGCGTGAGGTGCGAGCCCCCTCGGAGGGCGTCCAAGCGCGCCCCGCCCCGCCCCGCCCCGCCCCGCCCCGCGCCCCCCTCCCCCGCGCGCCCCCCTCCCCCGCGCCCCTCCGCCGCCGTCGCGCGCAGGCGGCGCGGGCGGCGCTCAGTCGCCGCTCCGGTCGCCAGCAACATGGACTTCCCGGTGTCTCTCGACAGGGCAGAAGGTTAGTGCGCCCCGCCCCCTCCGACCTCCGCCCTTTCGCCGACCGCCCTCCGCCCCGCGTCGTCGCGGCGCCCTCCGCGTTCGCTACATTTTTCAAAATCGAAATCCGTTACGCAACGGACGCCGTCGCGATAGGCCCGGTGCGGTTTAATTTAAGATTTGCCGGGCGACCGCGCGCCCTCGGGCTAAAAGCGACCGGGCCCTTCGGGAGTCGCGGCCCCCCCCCTCCCTCCGTCTCCTCGGAGTCCTCCGGCCCCGCGGGTCGGCCGTCGTGACCCTCGACCCGACCGCTATCTAGGCGAGCCGGATAGATCTATCGGGACGGTGACCGCATTCTAACTCGCGTTTTCGTTTCGGCGACGAGGACTCTCTCCCTCATCGCCCTCGCGGGTTCCTCGCGGAGCCCGAAAATACTCCCCGCCCGGTCGGCGCCTGACGTCCGCCCTCGACCCGCCCCCCGTCGCGTTCGCCTCCTTCCCCGATCGAGCTCATCGCCGGACGTGAACTTCGAGTCCCCGACGAGGTTGGGTCCGATCCCCCCGTCCGGGTCAGGGTCAATGTCGCGTTTTTTTCAATATTCACAAATAATGTGTTCAAAAAAATTAATACCCCGCGGCTGCACAGTTATTTGTGTATGCTTTTCGCCAGCTGCTGAGAGGATATATATATATATATCATTTTGCAGTCAAACGCCCCCGAGGATGAACTCGTTCGCGGGGATAACGCTACTCGATCGGCTAAATATAATCGTCATCATCGATTCTGAAGAAATCGTCCCGAAGTCGATCCCGCGGAGCTTCGGCTCGCCGCAGACGCCGTGAGTTCTTCCGAATCCTCGTCTCGTCCTCCGGTGCTCTCTTCTCGCTTCTCGGCTGGTGCGTTCCGAGGCGTGCGCCGGTGACGGGCATCGGTGAAGACTTTCACCGATCACCCTCCGGCGCTTCCTTTCGCGATGTCGATTGAATATCAGCCGAACGTCGACAATGCCGATTGAATATCTTTGAAGAATATTCCTCGGAACTCGTCGCCCCTCGCCGTCCACCGACAGCCATCGCGGAATAGAATTTTTGTAATGCTTCTCAAAATCAGAGCCCATTCTTTTGTTTGGATTTCCTCGGAACTCCTGGCAGGGCGCAAAAAAGTTTTGCGAATGTTAGGCCATTTCAATGAAGAATTCTACCAATGTCGATCGAGAAAAAAATTAATTATCTTCGTACTCATTCCGATAGGTTGTCTGTAGCAATTTTGACAGGTCAAATCTAACGCAAACGTTCCGAAGATAATCTAGATTCATTGTCGTAATTTTCATTCACAAAATAAACAGCGAGAAAGCTCGGAAAATCGGGAAAGAATAATACCGGTCTATTAAATTTCATCGCTTTCCTTCAGCAGTAATTCGGAAATTATGCTGGATATTGCGTAGCAAATAACAAACATAAAATAAGCACATAAATTTAACATCATAAGGGCGCCGCGCCCAAGCGGGCACGAAAAATTCCAGACTCTCGGGGGGAATAATTAAAACTTTCCGAAACGTCCAGACGTTGCCGGGTGCTCTTGGCCCGTTCCGAATGGAATTGTCTAATTGCGTACACATCAAAAGCCTCCTCTGTTTATACACGTGTATACGTATATTTTATAACCTTCGAAGTTATTATTTAGCGCGGCTTTGTGAACGCGCCGTGGAAGTCCGTCAGCTCTTTCGGCTCGGCTGCATCGCTCGGGACGAGAACTTTCTCGTAGTTTTCGGGAACACTCGGTCCCTCGGCGAAGAAAGCCGCTGTCATTCTCCGCACACGCGGCGGGCCGAATGGATGACTCCGAAAATACTCTCGGAAGTTAAATCGGAGAGTCGACCCGGTGAAAATGCTTCCTGGCGTTTCCCTCCCGTGAGCCGCGCGCTCCCCGACCGCAGCACTCTAATGCCCGAAGAACGGCGATACCGCCAACACCACCGCTAGTAATTACCGGTTTATTTGTTGACACTACACAAAGATCATGTGTAATTTAAATATAAATATATTATAAGTAATGCATTCACTGCATGTGATTGCGTGCTAGAGAAAATAAATAAAAATTTGTTCACAAAACTCATACGAAAATCTCGAGTGCGTACTTATCCAGTCATCGCATGAACAATAGCGGGGAAAAAAAATGCCCCGAGGTCATTATTTTTGGGTTTCGTGTTTATAAATTACGCTCAAAATACATAAAGCGAGAAAAAATTATGCCACAATAACGGTCATAAAAATCTGTATTAAAGTCTTGCGCAATTCGTAATTAACAAATTGTCATGGCGGCCATTTTAATTTAGTTGGCGCAATAAGGCGGGAAATGCCGACTTATACAATGGAGGCGATCGGGCGGGCTTCTGTTGTGCAGTCTTTCTTGTCAACCCCTACTGATTGAATTTGATTGTCAGTACAGCAACGCTAAGCCGTTATGGCCGCGTGCCACAGTTTACTGACCACTGGTCTAGAGCGTTATTTCGTCCCTTGGCACAAATTCAAACCGCGACTCGGGGGCAGGACCGGCCGGCATTTCTTTATTATTTTCGTAAAAATTTCCATGTCCGTGTGGCTGGAAGTAAATCGGAGACATCAACGGCTATGGAAACAGCCCCCGAGTGTAACCGCTTTGATATTTTTTCATCATCATCATTTTTGTAGGGTTTCAATTCGAATTGGATTTTGACATCCATTTAATGCTGACCCCCATCCTATCGTGTTGTTATTTTTGTCCCAAACGTGTCAGGCTTCAGTGTTCAACCTTACGTTCAGTTGCTTTATCCTTCCCGACCGCATAGGATGTGGTGATGAGTACTTCCCAGCTCGGTATTTTCTTTGTGGGCTTTGTCTAGGGACTCGATTTTATTGTATCGTTTAAATAGAAAAAAAATGTTGCGGTATTCCTATACAACACGGTAAAATACTCTTTATTTTATTTCAGCAAATATGTTTAATTAAAGCGGTTTATTTCCCAAGAGATGGGGTTTTCTTTGGTATAATATGGTTTGATGCCTCGCTAAAGCTGCGTATTTGTTGCTACGCGTGTAGAGGCCTTTAAAGGCGGCCTTCGGGCGCTTTCACGCACTTGTATCGATTTGAAAGATAAGGGTCCGCTCAAGTCTAAAATTTTTAGCATGCAAATGTTTCGATTCGTTAACCTCTACGTATCGTTTAAATCATTTCGACGGAACCTTATCTTTCCGTCCGTGCGAATAGCATCCAAATTAGATAAGTCTTTAATAAGAATATATACTTGCACTGCGCCAAAACTCACCGTGCGCCAATTAGGTGTCATAATAAGTTTATGTAAGTAATTAATGAACCATTCTCTGGTGGCGTGCGTTAAAGGCATGCATGCCTGCTGATAATTAGGCAAACGATATTATTTTATTAGCTTTTGTGAAGTATATGCCCCGACTATTTCCATATAAATCTTCTTCTACATCTAGTGCCTCTCCTCAGAGAAGGTTTGTCGACCATTTTACTGAGCATATACTAGCCAGTGTTCATAGTTTTATTTCTCTTCTACACCGCAGTTTTATATTGGAAGGAAAAGTCTGCGTATTGCTGCTGCCCAACAGCATTATTATATAATATTTTCGTTACAAAGCTCTGGCTTTTATGTCTGATACTCCTTCTGCAGCAAGCTACAGAAACAATAGCATCTTTAGCATCAATTCTTTACACACGCTCAGGGTACACAATGGCAGCCATGCACAAGCTAAAATCTTTCTCAATCAAATCATCTTCGGTACGTCCGTGATAATCGATTTACTATTCCAATGAATATTAATTGATGATTTGCAAAAAAAATCACAAACAAGTATCTATGTATCACTTCGTCGAAGAAAATAATCCGTAAAATTTGAACTTTTCAATAGCTCGATTAAAAATCTATTATTTTATTGAATCGATTGTGCGCTGATTACTGAGCCGGCAGAAAGTTAAGCATCGATTAAATACAGTCGCTTTAAATTTTAATCAAGCAGTAGCCGTGTGATTAGTATTGGGGAATCGTGATGTGCTGGACGTGATATGTGGAAATGTTGTTCAGCCGGCGCTGCGTTCCTGAAATAGTTCCCGGCGGCCGCTCGCCTGGCCCCCCGAGCCGCTCCGGCCGCAGTTCACTCCTGGACTTTCTCCCCACGAGCTCAATACCCATCGCATTCAAACAAACCGATCCAACATGACCGAGATGCACAGTAAACACCCTCTATCTACTCCCCATCGATAGCAACGAGTCCATAAGCGCAGCGTAGGTAATCACCAGATAAGAATCCAAACGACCAGTACGAACCATTTTTGCCAAGAAGATCAATAGATAGATACCATGTTCGGCAAGCAAGCGTGCTAACCGCTGGACTGCTTATAAACATGCATAGCTCTTTTTGACATCTCTTTGGCAGGTAAACAAAGGAACTATCAGCAAAGTGAAATTCCACATCCCTTCGTCTGAAACATGTAGAATCACACAAATACAGATATTGTAGTTCTCGGTCATATCTAAAAATATATTTATTCGAACAATGAATATAAATCTGTATATATAAAAAAAAAGCTGTGCGTTGAGTGACGCCGCATACTGCAAAAACTACTGTGTATAAATAAGTTTTGATACTTTACGTCGCTCAATAGTGTTCTGACTATATCAGTTGCTATAAATATATTAGATTTGTGACAACTAAAAATATATTTACTAAACAAAACCTTTAGGGCGTATTTGTAAATATAGCTAACTATGATGGCGGCTTTGTATGATATAAATTACGTCATTTATATATATACTAGTAATGTAGCCCGTCACAAAATGACGTATTTGATGAACGATGCGTCTTTTGTTTTTTTTGTAAAAGTTCTAAATTTGAAATTCTCGCGGTGAACGACATCTCGCGGCGAAGAAGTGAATCATATAATTCGTACATATTGAAATTCGCTAAAGCATATTTTAAAGTTTATGAATGAAAATATTATCCTATCGTCTTGAAATTCGGCACATAGCTGCGGAAAAATTTACTTAACTTATGTGCAAAAAATCAGCGTTGTATCTTTTAAGATATTCTATACAGAACGGAAAAACGAAACATACATACAAACATACACACAATGGCTATTATTATAGTAGATTATTATAGTAGATTATAGTAGATACTATTATAATGTATGCGTTCATAAATACACTAAACTAGATTTAGGGTGTTAATAATTTTGGAAACCGTTTCGTACTATCCTTGGCTATATTTTTTACTCAAGATTTACTTATAAAGTAAGAACAGAATTATTATTATCATAAGTAATAATATACATATAATCTGAGTTGTTATTGCAATGACACATATGTTAGATACTCTGTCATTTCATAAGAAATTATATTACACGTTGCACGTGCAACAACTGGTGATCAGTGCTAGTCATGATGTGACCGGCTGCAAGGACAGAGGTTGAATTGATTTTTTTTAATAACCACATACATCGTTCAATAGCTCTTCTAAAACATAAAAATAATTTAAAGGTATAATTTTTTTAACCGTTAGATATCAATAGTGTAATTTTTAATGAAAAAAAAAATTATTCTTGTCCTGAAAACATTTGAAATAAATATCGCTTTGTCGATATTTTCGAATCGATTATAAATCGATCGGGTTTTTTTTTTTTAATTTTTATTTTTATTTTAACAAATTGTGCAGAAAACGTACTGTATTTTTGAGTTGGTATTTGAACAGCTTATCTCCGTGCGGGTCGCGTGAATAGCGCGAACAGTGAACAATCAGGGCAATTCGCTCGCCTCGTTACGGCCAATAGATTAAACTAGATTTCTGTATCCAATAGCAAGATTGTTTGTATTTTTACTGCCTGGAGTATTCGTTGCAGAAAAAAGATTTGCTGATAACTCGACCCGTTTGTTTTTTTTTTAATATTAATTTCCTGTGTACAATGCAAATGCCGGGCACACCCGCTAATGACAATTCAGGGTATTTTTCGGTCAGACTATCGGAGTTTCGAATGTCTCTGTTCTGTTTGCGCAGTGTTTTGTCCCAAAAAAATAAACTCGGTCTCAATTAGATTGATTGTCTGGCGCTAACGTCCAATTATGGCCACGTGCACGGTGTTTCGAAAGTCAGGTCGGATGCGACATGCGACCGACGCCGGGTCTCGTTCCCGAAGACCACCACGAGACTCGTGGAAGACGTCTGCATAAATATCCAACCGTCTTATTCACAGCAAGCAGTCCGCCATACCAGAACTTAATCACCGGATGATTTGACGGCGTCGTAACTCGCTTTCGGTGTTATTGTTTGGCAGTTGTGAAGTCAGAACTAATGGGACAAGGTTATGACGTCACCGGAAGATATAGAGACTTGCAACCATCACAACGATCGCCATCTTCGGCCTGAACATCTCATTCTGATTTACTGACATCATTTCCCGCACACGGTGCTATTATTTGTCGGTGTTTGATCGGAACTATCGCGACATGGTCATGGGGTCATTGAACTATATAGATTTTAAGATCAACTTTACAATACGGCCTAATAGATTACAAGCTACAAAACAATTTAACGCAAATGACACATTCAATATTTTTGACAGAACTTAGTGCAATTCCATTATGAATTCCAATACTCAGAATTTAGCCATATTCATTACAAGTTCTGAAACTATCGCAACAACTTGCAAGCTTGAATCAAATAGATACCGATCGATTGTATAAATGTGATTTATTGGTATTGTATTTTTGCATAACTTTTAAGCATTTGTGATCTTATTATCTGGTGATATTGCCTTATCAGTGGATCTTAATAGAAGACGCCAGCAAAGAGAGCCGCGGCTCTAATCTTCGCCGACACTCTCCTCCCCCTTCCTCCAACTAGTTGCTAATTCAATTCCCAAATTGCATCAGGATGTCGCTGCACCAATACCCAATATATTTATATCCAATTTTACCAACTCACTCACCACACGTCACGTATATACGTTTACACGTTTATTTAGTTTTTAGGTAAATGTTTACAAGATTGCATATAACACTATTTGGTTCATTAGGAAAAAAAAAACATTTGGCTTATTATATGGTTAAAGTTTTTCGACTTACTTGTTATTGATAATCGCAAATATCTAATCAGCGAAATAGCCAACATATTTTACAGCTTAATTAGTATTGTTATTTTAATCAGTCTTTTGTTAATTATTTTTAAAAATATATATTCATGACTCAATTAAATTATTTATTTTCATAATAGCATGAGTGTGAGTATTCTCAGTTTTTTTCGCGCTTATATATATATATATATATTTTTAATTTCCGGTAGAAGAGGTTGAAATATTACTGCTTAAGGATTAACTGCATAGATTATTTTTTAGGTACAATTAGTTTTGAACTACCCTGTATTATGCTTTGCACGGATAAGGTATTAGTACAAATTTGAATGCTTTTTTTGCACTAAGTCTGTATAAGTATTTAATATACTATAGATCTATAAATATGGTGGGATAGATTTAACGGTCAATATGCAATTCTAATTGTTGCTAGTGAATGCTTACCTTTCTTTGCTGATGCCATAATTTTGCACATTCCTAACAAATATGCGGCGTTGGCTCGCACATTCCAGGGGCGGCACTACAGCATAAGCGTAAATTAAATTCAATTTAAGGAGCAGGAATAATCAAGGGACATGCAGGGCATTTTAAAGCCACAATATATAAATTAATTCAAACCAAAAATGTAAAGTTTTTGTGATATTTTATGATACAATACGCACGCTTTGCACGCAGTCCACAAAACATCACGCCTTGCTTCAAAAGGTTGATAAAGAACACAGTTACATAATATATATACAATTGAAATAGGTCACCAGGGTCACCTGAGCACCGGTCGTGCTCTCGCAATTACTTCCTTTTACCTTACCCTAATAAAATTCGAATTTTTCCATACAAAATGGTCACTGAATTAAATTTCTTTGATATTGAGGATTATTGGATGTTTATCTTGTGTACATACCATCGGGAGCTGCAAGCAACAGCTGTAGCTTGTTGTGGAAAGATTATCATTGTTTGCGTTAACACGGGCCGCAGGCGGAAGAAGGGGATACACTTGGAGTTGTGTCGCAACGGGGAGGGATTTTGGAGGAGACCTCAGGGCGAAAACCGAGAATCCAGTCGGTGCCCTGCGACGGTACTGTCGGGCATACCCAACGAGAGGAATGTCCGAGCCATCGGGAGCTCGGGTCCGCGTCGAATACGAACCAGCTTTCCGCGGCAAAATAAAAAACAAAAAAACGGATCATCCATCGACGGGGGAAAACGGGGATTCGGTGTTGCTTCGTCGTTTACGGGAACGGATGTCTTAGAAATGCCGGCCCGGGCCGACCGGAGATGACCTCCCCGGGGCTCCGCGTCGAGTGTGGCTCGCGATATGGGGATATGGCAATATGGCAATATGGCGATATGGCGATATGGCGATATGGCGATCGACATCGATGATGACGATCGCCGCTCGCGAAGGTTGGCCGCCGGTCCGCGGGATGTCGTTGGAGTAGAGCTCCGTCTGCGTCGTTTTCTCCGACACCCGCCGCCTCCTCCGCCGCCGCTCGGCCATTCTCCGGTCGGCCGTCGTCCGGGCCGCACGCCCCCCACGCCCACCACCCCGCAGACATGGTGCGCCGAACCAACCGTTCTGACAGCTCCCGGGACTTGCCGCCGCGCGGCCCAGGTGAGTCCTCGCCGCCCCGCCCCGCCCCGCCCCGCCCCGCGCCACGCGGCTCCACGCGCGGTGAACTCTCCCGAACCGCTTCCCGGCCGGAACCGGTTCCGAACTCGCTCGCCTTTGCGGCGCGCCGGCCCTCGCAGACCAATTTCTCCCAAAAACTTCCAATTACATTTTTTTAACAATCTATTATTCCAAACTACCTTCGAAATATCGGTCGATGTTGATTTTTGATTCGATCGAATCCGAGTTGTCGACGCGTCCGTCGCCGCACCTGACGCGTGTCGCAGGTGTGCAGGTGGTCAGGTGCGCGGGCGTGACGCGACGTGTCCCGACGTGTCCTGACGCGTGTCGTGGCGTGATGTGCTTGCAGTGGAGGCGCTGCTGTACTGGCGGACGCCCGCCCGCTCCGGCGCGGCGCTGGGCGCGGGCCTGGCGCTGCTGCTGGCGCTGGCGTGCTGCTCGCTGATCTCCGTGCTGGCCTACACGTCCCTGCTCGTGCTGACGGCCACCTTCGCGTGGCGCGTCTACCGCTGCGTGCTCCAGGCCGTGCAGAAGACCTCCGATGGACACCCCTTCAAGTGAGTATCGTCCTCTCCCCCCCCCCTCTCCCCGTATACTTATATAGTATCCTTCCCGACAACTTTATACCGAAGACTTTCTTATTAGTACAATTTTAGTTTTTCATCTGTCGATTTTCTTCAAATTTTCAAAAAAAACTGATCGGTGAAAAAAATGTACATCTTTGGATACTATCCGATTCGTCCTCCTGAGTAATTTCAAAAACGTGAATCGAGTAATCGAAAAGTACTGCTCGTGTATTTATTCCCCTTTTTTCGAATTTGCGAGCAAAAAAAGATCATAACAATTTTTGTTTTAATATAAAAAAAAACTGAAAACATACCCACAAAAATAATAGTTACCCCTCAAAAATCTTATTATTCTGATTATCGAAAGTTAATATCACTGACGGTCAACTTTCCCTTGAAATATTAATATAAAAAAAAATAGAAACTAACAGCTCTAGATAAAATTCATTTGCAACTACCCGAAAATAAAAAAAATATATTTAAATATTCTGATGCGACAGGTTTTAAACCTGACGATAGAATATGAAAGTAATAATGAAAGTAAAAACTGACTTCAGCTCATATAGACCCGATAGTATCGGTACCCCCCGAGCGAAGCTTGAAATAAAATTAGAATGATGGATTTCATCATTTTGCCATCACTCCCGCAATATCAATACATAAAAACAAAATCAGAATGGTGGATCTCATCATTCAACATCACTCCCGCAATATCAATATTTGAAAATCCATCCGACACCCACCCATTTGGCTTCCATACCGGTTTCGTCATCATTAAAATTCGAAAGAAAAAAAAATTTCCACGTACGTTTATTCAAGAGTTATATGGTAGAATTTCTGATTGTACTCTCTATCGAATCATTCGACGCATTCTCATCTGCTTTGTGTTGCTATTTTGTTCAGCACGGTGACTAAAGAGAGAGTTTTATTTTCAAGCACATTTTAATAAATCAAATGCATTCACTATCGTTAGATCAGCTCTTTCACTCTCTCTTTTTAAATGCTACAGTTGAGTATGTTTTAAATAATGTTCTCACTTTATTTTAACCCTTCACATGCCCAAATCAATCTTATCGTGAGCCTTTAAAATGATATCTTTTTAACTTGCAAAAATTCACATACAATTTTTTATCAATCCTTTCAATGGGTAAAACGGTCAGTCTTAATATAAGTTATAAGACTCAAAAACAATAAACAATATACTCAAAAAGTAATGATTTAAATTGCTTATTATGAAATTCAAAATGAATTATTTATTGAATATCGTTTATCCATATTGTATATGAGGATTCTGTTATATGAAATATTATTTTTTTATAGATGCGTTAAATTATTTTTTAACACACTTTGTAGAGTACTTATTTTATTTAAAAAAGTTAGTTCTATTTTGTCTGGTTTTATATTTTTTCCCCTCGAAATGAACAATGTTTGCCCCTTGGGTAAGTTTCAAATAAATGAAAAAACTCATTGCAACTAGCAAATAATTAAATACTCTGTTGCAAAATATATTCCGATATGCATAGAAACCGGGTCATGTGACGGTTCTATGTCCTACTTTTCATCCTAAGTAAATTTATTTAACATATGTAAAAGTGTGGGAATTTGAGGTGCAAGGCATTCTAAATAACAACGCTATTTCTTTTCTATATTAAATCAACTTACAGAATTTACTTTATATAGAATATGTGGACTCTAAATATCACTCTTTACACATTTTATTTTGGCAAGCCGTTTTTTTTTTTCAAAGCGTCACGTTTGTGACGTTTATAAAACATTGACAAAACTCCACTTTAAAATTAATTAATACCATTTAAATGTCATCCTGAGCCGGTTCATACTTAAAATGTAAATATTTGCTGATAACTACTTATATTCTTAAACTAATCATGTCTACATGTTCCAATTTCACTTTACATCATAAATAGAACGATCATAGGTTAGCTTGAGATAAAATAGTATTATTTACATTAAAGTAGCATCATGAATGTACTTCCTTTTAACTTTGCTCACTATGCATCTGTGTTTGCAGAGAGGTGCTGGAAGCCGACCTGTCGCTGTCCCCGGAGCGGGCACAAGAGCTGGCAGTGACGGCCACGACTCACCTGAATGCGGCTGTCAATGAGCTGCGCCGATTGTTCTTAGTGGAAGATCTTGTGGATTCCCTGAAGTTTGGAGTCATGCTGTGGTGTCTCACGTATCTGGGCTCATGGTTCAACGGCATGACGCTGATTATCATTGGTAATTATTGCATATATAGTGTTTACTGCAAGATAAAATATAAATATCACATTAGCTCACAATTGACATATTCTTAATAATTTATACAGCGAAAAATTATAATTAGGACTCATCTGTATGTTTGCTTTGCACTGACTATTTAAATAACAGCAAACATTGGAGCTGTTATAATATTTTTTTTTTTTATTAGGTTATTATTTTTTTTTTTTTATATATTATTTACATATTTTAAATATTATTTATCTTTTTTCAGGTTATGTTGCCCTGTTCACATTGCCTAAAACCTACGAAACCAATAAGGCGCAGATTGATGCATACCTCGAAGTGGTCAACGTTAAAATTCAAGAAATCACAAATAAGTAAGCATTTTCATACTACTTTACTGAATATATCAAGCGTAAATGACAGCTGATACATTTTATATAATCTATTTAAAATAAAAACTGTTGATATTAAAATGTCTTTTTCAAATCAGTTTTTTTTTATATAGATTACTGGATAGTGAATCTGATACTTTGCGTTATTTAAAATAATTATTAGATTGATAAATTTCAATTTATCTTCGTAACTTTCCAAAATACCATAATCTGATATGTCAAATGTGGATTCAATCTTGCTAAAACCATGTATTTCGATTGTAACATTGTAAACTTTGAAGGTTGAATACCCAGTTTATATTAGAAATGCAAATATGTATCTAACGATGTCGATAAACATGAGACTTGATAATCACTTCGTAAATAAGTAAATCCATTTCTGTCTTTTGTTAGATTTTCTTATAAAATAAGTAAAAGCGCCGTATTGACAGAATTATTCAAATATCTCCAACACAACCTTATTATTGATTATAAATATTTTTAAAAGCTTTGATATTCAAAAAAATCAGTTGTGAGTCCTTAGCTAAAACTATATTTATAAGAGAGATTATTTTATTACTTATAAACACGTTAAAAAATATATAAATGATATTTAACATTCTATCCAAAATAATAATTATATATTAATAAATAAAATATCACCGTGACTTGTGTGAGATTCAAACTCACATCTCCAAGCTTACATGGCCGGTGCATCATATTAATATTAATATATACCTGTATAGGTAAATAAATACGCACTTGATTGACGTTCAATCCACTAAATAGACATATATAATTTTGTATCCGTTTACTTAAAACATTTTCGATCTCAAAAATAATCTTATAATAATTTGAAAATAAATTAAAATGACATTACTCACATATTATTGATTTTTGTGAAGACACAGAAAGTACGATTTTGCCTATACGGGTTTTATTGATTGATAATGATTAAGTAAATTTTGAAAAATGATTAAAGAAACTAATGTAAGCTTGGGGATGTGGGTTCAAATCCCACGCAAATCACGATGATATTTTTCTGAGAGTTTCTTTAATAATTTTTCAATATTTGAAAAAATGTACTTAATCATTATTGACATTACTCACCAAAAAAAAAAATTACGGTATCATAAATACAAATAAAATAGTTTCTTAAATTAGTTATTGAATACTCAACTCGAGTGTTCAGATTTACCTGTATTATTTGAAGAAAAGTTAGCAATACATCACTTTAATATTAATAACCAATATGTCAAGCCACACCCAAGGTTGACATATATTTAATTGAGAATGAACTTTAGAATTTTCAGATTTAATTATGGATTATTATATTAAATGAAACACCTGTGGTTGAGTCAGTCTAATCGGATGGATGTTGCTAACAATATTTGTTTTTCGCTTGCAGGGTGAAGGCTGCCATCCCCCTGGGCAAAAAGGCAGAGAGCGAGAAGGACAAGTAGAGAGATGCAGGGATGGAAGTGTGTGTGGAGGGAGAGGGAGGGAAGCTCCCTGTTGATCGCTTCCGTGTGGGGAATGAAGACAAGCCACGTGTGACATTAGATGGTTATTATATAATACTGAGTAATTAAGAAACCGACTTTCCTGTCAATATGTCACGCTGCTGACTGTATGAACTCTGACTTACTAGACGGCCGCAAGCGTCCTCAGATTCTTCCCTTTGTGAACAATCGTGTTTGAGATATTAAAATAAAGTAAACTTTTACCAAATTTAACATTTTTTTATTGCACATTAACTTTCATAATCATCACACTTCACGTCTATTTGTTTTACCATCTCCATTAAAGAAACTGATTCAATATCACAGAGGTATAATCTCAGAAAGGCCTTAATTATTCGCATATAGAAATGATTATCTGACCAATTACGTAAAAGTAGTTTTAACATTCCCGAAACTAGAAAACACTGGCAAGTGTCGCTGGTTATTTGTTGGTTAACAAAATGCTGCAGTGTGTCTCGCTAGTCGGTCGTGTCCACTCAATATGTAATACTGTTATTGTGTGTTATGTTCTCAAATATTGGTCTTTTGTAACAATATAAAAAGGCTTTGAATGTACTTACGACCTCTCAAGAGTGTTCTGCTTGTATTATTTCTTAAGTTTGTCAGCTCGGATAGTGAGCAGGAGCCAAGGAGAAGACCGGAGGGGGTGACGGGAGTGAGGATCTAACTCGGTGCACTGTCCGGTTGTGAACGGAGCCCCTCACTTGTAGCAATACGATTGTAACCGCCTCCCTCAGTGCCCGATATTCGTTGTTTTGCTGAATAATAATAAGCATTATTGTGTATTGATTGATTTATGGTTAAATGATATATTTATTATTTAGATATATTATATAGAGTATGCTTACGCATTCCTCAGGTTTGTGCAACTGAGATGTAAATACTATTGTGATGTTTCAAAGTTTGGTGTTAAATGATTAAATGTTTTTTTTATGTATCTGAATATCTGAATGACATCCTCTGTGGTTAAATATTTGGATGTGTTGAACTTGAACTTAGTACTCGACCTGAGAACTGTATCTTTTACTTATGGTTTGCCTTGTATCACTTTTATGAAATTTAATAAATTATTATTATGCTTTATACCCAAACTTCGTATAATTTCAAAAGATTCCTTTGTCATTTTTCATTACCATTTAACTGGGTGAAGTAGAATAGGTACATAATATATTATCTACACAAATGAGACATATTTTGTAAACAAAAAAAACAATTTATACTGCCTCAAAATAATTCAAAAGCTCAAATAAAACAAATCAATAATGGGCCATTACAAAGCATCATCCTAATTCACTTTTTGGCTACGTAAGTATTTCTATTTATATATTCAATAGCTGTGTATAAACACTCTGTGGAAATATTAAATTCCATTGAATGAGATAATACAAGAAAGATCTCCTCTGGAGTATACACTTACCTTTTTACTGTAAAAAAATTACAAAACCAGACATGCTCGATATTAAGTTGATCATTCTACATAAATAACTAGCAGTAAGTATCATTATCTCCTAAATTATTTGATTATTTTGATTTTTTGATAATTTTTAAGAATATGTTTTTTGTGCAATTGATGTAGAAAGATGTAGAATTGTGTGTATATTAAAAATATATATACTCAGATATTTTCACTTGTAGCTAGCGCTGAATAAATCTTATGTCAATTTTTTAAGAGTATAATTAAAATAAACCAAGTTGCACATGATTTCTAAAAATAGTAAAAAGTAAACACAATTCTGGTTAGAACTTGAATTAATAAATGCATTTGTGTGTAAAAAAGGAAAGATATCCCATATCGGTGTAGTCGATCGACAAAGTTTTAAGTGAACTGGAGCTTTTAAATTTAAAAAATAAAGCAATATCTTTAAATTTGTATTAAGTATGCTTTTTATTTATAAGTGATAAATCACTTTAAGAGATTATATAAATGTTTGCCAAGAAAATTGGAATGTGTCGACATTACTATCAGTTTGTTTATATTTGAAAATATTATGAGTTGTAAGCAACATTGCATACATTTCGTAATGGTCGGCCTTCAAAATAATTGCATTTGATCAGAAATAATATTTAGTAAAGAATAAGTTAAATAAATAAGTGAAGACTTTATAACAAGGATACAACAAAACAAAACAAAAAGGTGAGCCGAGTGAATTTACTAATTTTATATAATGCAAGCATCCTATTATTATAAAGGAACAGTAGCTACCTCAGGTATATTTTACAACATATATTGTTGATACTTATGTATTCAGGTCTAGGGATGGAGTACATTTTTTAATCTATTGCTATAGTAATTGCAGAGTTATAGTAATGTGAGCTAGAGACGAAACAAAATATTGTGAGATATACTCTTCCATTTGTTTTTTTGCATCCACCAGTACAAACGTGCGAGTTCGGTAGCAAATCAGGGTTAAATCCATATTAAACAGAAATGAACAAAGTCCCGTATATATTATATAAAACAGTTTATTTACTCAAATTGAGTGTACTCTAGGTTTGCCTGGGTTATTTTAAGAAAAGTAAGCATAGACTAAGGAACAGTAGACTGGAAAATATTACCTGTAAAGAGAAATGATTTTCAGAAACAATACATCTGTCAAGCCATGCACAAATTCTATTAAGAAATCTTGAATACTGATGGGCAATGCCTGACATATATCAAGTATATATTTTAATTATGAACCCGATGCATTATAATTGTAAACCCGATGAGATCTAAAATCTATACAGGATTTTTTATTTACGTCTATATTTGATCCACAGAGTAATAAGAATGTGAGCCAGAGAGAAGGAGACAATATCGGAAAATGTAATTTTTCATTTATTTTTTGCATCCACCAGTACAAACGTGAAGGTAGTTGCAAGCTCTGTAGCAAATCAGGGTTAGTTTATATTTATAAAAAAAATATTATTATTACTTTTTTAAATATATTTTTCAATTCAATTTTAAACAAAAATAAACGAAGTCCCATTTAAATTATAATGAGATATTTTTGTATTGCTTGAATTTTAATTCATAAAAATAATTTGCTTCTACTGATGCTTATAATTATGCCCTTTTAGTTTACTAAAATTTATTTTTATTTCGCTCCAAGGCATTTAATGAAGCTTTATTATTATTTCCAAATGCTAAGCTTTTATTTTTTCCGAATTTTCTGCCTTAACTGTTTTTTTTTATTTTTAAATTAAGCGCTTATTTACATTTACAAAATAAACAAAAGCGTTAAGCAACATAAAAGTGAAAGTAATTAAACTTTCTTCTCTTTATAGGTCATAAAGTTCGTTTTTGTTATTGTGGCTGGTCATGCTATAATATAAAGTACAACATTTATCAATAAAGTGATAAATTTATATTTTTCTCGGCTCCCATACTAATATAACGCATTTACTCCGATACGATTACGGTAATAACTTTGAAAGGAAAGTCTGAAATCAAAACTTTTAACTTTGAAAATATTTGATCTGTGAGAAAACTTAAAGTTACTACCGTATCAATTTAAAAAAAAAACTTTTTGTTATTCAGAAAACTATTCTTTTTTATATATTAAATTTAATTAAATACGAATTTAATAATAAAAATAGTTTGATAATCAGATGTTAGTATTTTGTAAGTTTCAATGATTTTAATATCCGTCAGCTGTCAAACCTCGTCGCTATGTCAACCCTCGCGCGCATGTAATCGAATGACCTTCACAAGGTGACCGCGATATTCAACAGGAGGTTGGGAAGTATAAAGTGTTTAACTAGTTTATTTGACCGCTGCCGAGCGGCGAATACTGTCTTGTCGGTGGCACACATTCTCTCATAAGAACAAATATAATAATTTCGTGTATTGAGCTTCTGCAATTGATCAAAATGACTAGTGTCCAGATCGACCACGAAAAGCGAAAGCAGATCAGCGTGAGGGGAATCGTCGCCGTTGAGAACGTAACGGAGGTGAAAAAGACGTTCAACAGGCATCTTCACTACACTCTCGTGAAGGACCGAAATGTGGCTACTCCCAGGGACTACTACTTCGCGCTGGCCCACACCGTCAAGGACCACTTGGTATCTCGTTGGATTAGGACCCAGCAGTACTATTATGAAAAAGATCCAAAAGTTAGTATTTACTTTTTTACTATACACGATTCTTTTATAATACTTATATATAATGTGTTGGATATTTGCCAAGAGTATCTTACTCTTGTTTACAGATTATTATGTTTATTTCTATTCTTTTCTAAAATTTATATACCACTGGAAATTCATTTTCTAATAAATTTACATTTTATTGTTTAATTTTTAACTAACTTCAGCAACATGTTTTTCTAATGTTATCAAGTACTTTCGATGTATATGTTTGTTTAGTATACATATCTATAACATTTGTCTTGTATTTTCCTATCGAAAACAAATTATTTGGTCAGCAATAATACTATTTAAAATGAATGAGATAAAAAACTTTCTAACCCAAAAAATTTTAGAATGTTGTCAAATTCATTTATCATTTAAGAAATTTTAAAATACTCTTAGTAGAGCGTGGTTTTTGTCATCTCAATAACGGCTTTTGTTAAAAATTATCATCTCTTATCTCAACACTTCCCACTCGTTATAGGAATATACTTTTTTCACTCAACAACGACCAACTTTTCATCTAGACTAAATTATTTTGGAAATTGAAGAATACTAACATAGTAGTAGAGAGCATGCATTTTTGTTATTTCAATACTTTTTATTCTGAAAGTATTATCATTTTTTATCCGAACGCTTCCTGCAGGTCACTTGAAAACCACCAACTTTTCGTCTAGATTAAGCTATTTCTGAATAAAAAATTATCTCTTTTGATAGAAAATTATCAATGATAGAAATATTTAATAAAAGTTGTATTAGTATTTTATTTGATTATTAATAGTTACAATATAACTATTATTATTTTCTTTGCATCTTTAGGGGTATTTAAACATAAAATGTACAATGTGCATCTCGCAAATATTTCATGAGCTTATTCTTACCGAAGTCAAATACTAAATGTCTATATTTACTCAAATTCCGATGCAATTGAACGAGGGCAAACTAAAGAACGTTAAAGTAAAATAATGTAGCAGAGTGTAGGTGTCAGTGGTCAACAGTTAAGTACAGAATTATCTTCACAAATGTGTTGCGAAGACATTCGTATATATATCTTCTATAATTCAATAAGCTGCTTAAATACTGGCCATTCGTTACACGCTTAAGTTTTATGTAAAATTGGTGTTAGTCAGTATTTCCAGTCCAAATGGTAGTAAAAACACTCAATACAGGATCACAATAAATTTTGAAATTTACATGTTTCTTTAAATATAACCGTAAAAAATATATGACCGTATAAATAATATCCAGTGCGGACCGCAAGTTGACAATCGCTAAGAAGGTAGATCATTGTAAATGATTATTGAGACCGTGAATAAGCTCGTGTCTCTCATTATGCGGTATAAGTTGATTATTTTTTGTTTTCACTGCGGATCCAATAAAGGTATTGGGTTTGCGCCTTTGTCGGTCCACACGGGGTTGCTGTGGAAACTCTAAGGGTGCCGGACAAAGCGGCTATAGAAATACAGAAAAAAGAGCTGCAAAATTATAAACAACCTTCTCATAAAAACGGACAAATAATGACTCAATAGCCTTTCGAGAAATATGATTATTAAAATGATTACAAAGAGTAAAAAGGAAAAAAAGTTTTTTTTTCAGGGATTTTATGTCAAAGTTTTTGTCCCGTTGATGATTACTTTTAATTTGATATTTTTTTAATAAATAATTATGTTTTATTTAACAAAATAATAAGTTTAAAGTATTTCTAATGTTTAAGTTTTAAATTATTTCTCATGGCGTGCTTTTTAATGTTATGAAATATATTTAAATAACCATGAAAACAAACAAATATTAATTACAAAAATATTACAATGAAGAGCAACGTTATTATAGTTGTAATATAAATGTTTTTTTTTTTTTACAATAATTTAGTCTTCATAAACTGTCCTCAGAAGAGTGAAATAAGACCACGAAGTACTGGCGAGCTAAAACAAAAAAATGTTATTTTACAGTTTTCTAATTGAATAAATAGGATTTTTATAGATGAATACTTCAGGTAACTAATATTTAACCTACAAAAGAAACCAAAATAATTTATTCAGCTTAACAAGGTACAAATTATAATTATTCCTAGATACACATTATAATTAGACCTGTTGTGGTTGCTAAATTTCAGTTTTCTTACTAGTTTATTCTTATTTTTCCTAATTGTTTTCAGTTAAAAACATTATGTTTTCAAAAGACTAAAATATATATTGACCATGAGAAATATTACTTTTTTTGTATTCAAGTCATTAATATGTGGAAGAATATATTTTTTTGTTAGTTTTTGGTTGTTAACAAATAACATTCCTTTTTCAAATAACAATTCTTAAGCTACATCAAACAGTAATAAAATATTAATTTTGATTCCGATGACCGCAAATTGAAATCCACATGTATTTAAAAAAATTAATTGAAAGCCATTAAAAGTGTATACTTACTTTAGAAAACGAGCTAAAATTTATATCCACATAGCCCAACCCAGTAAGTAATAAGGGTTTTTGAGCTCTTAGCGTGACAAACATGATAGTTTTTTTAATCTTTTTATTTGTCAAATACCAATGGGATTCGTAGATACTATCAGGGATGGCTTGGCTCTGAAATATAAAATAGAACATATGCAAGGAGGGTTTAATTATATGAAATGTTTACATTTAATTGTTTTCTTCATACCAAGTCCGATAATATTTGGCCGAGAAGGCAGTGGTCAAACATGCCTACTATGAAACAAGAAAAAATTATCAAAAACTTCATCTTACTGTAGATATCTTCAACCACCTGGAATTCAAAAAAATTGTTCATCGAGTAGCAAATTTTTTTTTTTATAATGAATATTCATGTCTTTGTCAAAATTTAAATTAAAGATATTTACCGTGTAAACGAATCCTGTCATACAAAGAAATACTGACCCAAACACGAAGTTAACAAAGAGAACTCTGCTGAGAACATGATCGATTATCTCCACAATTCTAAAAGTTTAGGAAAACGATTTGAAAACAATAAAAATTAACACATTTATTTAAAATTATGATTTATATTCTCACTCAATAATTTCTGTGTGCCTTTTTATTAATGCTGAAAGCCTCTTATATATACTCTCATTCACATTCAAAACTGAAGGGTGATCTTCATCAAACATCTTCAGAATTTCAGCCTCTTCCTCGCTGACTAGGTTAACCATAGCGTCCTTGAGGCAATCCAAGTGTACATATATATGGCACAAAATCGATCCATTGAATGCATCTATTGTTATATATGTCCATGTTACTATCGCTTCAACAATGGTTTCTTCAATGTATAAGAAGAAGTATATACTCGTATATTTCCCGCTAATAGGAAACCAAAAATCAAAAGGTGACAAACGTTTTACTTCATCTTCAGTGAAATACTTTACGTAACCCATGACAAAAATTGGAATCAAGCTAAAACCTAAGATAGCCATTGCACCCAAACATTGCAAGATTCGAATAAATTTCATCCATTTTGCACAGTAATATTTACAAATATTTATACAGTTGGGAGATTGTATAGCTTTGTTGCTCGTCCAGAGATCATTTCGTAGGCGGTCTATCAGATAATGGTATTTATCGCCGTAAATGTCCACGAAATGGTATTTTATCAATACGAGTAGGGCGATTCCTGCTGTGTCTGCTCTATCGGCAAAGTCTACCAGAGTGACGCGCTCCATGACAACCAAGCTCATCAGCACTTGAAATATTGCGAGCGATCCTGTGATTTTAGTCAAAATAATTTTAGCCTTCTGTAACGCACTGCGGTCGATGAGAGGATATAATTGAACATATCTTGTGCTTTTGATTGCAAATTCAAACGACTTATCAAACTCGAACTGAATATCTTGTAAGTTAAACATTTTAAATTTCGATCAAATTTGGGAGTAGTTGATAATATGCATCACTTTTTACTGTAAAAACAATATGCATCTAATACATATTTGAATGGACTTATATATACGCTTTGCTACAGTAACTTCGAGTGATGGGGCACATATAATATTTCAAAGCTTGCAAATTATTAACGTTATTTAACATTAATGTCCAAGAATTAATAAAATTTATTTTTAATTAGAATATTTATATTTGTAGGATTTTTAGTTTACAATTAGAGATTATTAAGTTTTAATTATCAACTGTAAGTAACATTATCATCAATTTTTAAAATATTTTTTTGTATATGTAGTAAACACGGGAAATAAAAAATCAAATATTATAAACAAAAATTTTATCCTTTCGATAATAAAAGTATATTTTCATATATTCTTTATATTTTACCTAGTGAAAGAAATATGACCTGCACTAGTATAGTTTTATTTTTTAATTTTTATTCTGTTAGTTGTAAAATGACCTTCAAATGCATATTTTTTATAAGATTATAGAGTATGCAAACGGAATTCTTTACACGTGTAAACAGTCCGCTCTAATAACAGGCCAAGTATATTAAATAAATAATTAAATCGTATACACCATATGAAAACTGATAGACAATAAATTGCAATGATAATATACTTTATCCGGATATTGCCAGCACACTCAATTTTTTTTATACACTCGTTCATATCTCTTGCCAATTGTCAAAAAATCTAGATTGTTTAAGAAATATATTGTCTATTTGAAAACTTAACATTTTTAAGTGAGCGCTTTCATTAGACTTACGTATTTTTCTGACAAAAAAACAATCATTTTTCTTTAACTTTGAATATGTCTTATGGTCTCAAGTTAATGTATAAATACAAATCATTCTTAGTTTTATTTATAAAAACGTAATAAATCTTATGCGAGTAAAGTGATTAAAAAAAAGGTCTATTGTATCTCTTTCAGCTTCAAATTGTTTCTCCATGATCGACAATCAACCAACCCACTGAAAGACGAAACAATTAATTATTATTTTCTATTTTAATTAATTAATTATTTTATTATTTAATTATCAATTGTATTAACATACACAAATTCAAACTTAAGCATTTTTGAAATACGTAATACTATTTGAGTCTTACAAAATATATTTTTAAGAAAAATACTTAACCCTGCACTGTATGTAAATAAATAGTAGGTTTATATATAATATTTTTCTATCACTGAAAGGGTTTGTATTAAATAATATATATATATATATATATATAATGTTCACATAAGATTTGAAATGCTTATTGATTTTTAGATAAAAACTCGATAGAAATTGTCACCCTAAACTTGCAATTATCATTCAGAAATATCAAATTATAATTAATTTATATTTTATAATAATTATAACCTGTCTATCTGAGTGTGCAGTAAAGTATTTTGATAACATTATACTATATACCAACAAATTATATTTGTAGTACAAATTCACGGAGACCAATCTTGCTTTTTATAGCACCAAAGAACATAGAATGTTCGGATTCCACGATTTCACTGCGTGCCAGTGCTATTTATATTATTATGAATGAAAATGTGGTGATTAAAAGACCCAGTTAATAATATATTATTAATACATTAATATAAATCAATCAAGTGCTGATGGTCCATTTAGTAGATTTAAAAATTTGCAAAAGCATTTTCATTGAATCTTTGTAATTTGGTAAAAAATTACCAACTTTTTGTTTTATTCTATTTCATTAGACAAGTATGTATGATTTTAATTTAGATAAAGCTATAATTATTTTAGTCATCCAATAAACTGACTTGTCCGATAAGATAAAGATGCTATGTAATATTTTATTAAAGCAATCACTTAATAACTGAATTTATTCATATTTAAAATGGTGGCATTCCTGCCACCATTTTAAGTATGTTAAATAAGTCAAAAAATAGAAATTTAGCAATCACTGCCTAGTCCTCTCACATGTGGCAAATTACTTATCTTTAAAAAAGTCAATTGTCTTGTTTCATGGTGATGTATGTATTTTTATATATGTATTTATTTTTTAGGCCACCTTTCGGGGATTTTTTTATCAATTATAGTGTTGGCTTAGAGCCAAAGGTGACCTAGGCTAAAATATTACAAAAAAAATGTAAGATAATTGTTTTACGAGCAATATTGGTATAAATCCTAATATTGAGTTTGATATATTTTATATTTTATATGATTGAATTTACGTAATATTTTCTTCAATAATAATTTTTGGATAACGCTGTTTCTTACAATGCTGAGATAGTTTGAAAGTAAATTTGTTTTAAAGTGATAAATTAAATGTGTCAATATCGGATTACTAAGATTTGATGATCTATTTTTATTTTCTTTCAACACTTTGGCCGCCAGTGCCATTTGATAATAATTATTTACTGTAGCAATGACTGTCTCATTATCACCACCTTATCATTATCGACAGCTTACGAATAACCCAAACAAAAAAAATTATTAAACAGCACATAATCTAATAAAACCTCGGATTAAACTTGGCCTTGAAAAACTTTCGTAACCATGTATTGAATAAAAAATATAATCAATTTTAATCCAAATCTTTGCTTTTTATATTCTAAAACACGTATTAGGGCAGGTATAATGAAATATCATTACTTTTTTTAAAAATAATACAATTCATTTACAGAATAATAAATTTATTGATATGCATAAAAGTGATGATAATTTGTTTAAAAGGCATCAAAATCCATTATCAGTTAAAGATTACATAAAAAATTACTAACAAACAGAAATATTCATCGAGATACATTTTGATAACTGTATTATATCATTCCCAGTATTACAATGGAGAAAAATTCAATAAAAATAAAGTGTCACGCTGTTGCATTTATTTTAAGATGGACTGAACTCTAATTGGAACGATCAAATCATCTACAAAAATAGATTCTTTCTTGGGGCCGACACCTCTTGCTGAGTGGGTTGTTGAAACGATATTGGAAAATAGTGATGCCTCAATATTTATAATTTGATAATGTATTTTTAAAATTTTTAATTTGATTTAACAGACAAATCCAGTATCCTGATGTCTTAATTCTGCTTGAGGCTACATTTAAAAATAAAAAAGATGATTGATAATGCTTGTTGCAAAATTACGATTTTATAAATATTCTTTTAAACCAAAGGCAATTAATGTTTGAAATGTGTTTCATTGATAAAATAAATTATTTAAAGGAATTATGTACACCAGCAATTTTAAATATCCCTTATGAAAACAGTGATAACGGTAATGTTATTTTAATGGCATATTAATGTGAGGACTTATCACAAAATATAGGCATTATAGAAACAACTTGTTATCTCTGCATTCCATATTATGTCTCTCAATTTAAATTAACTTATTCTGGCTTACTTAACATATAAAGAATATCGGAAAAAAGAAACAGTAGTTCCAGAGTCCTACGACCCTCGGAATGACATGACAGCTTATCACACAATAGTTATAATTTCTTTATTCTGCATTATATCTCTTAACCTATGTTGACCTTGTGAGTATATTTAACAAAATCTCTAGTACCCTGAAACCCTCCACTCGGTACGAAGGCTTATCTTTCATGGAGGCAAAACATCTTTATTATTGGAAACTATCTGTTATCTCCACATTCTGCATTCTATTCCGACTTCTACAGAGGGCAATTGTCGGATGTTTATCCTAAACGAGCCGCCAGCCACTTGTTGTGACTGCAGCAAGAGGTAATGGTACTCAGGGACAGCAAGGTCAAAAATAGCACTTCTTTTGATTACGCAAACGATGTGGCCTAATGAACCCAATCTACCATATCTGAAGAGAAGCACGAATATAATTCACATATTGGCATGTCCCTTTGGTCAACTGTTCAATGAACTCTCTGAGAGTTTAGCGTTTTTTCTTTGAGTCTTTAATCAACACTTGAATTTTTTTTTAAATGAAACATAAGAAGAGTTTGATATGTTAAGAATAGTTCTAACTTGATTTTTATTGTCTGGCAGCGCGTGTACTACTTGTCTTTGGAGTACTACATGGGACGGTCGCTGCAGAACACCATGGTGAACCTCGGTATCCAGGGCTCCTGTGATGAAGCTCTTTATCAGCTGGGCTTGGATATCGAAGAGTTAGAAACTCTTGAGGAGGATGCAGGTCTTGGCAATGGTGGTCTTGGACGTCTTGCTGCTTGTTTCCTTGACTCCATGGCCACTCTTGGCATGGCCGCCTATGGTTATGGTAAGTTCTATCATCTGACTGTTAATTTTAGACAGATTGATGTCAACATGTGAATAAACAAAAACTGCAGTGAATTTTCCAACAGGCATTAAAATGTCATCTAAACAAATGTCCTAATTGAGCATTTTTATTGGAGCTCTTTTTTTAATCTGTAGGTCTCAGATACGAGTATGGAATATTCGCTCAGAAGATCAAGAACGGTGAGCAGACCGAGGAGCCGGACGATTGGCTGCGATTCGGTAACCCATGGGAGAAGGCGCGTCCCGAGTTCATGATTCCCATCAACTTCTATGGCCGTGTGGAGGAAACCCCACAGGGCCGCAAGTGGGTGGATACTCAGGTACGCATAATGTAAACACGATTAGTTAAACATGGAGTGGTTTCCATATTCATGGTCTAACCAGTGTTGCTTTTTGCAGGTGGTGTTTGCCATGCCATACGACAGCCCCATTCCTGGTTACCGTAACAATGTTGTCAACACTCTTCGATTGTGGTCTGCCAAGAGTCCTGTGGATTTCAATCTTAAGTTTTGTAAGTATTTAGATGTTCACATTAAAATGGTGTGATGACAATAGAAAAGTTGATAAAGTAACAGTGAAAAAATATTTAGAGTCTGGTGTCTTCACTTTTATTAGGAGGCCATAGTCCACAGCATCTTATGTTAAAAATGTCTATTACATTTATAATTGATGTAAAAGATGGATAATTTAACTGTAGAATTACAAATATAATTAATTGAAACACTATAAACTTACGTGATAGTAAGATTTACAATCTAGTATAATTTAAAGAAACCAAGTAGTAGAAACTTTAAACATTGTACTATATGTGTCAATCGATATCTTTGCTGAGAGTTTATTGTGCTTATGAAGAGATATTTTCAATGGGGGTTCTCTCAGTATTACACTACTTTTATATTGAATCCTAGACCGTGTACTCAGTACATATATATTTTCTACAGTCAATGACGGTGACTATATCCAGGCTGTGCTGGATCGCAACCAGGCTGAGAACATCACTCGTGTTCTGTATCCTAATGATAACTTCTTTGAGGGCAAAGAGCTGCGCCTCAAGCAGGAGTACTTTATGGTAGCTGCCACTTTACAGGTTAGTTTACATTCCTATTGTTTCTGTACTCTAATTTTTCAGCCAACTGATCATACTCTAATCTGATTACTCGATCTTCAGGATATCATCCGGCGCTTCAAGTCTGCTAAGTTTGGATCCCGCGAGCCCATCCGTACCTCTTTCTCCACTTTCCCTGACAAGGTGGCTATCCAGCTTAACGACACTCACCCATCCCTGGCTGTGGCTGAGCTCATGCGTGTGTTGGTGGACGTTGAGGGACTTACGTGGGATGCGGCGTGGGACGTGACACAGCGCGCCTGTGCTTACACCAACCACACTGTCTTGCCCGAGGCCCTGGAACGCTGGCCAGTTTCTCTCATGGAATCCATCTTGCCACGCCATATGCAGATTATCTACCACATTAACCATCTGCACATCGAACAGGCGAGTTAGCTTTATATGTGTAGACAATATCATCATTCTTTATTTGTAAAGTCAAAATAATATTTTTGTACATCTGAGAATTAATTAACAACTATTATATTGTATCTGATTACTAATCTACTTCTTCTCAGGTGATGAAAAGATGGCCCGGAGATATGGACCGCATGAGGAGGATGTCCCTCATCGAGGAGGATGGTGAACGAAGGGTGAACATGGCGCATCTCAGTGTGGTTGGCTCCCATGCTGTCAATGGAGTCGCCCGCCTGCACTCTGAAATCATCAAATCTAGTCTGTTCCGCGATTTCTACGAGATGAACCCTGAGAAGTTCCAAAACAAGACCAACGGCATCACGCCTCGCCGCTGGCTGTTGCTCTGCAACCCTGGACTGTCTGACCTAATCTGTGATAAGATCGGTGAGGACTGGACCGTCCATCTTGACCAGTTAGCCCAGCTCAAGAAGTGGGCCAAAGATCCCAACTTCCAGCATGCTGTTATGAAAGTCAAGCAGGAGAATAAACTGCGCCTTGCTGAACTACTTGAGACTGAGTACGGCGTGCGCGTCAATCCTGCTTCCATGTTTGATATTCACGTAAAGCGTATTCATGAGTACAAGCGCCAGCTTATGAACTGCCTGCATATTATCACCTTGTACAACCGCATCAAGAAGGATCCTAACGCGCCTTTCACCCCACGCACGGTCATGATTGGCGGCAAGGCAGCTCCCGGCTATCATACTGCCAAGCAGATTATCCGCCTCATCTGCGCTGTGGCTCACGCTGTCAATTCTGATCCGATTGTGGGCGATCGTCTCAAAGTCGTGTTCCTGGAGAACTACCGTGTCACCCTGGCTGAGAAGATCATTCCCGCTGCAGACCTCTCTCAGCAGATCTCTACTGCAGGCACAGAGGCCTCTGGCACAGGTCTGTATACCTACAGTTTTATTTTCTTATATCTTAAACATTTGATTCTGTAGCTTTCAGCATATTTACTGCACTCAGTTTATTTTTAAATATCCATGCATCTACATTATGAAACAATTCAAATAGCCAAACTGAATGCTTTTTAAAAAATATTTTTCTACAGACTACATATTAAAAGGTGTCTTATAACACATCAAAAAATGTATGGTTTCCAATTGTGTATAAAATGTAATTCCTCACTAAGACTTATGTCACTGTAGGAAACATGAAGTTTATGTTGAATGGAGCTCTCACCATTGGTACCTTGGATGGAGCCAATGTAGAGATGGCAGAAGAGATGGGAGAAGAAAACATGTTCATATTTGGCATGACAGTAGAGGAAGTGGAAGCACTCCACAAGAAGGGCTACAATGCCTATGATTATTACAACGCCAACCCCGAGATTCGTCAGTGCGTTGATCAGATCCAGAACGGTTTCTTCAGCCCCGGCAACCCTGATCGCTACCGCGACATCGCCGACATTCTCCTAAAGTACGATCGTTTCCTCCTGCTGGCTGACTTTGATGCCTACCTCAAAATGCAGGACCACGTTAGTGCCGTCTACCAGGTAACCATTACTCAATAAAACGACAAGACCGCCTCACACGTACAGTATTCACAACGATTATTTTTTTAATAGAACCCGAGCAAGTGGGCAGAGATGTGCATCTACAACGTCGCTTCGTCGGGCAAGTTCTCCAGCGACCGTACCATCTGTGACTATGCTGAGGAGATTTGGGGCGTGCAGCCATCCTGGGAGAAACTTCCAGCCCCTCATGAGACCATCCCTACCTCCTAGATGCCCGAGCCTTTCATTTCCTCCGTGCCTCCGAACCTCTGCCGTTCTGTGTTCCATCTCATCGGGAAGAGTGCCATTTATATACTGTCACAACTTTAAGAGACAAATACGTCCAATTTATAGATATTAATATTATATTATATTTGTTAAATATTTACCTAATGAAGTCTCTGAGGCAGCTCTGTGCGAGCTTGAATTTTTCTTTCATTTCAAATCAGCTTGCGCTTTATTATTTTTTTTTAATTTGTATTTTTCGTATAACATGCGCTTTTTTACATTTCTAATATTCGGTAAGTATGAGAGAAAAAAATATATATTTGTGATAACACAATATATGTAGTATATTTTTACATAATGGAATTATGTAGCGTCTTATGTACAAAATTATGAAGTAGGAGATGATAAATCGGATACGCTCTGATGGTGTGCCATATATTTATGTTATAGAAAATATCTTTAAGTTAAATTGATACTTACCTTTCAAGAATCAGAAGAACCTAATATTTGTAATCAAGTGAATATCATTGTTGAGAAATAAAATAATTCTTTGCATTGCAATAAATGTTTATTGAAATTGAATTTTATTTTATTTAAATATAAATCAAGTTTAAATAGTCTCCATTTTGCGGTAACAATAGTTTATCATCAATATAATATGATTTTTATACATATACACAATTTCCGATATATTATCGAAGCTTAAAAGTACGTAAAGCTTTCCGTGAACGGTAGTTTTTCAGTTTTAGTAGTCTCACGTCAGCCGAGTACTAAATGAGATGCATTCTCAATACATTTTTATCTTCACAGATCCATCTGCTCGGCTCACATCATTCAGATCGAGTTTCAATTTTATAACTTACAATATACCAAAACTACAAAAAAGTTGTTTTATTTCCCCGATTGGCGCCACAAGATCCTTTCCTCTCTGCGACTGCCGACGACCGGCATTCTTTATTGTCTATCTACCTATGCATAGGGATTCAGTCTCAGGACATCACAGTCCCATCAAAGAATATACACCTGACCAGTTCACGATCCTCGAGTCCGCGAATGCACTCGCGGCGTAGGCGGCCTCACGATTCCGGACTCTGGGAAGCGATAAGGATGCATAAAATATGATAGCGTCGCTTGAATCACGATTTCTCGAAAGCTAAAATAGAATATATCTTCATACAGCTGCACGAGGACTCTCAATAGTCGTCGGGGGCAGGGGCGATAAGGCCGGGTGTGTCCAGTAGATACATGCGCTGGACGTGCACATCTCCCTGCACAAGTACTGCACGCACCACATCGGCCGGCATACGGAAAGGAAATATGCCTATGAGCGCGTCACCGACCCACACCGAGTACTGCTGGTCCTCCTGAGTGATGCGGAGTATAAAGTTCTGGCCTGGCCGCATGGCACTTGTTTCAGCTCGCTCCTCGGCTCCCCACGCTCCTGCAGATGATAATATTTTATCTATTACATTCAGAGCTGAAAAAGTTGATTTCACGCAAATATGTTATATTTTTTAGGTGATAAAATTATTATCCCTATCATTCAATGCCTACTCGCGTGACTTGCACTAAAGAGATATATACATATATTTATAAATACTTATTATAATACCATATTTTGATTTTTGAATATATGTCATTTCTTATATTAGGAATATTGAAAACATGCACTTCACATTAGCACAATTGAAACTTGAATGTTTATATAATAATTATAAGTTTTTTTTGATTATAGATATATATCTACATTATATATTTGAAAAGGTTTAATCTAAAATTCGCATATTTTTTATGCATTATAAATATTCAGGCCGATTGTAAAAATGAGTATTTTGAGCATAAGAAATCTAAGGATTTGCGATTCATCAGGCACATTTGAGTGCTCTCAGACCTTGTTGCCAGGTGTTGCGCACAACCACATGCTTGCGGCCGGCCATGAACCGCGGGTTGAGATGAAGGGGGATGTCGGGGTGGGGCCACCGTTGCACGGAAGACTGCAGATTGAGATAAAAGGAGTGCGGCAACATCTTCACCCGGCCCTCCAGCACCAGCTGCTGGCCATTGCGCAGTCCCTCTGCCAGCACGCCTATTGTCGGGTTTCCCTGTGGTTGTTCAAATCTTGCCATTAAATTAAACTACTTGAATAGATAGTTCTAAAATATTCCTGTGCAAAAGTATAAAATGCTAAAATACTAATTTTTCATCTCATATGTGACTATGTAATTACAATATAACAATCTATAGATTTCTTTACTGTAATCTTATCAAAATAACAATTAAAATAAAATACCTAAACTTGTAGATCGTTGTTATTATATTGTTTTTAATATATTCACATTTGAATAAGTTGTAAAATAAGCATACAAGCAGTTCATTCGTGTATACGCAGTGAAAGAAAAATATTTGAATAAAATGAAAATCCTGAAAAATGCAGGATTAGTATTATATTGCAATAAAAGTAAACATAATTAAAATATAGAAGATACTTGTGTAGGCAGCGTGATGTGACATCATCACGGACCAACCTGTTTCACAAAAAGCCAGATATAATAAAAGTCTGAAATAAGAAGCCATAGGGTGTGAAAGAGACGACAGCAGATTCGGCACATCTTGGGCTTCGTACTATTGGTATTAAGCTGTGTACAAATTTTTGGATTGTGCTTATTTTTAATACATAGTTGTACTAATAGTAAGCTGAAAGAAAAATTCTAATAAATTAAGCCAGGCCTTCGGACTAATATGGCTTTTCCATCATTGGATATTTATAAATGATATCTGAAAGTGTTTAGTAAAATAAAAATCCAAGAGATTAATAAATAACACAAATTTCAAGCAGAGATTTTTGAGCTAACCTTGCAACTCAGCAACTATCCTCACAAACGACACTTCACAAGTGTGATGTTAGCCGTTATTGTTTCATGCCATCTAAATAAATCTAATAATTTCATTTAATTGATTTAAAAAAATAAATAAATTTCACCGACAAGCGTTATGTTTGTAACAATGTAGATTATCGTCAAAAGAATTTATGGAAAAAATCAAAACTACAAATAAACTTCATTAAAATCATTATGTTGCATGTTTTTATGATCATGTCGATTTAGAATAGATAGAATAATATGTATTATAAATAATTGGTGTTTATTGAATTTATATCACACTTGTCTACACAGACAGTCAGACATGTCAAAACTAAATTTGCATAAAAAAATAATCGATATTGATGTTATGACTTGTCAGGGTAATTTGTAAATATTTTTTTGATAGCTCTGATGAAGGGGGAAGAGGAAAGCGGAGGTGAGGAGGAACTGACCCAGAGGGGCTGCAGCTCGGCAGGGCCGGGGGGCACGGCGGGCGGGGGGCTGGCGCCCGCGGGGTAGGCGCGCGCCTCGCCCCGCCGCACGTCCGTGACGTCCAGCCCGGAGCCGCGCACCTCCAGGCCGCACACGCGCCCCGGCGGAGTGCGGAAGGCGAACTCGCACAGGTGCTCCGAGTCCACCTGGCAGAAGAAGGACTCGTCCGCCACGAACACGTCCACGCAGAAGGGCCGGTCGCGCCGGAAGGGGAAGGGCCGCACCGACGCCGTCTCCTCGGCGCCCCAGCGCCCCGCCAGCCGCGAGTTCCTCACCACGTAGCGCTGCGACATGCGCGGGTTCAGGTGCAGCGCCAGGTCCGGCGGGTCGCCCCCGCAGCGGAGGTTGACGATGAACCTGCGGGCGAGGCTGACGTCAGGTGCGCCCGAGCGGCCCCGAGCCCCGAGCCCCGGGCCCGCCCGCCGCTGCCTACCTCTCGCACGAGGCCGCCGCGCAGCCCTGCACCGTCAGCACGTCCCCGGGCCGCAGCGGCGCCAGGTCCCCGCTGTACACCACCGCGCCGGCTTCCTGCGCCACCTGCGAAACCACGGAGGACGTCAGCCGCGACCGCAGACAGCCCATGGGTCCGCCGCGAGCCCGAGCCGCTACCCTCCATCCTCAGAGCGGCTCGTCACTCTGATTCCGTTTTCGATTTCTGTACAATTTGTTTTGCTGCCGACCACAGATAGTGCAACCGTTGCTCTATCAACTCGACTCTTTTTTATTCGTTGGGCAGACAGAGATCACCAAAAATACCTCAGAACGACGACCTAGTACTCGCGGAGCCGGGTTCAGTTTTTATTATTCCATCTAATTGTCTAATTGTATTCATTCTTTTAGAACAGCTCTGGTGCCGGAGCAGAAACGTCGGGTCGAGAAAATAAAAACGGCAGCCAAAACCGGTGGACCTATTTCGTAAAATCGCGGTCTAGCGCCAATACAGCAGCCGATTGTCCGCAGTGCTGGCCCAATTTGTTTTGCAATATACCTCCGGTAGTATTCACCGGAATGGTGGGCTTTAATTTAGTATAGGATTTCTGCTTTTTCAAATGAAATTTGGGAAACTTCCGATCACCCAGACCCCTGCGTTTTTATCGTGAATATAGCGAAACCCTTCTTGGGTTATTTTATTTTATACACGAAATAGTACTAATACTAATACCGGCAAAGTTGGTTACTAATGATATTTTATTTCGCAAAATAATCGATATTTATTGCATTTATTAAGATAACCTTTACAAAGCTCATCGGCTCGAATTTTGTCCATGGCATGCATTTCTTCAAATGTTAAATCAACTGCATCGACAGATTTCATTACAACTGTGTCAGTCATTTATTTATCTTGCCTATAAAATTACAAAATAGTAAACAAATAACATTACGCTGGAGTACAATGACTCCTCTCGAAATAGCTTCTTGATTGGTGTTTAATTTTTAAGAAAATCATACTTGAATTTCAGGTTTTACTTCTTATTGGTTGTAAATTTAGTAGTGATGGTTGTGATTGAATAATATTGACAATCGAATAATTTATTTAAGTCTATTTACGTATGTATCAAAACTAAGTTTTAAACCAAATCGATTTACACATCGACTCCATGTGAACAGCATTTTCTAAAAATAATCAATTATTCACGACAAATGTTATTCTCAGCCTTCTGGCAGGTTATATAATGCCATGTACACGCTTTCTGTTGTTTAAAATATTTAATAATTTACTACAACGAAGAATAATACTATATTGTTAACTCAAGAATACTCCCTGATTCTTGTAACAGTCGTGTAGCAAGAATATCACAAAATTTTACAGCAAGGACGCCGAGTCGAATTGGTAATTAAAATATATACTCCTAGATTATATATAATGCTCGCAACAAGCACAGGTAAATTTTGAAGCATAATATATACTTAGAATGACCCTAATACTTTAGACAATTTTCCCATCACTACTTTTTATCATAGTAAATTAGTAAATAGCAGCGTAAATACCTAGGCGGGGCGCTGACGCATGCTTCTACTTGGAATGATAATAGCCATTTTTTATCAATATTAATAGTGCTTCATAGCCATAACACAAGCTAAGTTTTCAGGTAATAAGATACATTGCATAGGCCTGGGAAAGAAGAATACCCGTAATTTACATTGTTTAGTGTTACGTGTTACATGAATATTTTAAATTTTATAGGTTCGAGTTGTATGAAAATAAATAAATATCATTTCTGGACGGATATGTATAAAAATTTGCTCTCGCGTACCTTTTGCCACATTTGGCTTTCCGAGGAATACTATATATGCACACTATGGGCGGAGCCCAAAACACTAGCAATACATCGCAACACGAAATGATTATTACAGATTAAAGTGTATTTTATCATGAAAGATAATTTTACAACCCAGTTATCAATATTTATCACTCAGAAACGTCACCAAAGACGGACATTGCAAACTGCTTGCAACGAGTAGTCAATATTTCTCTAAAAAGTGTTGAGATTACAATCGAAAGCATCAGCTCTATGTTATCTAACTTGTATTATCTTATTTAATAATACCTGCCGAAATAATTATTTTAATTTTTTTATATACGAGTACCTTCTACACTCCATAAGTTACTCGTCTACGATCCATACGTAATCAAGCTTTGAATTGAATTGAACAAATTATTTTTAATAACAAACACGAATGGCTATAAAAGTTGTGGGCGAGCTTTAAAATGTTATATTTATTATCATCCTCCATTGAATCAGATCAATAGAAATACGATTTATCCCTACTGTGAATTAATGCCAGTTTTTGGCAAATCGCCAACACTGTGCGTCGAGTATTACACGGTATCCTCACGAGGCAAAACGTTTCATGGAGATAAAAAAAAAAAACTTATTTATAAATTCTTAGCGACTCTCAATATTCGGTCGGGGATTTAGCTTATTCCGATTAAAATTCCTAAATCCAATTTCCCCCCCATACTTCACATTTTTTGGAGAAGCATCGCTTTAATAATTTTTTACAGATTATAACATCCACCTTCATTCAATGTTGAAATGGCCATTTTTCTAATAAAAAAAGACGAATATTCTCACACAATATTCCCATTTAAGGCATTGACGATTGATAGTTGAGTTTCCGTGCAAAGACGCGCGTTTTACTTTACTATATATTTATACAGTATATGTGTACAATTTCAACGTTAAAATCAATACACCAAACAACGAGCCTTGTTTAGGTTTAGTCACTGAACAAAATAACGCCATTAAATTTATACGTCCAAGACGACATTACTTACTTGTTCTTTCAAATAAAATTTTTCGTAAAAATCATAATCGATAACATATAAATTATTTACTAAAAACACAGTGATAATTGGAGAGCAATTTCGTATTTATTTTATAAATACGCTTAATGCGTCAACACCTGTTACCACTAAGCTCTTTAGTAACCGCCTCTTACTGAGAGGCTTTAACATTATATATCGACGTTCATCGATAGAATGAAAGTAAATCCTGACAACAAAAAAATATGCTTCATGATAATATAAACTTTTGATACTATTTTTTATCAACATCGTAAAATATATCTAAATTTAATAGAAGTTGAAAACATTGATAAAACCTTATATAAAGCTTACAGGATAAACAACCAACATTATAGTGAGCAAATATCCATTGTTTTATTTTGCATGACTAAACAATTGATTATTTTTAATGTGAAAACTGTTCAATTTTCCCATATATCGTGTTTTCTCATGTCAGTGGCGTGCGGCAGAGCTACTTTTGCATTATTATTTAAATACTGGCGTGGCCGACCTTTGACATGCTTAATATTCCTGATGAGATTTCTCTTATCAGGTTAGGTCACGTTAATAAAAAAACACGTTTTAATGACAATACTTACTATTATTTTATTTACAACTACTTATTAATATGTTTTGTTTAAGTCGAATCAGAGAGAAGCTACAAATTATTTAACTTTTGTTAAAATAATTTAATACATTCATATTAAAAAAAAATCATATGATTTACCGGTATATAACAAGGGAAATGCCGGAGACTTCACAAATCGAACACACCTGTAAATCTTTCGTACAGCTTCGTCACCTGCCTATTTCAAATAATGATTATTTAAATATTTTTAAAAAGTACCTTGCAACTATTTTCAAAAGCTATAATAAGGCCAACATCGACTTTTGTGTACAAGCAAGCCATAAACTGCGTGCCGTCACCGCACACCGCTGAGTAATGTTTGCATATCGTATCATTGTACACAATCGTAAGTCGGATAAGAAATAAATTCATTACGCCTCTAAGATCTGAACAAATACCAGGTTTGATAAAAGTTTTTAAGTATAAAAATTTTCGATGGCAAATAGTTAAATATTAACAAATAAATATATTAATAATAAAATAGAAGGACCCGGGGACCCACTGTACTATTCTCCCTAAGAAATCCATGAACACTGGCTCAGCATGAATATATGCTCAGTGAGATGGTCGCCAACCTCCTCTGAGGAGAGGCACCTGAAGAAGAACTAAAATAACATGATTAGTTATTGATTAGTGTTTCGAAGATTGCGATATCTTAACAATGGTTCAACGAATTTTAAGGAATTTCGTTTGCCATAGCACCCAAAATTAAACATCAATGTATAGTATGTTTAAAGGCTCGACACATGAAACGACGAAAAAATTCATGATTTTTTTTCGAGACAGGTAGAATACGAACTCACTTCCCGGCTACTGCGGCCTGGCATCGTTTCCATTTTGACCACTTTTAATCGTTATATGTAAGTATGATACTCATTGCTAGTTATTTTATGTGTCAATCGATAACTTAAAATTAAATGGGCATGTTATGCGAACTTATTTAACATTTAATCAAAATCGTCGATGAATCATTTGGATTTCCTAGAAAAACACTTGGTCCGAATGACGTGATCTGAGTTTTAATATCTCCCACTCCTGAAGTTACATCATTATACATGTAAGAGAAAAATAATAATGCACGATGCACACGATGCATTCAATTGGCATTGACATCTTTAAACCGCAATGGAAGGACTCCATGTTTAGTTTCATATGAGGACGCTAAAATCAGGTGTGAAAATGTTATACGAACTACACGAAGGTACTAAAATACTAGTAAATTCACATAGAAGTTAATATAAGCAATGGAGTGTTTCATATCATTATTGTGCCACAATGCTTAATCAATACAATTTATAATATTTTAAAACTAGATTTTCTTGAAATTAACCCAATGAGAAAACATAACTACTTGTTCAGATTTAAACTAACTGCATACTACTGCATAATAATGTATGCAATAGCTTTGATAATGCATAATTAGGGATCGTGTCTTTAATATAATTATTTTTTCCAACGACTACGTCAATAAAAATAAAAAAAACAGTCGCATGTTACACGTGGCATTTACATAACTCGATTTCAATAGAAGTAATAAAAAAACCATTCTTACAAATTGGGTTCAAGAGCGAAGCCTGTACGTGACTGAAAAAATTGTTATTGAAATATTGAATTTATCATTCGTGAAATTATTTTTTGGAGTAAAAAGTATCGAACTATGTATATGACAGCATTTTTTAATTTTAATTTATGTGTACAATTTATATGTAGAAACAGCCTTCTTTGTGTCAGCAGCAACCCTGACATGTCAAATGTAAATTATATATAGTGTTTAATTTATTTTGTATCTTATCAAATTCTAAAACAGTTACCGTAAACGAGTATTTTTATACGACTACAAGGCAGAAAAGAAAGTTACTACGGAGAAAAGACGCCGATGTTTGCTTTCCTGCTAAAGACGGAGAATTTCGGTTTTTATATTATACTGGCATATGTATTTACGATTACATTACAACGATCGTCAAGTACCAGACTCCTCAAATATACAAAACTCATGAAATTTATTTAATATTGATAGTATCTTCTTCTTAGAAATGAAATACCAAAAAAATAAACGTTTTGATTAACAAAATAAGCAAGCATTCACAATCTGATCCTCGCAGATTGTTATGGAACTATTATTAATGTTAGAGGTATTTATTGAGTGTTGTTTTGTGCAATAAAAAAAAAGCGACAGCCGATTCGCCTCAAAAAGTCAGTACTTAATAAGCGTGTATTGGGATTGTGCGAATTGAAAAAGCAGCTTCGTGAAAATACAAGTAATCGGAAAATTATTTTTTCAGTCCATCTTGCGAAGTGTACGAACTGCAGAGAAAACCTAACGCAAATGTAGCGAATCAGATCCGAGGGTATGTCTGCGAAGTCAACGGCGATCGCCGAGGGCTGCAGGAGCGGACAGCAATAAAACCGAATCGATAGCGGGAGCACTTTGCTGGTACGCGACACGTCATTTCCCAGCTGATGCGAGGATTTTCATCTCGACTGTAAATAACCCGCGGCGGGAACGGCTCCGCATGCGTAGCGGCCGCCGAGCACCGCGCAAACCGATCGGCGCCAGCGGCCCGCAGTCCATGAATAATATGCATTGCGTGTTATTTATTTACTCTCGAACCCGGCGACAACTCCGCCCCGCTCCGGTCGCTATCGAATCGGAAATCGGCGACCGCGAGTCGCGCTTCTGAGTCAGCGAGCGATCCGCCGAGACGCCCGACAGGTAGTCTCGGGAGCCGAGTTATCCCAAAACGTAAATTATACTAGGTCGATATTTTGGAACAGTCCAATGGAGCAACAATTGCCTATTCGTCGCCAAGAGGATTGGGGATCCTGCGGTGCCGTCGGCCATTGCTCGCCAACAATAATACGTTTTACTGAAGGTAGGGTGTTATTTTTTGGTAGAAAGAGAAATACAGATATCCTCGCCCGCGATGGCGCATTTATCCGAGTTTACGCGAACCGTCGGGCGATGAAATTCGGTCACAAAAAAGGTAACATTCACCAGGTCTACGATGCACGTCTCCACGGGGGTCGTGCCGTCCTCGGGGCTGTTTTTCCTGGTGCTGAAGCAGCAGACGCCGTATCCATGGCAACATCCGTTCCGCTCCGCCGCGCCCTCGTCGGGCGGGGCCCCCATGGCCAGGGCGGGCACGGGCACCTTCATGCGGCGGGCGTCCCGGGCTAAGGCCACCGCCGACTGGCGGCCGTCACTCGGCGCGGCGCGTCACGTGTCGCGTGTCGCGTGTCGCCTGTCACCTGTCCCTGTCCCTGTCGCCCGCGGAGGGGGCTTGCGCGCGGCAGCGGCGGGGGCCCGCGGTGGACTGGTGGCCGGTGGCTGGTGGCCGACTGCCCCGGGGCCCGGCGGCCGCGCCGGCGCCCTGCGCCCACCCTGCACCCCACGCCCCGCGCCCCCCGCCCCTGCCGTGACGTAATTCCAGCCGATTTCCAGACCCTCGCCAGTGGTCCAGATCACCCACCGAATCGTGTAAATTTATTGGAATCAATGATTCCGATTCCGTTCGATAATTTCCATGCTAAAAAAAAACAGCATGTAGTAATCGATCGTTTAACGTCGGTGATTTTTGTAATCGAAATTGCACGATGACCCGCTGACCGCTGCGAGGCGCGAGACGCCCGCGCGCTAATTAACAAGCAGCGTTCAAATCGGTGCGCTAAGCCGCTGCAATCGGTAGAGGTGGGACCGATCGCCTGCCTCATTCGACCATTGCGATTGAAAAAAAGTCACAATCGCCATACTGCGTTATCCCTTCTGTGATCGATAATAAACATGTAACGATTGTGGTCCCGGCATTTTTTAAATTAAGACAAAACATGCAATTTAGAAAAGAACCCCAACCCCTAACAGCGCAATCACTACTGGAGAGAAATACCCTTCGATATATTTACTATATCGAATATAATAAATTAAATGTGGAAGTTTCACACGCGTAAAGACTTGCGATAATCGTTTCATTTGGACCCCTGTATGTTATACTAATTAAAAAAAATACTGTCGTTACGTAGAATTTAATGGATTCAAAGACTCGCTCTGCAAAGCAATTTTTTTTCGCAAAAGCGCAATAGTCTATTTATATAAAAGTCTGACGAACTATTCGTGAATATTCATTCTAAAGTGAATTGCCAAGTTATTTTTTTTTCTTCTCACTTTTGGGAGCACCGTGCATTCCTGTATCGAGCATGAAGCGGTAAGGGTTAAAAATACACCCCCACCCCGATCGCGTCTGGGGGCATTAAAATCTTGGGATTGGTTGAGTTTAGAAAAAAAAAATTACACTGAGGTGCAAACTTTTTTTTTTTTAACCACAGGGAGGAGCAAGCTTGTTTTGCCCAAAAGACACCGGTCCATACTTGTTTATCCCAGAGGCATACTCCTTATGCCTGGCCACACTAGTGATGGGCACAATCGATCTTGAAAATAATCGCCTGTATCTTTTACGAATCTTTCTGCCGATCAATCGTCAATTAATATTATTATATCATAAATTAAATTCTATTACACACGATAAATGATCATACATTTATAATAATATTAAAAATTCGAATGATCAATTCATAGCTCATTCTTCCTCCACTCGCTGTGATATTATTTAGTCATTGAACAAATTGATATTTATACATAAAAATCTATTTAATCGATTATTCGATTATGACCATCTTAAAACAATAACACTTTACTCTAGCTGCATGATTCTCAGCTAAACTAATTGACACTTACCTACATGTTTAACAATTTTAACAATGACGTATATTTATATTATAATGCGATATTTTAAAGCTTTTCGATGTATGAACGAAATCTGAGAAGCGAAAAACCGGCACGAAGCTGTTCAATCATACAGCCGAATCCCACCCACACACATATATCTCCCAACAAATATAATATTATTAATATAAATTTATGGTTAATTTTAATTTCAAAGAAAATGTCACTCGCTCAAATAAAATAACGCCGGTTTTGAGAAGTGTGCAATTTACATTGTCAATACGAACAAAGGGATTTCAAAAATTATTATTACTGCCAGCTTCTTGTTCACAGCTAATTTTATATGGTAGATACTGATAATTAAAAAAAAAAACAAAGATACCTCATATTCTAATGCCTCCCACGCCGCGTCTATTTCATCGTCGACAACCATGGTGTCCTCCTTCCTTCGCAAGGCCGTCGCACTGATAACTGGACAGTTATTGCATAAATAATGTCAGGTGGTTCGAGCCTCGTGATAGTTTTAGTAAAGGACACTTGTATGTTTTCAGTTTTATTCAAGTAACATCTTTTAGGCGATACACTATAGAGCACCACATACTGGAATTTATTTTGACAGCATCGTCAAAGCAATGCAACTATCAGCACAACACGTAGATATACTATTCGACCAAACTTATTTATCAAGTTTGTTGAAAAGATAATAAACAGTCAACAATTTTGAAAAACTATTGGAAATCACTTATCTCGTAAAATATGTGGCTGCATATACTAAACAAATAATTCACGATCTATTTAAAATGACTTGAATTATTTATTCATGCCAAAAGCTGTGAAATTCAACGTCAAAGAAATTCAATTTATTTTGACAGTTGACAGCATCCAGCAACAGATCGGTTTTCTTTCATCTTTTTTATAATGTTGCTATTTCGCGATGCTGCCAGTTTGTATAAAACTCAAAAATATTTATGAAAGTTATCTATGGTGGTAAATCTAAAATGCTGTTATTTGATAGGTTAGAATTTTTGTCTCTAACGATCGGACCAATTATGTCAAAATTGTTCAAACATAATTTATTGTTTTAATGATTTAGTTTTTGGATGCACTGTTCAAACTTTAAAATCTAATCAAGAATCTCAGCCAAAACATTATAAATACTGAAGTAATATTTTTCTATTGCACTTTTTTTTCATGTCCAGTAGAAGCCATAAAAAATAGTTTGGTACTTAACATAAATAACCATATCTTTAATGAATTCATTGGAATTATTTAAGGTATGGTTTTTATATTTAACCCTTAAATGCATGACTTGTTCTGACCTCTTGAAAAAAATATATCTTGTAGACATGTACATTCTAATGCAGGGAGACATATATAGAAATAAAAAAAAAAAAATTTTTTATACTATTTTATTAAAAAACCTTATGTTGCAGATATGCAACACCATGCATTTACTAGACATTATAATTACATATGAAAATCTTTGAAACAATGCTTGGATTTAGTAAGGCAAAGGGCTACTCCACACTTCTCACACTTTGTTTGTGTGTATCCCTTACACCTAGGCATTTTGCACCTGCTGCGAACACAGTCATCGGGCCAATGACCAACATTATCTGTCCTTATGTCCTTAGGTGGAACATGCTGAACAGGCCCTCGCCTTTTTTTGGCTTGAATTTCCATTTCAACTCTGTTACTGGGCCTTCCTCGTTTGTTACAGAGTACAGCTGCATCATTGACTTTGGCTAACACCTCAGCTAGTTCCAGTCTATAGTGACACAAATTCAGAATTGATGATGGATCTTCATCTCTTTTCAAATCTTTATAAGCAAGCCAAGAATTTATTACTGTCATGTCTAATAAGTGATAGAAGATACGTAGGTACCACTTTCGACTTCTCATTTCTATGCGATACCTACCAATGAAGCTGTCCATGAGGTCCACTCCGCCCATATGGGCATTGTACTCCTTTATTATATGTGGGCAAGAAATCTTGACCCTAGTCTTATTCGCTTTGTCAAACCTTTCTATTTGGGAGACAGGTTCTGCTCCAACATATGTTGATAGGAAAGTGACAGCTTTATTATCCCTCCAAGTTACAGCTGTCAAATCAACACCATCAAAGCTAGTCATTTGCTCTTCATAAGTTCCACGGGGAACAGATTTTTTCATCAGTGTTTTTTTGTCAGCTAGTTTGCAATTTACAAGTCTGTTGTACTGTACAGTGCCTAGACTGTAGATTCTTTGTTTGGCAAGATGGGTAACTAGTGGCACAGAGGTATAAAAGTTGTCAAAATATATAATATGATTTATATGCCTTGGGACACCTCTGGCTAGCCGGATAACAACATTTCCTACTGGCCCAAAATCTGGCTCATCTTGAAACCGCTCATTCTCTTGACCAGTGTATATCTCAAATTTGTGAGCATAGCCTTTTACATTGCACATTACATAGAATTTGAATCCCCACTTGTGTGGTTTATTTGGTAGATACTGTTTCATAAAGTGTGCTACCTTTGTAGCACACATCTGCTCATCAATTGATAGCCTTTGCTCCATAGGAACTGATGCAAAGTTTTCATTGAGATGGCTAATTATGGGCCTTATCTTATGGAGTCTATCATGTTGCGGGTGTTTCATTTATCAATGGTGGGTCTTCTGCCATGAGCGGATCATCACCACACTCATCGTGTTCCTCCTCTACCAGACTCTCAAGATCGTGAAGTGAATCTTCTCGATTTTCATAAAAAACTTCATGGTCTTCTGCACTAAACTCCTCAAGATCATCTTCAGACCTTTCTCCGTCGTCAATTTGGGCTAAATATTCTTCCATATCCTTTGAATTCATGGGTCGCATCTGCAAAACAATAAAATATATCAGATCACAGATATGGGCATACTGTCTCTACTAAATGCATAGTGTTGTAGATTTACAACATCAAAATAGAAGCAATTTGTACAAAATCCAAAATGCTATTGTCCAAACCAATTATTGTACCGAAAAGAAGATGAATTATTACATAAAATAACAATTTTGGCACTTACTTACCTTCGAAAATCAACTATTTACACCACAAAACACTATTCCAATTTTCACCTGCTACAAATTTCCGACAGTCAATGCTTTGTGAATGTCAAGCTGGCATTTGACAGACGCGAAAGAAAAAAAGGTGATGCCTCTCGATAAAAAATATTATCCTGATAGTAGTAATTCTATAACAGTAGGCGTTGCGCTCATATTGATGATTTGGAAGCCGTCTTAGTGGTATGTTGCAGTTTTACGTCAAGATGCATTTAAGGGTTAATTGTCATGAAGAATTCGCTAACATCCTACATGAAACTGGCAGGGACCAAGTTTTCACCTTTGGGTTTAAATTCTCATAATTATGTAATAAGACTTGGATGAATAAATAACTCACAACAGAATGTATTATTTTTTTAATAATTTTCAGGAAATCACTCATATTTTACAGTCAAAAAGACAACACAGTCAATAATTATTGGTTGGAGCAATGCTCTACACAGCATTTTAAATTATCAAAACAAATCACAAATTATTGCAAAAATTCATTACACGGTGTAGAAAACTACACAAGCTAGAGGGGAGCACCGCGAGGTTGCTTAGCTCCACTGAGAACCACAAATGCTGCTCGTGCTTCCTTCTGACGGGCTTGCAGAAGTGCCAGTGTACCCAGGGGGGTGTCTGTAGAGTTCATTTTTTTCATTAACTGTCAACAAAAAATTTCATTGTTCAATAATGTATACAAGTCATGATAAATAAACTTTTCTGTGATGATGATCAACTGCCATACATCAAGAATACTGAAGTCATATTCTAAATGGAAAGGAAGAAACTCACCCCTTCCTGCTGGTTTTGTTTGATGCGTTTTTCCTGCTTGTTTTTGCCAGGTCCTTTGCCGTGAAACTTATGGGATAGATATCGGAAAGCCTCTTTGGGTCGCAGTGGCCGACCCTCGTCATCCACATAATCTAACTTCACATTAGGACGGAAGCCTTCTTTCTCTCGAAACTCGCCTGCAGGGCCAGTGTAACCACGCTCTCGCCGGTTCATCTTATCATCCTCGCTGAAAAAAGTAAATTTTAGATTCCTCAATATGCAACAGATATAAAACACAGCAAATTCAGTAATAAGCACTTACCCATGGGCCTTGTCGTCAATGGAGTAATGGTGTGCACGCAGATGTGGTAGTGGTGGTGGTGCAGGGCGCACCTGGCCACCGCGCTCCAGATACCCCTTGCTGAGAGCCAAACGTAGTGCTCCACCTAACCCTGCACCCAGTGTCGGCTCAGCCGCAAGCGCACCCCCGCCAGTGGCAAGTTGTGGGGTTATTTCAGGTGCACGTGCGGCTACACTACTCCATGAGCCCTCAGGTGCTACAGTCGTTGCCACAGTTTCTGCTGCAGCTCGCTCTATCTCCTGCACAGAAAAAAGCTGAGTTTTAGTGAAAGCTAAAGTGTTATTTGCAATAGTGCAATCTTCTGAGTCAATCCAGATTAGAGAATATATAAAATTAGAGGTGACAACAATGCAGTCCATAGTAATGAAACCTGGTACTATGGAGGATAACAATCTGAATGTCATCTCTATTTACATCAATACTCGTTCGTTAACAGTACTGTCATAACATCTTTGAATAAATTAATACCGTAACTTAAATCATCAACTACATATAAGTTATAAATTATATTCAGCCATACCAAGAGTTCAGCAGCATCCACATCTCTGTTACCAGCCTGGCCGTAGGTGGGAATGTCTCCGAGAGTACGACAAAACTCTGCTGTGCTATCTAAAACAATTCCTCCAATTTCTGTGTCTTCAACCTCAGGTTCAGGTTCAGGTTTGATCATCAAAGCAGGAGTCAGCTGACGGAGGCGACGAGCACGAGCCAAGGCTAACTCTAGCTCATTGTCTTCTTCATCATCTTCAAGCTTCAGCGATGACGGATCTTCCATCTTGATATCTGATTTAAACAAAAATTATATTTAAAGATAAAATAACTGGCATGGACTACTACACAAGATAATGGTGTGTAGTTCACTTGATTAATTATTCATTCTTACCTGTATCGTCAGTGACTAGAGCACCGCTACTTTCTGCTGTTCCATCCGGAAAATCTTCATGCTTGACTTTCATTCTCATCTTTCCCTGAAACAATATCAATTTTTCTTTTAAATTCGATTACATATCCTTCTTTAATTATTTGAAACAAATATTTGCTAATGTCTCGACAAACAAGTTACTGTTCTTTTAAGACAAAACTGCTTCTCTACCCTGTGACCTATCATCTAGTTTCTATAATTTTTTCAATTAAAGTTGAAATAGTTGGACGATAAAATTATTTTTTATTTTATTATTGAATTCAAATTTCAACTCTGTTTACTATATTTTTAATCTTAATTATAATAAAAATCAAATATATTTTTTTGTGGCAAACAAATTTGATGTAAGTTCTCACCTTTTTCTTGGGTTTTTTAAATTTTGCTTTAATTTCCTCCTCCGTGTAGTATTCAGAAGCAAGTTTGGGTTCTGGCAGCACGAGAGACTCTAACCGCTTGGAAGATAGCTTCTCTCTTATCTACCAAGAAATATTACAATTTTACCAATTTAGAGAATCAGTGAGAGTTAAACATTAGACTGGATTATTTGATGTTTGGAATAAAAACTAGCATCTCCATTCTTGATCATCATTAAAACCCATTTTTAAAATTAAGTCAATGTATTTATTTGAAATATATTAATAATTTATTAAATTTGTCAAAACATTTATATGGCTTTTACATGATTACATATAAAGAAATAAATATTTCTGATTTTGATTTTATAAGCTTTAATTACTTTTGAATGGTGTATTATTCACAAAATTATGCTAGTTGGAGAAGACTTACCATCATCTGCTTAAATTTACGTGCTTCCTCTCCATCCTCATCCCCAATGATAAACCCATCAGGTTTTTTCTCACCAAAGATCTCCTCATCGTATTTGCTGAGTAGTTTCTTTTGCTCAGTAACTCCATATAGTTCTACATCATCCGCCCCTTCATACGGGTTGTAGCCAGATTTAGATTTCTTCTTGTTTTCATTGCTCTGAAACAAGCAGAATAAAATAGTATGTGAACTAACATATATAAGTAATAATTTTCATAATCGTGACATTCAGCACTGAATGGATGGTTTTTGAAAGGTATTATATGAGCCGAGTTGAAAATCAGTGACATAAACCATATAAACAAATTTAAATATGTAAAACTTACCTTATCGTAGCGCTCATTATCTAGAAGATTTACGTTGACAAGAACATCTCCACCCTCATCAAGTACACCGCGATCTTCCAAAGTAAGGATGTGACTGCGGCCCTCACTGAATACCGTCGGATCATGTTGCACGCGTAAGCCTTGAAGAGCCTGTGCAGTATAGGCTGCACTTCGACTACCTCGTTCTTCTTCTGCTGCCAGCTCGCTCACTCCGAATTCTGCATCTAGCTCATCGAGTATGGCCGCCTATGACAATTGTAATTATTAGTAAAAGTTCAACTATTTGGGTGTATAATTTTTAATTTAAGAAATATCACTGAAAACTGACTCGCTTGGCAGCCTCTTCTTTTTGCTTGGTGATCTCCCTGTTCTTTTGTATCCAGGCAGCAGCATCACCATCCTCTTCATCAGACTCTCCCAAAGTACGAGCTCCCAATAATCTAAAACATTTAATTATACACATTGCAAATTGTAGCTACAAATATTCCAACTGGAACCAAGCAATTAAAAAATATGTGTATATATTTAGAAGTACGGAAAAGGTAATTTAAGTTTGTTTTTACTAAGAAAATGAGTTCAAATAAATATTTGTGGGTCATTTTACACTATGACGTACTTTTCTTCCACTAATCTTTTCTCTTTCTTCTCTGCAATTCGGGTTCGAAGTTTTTCTCTTTTCTTCTTTTCAGTAATGTTGTCTGCAGGTTTGTGATAAAATTCCCCAAGAGAGTCTTTTATTCTTCCATCTTCTGTAAACAGAGATACCCAAACAATATTTATAATAGGATACAATGTGATATTGGTACAATATCTTTTTAAATAATTTTACGTGACTGGACATTAATTATTTCTAAGTATTCTCTACCTTGGGTTTCATCAGCAACCTGGAGGGGCTTAAGACCAAGCTTGGCACGTAAGCGGTTAGTGTCTTCTACCGATAGAGAGTCCTGCTGAGCGGAAGAGGCAGGGGGTGAGGAGGGCCCCTCTGAGTCGTGGCGTGCACGTTTGTCGAGTAGGTGGGAATCCACCGGTACTTCTTCAACTGTGAACAACATTCATATATAAAGTAACAATAGTACAGAGAGTGATTTCTTAGGTGTAACGATATTCGTGCAACAGCTATCTTACAAATATTGCTCTTCTCTGTGCACTTACTACTAAGGAACACACAAGCAGTTTCATCAACTGTCAAATGCCAAAAATAGTCTAAACATTGGCATTGAAAATTTAAAACTCAGCTTGAGCCTCGATATGTTTGTTCGCTTACCAAAATCTCTACCGAACGCGCCATGTTCTCTGATATTGCTTCAGCCTTCTGAAATAAAAGGAGCGAACATAGCCATTAAGGAGTCAATGTGATATCTACCTGTAGACTATCTCAGTAAGCTACTAAGCGTGTCTTATGTAGTCTTCACCGAGATTGCCTACGGCGGTAGACAGTTTAGAATTTCAGTAACAAAAGTAATAACTGAACCTACCATCTGGGGAACGATCGCGCTTCCTCTCCCGATGCTTTTTGTGATGGCGACGATCTTTGTCGCGAATGTCAGATGCCGGAGACGGAGATCGCGAACGACTTCTGTATTTTCTTTTTTTGGAATCCTTCTCTTTTTTATGTTTTTTTGTTGATGACCCCATTTTGTATTAAGGCACTAATTGTCTTCAGTATAAGATACAATGTCAAAATAAGTCGGACGAGTATAATACAGCAACATACGTTTTCTCACGATTTTGATTATCTATGCTTTCGTCTATGAATAGCAAAGACACAGATGCTGCCATTAGAAAATTTGTTTGACCCTCAAATGAGGTGTAAATTTTATCACTAACAATTATTTAATAAATAATTACTCCTGCATTAAAATAATACATTTATAAAAATATACATTTAAAAATTTATACCTATTATTACACTTTTTATAAATTATGCAAAAACAAAATTTAATTAATTTAAGTACTTTGTTAATGTGAAATTCACAATTTTAACAGAAATGAGTAGGCAAAATTTGAATTAAGTTTTGTCATAAATGATTAAAAATACAAAAAAATTAAGTTAGCAAAAGAAAATAGAAAATATTCATGACTTTTTTTAATATGTGCTTTTTTCCAAAAGTCATAAAACGTACGTATCTGTATATATTGTAAAAATTGTCGTATATTGTAAAAATATTGTCCGAGGAAGCTGTCTAAAATTTTATTTATATTTTAAACAAAATACTTTTGTGATTTTTCTACTTGCTTGATTTTATTGGTGACCGATTTTAACAACTTTTCACGTTGGCATTATCAACAAAAGTTTTCAATAAAATTGAACGTGTGGAAAAATCAGCAAATTATTTTATTTAAATGGAACTCTACCAAGTAGGTAAGTAAGCATTTACTCTTTGTCTTGAATTGAATATAAAATTTTATTATCTGCATAGCTATTTTTTCCCTAATTATTCCGTGCAGTTAATTTAGCGTTATTCTAATATAACAAAAAAATAATTTTAAATAAGAAAGAGATTCATGAGTATTATTTCCTATTTAATAAGAGAGATATTAATATTTAGTAAGTTATTAATTATTTTATATTACATTAGTACTTTACTGACCATAGACAAAAAATATTTATCTTTCTTTATATGTCGTACATTATTTATTTTGGAATATTTTTATGAAGTAAAATCTAATTATCACGCTTTATTCAAGGCGCTCTCGCTAAACTGTACAATAGCCTCGCATGCGGAGATAGTCGGATCGACAGTATCGAGTAAACTAAAGCCCATCGACGAATCAGCTGTCAAATATACTCGGTCAAAATACGCAATGACTGACAGCCATCTTGGAACTAGTATTTTGTAAAATTTTGGCTATGCTAGTGCACGGCGCGGACGAGACAAAGGCCCGAGGTCAGGAGGGAGGCTAGTGCAGCTCACACAGCTGTTATTGCAGTTTCAGCTGATCTTTGCACATTACGATCGCTGTCGAAGTCGTGTCAGTTTTTTTCCCTTGCGTTATGTCAATTCGGCACTGATTGGAAGATCGCGTCGACAATAAGCATCGGAAGTTATTTCTAAATTCAAAGTTAAAAAGTCATACGAATTTTCAAACAAAGAAATGAATTTGCGCCTTCTCGTTCCTGTCGACTCGGGCCTGTGACGTCACATCTGAATCGAGTATCGTTCGGCCGTCGACCGATGGCGGACGCGCGCTCGATCGTCGACGCGAGGACCCCGTCGTGATCGACCCTCCGCGGTCTTCCGGACGACTCGCGGAACGGATCGCAACGGCTCTCGTCAAAACCAAGCCTGGCCTCCACTGACTCGTCCGGGGACGACGGTGCTGGGCGCCGACCGCCGCGCAAGAGGTCCCGCAGGCTATCGCCCCTCCACGACATGCACCAGCCGGCCGCCCCCAACGGGCTGCTGCCCTCGCCGCCCGCTCAGGCCGCGCCGCCGGCGCCTCCCGCCTTGCCCAATGGCGCCGCCGCGGGCGACGGCCGCGCCGCCAACGGTTTGCAGCTCGATCGCGCCGACCAGGAGATCGTGCGTCTCATCGGCCAGCACCTCAAGTCTGTGGGCCTCGAGCGGAGCGCGGCGCAGCTCATGGAGGAGTCGGGCTGCCGGCTGGAGCATCCGGCGGCTGCTACTTTCCGCCAGCACGTATTACAGGGTGACTGGACTAAGGCCGACCACGACTTGCAGCAGTTGCATGACCTTTTGGATGCCGATGTAGATGCTGCCAGTCTTGTGGTGCGTTTTGTTTTTTTAATTGTCTTTATTTATATAAGTGCATATTTTAATGTTTTTCTTTAAATAGTACGAATTGTGTGTTTTTACTGATCTTTTGAAATTAATTAATTTAATGGTAAAATAACTGTTACAGGAGATGAAATTTCTGCTTCTGGAACAAAAATACTTGGAATATTTGGAAGCGGGACGTGCCTTAGATGCTCTACACGTCTTGCGCAATGAGCTCACTCCCCTTCAGCATCACACTCCACGCGTGCACCAGCTCTCCTCTTATATGATGTGCTCTGACAATCGGGATCTTTACCAGCGTACTAAATGGTCAGTTTGCCTATCTTGGAGTAAGTAAGTTTTGGATGAATATCCCGCACTTAATTCTGCATGAAGCTGTCACCAGGGTTTATCTCATGTATATTTGTGTACAAAAAAACAAGTTAATTTATGTCTGTTTTTGATTATTGCTTTGTTTATTTGTTGCCTTGACAATAGTGGTAAGATATTATGACACTTACATGTCAAATATGTGTTCATTATGGCATCAAAGAACTCATATTTAATATAACAGAAATTTGCAGTGGTTAAAATTAAATCTAAAAACATTTTACAAGTAGTTAACCATTGTATAATTACTTGTAATAGTTAATATTGTTATTATTTTCAATATGGTGTAAATCCCTTATTTCATGCAAGCATATGAATATTTTTTTACACATAATTTTTTTTTACATAAATATACAACGATAACTGCAGGTCTGGAGCGGGCGCATTGTCACGAGGTCGTGTGCTCGAACGCGTGCAGAGTCATCTGCCAGCGCGTGTGATGCTGCCACCTGCACGACTTCGAGCTCTGCTGGACCAAGCATTGGCCATGCAGGCTCAACGCTGTCGCTACCACACGGGACCCCCTGCTCCGCTACCAAGAGCCTCATTGCTGCAAGATCACTGTTGCTCCCGAGATCGTTTCCCAGCTCATTTGGTCCAGATACTGAATGATCACTGTGATGAGGTGTGGTTCTGCAAATTTTCTCCAGATGGAATGAAGTTGGCTACAGGTTCTAAAGACACCACTGTAATGATCTGGGACGTGGACCCACATACCCTCCGACTGTCACACAGGTAAGAACATCTCGCTCTCGCTGCCTTCTTGAGATATGGTTGGTGAAAATTTCAATATTATCATTTAATATCTTTTTTCTTTAAGGAAAACGTTGGAAGGTCATTCCTTAGGTGTCTCCTTCCTTGCTTGGAGTCCGTCCTCTAGTCACTTGATTGTGACAGGCCCTGAAGACTGCCACGAGCTCTGGATATGGAACATGGAGGCACGTATCCTCATAGATAATATAGACAGGCAGATTGGGTTTCATCTGGATGAGCTTAGTTGTGCTCTGTTTTTCTCATTTTGTATTTATTTATGGTTATATTACTATAGTCAGGGCTTAAATTTTGATCTCCAGACTATTTTTTTTCATTGTTATACATAATATTGGTATTGATTTATTTTTAATGTGCGGATAACAGACTGATGAGCTGGTCGTGAAGGTGTCTCACTCCCCCGAAGATAGTCTGACAGCTGTGGCGTGGCATCGCGACGGCAATAAATTTGTAACTGGAGGCATGCGTGGTCAGTTCTACCAATGCAACCTCGAGGTGATTATTGTTCCATATTTGCATTCCTAGAGTCTCTCAATGGTAGATTGTAATAACCTCCTATTAACACCAAGCCTGTCTCTACAACTTGGCTGCTTCCACACATTTAAATGTGTTTAATATGTACATTTTTAGAAAAAAGTAAATGAAATAGATATAGCGTGTTTGGAGTTTGATTCACAATAATTTTCCAAAAAATTGACAACAAACAATGACAATGGGTTTGTTTGGCATTAAATAAATACTGTTTTATTTTCATGGTTTATAATTGAAATTATATCAAAATACATTTTATGAAAACTGTTCATTGGTAACAAATTGACTTCTTACTATCTATGTTTACTTTTGAAAGCAATAATTTATTTTTAAAGACAGGTCGTTTTGACTAGGCATGATAGGAGTAGGTATAAAAAAAATGTCAGTAGGCTTGGTGTTAATTTAATAATAAATTTTTCTAATGTCAATAAAGTGAGCAATAAAAGTATTCTAAAATAATGTAATATAATAAAATATCTAATATTTGACTTCTCTCCAGGGAACTATTTTATATAGCTGGGAGGGTGTACGAGTGAATGCTCTAGCTTGTCGTGCTGACGGTCGTACTGTCCTTGCTGCTGATACGCATCACCGCGTGCGGTCATATGATTTTGAGGAACTCTCCGACTCTAATCTGTAAGCACATGTGGTTATTTTTTTTTAAGATACGTAGTAGACTTTGGCATATTGAAGTTATCATACTTCATAATTTTAAAAGATTCGCAGGTATACAGCTAGGAGATTACTAAATATTTTTGGAATGTGTGCTTTCACCTTTCAAGGGCATTGTTAAATTGTCTGATGAAGCAGTTGACAGACAAAAGTATTTATTTCAGAAAATATTTAGTAATCTACCAATTTAGGTAAGCAAATTTGATATTAATGTAGGGTTCAAAGAATTAATACAGTTTATGATAATAATTTATTGTGTTTCTCAGTAACAAACTTTGGATTTTGTATAGGATTCAGGAGGAGCATCCAGTGATGGCGTTCAGTCTCAACCCTGCAGGGACCTTAGCATTATTGAACGTAGCCACGCAGGGGGTGCACCTTTGGGATGTCACAGCCCGTGCCCTTGTGCGGCGCTACCGTGGCTTGTCGCAAGGCCATTTTACCATCCACTCCTGCTTTGGTGGCGTGAATCACGACTTTTTGGCTAGCGGCAGTGAAGACAACAAGGTTTACATCTGGCATGTGCGCGGTGAAGAACCTATTGCAACCCTATCGGGCCACAGTCGCACTGTGAATTGCGTAAGCTGGAATCCTGTGTTTCCCGGCTTGCTAGCGAGTGCATCGGATGACTACACTGTGCGCTTGTGGGGAGCAGCAGGGCCATCTCGGGACTAGCCGAGTCCCCCCCGCCCTGACACTCCAGACCTGACATATGCGAATTGCAATCGACTCTTTACGAATTACAACTATGAAATCTTTCATACGTAACGATGCTGATACAGTGATATTGTTGAGCTTAAGCAAAGCAAAATTACCATATTGTTCAGATTTTTTTAATGTCAATTTGTCGACTTGAATACAAACAATCCGACAATGTGTGAGTGATGGCGGGTTGGTGAAATGTCCTAACTGGACTTGTGTGATGAAGTGTGGAAGACTGGAGACTATTTGATAAGAGTTCTTATATAATTGATTTGTAGGATTTTTTATAAAATTGGTTTGTGAAAGTTATCTTCAGCGGGAAGATATTTTACTTAATGACAGAATGTTATTTATACGATATGGTTGATTTTAATTTAATTTCACCATATGTCAAATGTGCAATTTGACATGTTTTTATCGTTAATTTTTAAGTACGATTTTCGGACAAAATACAAATCACGCTGGAGTCTGCCTATGAGAGCTTCTCTGGGTGCCATTTGAGACTAAGACTTCCTTATTTACAAATCTGCTATACCAAAAAAAGTATCTCATTACCTGTAGTGTATTTTAACCAGGGAATAGAATAATTTAGTTAAAGTTTGAGTTTAGAATCGCAATTACAGAAAGTAAATCGAATAATTTACAATCAGACCAGACCTCTTGAGTTTGTACCTGGTGATTTTGTATGTTTGGCAGTGCCTTCCCACTGTTATATATATTTGGTGATTTTAAATTCCAATTACAAAGCATCTCCATTCAGTAGGTTGTGACGTATGAATGCTATCATTTATTAAAACAGTAAATTAATGTTGCATTTGAGAAAAACTGATATTAATATTATCTCATAAATGTGATACCACATGTACATCAATGTGTTGTTCTCCATTATATTATCTTTATTGTATCGATACTGATTGACACTGAGAGTATTTGGAGTGAACTGTCTTGTCCTTTCATTGTATAAGAATAAGTTAAAATACATTGTATTCAGTTGGAAATTATTTACTTGATAAGTGATATATGATTTTTGGAATGGTGTATTCTTGTTGGTTTCTTTTAAATGTACTCTTTTACATCGGTTCCAACCGACAAAAAGACAACTAACTTGTTATATTCTTGATATGAAAGTGGAAATGCCTTTGTTGTATTCTATACGGCAAAAACCCAAGTCATACTGAAATTAAAACTTAACGATATTCTGTCTATCTGTTATGTATATTTATTTTTGGTTTAACATTGACAATAAAAAGTCTACAAAATCATGAAATTTCTTGTTACTGCAAAGTTGATTCAATAATTTTACTCTAGTGTTTTTTACCTAGAAAATTAACAGTGACTTTGATAAACATTGTCTGAAGTTGTATTGCATGTTCAATAAAAAAATGGATAATTTTTATTTCTTCATTTTATTTATCTTACAAAGGTAAGTACAGTATGAAACCAAGACGCAATTTGTTGACAAGAGATAACTTATTTCTCTCTGGGATATCTCTTAATGCGATTTTTAATGCATTGATGGAACGTGGAATGTATATGGTAGTAATATTATTGCAGTAAGTTTATTTTGTCAGTATTTGTAAATTAGTTGTCACAAACTATTTGATTTACTTACCAAATCTGAGCTCTAAACAATATTTGATGAATTATTAAATAAATTAAAAATAATAATATTTATTTTAGAATTATCCAAAAACATCTGAGATATTCCTATTTAGGTATATTCATCGTGATATGACTAAACATCTTAATGCATTTTTGGACACCTACAACTTTATTCGTATCAATAGACAAATAGTACAAGTTCTGTTTGTCTATGGCTCTGGTTCTTGATTGGAAATGTCAAATTCACAAAATAAAATACACTTCCAACTTGTCAGATTGACGTAAACGCCGAGCTGAGCTTGGAAGGGGCGATACAGTAAATTTATTTTTATCAATCTAAATGCTCTTTTTTGCGGTTAAGAGATTATGGTAATCTACGGAGTATACATTGTCAGTAAATCTGGTGGATTGATATTTAATCATGATCACAATGTACCGAAAATCGAGACGGAGAAAACATTCGGTTTTCCCTTAGATATTAAGCTTCAATATGAAAATAAGAAAGTTGTTGTTGCATTCGGACAGAGAGATAACATTAACGGTAAGAGATTGTGTGAAATTTCAAAAGGATTGAAAAATAAAAAATTCACATATTAATAATAATTGAAAGTATAATATTGATATGTTTGTGTAGTGGGTCACGTATTGCTGGCGGTAAACGGAATGGGAGTGACAGGGCGCACTACGGAAGACGGCCGAGATGTCTTCGAAATCATTGAGAAAAAAGAAAACTTTCCACTGAACCTCAAGTTTGGTCGTCTTAAGATGACTACCAATGAAAAAATCTTTTTGGCAAGCATGTTCTACCCGCTCTTCGCTATTGCGAGTCAACTCAGTCCCGAGCCCCGCAGCTCGGGGATTGAGACATTAGAAGCCGATACCTTTAAGCTTTACTGTTTTCAAACCCTGACAGGTAATTATATGATAACAAATATATTAGATTATTGTACTAATTACAAACAATCGTTAGTAATTAGCAATTCCAATATTGAAACAATACCTAAGAATTATATTATATTGTATTAATATTTTTATTAAGTCTTTAACTTAAATTTATATATGAATATTTAGATTGTAATTTGAAATCAAAACAAAAAGTAAAAAAGTCATTTTTACACCTATAAAAATTTTACCAATGAAAGTTAATATCCATGAAATAAGAAAAGAAATTCTCCTAAAGTATTTTATTATCTACTGGTGGGATTCTAACCCACACTTACATTGCCATCGCAACCAGGTGTTTAACCGATTAGAGCATCTGCTGGCGGGTTTGAATCTTACCGGTGTTGTGAAAAAACTTTTGAAGGGTTTTTCTAGTTATTTCATCTCTACAATTACCAAATTATTGTATCTTTTAAAATGAATAGGGAATCGTAAAATGCTAAATTCAATGCGTAAATTCACTGCTAACCGAGCTATTTATATAATTGAGTTTTTTTTATACTATTTCTGATAAATATACATTTTATTATGATGGTTTGGACTTTGTCCACAATTGTACATTTCTTAATGTTTCTTACAAATTGTTTTACTTAAAAACTATTTTTTGCATTATCGGATTTATTTGGAACTTTTCCCTGCCACTGCCTTCTGATCTCTTCTTATTCAGTGTATGCATTGACATTTAATGGATTGCCTGTGAATGTTTTAGGTGTGAAGTTCATGGTAGTCACTGAGCCCAATCAACACGGAATGGATATAATTCTTCGGAGAATATATGAACTCTACTCAGATTATGCATTGAAAAATCCATTCTATTCCTTGGAGATGCCTATAAGATGCGAACTCTTTGAAACTAATCTTCAAAGTCTATTGGACAGTATCGAGAAGTCTGGAATAGCAAATGTTTAGAGTAATTTTATTTCATTTTTAAAATTTACCTAATTTATATTTGAATTCATATGTATATCATTATTACCGAACAAGTCAAAATAATGAAAATGTCCCATAAAAAAATTGCAAAGCCATAATGTTTTTTCTTTTCACCTTAAGATAAACCTTCTCGTGAAAAATTAAAACTGTTTATCAAAAAACAACTATTTATTTTATACCCTCGATAAAAAAGAATATCATGAAGAAATAAAAAATTAATGGATCAACAATTTTCTTTAGTTACTACTTTTCATATTTAAAAATATAATTTATTTATTCAAATTCAATTGATATGAATTTAAAAAATCTTAATATTATATTATTATTATTTGTTACATTTAAATACTAACATAAATATAAACCTTTTGCAACCGGAAATTCCTCTAAGCTGCTCATTAAAATTGTTAGCATTATAACAGATTTGTATATTATGTTGTCTATTTGGATATGTTTTACTAGAACACACTAAAAAAGAAGAAAAATGATGCCACATTAGGGTGTCAATAAATTATGAAATGGTGAAACAAAAACTATTTTTTTAGTTGGGCTAAATTTTGCAGAGGGAACAGTTTATTACAATGTTACCTTATTTACTACCAATTATTTAAAAGAATGAGAAATAAGAAACAAAATGATAATATAAACCAGCAAGTACATCAAAAGTTAAAATCTAAGAAAGGGACTTATGATGGTGCACTTAGTTTGATATAAATGTTGGATTTTTTTATCTATTAAAAGCGGAGATTGAATATACCATGAAAAAAAATGATTTCAAATTAATAAAGAAAACAGTTGAATGATTGTTACTTCTAATTTAAGAAAACGCTAACACCCGTTAGTGTTTTCAGTATCAATAATAATTTTCTGAACAATATCGCTGGAAATATTATTAAATAGTAAAAATAAAAATATTTTTTCAAGCTAAAAAAATATTTTACTGCTTTTAAAAAGTCTCTCACAGCTTCCTTTCCAGGTGATAGCATGCGTTTTGAAACATCCTGTATAATGCATAACCCAAGTAAATTTCATTATTTTCTTCTGCCTTCTCTTATCCTAAATCAAGTTACTTATTCCTTATCAGAGTTACTGTCGATTTTTCGCCCCAGAAAGTTTGTTACTTTAAAATTGCGCAAATGGCACAGTCATGATATTCAATTGATATTTGAATGTGAAAATAAAAATAAATAATATTCCCAGATATATATATATATATATATATATATATATATATATATATATATATATATTATTTTAATATATATTAGTAGTTAGAGCTATGCTTGCAGTGCGGCGTGCGGCTCTCCCCTGATCCTGGGGCAGGTTGTGGGGCTCACAACATGTGGCTTAGGTCCATGGGTTTCTCTATTTTCGTTTTTAATCTTTAAATGTGGCTAGTTTTGACCTTTATACTTAACTCCGTCCAATTGCGGAACTTCTACGTAGTAGGAAATTACACATCAATTAAAATAGCGCGTACTACTTAGGAGGGCATATAGATATAAGAAGCAATGCTGATCGGTTTTACCTCGATGCGTCTCCCTCTCTCCCGAGGCGGGATGACCGCCCTTCTCTGTCCGACAGGAGCGCGCGATACCGGAGGAGAGTCCAAGAGATGCAGTACATAACGAATAAAATATAATTGAAAATATAACTACAGGATATGATTGAAGGGCTTCAGAAAAGACATCGAGGTTTCGTTTCAAGCTCAAATTTTGTTTTGACACCAAAACGAACTGGCCCGAAAAACGGCAATAAATAACTGATAACTCAATCGATCATCAAAATATTCAGTGTGTACAAAAATGATTCGAGGAATTGACTAGACATTTAGAGGAAATGCGTCACTGCGAGATGCGGAGCTCGCTCGCGCCACTCGCCGGAGTCGCACGAGGAAAACGGACAGGTGGTGATTCACCATCTCGCCGGTCGGGCGGCCGGGAGGGAGCTCCGGCCGGCGGGACGGCTGGAGGGAGTCTCCGGCCCTCGGCGCGGCCGGGGTCGAGCCGATCCGACGGAGCCGTCGAAGCTCGCGCTCGATGGACGCGGACTCGATCGGAATAAAAAAGCGCGAGTCGTCGCACGCGGCGGGTGAATCAGCGGCGGCCGCCAGTCCTCGCGCGCGCGCAGTCATGGACACATGGAGCCCTCGGAGGCTCGGGGAGCTGCCCCCGACCTGCTGCTGCTGCGCCCGCTCTGGGCGGCGGACCTCGAGGCCCTCGGCGCCCTTCCGCCGGACGCGACGGGAGGCTTCGATCCGACGGACGGTTTCGACGCGGGGGACGGTTTCGACGCGGTGAACAGTTTCGACGCGGTGAACAGTTTCGACGTAGTGAACGGTTTCGACGAAGGGAACAACGAATCGGACGACCCGACGGCGGCGGGCGACGGAGGATACGCCGCGGGAAGTGCCGACAGTGACGTCGAAGGAAACGAGGGAGGCGACGACGATGGAGAGGCAGCGGCGACGGTCATGGTGCCCTCAGGTGAGCTTCAACGATACTCGACAATAAGTACAGTGCCAATAGTGACGCGGGAAATGGGGGATAGCAAAATGTATTTTTTTTATTGAAAACGGGAGAGGGAGTAATCCACAAAATTAATTTTGTGTTATTATTTTTAAAATAAATACTCATTGCATTTCCGATACTCGTCGTACTCGCATAGCATTGGCTCGGTACACCTGCGGGGAGCGGAAAACTCCCTGACGAGCTTTCCCGCTTCCCGGTTTGTGCAATATTTCTGGGAAAAGAATATCCTCTCGAAATCCTGAATATGCAGTGAAATTTATGAATGAATACTCACAATCCGCCCGAGTCATAATTTTTGACACTCGACTCGCTTGGCAGACCCCGCGCGCTGGTCGGCGGCGCACGTGGCGGCGTGGCTGGCGTGGGCGCGGCGCGCGTGGCAGCTGCCGCCCCTGCGCGCGGCGCGCTTCCCGGGCTCGGGGGCCGCCCTGCTGGCCCTGGCGCCCCCGGCCCTGCGCCGCGCCGCCCGCTCCCGCCGAGCCGCCCGCCTGCTGCGCGCCCACCTGGCCCACCTGCGCCACGCGGCCACCGGCGAGCGCGCCCCGCCCGAGCCCGCCGGCCCGCCCGAGCCGGAGACGCCGCCGCCGGAGCCCGCCGCCGCCGCCTCCGCAGCCTCCGCAGCCTCGGCCCCGCCGGAAGGTGAGTGTTATACCGTTTCGCGGAATTCGATCGGAAGGCCGGCGACGGTCGCGGAGTCCGGGTGGAGTCACGGCGCCGGTTCCCGGAAGCGTGACGCGCCGCTCTCTCCGCTGACGCGGCGCGGATTCATTCATCCGCGCCGTCGAGGATCCCCCGAGTGAACCGATTTTCGCCGAATATATATAGACGTTATGTGGTATATTGTTTGAGATTCAGGTGTGGTTGGAAATCAGAAGGTCGGCAAAATAATTAATACGTACTAGCGGATACCCGGCGTGTGCTACTACGCTGTCTTCATGCTGTTGAGGAGTTTCAGCAGCTCTTGCTGTAGTAGCTCTGATTCGAACTTTTTCTAGACGTGCTTCATGTTTTTCTGGTGTTTCTACTCTCTCAACCTTTTTGACTCCAAACGCATTCCATGTTGTCCGGCAGTTTCGGCTGCTCTTTCGGCTCTTTTTCGTTTCGCATCTGCTGTATTTCTTCCAATTACAGCTCTTTTCAGTGCCATTTTTTGATATATATATATATATATACATATATATTTGATAACCACAAATTATAAAACCCTCTGTTGCGAATGACAGATCAGTGATTTTGTTTTTCAAGTACATATGATGCGCGATCTTCACAATGTTCTTTTTTCAAATTTTTTGCGAGGAACGATGTCGACATTACAGATGTTGAAAATTTTTGTATGAAAAATATCGAAATTGACTTAATTAATAGACCGAATGTATTTAATGCATTGTTTTAATAGTCTCAAAGATTCTTCGTATTATTGTCTTTCAAATGAAACCGGTTTGGGGCACATCGGTTGGATGGTTTCAAAGCCTATGACGGACATAGAAACATCTTTTGTGTTTTATATATATAGATTCATAATTTACAAGATAGAATTACGCGTGGTCTCTCTGACGCGTGATGCGCTGGGCGTTCCAAATTCGAAATTCGAAAAGTCCGATCTTGTCGAAGAATTGTAGATCGGTGCTTGTCGAGATTTATTTCTCAATTTTGATACCATTCTGGGCAGATTCCTTCTAGCGCTTATTCTCAAAATAAAAATATAATCTTGTTTTTGACCGTGATCGGGTCGCGCGGGTGGGCAGCATTGCACTCGGAGGTCCACTCCCGCCCTGCTGGGGATTTTTTATTACCCGAAAATCTGTTTGTTTGCAATGAATTAAAATACAAACCCTCCAAAAGTAAGACTTTTTAGTCTTTTAGTAGTGTGAGGGGCCCTCAATTTGTCCAGAGGATTGGTTTACTTCAAACTTCCAGGAACGAAACACGCGTTCCTGGCCGCCTCTCTGTTGCCGACTGGCGACCAGCCTAGAGTTTATTTATATCATACATATTTACAACTTTACAATACAACATTGTGGGAAGCTGTGGCTTGCTGTCTCATACAGGTAGTGCAATATTTTACAATGGTATTTAATATGATCTGCAAATGTGATTGACTATATATTATCTCTAATTTTAAAAGCACCTTTTTGAAAGAAACCACATACTGCTTTTATTTTAATTTTAATTATTTACATTTCCGATAAATTATTTTATGATTGAGAAAACAAATTTCAAACGTTATTCATACTATTTAATATATGCGTAATTACCTTAGGATATTTTCTTTGTAATGCTTTGTGGTTAGCACACTTGCTTACCAATTATGGTGTCTCGGATTCGAAACAAAATGAAGCAATTAAAAAAAAAATCTATGATTCAATTTTTTTTATAACTTCCTTGCATACAATATGACAAATTCTTCATATTTTTAAAAAGTACATTTTAGTAAACATACAAATTTGCACTGAATAAACTAAATAGTTGATAACAAAAAATAACAGAATATACAACCTCCCAAAAACTGGTACTGGTACTCCCAAATATTGATTTGTTTAACTTTTTTTTAATTTATGAACTCGAGAATTATATATATTATATATAGTAAAACGAGTATGGCACATTTGCGCAGTTCCCAACTTGCACATTAGCATCTGTCCGGTCACTCGTTAAATAGATGCCATCGAATAACCAAAATAAAACAAAGCCTCCAGACACATGACAGCCATAGTCGCGACAGTGACCACTTACAGCTCTTTAACCAGTTACAGCCACAGAAGGTGGATTTACTTGCCAAGTTATTTTATTTTAATTGAAAACTGATTAGTTGTTATATTGGCTGACGGCGGTACAGCATGACTTATTTTTAAAAATATATTTTTTGTTAATCTTCATAAACTTAAAATTATGTTTACTGATGTGCAAAATTATATTTTATTACATCTAATTAAATTTATTTGTATTTCTAACTAAATACATGTTTTATAAAAAGATTTAGCTAATTGATTATAATTAATATATAAGCAAGCACCCTAAGAACTCTTCCACGAGGTAGCTAAAACTTGCGCATTGTTAAATTTATAATAAATACCAAAAACCAACAGAATTTTTTTTTCGATAGACACATAAAATTCACATTCCATCATAATTATATACGAAATAAAATGTGCTCGCAAGAATAGGAATGCTGTATATTTTATGGGAAGTGTAATTCTCGGAATATCGAGATCTCGCGGCCTTTCGTGCTTTCATCTCTTCGACTTCGATATTTTAATTAAAATCTGGTCTAGTGTACAATGGGTGTACATCCACAAGCCCGGCTTGCCTTATTATATACGAATTGGAAAGCCAAAACTGTTCAGACGCAACCAATACTTCTAAAATAATCATTTTTAATAATTAAATTTTATCGAAAATTGTTTTAGTGTTCTCAGGTCAGTCTTGTCTTTCCACAAGGTACTATAATTTTTTAAATATTATTGTTTGCTTTAAAAAAAAGCGCAAATATTGTATTTTCCGAAGAACGATGATTATTCCCATTTATTGAGTGATTTAATAAAATAAACACACAGTTCTCTTTTCTGAATGATATATATACTTATAATATAAGAGTTAAATTAAATATCATCCCTAGCTTGTTTCCAAAACCCACCCTTCTCTCCCTTGCACTACGAGGGGAAACTATTAAACCATTGGATTTAATTGTAAATCTATTAAATCTAGCATTTTATCATAAAACTAAAATGGAGCATACGTAATCTATTAAATAATAAAAAAAATATTTTAAAATTATAAAATGATTAATTTACAAAACATATTGTAAAGTCTGACAGGTCATAAATTTGACCTTGATAATATTTGGTCTATCAGATCTTCTTCATCAAGTGCCTTTTCTTAGAAGAGGTTGGCGATCATTTCACTGAGTATATACACATGGTGAGCCAGTGTTCATGGTTTTCTAAGGGGAAAATAGTGTAGTGGGTCCCCGAGTCTATACCGCGGTTTTTTGTTGGAAGGAAAGAAGTCTGCGTATTGCTACTGCCCCATAGCATTATTGTATATCCTTTCCTTACAAAGCTCTGGCGTATAGATCTGATACTCCTTCTGCAGCAAGCTCCCTCCACAGTCATTCCAAGTCCACTACTCCATTACCTATCCTTTACCGGTCTATCAGATAACAACCTATAAAGTGACATCTGTAATTCTATCTGAATAAATGTTATTTTTCAGTTACACGGATAAACTGCGATAAAATCACCGCTAGCTTGTATACAAAGAAAGTAACAAAACCCACCCTTTCCCTCGCGCCCCGTGCAGTATTTATTAGAGCGGGTGGCTTAATCCGCGCCCCGTGCCTCCGGGGAGCCGCCCCGTCAGTTGATGATGATGATAACCTCCCTTGACCGCCACCCGTCGAGACATCTACAAGTCAAATTTAATCGAGTGCTTAATTGTCAATTATGACAATCGTAAATGCGGCGCCTCCGCCCTCCGCGCTCGTAATGATGCGCGGCCGGGAGGGGTGAGGGTGCAAAGCGAGACGCACGAGGAAACACTTTGGGGCTGCTGAAGTCTAAAATATATACACATATTTATTCAAAATGTTTCCACATCCAAGTTTAGATGATCTGAATGAGAGCTCATAACCAAATTACCTATTATGTATAGAAAACAGCAAGTGCAGAGGCACTGTCTAGCTTGGTACGTCTCTGGTTTTTTACTAGTTCAATACAAGAATTTTATAGGAAACCTAAATCAAAGCCCAAAGTCTGTTATTTGATCATTTTGAAAGCCTTTTACGTCTTATTAATAAACTTTACGAGTAGTTTGGTAACAACATGGTTTCACAAGAAATTTGTGAGCGTAAATATCTGACATATCAATTGACGTAAATCTAATACATTGATTGTAATATATATTACTGTTAATTGATGACTGATATTTACGCTCACATATTTCACAATAATATGTTTAATTTAATGTTATAAATTACGAATCACCTGTATTAAAAAAAAAAACATTTCTTTATATTGAAGTTATGTCTAGAAACGCGCAAGCTATAACTTTAAAAAATGTAACTAGGCTTAGATTAGCGGTACAGATGAGTCAATAGCGTGGGAGTATTTGGAGTTCTGACTCCGGAGCCCTGGGGGTGAGGATGTAGGAGGAGCAGCAGTCCGAAGCCCTCTCAGAGTGACGCATCCTGGTACAGTTACACGAGGTTTTCCGCATTCTTGAGGCGGTGGTCGTGCCGTCGCGTGTTTGAAAGTATGGTCCGAATCGCGACACGCGGAATGTCGTCCGAGGGCCACATGGCTGGCAGCGGCGGTTAATGCACCTCGACGCTATCGCGTAGAGGTGGTCGCTCGTTTGGTGGTACCATCGTTGTTGCAAAACCACAAGTTTTTCAAGAATGAATTAATAAATAGAAAATTATTATAATTTCTACTCTAGATTTTTTTGCTATAAATATATTTTGGTTATAGTTTTATCATCGCTGTCAGGTTCTCACGCCGCCGCTGCGAACCACGTGGCCCTCGGGCGAAATTCCGAGTGGTCGCGTTTCGCGTTGGCTTCTCGCATAATTACGCCCTTTTGATAAACTCGCCAGGCAATTTACGAAAGAGAAAAATACAAGGGGAGACCGGACAGAGGTGCTGCGATTGTGATTCCCTATGATAAGGAATTACTTAAGAAGCGATAGGGACTAGGGATGTACTGATGGCGTGTATTAAAAATATCGACGTAATGAAATGATGATTATATCGAAACATAAATTATATCATTTGCTCGGCTTTATACTAAATGTTACCACGTACAGTTTAAAAAATACTTTTTACGTATATTGTCGTTGTTTTCAAGTATTTAACCCCTAAAAGTATACTTTTTTATATAATAATCACGTTTGTGGTTTTTTGGGTCTGGGACTATATTCAGGGATTTCGATTCCTCAAAATGGTCCCAGCACCAGGACCAAAATTTCGGGAGTCAGAAGCACCACAAATTCTTAGTTTTATTTGAATTTTTTTACTGATTTATCTACTGTTGGTTTCTTGGGTGTTAAACCGTGTACTTGAATGACGGCTAGTTTTCAAAATTTTCATCGTTAAAATGTACAAACACAGTTGTACTCTATGTGTTGTATTATAGTATTTACTCAAATTAGTTGTAGTAAAATGAATTAAAATCAAAAATGAAAATTTCGGCAAATCGAGATTTTCATTTCGATCGCATCCCCAGTGGGGCCGCGGACCGTCTCGCCCCTTTCAACCCCGCTGCGGGGAAGTAAAATATATGGCTTCCTCGTAAATCTGCAAGCGGTATCGTCCGTTCCGCGGGAGGAATTCCAAAGTGGCCCTCTGTGCCTGCCCTCCTTGCCCTCCTGCCTGCCCTCCTTGCCCTCCTGCTTGCCCTCCTTGCCCCCGCCCGGCCGGAGAGAACACTGGCGAGATAAAAGACTCCGCGCCCCCGGAGAGGACGGCCGCTTAAGATGGCGGCGATAGCGCCCCCCTGGCCTGCCGGCCGGCGGTCATTATTGAATTCCATTGATTCGACCTGTTCGCCCCCCTCGCCAATGATGACATTGCGCCAGACTATCACTACAGAGATAAGCTGCCTACACCCGCTGAACGTAAGCTAGAAGCTAAATCTAAAATCTTTATAAATTTCCATTCATCACCCAAACACGTTTATTATTAATACTACAATATATTACTGTAATCATAAATCATATTATTTTGAACATAGAAACTTTGGATGTGCTCTCGCATATAACGAGTTTAATTCTCGCTCAGATGTACTATATCTAAATTGGTTACCTTTATATAAGAGGACGCTATTGCTGTTCGGTTGTCGGTTGTAAGCACCTATCGAATCATTCTCAGTAATAAAAAAATAGCAAACGATCACAAAAAACCGCGCAAGATATTTCATTCATGCGTATGATTATTGTTGTAATTTCGTTGCTAACAAAAAAACTGAATGAGTGTGGTCGTAATTTAGGATGTATGAGTATGAATCACGTGGGAGATATGATAATTCAGATTATCTGAAATAACTTGAGGCATGGGCTTGAAATGATATACAAACCTAAAAATTAAAAATACTTTTGATTGATAATGATATCAACCCCTTGAAAAAGCATAAATTGCTTATATTTATTTGGTGTTATGTAAAACGAAATAAATAAAAAATCAGATTCCATAGCAGTTAAAAACCTACTGTGGTATCCTACAATCAGTAAGATTTATAGTTGCAATTAACATAACATCAATAGATTCTGATTTGCTAATAGTAGAAACAATCCGCTTTATTGGCCAGAATTCAGTGCACAGCATGCCTTCGCAGCACGTCATGACCGCTACGGGCAGATTCAGGTAGGAATTCTTCAGGTCGAAATGCCAAACTCCTACACGTGTTCAAGGTACAATACGTGCCAGAAAATTGGCCTTTTTAATTCGTTTGATAGACAAATCAGTCGTCAGTTTGGCTGCGGTACATCCTAGCCTTATTTTTATAGTAAATTTTAATCTTATCGCCTCTTGTGCCAGTGGTTAGCATGTTCGCACGCCAGCAAGCAGTCCCAAGTTTTCACTAAGCGAAAATATTTTTACTCATTTTTCCAACCAATAACCAAGACTCTAAGAAAAATAGCCTTTATTATTGCAAAGGAATTATTTATATTATATTTTCCCATAGGCCTTGGCGGCTTTCATTGTTTCGATATGTCTCCAATATTCAATAGAAAAATAGATTTTTTACGTATATAATACAGTAAATATCAGCGCTTTCTCAAATTAGGCGCAGTCACTAATTACATATCTGTACATTAAAGGTAGATAAGAAAATAAAGTAAATTTTGTTTTTTTTTGTTTTTATTATTGCGTATCTATTATATATCCAATAAAGCTTAAAAAATCACGAAACGGATATCTGATTAATACCAAACTACCGTTATTAGTCAATTATTCTGCACAATAGGGTGGCAGGTTTGACAGGGGCGGGCAAACTGAAGTCGCGCTTGCAAACAACTGCTTTAAAAACTTAATTATTTATTATTCTTATTGATCTATCAATTTTTATTTATTGTTATTAAATAATCGATATTTCCATACTAAAAAATATTAATACTTTAAGTTACAATGAATGCGCAAATTAGTTAAAAGCACAATAAATACCTTGTATATACTATATCTATTATACGTGTAATACTTCAATATAAGCTCAGTGATATTAAAATTTATTAATATCTGGATATTTGGGCAATACCTTTTTGTGAGGTGGTCAAATTGTAAATAATATATTTTATGAATATATTTTTTAAAATCAAATTAAAAAAAAATCACTTCAAATACACTAGCTAGCTTTAAAAAACAAAATATATAAACTGTGTAAGTTATCCTTGTAATATTTTTAATAAAAAACTTTAATGATTTTTCCAAAAGATTATTTTATTGGTGACCGGTTTTGCCAACCTTTCACGTTGGCATTATCAAACTAGTTATCCCTGTGTTCAAACAGTAAATTCTTTCGGAAAATTGTAAGTTGTTAAAAGGAAATGGATTTCTAAGTTTTATTGACATACTATGGTCGTTGGTCCAGTGTTTTTGACACACGTGGAGTCGCTTACCTTAGGCCTTTTGTGTTCACGTGGTAATTAAAAAGACGCCACGTGTGTTGTCGACAAGAGTCCATAGAAACTGGACCATCGACCAGGCATAAGGGATATTTTTTTTCTGATGAATGATTTGTTTATTATGTTTCTTAGAATAAAGGCGTTTATATGGTAATGGATGAGAATTGCACTGTTATTTATTTTAGATTTATGACAACTCTGTTTTGAGTGTATATGTTAGTGTGTTTAGTAGTCCAAAGCAGTATGAACAAGCGCCGTCGCCAACAGCACATCACACAAGTATTAATCACACCCGCGATCTATTCTATGAATAGCCGCAAACAAAAATGAATGGGAGTTGCTGAGGCGGCGGTGCTAGAATAATACATAGTGATTCCGGCTTTGATTTAATGTATAGACTATTTATAAATCAATAATATATATTGTAGATCTAGAGATTAGGTCCATGAGCTATGATAATAATTTTTTTTCTAGACTATATTGCGTGCATGTTTGTGTTCGAAGAGGTCTACGAGATGATCAAAAAGTACATGAATATAGGCAAATTTTTTATTCATTCATGATACTTCATATAAGTTTATATAATTTACTATCAAATGAATACAGTACTTGAATAATAATGAATTATCGACGCGTGATTCAATTATAAGATCAATCGTGTATTTAAATGCAGGTCGCGCAATAGGTATTTTAAATTCATTCAAAAATTATATAACAGATTTATAATGAAGGAAAACTCACAAGAAAATATATCTTAAATATAGCATTTCTGTGATTTTTTTATGCAACAAGGAAAAAGTCTGAGGTTTTATACAAAACTGATATAAATAACTTGGACAAGCAGTATTTAAACGCTTTTAAATGTGAAGAAGCCCGCAAGCTAATATATAGCATATAAGCATGTGTTCAAAGCTTAATCTTGTTTGTTACAACTTTATAGATACAGATAATTACAATAAACATAAACCAAAGGTTTTTGGAATTTCATAAACTTTGTACCTTGAAACAATTTTTATTTTTTGCTTAATCAGAAAACACTCACATTCATTCAAGTGTTGGAACTTCAGACGAATGCGTGAAGTCTTCATATTTTTAGATATTGGATAGGGTCGATCGTCCGAAAAGCCGATCATTCGATTGTCGGCTTTTTTTCTTGCCTAACCATCTTCCTGGAATAAAAAATAACGACGGATTGGCGATACGGGTATAGGCTCTACTTAAACTCACCACATCACTGATATTTATTAAACCCGGTGAAAAAAGATCAACCTATTTTCGGCACCACAGAGAGCGGTAACAACGGACCCAATTGATTGATTCACAAAAAAAGGACAGATGAAAATATGATATAAGCACAAGTTTAATTAAAATTTTATGGACAACAAGGAAAAACGCTACATCTATATAAATATACATGGTGTCTTAAAAGTCGTGGTGTCATATGTAAAAGCATAAACAAAATTATTTGTGTAGTATTTAAAATAAAATAAATATATTTATTTTTAAAAAAATTGATCATCCGGATGGGTGCGTATAAGGACTATATTATTGCTTTTTTTAATTTTAATTTATTCGGCCATTGACTCATCAATGTTCGGTAGTCGGTTGTGTCGCAGCATGTGTAGGCTGCTTAGTATAAAACAGATAATGTGGATTCTTAGTAATCATTACCGCTATGAGTTATGAATGAATGTGGCAAACGTAGTGAGTCTTGTAGATTCGTGAGTTTTTTTAATTCTGCGGTCGTATGACTGTACAGATATGTACATTACTCATACGGCTTATATGGTGTATTATCAAGAACCTCGTAGTTCAACATACTTCCTTTTCATTTGCGGCCTCCTTCTCTATTGGAAGAAATATGCATTCCTCGTTAATAATATTTTAGCTCAAATATCTCATGTGGTAAATACAAAAAACGGTTCCATTTAAAAATCAGTTAAGAGGCATGAGCTTGTATTTGTATGGCGAGCCTTCGCTAATTATAGATATGTTCCCAGTACACGGAATGAAAGCGGTTTAGACTATTCAATGGAAGGTCGCCTCCGCCGGCCGCCATGACGAATGGCGGGGTTCTGGGAACCTGACGCTGCAGAGGCACGACTCCTGCAGCGAAGGTCGCGCGGGGGCGCCAGCTCGGGGCTGGGCCGACGCTCAGGAATCAGCTGTTCAATTTTTCATGATTACCAACTTACTGATTGATTGACTCATAACGTTGTGAGCGCTTTCTCACTAATGTTTTTATAAAAAATATTTTTTAACATTTCATTTCAAAATGACATCCAGTTTATATTTTCTGGTGATGTCACTTTTGAAACACCGTGTGTGATGATAAACGAGTCCTGTTTTTTTTTATATTTGGCTGGGGCACGCATTCCACGCAAGCAACAATGCGCTGCGTGCTTTAAATTATTTTACACAATTTAATGTTTTTAGAGACTAATTCAATGTATATAGACTATATTATTGATTTTTGTGAAGACCGTCTCACAGGAAGTACGATTTTTCCTATACAGGTTTGATTGATTGATAATGATTAAGTACATTTTTTCATGATTAAAGAAACTCTTAGAAAATATCATCGTGATTTGTGTGGGATTCGAACACACATCCCCAAGCTTACATGGCAGGTGCATTCCCAATTATGCTAACGAATCACTGGTACTGATATTTTTCTAAGAGTTTCTTCAATCAATTTTCAATATTTGAAAAAATGTACTCAATCATTATCAAGTATATAGACTAGATCTGCAGTGCGGCACTGATATCGCGGAGCGCAAAATACTACCTCCGGTGAAACTATCAGAAAATCGCAATAAAGCGAAACTGAGCGCTTTATATACAGCAGTGTCATTCCACTTGGATTCGGTGAGCTTAGTGCCTAATGAATAATGTATAAGGTTAAAAAGCGGGAGTAGCGCATTCCTGCGAGGGGGGGCCGCTCCGCGCCGGCCGGACGCCTCCGCGGCCGCGGCAGATCTGCCCGGGCTGACACATCCGCATGATGCGCTAAATTACCTCGAGCCTGTTTTCGCCGAGTCCGCGCGGTTCCCGGAAACGGGCGCAGGGAGGGGGGTGGGCGGAGCCTCCGGGGCCCCGCCCACCCGAAGCCCCGCCCACCGCGGCCCGAGCCTCGCTTTTCCGACGGAGGCTGGCCGGCGACTCTCGCGCCCTGCCGGGTCGGAGGTCACGGGGTCGCAGGTTAGGTTAGGGCGCAGGCCGAGACGCAAGTGGCTTGTTATTATTTATGTGAACTTTTGGGTTAGGGGTTTGCATAGTAGCTCAATAGCTGAAAGCTCTACAAACTGCTGCAGTGTCATTGCAAACTGAACAAAGCATATTCTTAGGTTTATATAATAATGCTGTTGGGCAGCAGCAATACGCAGACTTTTCCTTCTAATATAAAACTGCGATGTGGAAGGACCCACTGCACCATTTTTCCCGAAGAAAACCATGATCACTTGTTCAGCATGAGTATATGCTCAGTGAAATGGTCGCCAACCTCCTCTGAAACGATGCACTTGATAAAGAAGAATTAATGTCAATTTAATTAATTTCCAAAACTTTTTATGTTTTGGAAAACTTTGTATGAGTTATAAGCATTCGGAATTAGGAAACAGAGTCAAAATAATCACTCCAAATATTTATTAAAAAAATAAACACCGCTTTATATATATTTCTGTTTTAATTAAATAAAATGAAGTTCTTTGGGTTAAGGCGTCGGTATAAATATACATTACGAGAAACATGAATACGCTACGGTAGGATAAAGATTACTCAAGGAAGAACGAAGTTTGCGCTAGTGGAAGTATGGACAAAAATATGTTCGATGAAACGGTTACCGATCTCCAATGAGGAGAGGCATCGGAAGAAGACGGATCCATCACCTGTCCCAGGGGGGAGTGGTGAGGCGAGGCGAGAGGGCAAGTCTGTTCATCCCCGCCGGGGCCGTGATTGCCGGGGAAGCCCCGCCGCGGCGCCGTTAATCATCCACTCCTCCCGGAGGGGCGGCGGTAATCACGCGCCGCGCTGCATTCATTATACTCGTCAGGCTTCGGAGACTTTTTCAGGCCAAGGGGGCACCGGGGGTGGAACTTCCCGTGAGCGATCCGCGCTGACCGCGGGCCGCAATAACGGCGGGGTTAACCTGCTTGTCGAGCCCGCATTATTCCGCCCGTATTACTCCTCTCGGGAAATGTATTTATTATACGGCGCCAGAGCCAGCGGCTCCCCACCCGGGGGGCGCGGCTGGAAGGCAGAGTTCCGTATCCGGTTGAGATGCAGCTTTATCCGAAACAAAATTTCTTCTATTGCTCAGCGGATTTCACACGGGATTTTGTGGCACATAATGCAGAACTTCAAACATTTTCCTGATTACCATGTTCACATTAATAGTTATTTTATATTTAATGTTATAGTACGGGTTCGGCAGGGAGATATGGATGATTTTAAATAACAGTTACACACTCATTTTTCAACAAAACTGCTTCAGAGGAGTGTGGAGAACTTGTCACAACGTCTACAGGAGTGTATGGATAAAAACGGACGCCATTTGATACATGTAATTTTTCGTTTTTAATTTTTTTAATTTAATTTTTGTAATGGCAACATCCAAGTTACACATTGAAAAAATAAAATTTAAATTTAATTGAAAAATGAGTGTGAAACTGTTATTTAAAATCATCCATACCTCCCTGTCTACTCCATATCTCCCTGCCGTATCCTGTATAATACGTTTTAAATCTTATTACATTGTGGGGTTTCAAAAATTCAACAACATACATACATGCAACAATCCTCAGTTTCAAAAATTCAATTATTTGACTATGCTCCAGTAATATCACAGGTTGGCTTGTTGGCACAGTGGTTAGACCGTAAAAGTCCGTTATTGAGCTTACACTTGTTTAAAATTTCATTACAGATTACGTAAAATAAATATAGCAATGATTCTCAAAAAAATCCCCAAAAGCTCGGATTATTGAATACTTAAATTCGACCGAAACAATTTACTACGAAATATCGACAGTTTAATAAATTGAATAACACATTTCTTTAGATCTAAAATGCAGGTTCATAGTACTTGCAACTCACCTTTATCTCTTTTTCTTACATTTTCGTGAGCGTCCGTAAGGTTTGGGTATTTACTTGTGATCAATTAAAATAGGGTTGCTTCCCTTTGTATTCGCGGATTGTCACTGAAAGTCGAATTAGAGTTTATATAAAAAAGAAAAATTAGAGTTAATACAGATAAGCCATACCTGCTGCTTTAATTTATTGAATAAACAAAGCACTGTACAAACAGTGCCAGTGACAGCTGCAGTGACAGAGGTGAGGATGTTTATTTAAAATGTATGCATTAGGCTGGGAAAACCTAAAATTTACATTGAATAAACCTGTGCATGCACAGAATTTCAATAAGACTACAGCGCAGACTATGATTATTCTCTTATTCCTAGAAGTGAATAGAAACCGCATGGATTTTCTGATTAATAATCCTTATATAATTTATTCACGAAGGTCGCCTTTTATGCGTATTCAACTAGCAGCAGACATTCATGCTTAGATGAGTGATATGCGATCATGATTTTATGATTTCTGACGTTGATTACGGACGTCAGTTCCGACGTTTCGGTCCCGGTTTCTGAGGAACTTTGATCATTAAAATTTGTTAATTGTTTCAGACATATTTTTACTAAAATATTTCGACTTTTAAAAATAATTTGATATCAATATGAAATTATATATAAACACCCAACAGTAAAAATAATTGATTCGTACATGAGATTTGAACTCAAACTTGCATAGCTTTTTACTGATTAAGTTTATTAATAAGTGAGAATTTGACTCATTACGTACGCGGTGGGAGCTCGATGTTTCTAGATTGCTAAATAAATACCTAAAATAATAATGCCAGAAAGAACAATATTACAAATAAATTATTATGTAATGCAGTCGAAGCCTCGCGGTAGTCTGTTTTTTGATTGAAATGACTTACAAAATAATAAGTTGGCGCTAGCAGCATTAGATCATAGTTTACATTTAGACCTGTTATTAAGCCGCCTAAGCACGTTGTGACAAAACGGACAATTGGTCATTGTGGCTGGCCACACACACCATGGTAATCTAGATAACCAAATGGTAATTTGCTGAAGCGTCTCTTTAAATTGAGCGATACTGGCCAATCGCTCTCTAAGTAAATCTATTGAAAAAAAAACAATAAGAGGACGTTATTTACTAATTAGGATTCGGATGTCGGTTGTTTTGGTAGTTTTTTTTTTTGCTTGTGTTTTTTTTTTGCCATGGCGCCAGTCCGACGCCGGTTTGGGAGGCGGCGGCTCCGGCGGGGCGCCCCGCTGGGCGGGGGCGGCGGAGGCTTAGCGGCGCCCCGCGGCCCGTAAGCCCGGCCAGCAATAAAATGATAATACCGCCCCACCCGGAGTCGCCCCACGCCCCGCCCCTGCCCCACCCCAGCATGCAAATGGACCGGCGCCGGGGACGACAAAGAACGCCGAAGTGACTGTATCTCTGACGTGATTAAAGCTCCGACCTGGCAGCGTATTCTTTTCTATTTAACAGCCACCTTCAGTGGCGCATCGTGGCTTTAAATATGCACCTAGACCAGTGCTTCTCAAAGTGGTCCCTACGGACCCCAGGGGGTCCCTGGGATCATTCAGAGGGTCCTTAGAAAATTAAAATCGATTTGGGAGTCCCTGAACAACGTCAGGGGGTCCGCGCAAGGTTTAATATAAAATAAAAAAAAACGTGACACATTTTTATTAACATGGAAGTTAAAATAAATAACAATGAATACATTTTTAGCGATTTTTACGTCCTAAGTAAAATATAAACATAGACAGGTGCATAAAATACAAGTAGTAACAGGTATCGCGGTGAGTCAGGTAGGTTAATACAGGAACGCAATAGAGTCGATACTTGCACCAACTAGTCTATAATATGAATTTATGTAGTTTTTCACCAAGGGTCAAGTTTTTCACCGTAGGCAAGTTTTGACTATGAAAGGGGGTTCATGGGCAAGTTTTGACTATGGAAAGGGGTCCGTGGGCCAAAAGAGTTTGAGAGCCACTGATCTAGACCATAGGTTCCAAAAGTGGTCAATATCGACCCCCAGGGGTCGATTCCGCCCTGCAAGGGGTCGATGACAGCGAAAAATTAAATTGGGGGTCCATGAACTGTAAATGGGAGTCTACGAAAGTGGATACTATTTAAGCAGGTTATCACCAAAATACTACAGTGGATTATCAAACCATACGGTGACATTGAAGAATCGGAAGTCATACTACAAGAAGAAGTGATCGGAATAAGCACTAATGAACAACTGAAGGTGCAGTTTAGAAAGCGATATCAGCAATTTTATGCTTCAGAGAGACATACCTGCTATTTATTCTGTATTATAGACTATCGCAAGAAGATTTTTGATAGGTTTTTTATCTTCATACCAATCTTCTTAAAAAAATAGAAATAGATTGGAAATCACTGGGCGAGGAGATTTAAGGTTAAATCTGACTTATTTGAAGCCAAATATTAAAATTTTTCTATCAAAGCATTAGACAACCCCTCACATTAAAAGTATTTCTTTTTTTTTAGTGAATGCAACTATATTTGCATTTTGTGTGTTTTAAATTAATAAATGTATGATTAACTTTATATGTATTTTAATTTTTTTATTTTTAAATCCACTGTACCGTAAACTTTATTAATGTGAGTTGTTCTATATCAGATGTCAAAAATATGTTTGAAGTTGAGGAATTTGTACTCGTAAAAAATCAATATTAGCAAGGGAGGGGTCTACGAAAATCAGGAATACTCGACAGGGGGTCTACGGGATAAAACAGTTTGGGAACCTATGAGTCAAAAACAGGAGCTACGATGGTAAATGAAAAACTGACGGTATATAACTACACTTTATAAATAAGCTATGTGCTTTTGCATGCACATCTAAACAGAGAAAGTTCAATACTGATTACCTAGAACCTAGACGATAGAACTATGCACCATGATAACAGAATAACTGACATGATATACTGAATTTCCGACATGACAGGTTTTTTTCCTCCATAAAACAATAGTCTTCAATTGCGTGCCATGATATCATCGACAAGGCAAATCTGTTTTTATTTAAACTAAACAATCTATGACTCAACAGCTAGTTGCAGGAATTTTTCAAGTGTTAATGATAACAAAATCGTAAATTCTAAAAAATTCTGTGGTGATACTTCTATTTAAACCGTAAAATTTCGGCTTGGCTTTAGAGTTAGTAGTAACAATTACATGGATAATATCTTGATGTATGTATCAACTAAACAAAAAAACAAAAAATAATGCATACAAGACATTGAAGCTACGAGCTACAGATGGTATACAATTCCGATATACACCGAGACTAGGTGATGAAAAATGTGTCGCTTTAGTCCACTCTATAAATAAACTACACTTTCATGTGTAGTGGATTTAGAAAGAAAGTATAATAGAGTCAATATAAGATGTGAATAATCACCATCATCAAATTAGAAAAATCTATACTTTTTGCTTGGCAGTATGCCCAGTATTTGCTTTTTAAAAAGGACAGTATTTTCGTAAAACAATTTGTTTGATTTATGATTATATTGTATGTAGGGTTTCTGGGAGGATTCGTTAATACAAGGGTTAGTACACCGGCCATGTAAGCCAGGGGATGTGGGTTCAAATCCCACACAAATCACGATGATAATTTTCTGAGAGTTTCTTTAAATCATTTTCTATGTATGAACTAATGTGCCTAATCATATTAGTATAATATAATAAACCCGTAATGGGTAATAAATACGCATCTGATTGACGTCCAATCCAAAAAATAGACATTCATTTTATTGTCAGCCAAACATATGTTCAAACACTATTGCATCGTTCATCGTTCATCGAATACGTCATTCTGTGACGGGCAACATTTCTAGTATATATATAATAAAGAAACAGTAGTTTCATCATCACAGCCAAATGTAGAAATGTATAAAATGAATGGTGGGGTGTTAAGGTGAGGCAGTGGGGTCGCAGGGGGGTGTCCGCCCCCGCCGCCGCCCCCGCCCCCGCCCCGCGCCGCTTCCCGCCGCCACCGGATTTCCGCTCGGGCTGCACTGTCTGCCGACCGCCGGACCCGCCCGCACCGCTCTCCGGATGCAGACGACAGTCCGCGCTGCTTCCGCTGCGACTGGACCTGGCGTGTCGCGCTTCCGGGGCTCCGTGGGGCCACAGTGCGGTGAGGTGTTGCGAGCTGGCGGGGGCGGGGGCGGGGGCGGGGGCGGGCACGGGGGCGGGGGCGGGCTGGGGGCTGTGGGGGCGCGCGGGGCTGGGCGCCCCCGGGGGCAGGCTGTGGCTGGCGGCGCGGCGCCTGCACGCGCCCGCCCATCACTTCTACGGTGCGTCCTGGCCCACATCGCCAACCTCGATTTACCGACCGTGATTATTATTGATCAGCCTTAAAACATATCTTATCTATTCAATCATCAACTGCACCATAGCTTGATTTCTATCATACAAATCTTAAAATAAAAAAAGCGGACTATGATATCATTAAAACAGAGTTAACGCCAGTCTGTTTCAGTAAGCGACAACGCGAGACAGTTAGTCATTAATAATGATTTCTTCCGCTATAATTTTGTGTACAAGTGGCTAAATATATTTTAATATCTATTGAGTTTAAATTTAATATAATTGTATTTATGTGAGCACGTTCATTCATATGTTATATTTTAAGTAACCTACGGTGTTTTTTTAAATGTGTTATAATGAGAAATAATTTCAAGATTTTAAAATTTGACTGATATGATTATGTATCTGCCTGGAAAATTTTATGTGTGTGTATAGTTCAAAGCATATAACTTGTGATGAAGTTGAAAAAATAACGTGTTTAAATATTAAAAAAAAAACTTTAACAGTATCAAAGTTATCGCGAAATAATGTAGTGTACTTAATTTTATGTTTGTTTGAAGTGTTGGTAAGTTATGTGTTTATAAATAGTGCTAGAAGCATTTGACGGGAATAAATCTTATGAACATGTGCCGTATGTTTATATCAACCCTTTAAAATTATTTTATATACAAGTGTTCATATGTTATAACTGAAACTTAACTATCTTCAGATTTTTTAAATTATATTTTGAAATATCTATTAATTTTATAATACAAATAGAAACACGTTTTTACTACATGAAGAATAGGATTTTGTAAATAACATGATGCATACAAATATAAGTCAGCAATTTCTGTACCTATTAGTGCCATGCCATAAAGTACTGACTTCTAATAATTTTATGATAATTATTTTATCGATTAATAGTACATATTTTATATATTTTTTTCTTTACAAGCTTTTTAGGTAAATATATGGCATAAGTCATCAAATATCTATCTAACAGCATTGATTATACACTTGCAAGTAAAATTCTCAAGGACTTGGTGGACGTAAAGACTTGTTTGTTATTATACAGTAGCCAGTAGATTGCATCTGTAAATAAAATTAAAGATTATTCTCTTCATTTCGAGTGTGATAATATGTAGTAAAAAAGCAGATGTTTATTTTATTGAAATTTAAAGCAAAATAAACTATAACCAAGACACCATTACAAATTCTATAGCTTTTATGGGCTTCTGCAAATATGTTTAAACACTAAATTATTAAATTAACAACGAGTAAGAGATGTTTCAAAAAATACAGCGTTATATGTGTATTTACTATAAAAGAAAGATAACTTTGCGGTTTAACATTTTTTATTTATTTTTACGAAGTCCGTTTCGGTCAAACAGATCGACCATTTTTTAAGTTTTGTTTGCTTATTTGCCGCACATTTTGAGTGCCCATCAACTGATTGGTGTTTGTCTGATGTATGAATAAAATAAATAAATATATTTCTGAAATAAAACAAAACAGATATGATAATTTTATAGCATGACCGTCGCTTCTATTGCTGAATTATATTACTTGCAAATTAAACGTTTATTTTTATAAGCGAGAATACGGCAATTATCACAATAATAACGTGCATGAATTTTCAAAATAATACATAAAGGAAAATAATTTATCGCATTCATAAAATTGTAAAACGAAGATATTAAATTTTGTAAAAAGGAAAAAAATTGTAGTCATAAAAATCATAGTATATTTATTTGGTAAATTGTATTTTATGATTTTTAATTTTAATTAACGTAAAAAGAAAACAACAAGTGACGTTTTGAATTATTTTTTTACTGTAACATCGTATACCTTTATATTAATCCATAACCATTCCTTTGCTATAATTTTTATTATTTGGTAGTATAGTATTAAGATGAAAATGTCGAAGAAGAACTACTTTTTATTGGATAATTTATTCATGCATTTAACATGTAAAAACATATTAAACCTATAAACCTACAATATATATAGGCTTGTTTCTCTGTTTAGTATTTGCATATTAAAAAAAAAGAACCATACATTGTTTCGGCAAACAAATAACAGCTGGCAGTTGCTCTGAGGAGATATACAATAATAACAACCTAGTAAACATTTTTGAATAGTCGATACAAAATTCTTTAAAAAAAATTGTAAATATTTGAAAACGAGACTTATCATTTCAGTTGAGTTGGAAAATTTGAGAATAATTAAGATCCGTTATGTGTCCCGAGCAGACCCGTACCAGGTGCTGAGCGCGGCGTCCCAGCGGCTGGCGGCGGGGGGCTCCGGCCAGATCCAGCTGTGGCAGTTCCTGCTGGAGCTGCTGGGCGACGCCGCCAACGGGGGCTGCATCGCGTGGGAGGGAGCCGACGGGGAGTTCCGCCTCGCCGACCCCGACGAGGTGGCGCGCCGCTGGGGCGAGCGCAAGGCCAAGCCCAACATGAACTACGACAAGCTCAGCCGGGCGCTCAGGTGAGCTGGACAGCAGAGCGGGAGCTGGCCGGTTAGCAGTTGTGTCGCGGTGTCCTTCAACTTGTTTTCTTTGCAGATACTACTACGACAAAAACATAATGAGCAAAGTACACGGCAAACGCTACGCTTACAAGTTTGACTTTCACGGCCTCATGGCCGCGTGCCAGGCGCAGGCGGCGGGGGGCGCGGGCGGCGCGGGGGGCGCCGGCTCGGACGCCGCCCTGCTCGCCCTGCCGCCCTCGGCGCCCCAGCTCCTGCCGCCGCCCTACTGGCCCTACCAGCCGCCAGCGTTTCCCGCCCCTCCGCACTCCTACAACTAGCCGCCCTGAAGCCCACCGTGAATCTTCTACTGCTGTCCATGGTGGCCGTCTTCGGGGACGCCCCGGCCGTCCTGGCGCTGGGGCTCCTGCGGGTGGCGGCGGCTCTCCTCTGCGCGGACGCTGCGGACTGCGCGCTGGCGGGGCTGCAGATTGCCGCCATTCTCGCGAGCCCGCCGTGCTTGGTCTTTCACGTCCTGTTATCCGTGAACCTGCAGCGTTTGGCATCCCTGGGGCGAGCCGGAGGCGTCCTGAGGCGCGTCGTCATCTGGGTGTCGCGTCTGCTGGCCCTGCACGACGAGTCGAATCCGGTGCTGTTGTTCCTGGGGCTGGCGCTGCCGCTGCTGCTGCCCCTGCGGATAATCTCGCTGTACGTCGAAGTGGTTCTCGACACGTACCGCCTTGCGGACCGTCCGGACGCGGCTCGAGCGTGGGCGTTTTCCCGTCTGCGATTGGCAGCAGTTATAGGGCTGTCATTGTGGGGACGGAAGCTGCATCTGCCGTTGAAGAAAAAACCGCGCGCCCTGCATCTCAGCTGGCTCTGTCGGCCGCCTCCGCCTCCGCCTCCGCCTCCGCCCCCGCCTCCGCCTCCGCCCCCGCCTCCGCCTCCGCCTCCGCCTCCGCCTCCGCCTCCGCCTCGGCCTCCGCCCCCGCCCCCGCCTCCGCCTCCGCCCCTGCCCCAGCCCGCCCGAGTGTCAGTCCGCCCCACCAGCTTGCGCATCCTGTGGCATACTTGAGGCCCGGTGCAGGCACTCAGAATGCTGCAGTCCTCTACGTTCCTATAAGCTATCGCCCGGTGCAGTGTGCGGTCCGTTCTGTCGGGCCGGAAGACGCGCCGACCGCCATTGTGATAAAGTGAACATAAACAATTAAATACATTGAATAAACGTAGGTTTTAGTGAGTACGAGTAGACATTACTTCCTTAACTCTAAATTGTTATAGTATGCGTTTTCAATTGTCAAAGAGTGCGTACGTCCTTAGATTACGATTGTATGTTGACACCTGTTATTTATCTGCATTTTAATTTTTGTTTCCTAACCCGATCGGGTCACGTCAGAACGCTATTATTATTGCCGATGTATCTCTCTCTCGGTAGGGGTTAGATGAATTATAAAACAGTTTTTATTTTTTTAATTTCTCGCGGAACTACCTTGAAGCAGTGTCGTGAAAACAGAATGAAAAGTAAAACAGTAGGCGCGTATCCAGCCCATTTATTGACGATTGGCGAAGAAAGTAACAAAAGTGGATTCGCATGTGAAATTATGGCAATTGAAACGTCAATTTATTTCAATTGTCTCTTTTTTATGAGAAAATAACATTTTTTCTAGCCAAATATAACAACTATCTTTCAAATATATTGTAATTGCCATGATTTTAATTTCGGCCAGGTTCTACTGCTGTGTAACAGGGTGCTGAAACGAGAAAAGTGTATTTACCTATTCAGTTATAGGTACAACGATAAATTGTAAAATCAGTTTATAAACTTTCATTCTTTCGTTTAATATAAAATAAATATATGATGATAGTCGAGGTATATAATCTATTCGCGAGTAGGCAGGCATGTGCTGATAAAATAACCCTTATTTGAAAGCATTTTCAATTTTATATATTATATTCAAATCCTACCGATTAAAATAAATATAAATTAGTATATTTTCCAAGAAAATACACGACAACAGCTGAATACTCATTAAAAAGCTATTTTCTTTATGTAAACAATACAGAATCCGCTTTGCTTGACGATGTAGTTTCGTGAAACAAGTCACCATGAGATTCATATAAGCAATAGTTGAGATTATCCGTCATTCAATACATAAATAATTCGTTAATAATTTCCTAGATTAATTCTTTACTTATTATTCTAGTAAACATTCCAAGATATTGTTTAATTTGTATTTCGATAACTCAATCGCATGTTAACAGTAACTAGCGAAAAAGTGTTAAATAGAAATCCGCGAGACGTATTATTTATAAGTACTATAACAATAGTTTTTGCTTGCAGTCTAAAATGTATTTTTTTTAATCAAGTATTTAGTTTTGTTTCAACACGGAAGATGTGAATTTCTCGGTGACTAGTAACGCATAACTAATTTCGTAATGCAAAACGTACTTTGGCTTTAGCACTCTCATAACTTGTTGTTTTTATTTATTGATTAAATAATATAACGATTAATTTTTAAAGTTTTCGTACTGCAGGTGTGCATGTTATTATTATAATTATTATTTGAAGACGTCTACCGGTGGCTTCCGGTTATTTCTTATCACATAAGCAGTGAAATATACTCATATATGTGTCTGCGTGCTGTGCATTGATTGCTCTCAGCACGCCGCCGGTTCCTGGGTTTCCACTTTGACGTCGTTTTAAAATGTAGCTAAATCGTTTTGTATCTACGGGTAGCGCTCCCTACACGTACTTGCCAGTTTTATATAAAAATAAAGTTTTATTCCGTTACTCTCTGCTTTATTATTTATTTCATCCCCAAAACCCCCGAGTGGGGGGCTCCCCTGCTTGGCCCGGGCTAATTAGGGGATTTCTGCCCTGTGGTCCGGCGCCTCGGACAAAGCTGAAGGTGGGTGATAAAAGTAAAGCCTGTGAAATTTAGTGTTGTCCAACCAACCCCTTGGCGTCTTTTGGACAAAAAGAGGCCGTTAGGACTTACGGAAAATTAAATTCGCTGAATTTGAATTTCTCTGTGGGAATACGACGAATTCATTTTTATTGTAAGAGTCACTTTAATTTCAAAAGGCTTTTGTTTCTTTCAAGATGTCATACACATATATTTCTCGTGCCTATCAATAGCTTATTTTTTTAAACTCTAACGGGCTACCTCCGTTATATATCATTTAAACATTTTACTATAACCCAACTTGGCTGGGTATTCAAACTTTGAATTTTTTTTCCCGGGTTTAGAATGTATCCAGGAAATATTTTGAATTTATATGAAATAATATATTATTGCAATGACAACGTTATAAAATAAGTTGGGGTATATCTGTATTCAAAATGATAAACCTTATATACATGTGTATAATATCAATAGGTCTTTGGGAAAGTGAAGTAATGAATTAAAGTTGTAAGTAGTGATAAGCAAAATTGTTATATTTGACAATCGACTCAACTCGAATAAAATATAAAGATAATTAACTTGGATTCTAATTTTTCTCGTTAAAATTTCTAAGCTTACTAAACCGACGAAGTTGATTTTTGTATTTCTGCTTAATTTTATTTTAACTCTTGAAAACAACGCATAAATACTGATACGATAAATATTTGCATTTATTTATATATATGTCTATTTATTTAATGGTTTTATTTTTTAATATGGTTCGAGGAGAGACTGTATTTATGTTATTCGAAAAAAAATTATATTGAAAAAAAAATTGAATGTTAAAAATTTGGGATTTTTCGTACTACCGTTTTATATTGTTAGCATCGTAATTGTATGGTGAAATAATAATGAGGAGGGGGGGGGGGGGTGTATTAAAAATCAGAAGGTGAAAAATACATAACACTCCTGTATTTATCTGAAGTTACAAATGTAGAAATTGTGAAGGGAGGGGTTAGGAGGACCTCGGGGCTAGCAGCCATGCAGCAGGACGATCAGCAGGAAGGCGGCGGCGAGGGCCAGGCCTCCCGCGCGGTCCAGCCCCGTGGCCAGGGCCGCCCAAGCGCGCGCCGGAGCCTCCGCCCCGCCGCCCCCGCCCCCGCCCCCACCGGTCTGCAGCTCCTCCGTCAGCGGCTGAAATCACATTTTTTTCCAAGATCAGAAGGGAGAAAACCCTTGGGATATACCGGAGGTGTATTGCATTGAACCGGTGCACTATTTAGATTTTTTTCAATATAGTTAAATATATAAATGAATGGCATGGCTGCCAGAGCGTGTGTAAAGGATCGGTAATGGAGTGGCGGATATGGAACGATTGCGAAGGGATGTGCTCTGGAAGTACCTTGTGCAAGTTGAGTGATAGATATGTGAAAGTCTATCTGATATTTTTGCGGTAGTACAAGTGAAGTGAAAGTGTCTCTGATGTTTTTGCGTTGATAAAAGTGAGGTGAAAGCTATATGAAAGACTATCTGATATTTTTGCGGTAGTGAAAGTGAGAGAAAAGCTACGTGAAAGTGTTTCTGTTGTTTTTGCGTTGATAAAAGTGAGGTGAAAGCTATATGAAAGACTATCTGATATTTTTGCGGTAGTGAAAGTGAGGAGAAAGCTATATGAAAGTGTCTCTGATGTTTTTGCGATGGTAAAAGTGAGGTGAAAGCTATGTGAAAGTCTATCAGATGAAGACTTCACGAATATAGTTGACATAAACAAATTTTAATTCTTGAAAAGAGAAGCGTACAAAATTAAATCTATTTTCAGTTTAACATACTTGTGTGATCCATTGTTTTTAACAATTAATGTACAGATCTCGACTTTCAGATTTTGATGATTGCTTACGAGCAAGAATATCAGCATAATTTTCTAATTACGAAACAATGGCCAATGAAATGCAATGCCAACGATCACATTGACATTGATATTTCTTTTTTTTTATAAAGAATTTTGGTAATAGGGTCGAATTTGGGCGATGCTGGATGGTAAATTTTTACTAAATATTGTTGGTGCATTAAAATCTTAATAAACTTAGTCCGGATCCTAACTCATAATTTTTGTATTCTTACCTGTTTGCAATTTTTAAGCTATAGATGTACATTTTAAAGTTGCTATTAAAAATAATTATTCGTATATCGTTGCATATTTGCTATTTGCTAATTACAAGAATTTTTATTCTATTATTTACTACTTATTATTGATTTTATTTTTATTTATATCAAACTATGCATATAACTTGAAAAAATAAATGGTGCCCACCGCCCGACCGGCATTCTAGAATGTGTTCTTGGTTGCAAAAAGGTTGGGGACCTCTGCCCTACACTATATTCCCCTTAGAGAACCATGACTACTGGCTCAGCATGAGTATGAGCTCAGGGAAATGGTCGGTCACAAATGTCACTACGGTTATAATATATATATATATATATATATGCATAACTAGTTCAGTTTAGTTATGCATCTGATGATGACCTAGTCTATTTGGTCGAAACTAGTAATGCAAAAAAAATAATAAACTCAAAGCGAAGACAAAATACAAAGGTACTTTTATCATTATAATAATGGATCTTCACCAATCAAATGCCTTGTCCCTCAACAAGGCCACTACGGTTGTTTCTCTCGCAATAAATGGCGGATGGCGGATGGCGGATGGCGGATGGACGATGGCGGTACTCGGTACTCACGCAGTCGCGGACGGCGAAGGAGTCGGGCGACACGAGGCAGGCGAGCGCGCGCGAGGCGAGCACGCGGCGCACGGCCGAGGGCAGCGCGCGCCGGGCCCGGGCCACGTTGAGCACGAGCACGGACAGCACGGCCGACGCGCACACCACGTACAGGCTGCCCGCGTACAGCGAGACCACGTGCGGCACGGAGTCCGTGGGCGGCAGGCGGCGTCCCAGGAACAGCAGCGTCAGCGACAGCAGCGCGGCGGGCGCGGCGGCCAGCACGGCGCGCGGGGCGGCCTGCGCGGCTCCGGGCCCGCCCAGCGCGTGCGCCAGCAGGGCCAGCAGCACGGCCGCCGCCGCCTGCGCGCGCAGCAGCCCTCGCCGCGCCCCGCCCTCGCGCGCCACGCTCAGCGTGTACTCCACGTGCACGTACGTCTCCGCGCAGCACGGGTAGCGCCGCTCCTGGCGCTCCGCCGTCACGTTCTCCAGCCGCCACTGCGGGTTCTTCACGTAGAAGCTGTACTGTGGGCGCAAGTCAGAATCCAAGTCATCATGACCGACGGCTCGTGTAGTGTATAGTATAGTATAGTGTCAAATAATATGGAATAGTCACGTCAAAGTCGAAGTCCCTCATCCGCGACTGGTCGGTGCGCAGGTCGATCTGCAGGCCGTCGTACGTCCAGGAGCCGAACAGGAAGCTGCAGGTCTGGCGGTCGGCCGGCCACTCCTCGAGGTTCAGGCGGCAGAAGGTGGTGAGCTTGGCCGGCGGCACCCACAGCACGGAGCCGTCGCTCTTCACCAGGCAGTGCGTGTTGCCGTACTGGTCCACGGTGTTGCCGGAGGCACTGCGGCAGAGAGCGGGCTGAGACCGAGGGAAGGCGGCGAGGTGACGATATACCCTCTACACCTCTACAGTGTATTTGTACACTTGACACGCTCAATAATGTGACTAATGCTGTTTCACTCGTTAATTAATAAAAAAATGTTATGTATATTGATTCCTACATACATCTCAAAATAGTTTATCTGGCAGTTGGTGGTTTATGATTGTCACGATGAAGGTTTAGGAACTGAACGGATATACCTATTGTACTGTACGATGTCAGGTTGCCAGATTTCGTGGTCCGCCACGTGCAGGGTGTCCAGGCCGCCGTGATCGCTGGCGTTCCACTTCAGTTTGTCGTCATTCCAGGCCTGAAACATTGCTCTACAATTTTAAGAGAATCCACCTAGAAATAGCTCATTTTCAGTACATTTGTTTCTGTCGGGGGGTCAATTGTGTATGTTGATTGATGTATGTTGCTGATCGAAATCAAAAGTGAGTTTAGTTGTGGACATTTGATGCTAGAGAAGCACTGGGGACGTCGGGTGAGTACTCACCAGGGAGACCCAGCCGTGGATGGCCATGACGCCCAGCTCATCGTCCAGCTCGACGTGGTTGGCCTGGAGGCCGATCGTGACGTTGGTGGAGTCGCGGTGGTGCGAGGGGCGCGCGAACTTGTCGTAGCCGGCCAGCAGCAGGCGCTTGAGGTAGTCCGTGTGCGTGGGGCTCCATGGGGCGCGCGGGGGGGGCGTGGCGGCCTGCGAGCCTCCCTCTGTCACAAGGTCATCGCATTCATATTGTATAACCACCAGGACCTCCGCAATGACAGGGGAGACAATCACAATGACAAAACTACTATCGCTACTTTAGCTGTTTCGCTGATAAACGAAGCGGTGAATTCCAATATATAGGAGTTCGTGAAATGCTGCAAGACACTTTTATTTTTTTTTTAAAAGTAATCAATATTTTTGACAGTAAGTACTTGGTGGAATTCCATTTTAGTCAAGCTTTACTATTCATTACATTTAAAGCTTTGTTAATTTTTCATTTTTCGATACATACTTATATTTAATATTTACATTTGTTGGTATGTAAAAGTGCTTGGCAGGACAGAATATTAAATTATTATATTGGGAGTAAGCAGCAATATTAAATTTGATATATAATAAATAAAATTTCGTATTGTTGTAAGAGATTATAACTGATCTGTATTCAGTAGTATCAGAACGGGTCGCTCTAGAACAGTGGCTCTTAAACTCTTTTGGCCCACGGACCCCCTTTCATAGTCAAAACTTGCCTACGGACCCTGGGTGAAAAACTACATAAATTCATATTATATACTAGTTGGTGCAAGTATCGACTCTATTGCGTTCCTGTATAAACCTACCTGACTTACCGCGATGCCTGTTATTACTTGTATTTTATGCACCTGTCTATATTTATATTCTACTTAGTACGTAAAAATCACTAATAATGTATTCATTGTTATTTATTTTAACTTCCATATTAATAAAAATGTGTCACAATTTTTCAAGCGGACCCCCTGACGTTGTTCAGGGACCCCCAAATCAATTTTAATTTTCTAAGGATCCCCTGAATGATCCCAGGGACCACTTTGAGAAGCACTGCTCTAGAAGGCTTTGCATAAGGGCGACTTGTGCGTCAACCGCGCCCTTTCATTTCACAATATCAACGAGGTCCAGATAACCGTTTCGTTCATATGCATTATAAATGCAGGTTTTTCCAGTGACGTGCCGAGTTGAACATTGCAATTTTGATACTCGGATGTCGCGGAGTGGCCATCGTCACATTCGAATGCAACTCTGGATGTAAACATTGCCGAGTCGGCGTGAAGTGGCGTGGGCGCGAGTAGATAACTTATCGGCCGGACGGTCCTCGCCCACGGCCACGCACGGCACTGGCGCGGCCCACTTACCTCAGTCTTCCTATGGTGACAATCCACCGTGCATTCACGATTCCCCTGCTCACGAGCTGCCTGGCCGCCCTGCCGTACTCTATCGATGTGCATGAGAACGTCTTCCCGTTTATACACAAGATAATATCAACTCTAGCTGTCACTTTGACACGCATAAAGAAAATCTTTCAAACGGTCAAAATGGTATTTAGTTTTCGTTACTGAGCAAAAAAATTATTTTACTTTTTTCTTGTATGTATGTGTGTGTTACCGTAACATTTTTTTGGAAGGCTTCTTTCACAATTGAAAAAAAATCACTTTGCAACAAGTAATGAAATAGAGATTCCCTTATCTTGGTGACTACAAGAGAATACACCAATAGCATTTATTATTACAATAAACCGGTCACAACTGGAAGAATGAGATTTTTGATGTTCGCCTTACTGGCAGAGCAGGGAAGAATGTACAAAAATTACATAAAAGCCAATGGGGAGCGCACTGACCACCTTTGCAAAGACTCCGTGATAGTTCCATGGTGTTTTGTAGAATGCGTTTTGTTTTTTTTACTTGAGGTACGATTATTATCTGAAAATGTGTAAGGTCAGTTCGGGGCGGGGCCCAGAAGGGTGCGGGGGCGCTCACCTGAGGCGGCGGCGGGTAGGGGCGCGGGGGCCAGCACCAGGAGCACCGCGAGCAGCAGCAGCGGAGAGCGGCGCGGCTGGTCCATGCGGGCGGCCGGTCGGGAGACGACTGCGGTCCGAGCCCGCCCGGCCACCTCTCCCTCCCAGGGGAAGGTCACGGCGCCTGGACGCGCGCTCCTCCGCAGCTGCCGATAGCCGCTCCATTGTCTGTCCGCTATCGGGACCGCGCGCCAGGCCGGGATCGGGGAAGCTGCGGAACTCTGTTCCGGGACCACACTGATGGAAGCTCCTTGGAATTAGGTTGGATAGGTCGAATTAGGTTTGACCCTTCTTAGGGAGTTACCAGTTGTTTTTCCCTTTCGGGTAAACCATTTTCAGTTCCAGTAGAGTCCGAGTCATTTCATGGTAATTTCGCTAAGAAATTGACAAGGACTAAAGTGTTGCACTTTTGATGGTTTGCAGAGGGGAAACGTCACAGAGAGGTGACCCATTCCAGCACCTGCAGGCAGTTCAAGAGAGTACATTTGTTGTGTCAACAGACTCTGTGGCAAAGGGTTCGAGCTTAGTGCTTCAGCAAACTCTGTTGCCTGGCTGCAACTCTGCTTCGCAAACAAAATGCACTTAATATTTTTGTAACATGATTCAAAATAGTTTTGTGACTTTCATATACACGATGAGGCGGGAAGGCGAGCGATAAGGCATTTTTTGTTGAAACCTGTTTCGCCGTTAATGTTATATTGATTGTTGATTATGGATGTAGTTCAAAAGATTGGCGAAATGTTTGCGTATTCGTTTATTTATATGAATTGGACAAGACAGAATTACACGTGGTTACTGGTCGAGTGCCTGCGTCTCTCTGTGGGGGGCGCGTTGCGTGCTGGGGTTGTAGGGTTTTTCGCCGTTGATGTTATGTTGCTTGTTGATTATGGATGTAGATCAAAAGGCTGGCGAAATGTTTGCGTATTCGTTTATTAAGATGATGGACAAGACAGAATTATACGTGGTTACTGGTCGAGTGTCTGCGTCTCTCTGTGTGGAGTTGCGTTATCGCTTCGGGTTGTTGTAAAATTAGAAAGTCTCTACCTGCGGTAGGGGCGGAGCTTAACAAGTCAAATATTGTAGCGGTGTATTTGCACTGACCGCTACACCTGGATTCGCACTCGGGAGCCGCTGGAGCCGAGGAAGACGCCCGCCACCCCTGGCGTCGGGGCCGAGCGTCTCCCGCGGCACAATGGGCGACAGGAAGTCGTGATTTGTGATTTGTGTCATGTGGCGTCGCCTGTCACTCCGGGCGGCCGGGCCGGGCGGGCGACACGTCCCGCGGCTCCGGCCATTCTCCGCGCCAGTTATCGCATCACGGCATTGTGCAAACTCCCTGCCGTCCCTCTTTGTGGCGCGGGGCGGATGCGGTGATTGCGATTCTGCTGATTTTTATTTACTTTCTTGAATGGGTCCTCGGGAGCGGGGACGCCGAGGACCCGCGACCTCGCGACCTCGCGACCTCGCGCCGGCCCGGCGATGCAGCTGTTATATTTTCCACGCTGTACATGTCGATAGGTACAATAATACCTCCATCTTACCAAAAAGTATATTTTTATCCAGTATCGCGAATGCAAGAGTAATTTGATAAGAATATTTTTTTGAATAAAAATAATATCAATTTAATTATGCCAGGAGGTCGGTGACCATCATTCTGAAAATATCTCTATCCTAGGTCAGTCTTATTAGTTTGGCTGTACTCCCTACCTCAATTCACTGTCACAAATTTTAAATGCTCACATGCTTACTTTTTTTTACATGTATACGTAAAATAAATTAAAATACGTTAATTAATATTTTTAAAATTAAAATTATGCTCGACCATAATGAAGCAGGACGACTATCAGGGCGAGGATCTCTCGATCGAGACTCTACGGTCCGACTACTAAGCCAACAATGCAATTTTATATATTTTGTAAGACAAATGTCTTGTAAAGGGAGTGTATTCAGAATAAAAAAAATATTGATGTAGTGCATAACATTTTTAAAAAAATTCACAATCTTCTGTGTAGATCAGAGGTTCTCAACCTTTTATTGACCACCGCCCCCTTGACAAGAAAAAAAATTCAAAACGCCCCCTTTGACATAATAGTTATAATTACACCAATTTTATTTCTGTAAATTATTTATTAACACATTGTTTGCGGGTCGCATGTTAAGTCGTCTTTGGTCGACTAGTACTAGAGCGCGGGTCGCATATAAATATGTTCGCGCGAAATGTCACGAAAAAAGCCCCCCCCCCCCCCACGCACAATTCCGCGCCTGCATATAATTTGTTATATTATATCTATTTCTGAGGACGCCAATCCGTAAGCGTTGTTGGATGAAGATGATACGCAAACACAACATCAATTTGCGGAAGGGCCTAGTCCACATAATCGAGTTTTTTTGATCATTTTCTAGTCCGTTTTGCGAAAAATCCAAAGCACTAATCGAAAAAATTTAAATGCAAAAGTTTGATACATTCCTTCTTCCTAATAAAATATATTTTTATTTACCTAACCGCCATTTGAGGGGGCGGCAAGTTCTCCTCCTTGATCACCACCATTGAATTAGGCTGCAAATCCTTGCTTGAAACCTTCCATTTTGTTCTTTGCTGCAATTCCGCGACGTATTCCTTTGACCACCTCTTCCAGAAGTGAGACCTTATCTGTTCGAATCGCTGATAAGGCCATAGCTAGATAAGGCCGGCCGCTTAGGATCCAGAATGTAAGGCTCTGCAGGTGCTGTGAGTGGTCGTCCCAGTATAAAATGCGCCGGGGTGAGAGGTTGTAGATCATTTGGGTCTGTTGATAATGGATGAATGGGACGGGAATTCAGGACAGCTTCTATTTGAGCCAAAACCGTACTGAATTCCTGGTACGTTAAATTTGATTTGCCTAGTACTCGAGTGAGATGGTTCTTGCAGGACTTGACCCCAGCCTCTTGTAAACCGCCAAAATGAGGAGCGTATGGTGGTATAAATTTAAATTCAATGGAATTCTCTGGCTGCTCCTACAAAGTTTTTGCCATGGTCAGAAATTATTTGAATGGGTTTTCCCCTGCGAGCAATAAATCTTTTTAAGGCTAAAATGTAGCCTTCGGATGTGAGACTTGTGACAAGCTCTAAATGTACAGCTCGCGTGGAAAAACAAATAAATAAGCAAAGATAGCATTTCTCTAACTGGGCTCTTCTGCCTTTTTTGTTTAACATAAACAGAGGTCCGGCGTAATCTACCCCACAATACAGAAAAGGGAAACCAGGTTCCAACCTTTCCCTTGGTAAATTTCCCATAATGGGCTGTAATGTTCTACCTGACATACGACTACAGGTTACACATTGATGGACAGTTTTTCTAGCTAAGTTTCTGCCATCAAGAGTCCACCAATTTTCACGTGTATTAGCCAACAACAATTGGGACCCCGCATGTAAAAGCTTGAGGTGCTCCTGTCGAAACAAAAGGTGGGTAAAGTGATGCTTGCTACATAATAAAAAGTCTGCCGCCAACTCTGATAATTTGATCATTATCCATGAATAAACTTAGCATTGACAAGTTACGAGCTGGTCTTATAGACGATTTGTTGATACAGGCGTTATATTCCTCGGGAAAAGATTGTTTTTGTACTATTTTAACTAATACTTTTAAACAATTGTTAAGCTCATTTAAAGATAGACCGGGAGTCTATCTAGCTTTGTACGTCTGTCAGCTTGCACCCCTCTTTGTCACGAATTGTGTATGAACCGCAATACATAACTGTATACGCATTGAAGTTTCTTGAACGAAGAAAATTTGGCAAAGTCGACCGTCGATTCATTTGTGATATTAGAGAAGAGGGACGTGAACAAAACATTGCTTGTAATTGAAGTGGATTTGATCTCGGGTAACTCTAGCGGAATTTTCAGAGCCTCCGTTGTCGTAGTTAAAAACGTTCAACCACCCTAACACAATGGTGGAATCCGTCCAGATCATTGTTCTAGTGAAAGAAGTACGCAAGGACTTTTTAATTTTATTTAATAACCGAGCGCCCACAAGCACTCCGCAGAGCTCTAATCGCGGAATGGTAAGTGGTTTGATTGGTGCCACGCGAGTTTTTGAGCATAATAGGTTTATCGTTATTACTTGTGGTTATGGTTGTGTTTACTGTGCGTACATACGCACATGATCCGTACGCCTTTTCACTGTCGTCGGTGAAAATATGCAATTCTATTTGCTTTGGATCTTGGCCGATCACGTGTCTGGGAATGAAGATATTTGATAAAACAGTAAGAGAATTCACAAATTTTTCCCAACTTCAGACAAGGTCTTGAGGCAATGGATCGTCCCAATCCAATTTTCAGAGCCAAAGTGTTTGTAACAGTATTTTGGCTGAAATAACGGCTGGACTTAGCAGTCCTAAAGGATCATAAATTTAAGAAGTGATTGATAAGATTTCGCGCTTCGTAGCACTCGTTGTACAAATATTTTTCAATTCTGATGTGAAATGTAGTTTGTCCTCCTTATTCCTCCATCCTAACCCGAGAGTCTTGCTAGAGTACTGTTCATCTAGCGAGAGATGCTTGGTTGTCTCTGTAGTGCTTAGTACGGTTGGAGCAATATCTGGTGAATTGAAAATCCATTTTCTTAATGGAAAACATCCCGACATACATGTGTCAGAGACTTCTTCACGTTTTTGTTAAATTATCTTTGCAATCATCGCCGGTAGTTAGGTCGTCGACATAGAAATCATGTAGTATTGTTCTAGCTGCCATTTCATTTTGGCATTTGAGACCTAGTTCGCGTAGGCAACGCATGCTGAGATAAGGTGCTGATGCGGTTCCGTACGTCACCGTATTAAGTTGATAAGTTCTCATTGGTGCCGAAGAAGTTTCTCGCCATAGAATCGGTTGTAAGTTTCGTTGGTCGGTTTGTATTAGAGACTGTCTGAAGAACTTCTCTATATCTGCGCAGGCCACGAATTTATATTGACGGAATCTTAACAGTATTGCGAACGAGTCATTTTGTAATGGCGGACCTGCCATCTGAATGTCATTTAATGACTTCCCTGACGTAGTTACTTGGCTCGCATCGAAAACTACGCGTAATTTGGTGGTAAGACTGTTTTCTCGTAATACTCCATGGTGAGGTAGAGAATAATGAGGTGAATTGTACTCCTTTACTTTAGTCATGTGGCCTAGTGCCAGATACTCCTGCATAAAATTGCAATATAGTTGTTTGTATACCGGTGACTTATCTAGTTTTCTCTCATGACAAAAAACGACTTCGTGCTATGTTATAGCTTTCTCCTAAGTCCGATGTGGATTCTTTAAACGGAATTTGAACCGTAAAATGACCGTTTGTTGATCTCTGATGTGTGGATACGAAAATGTGTTCACATGCACGATCTTCGCATGTGAGTGTTGAGTTAAAAGGGTGTAATTCTTCTATCTCCCAAAATTTTTTTAATTGTTCATCTATTGTAATGGATTGAATAAGATTGCATTGCGTTTCAGTTGTATTTTTACTGAAGTGATTGTGAATGGGTCCAGATATGATCCAGCCCAACTTGGTTTCCTGTAAATAAGGACCGTTTGTTAAGCGAATACTTCTGGTTAGCAACAAATCCCAGAAGTAATCTGCTCCTATTATTATGTCCGCCTGCGATGGCGAATGGAAAGTAGGATCTGCGAGTTTGATCTGTTGCGGTATGTTCAAACTATTTTTGTTGATACCAACCGGAGGTATTGTTGATGTTAGCTTTGGTAAAACTATGCACATAATTTGTTGAGAAAAGTTCCCATTTAGAGCTTTCACAAATTTGAGTAGCCGTTTGGGTTGAATGACCTACTCCTGTAATCGATAATATTGTGGACTGTATTGATTTTACTTTTAATTTCTTGCATAAGAATGCCGATATAAGGCAGTGTTGACTGCCACTGTCTAGTAGTGCCCTAGCCTTGCAATATTCATTATCTTCACCACGCACATATATTAGAGCAGTGGATAATATTACTTGACTCAGCGTGCTAAAGTTTGAGAAGCTTGGGGTTTCATTAATTTTTGAGATTGAATTGAGTGTGGTTGAGACGTCAGTCTTTACGACCGATCGATCTTCCGGAGACTTGTTAGTGTTCTCTCGTTCTTTCGCAGAATGAAGTAAAGTGTTGTGTCTTTTGTTGATTTGAAGTAACATAGAATCTATAACTGACAATTACCTCATGCACATAAGATTACTAACTTCCGTTAAATCGCTTGTTTTGGCAATTATAATATAAAATTTTCTAGAAAAACAAAGCAGTGTGAGAACATTTCTTGCCTCAATACATAAAACGCACAATTGAATCGTACAAAAATTGATTTTGAAATTATATATAATCACGTTCGCGATCCACCAAATGATGTGTTGTCTCGGTTCTTCTTTAGGGAATTGAGACCGTTGCGAAAAATTGAGGCATTTGAAATGTGGCTTTATAGGAGAACCCTTAAAATACAACAGGATGCCTGCCATACAAACGAGAGAGTCATGCACAGAATGTGTAAAGAAAGTGAACCCCTGACGATGGTAAAAAATCGTAAGGTGATATGGCTATATTTAAAAATAATAATTGTAGCCTATTGCAGCTAATTTCCCTTGGTAGAATCAAAAGAAAATAAAAGGAGAACACTTAAGTGGGTACGTATTTTATGGCAGTGGCTGGTAATCGAGGTTACAGCCAAATGAGTAAGAAAATACATATGTTCATTGAAATGGTCACCAACTTCCTCTGAGGAGAAGCACTCGGAGCAGAGGATACAATTACGTAAGAAGAGGTCATCGGTGTCTTGAAAACTGCTATCGAAAGGGAAATCTCTCCGAATAGAATCCTTTCTTAATACTGAAAAGTATGTAATGTGTTGTTTTTTTTAAATTATTTTTGGGGTGTGGATGTGTGGGATTTTTTAAATTATTTTTATTCTTAGGTGTTTATTTCGCTTTCAAACAAACGGAGCGCAAATATTTATTTATTATAAAAATTAAAATTATATTTAATGATATTTTTCATAATAAAAGTAACAATAATTAATCACACTCTTCAAAATAGTAATTCTGCGTTTTGTATTCCCATAACGTGACATGATTAGCCCAAATGGTTTCGAGAACTATAATTACTTATTGAATTATCTTTAAAATGTCTGATGTGCTATTATTAAAAAATAATGAATGACTATGACACCATTTTAAATAAAAATCAATGCAAACACGTCTTGTCCTGAACAAGTATTATGCTTTATTTAATAAAATATCATTATTCAAGAAATAATACCACCAGGATTCTAAAGTATTGGCAATGATGAAAAAAAATTGTTTTTTGAAATTACAATTATATATCTCCCGTCCAAAAACACTGATCATTTTAATAGTTACTTTAAAGGTAATATAAAATGCATTTTAATTGATTTACTCCAATGAGTTCTTTGAAAGTTTGCGAGTCATGCCCGCGCGGTGTTAATTTCGAAATATTTATTTATTATCTGATTGACTTTAAAACCTTTAGGAATAAAACTAGAATTATAATTATATTTAAGATTAAAATAAAAAGAAAGAATAATAGTTTATAACTAAAATTAATAAATAAAAAACACGAAATTAGCATGATAGAACAATTTATTAATAAATAGTAGGTTGAAGAATTAAAAAATACACTATTTACTATAACACGTAAAATGAAAATTTTTAACAATTACAACTATCACATTTTATTGGAAATATGGGCAGCAAGAGCAGACAACCGTAAAGATGCGATGTGGGATGGCGCCATGGTCAGGAATCCTGAAGTTGAGTCGTGAGGAGGCAGCAAGGGCAGGCGTCCTGGAGTAGGATAGGCTGGAAAAAGATATGGCAGTGAAAATGCGACGCAACTATAACGGAACGGAACGAAACGGAAAGCATCGAAACAAAATAAAAACGAATGAAACGAAATAAAAAAAATTTATAAAAAAAATATTTAATTAAAAATACCTGAAGTAGAGACGTCAGACATCCTGAAATAAAAGGTTTTATAAACAGCAAGGGCAGGCAACCGTAAAGATGCGAAGTGGGATGGCGGCATGGACAGGCAGCCTGAAGTTGAGACGTCAGGTGGCGGCAAGGGCAGGCGTCCTGGAGTAGGCAGTCTGGATGCGGCAATTGCCATCGCAATCGCAAATTGGCAATCGGCGGCTCCCAGGGTTGCGCGGCGCCTTTGAAGGGCTGCCTGCGCGGCCAGCAGAGGCGCAATCGGCAGCTCCCTGGGTTGCGCGGCGCCTTTGAAGGGCGCGTCCCGATCCGCCAGTCCAATAGGCGGCGGGACGTCGCGGGCTGCCTGCGCGGCCAGCAGAGGCGCAATCGGCAGCTCCCTGGGTTGCGCGGCGCCTTTGAAGGGCTGCCTGCGCGGCCAGCAGAGGCGCAATCGGCAGCTCCCAGGGTTGCGCGGCGCCTTTGAAGGGCGCGTCCCGATCCGCCAGTCCAATAGGCGGCAGGACGTCGCGGGCTGCCTGCGCGGCCAGCAGAGGCGCAATCGGCGGCTCCCAGGGTTCCGCGGCGCCTTTGAAGGGCTGCCTGCGCGCCCAGCAGAGGCGCAATCGGCGGCTCCCTGGGTTGCGCGGCGCCTTTGAAGGGCTGCCTGCGCGGCCAGCAGAGGCGCAATCGGCGGCTCCCAGGGTTCCGCGGCGCCTTTGAAGGGCTGCCTGCGCGCCCAGCAGAGGCGCAATCGGCGGCTCCCTGGGTTGCGCGGCGCCTTTGAAGGGCTGCCTGCGCGGCCAGCAGAGGCGCAATCGGCGGCTCCCAGGGTTGCGCGGCGCCTTTGAAGGGCTGCCTGCGCGGCCAGCAGAGGCGCAATCGGCGGCTCCCTGGGTTGCGCGGCGCCTTTGAAGGGCGCGTCCCGATCCGACACAACATGTAAGATGGACTGCGAGGACTGGCACCCGATGTTTGCAAACTGGAAATATAAATATCAATCGATTAAAAAAGCTTACATATGCAATATATGAGCTTAGATATTAAATATTTGATTCTGACCGCGATGTATATTAACTTGAAGTCGAAACGGATGATAAAAACGTCTAGCGGCCGCGCTGGCAGGCGCCGAACTGCTTACTGAACTGAAAATCAACATTCATTTGTTATATTCTTACAATTCAAATATGCATGAAAGACCTATTACCTAGTAAGTATTTAAATTTCTAGGTTTAAATTAATTCTTTTATTTAATGTAGATATTTTATATTTATTAATAAATGAGATATATGTACAAAAAGTTACAAATTCATCTGATTTTTTTAAAACATATTCATGTATTATAATAATTTTTAATATTTATCTATTTGTTATTTTTGTTTTTTCCGTCGGGACTCCTTGCTCGGTGAAGCAATTTCGGCATATATACCGATTACTCATTTCTCTTTGCCGGTTTGATCTTCAGTTGTATTTATTGTTGAAACACAAAAGACATTAGCATCAGAGAAGGTCTTACTGACCACCATTGACACTGGCGGTCCCGGGTTCAAATCCATGTGAAGAATTATGCTCATGTTATAAACTTTCCAGGTTCAATGAAAGTACTTATGCTTCATATCTAATTTTCACGTACAAGTTTCAAGACATTGTACGATTCTGCGTAAAAAAAAAAAATTATTAAATTTCAAATTTCTTTTATTTTTCATTAGGTGTATTACAATAGATTTTATAACTAATGTTTTGGTTTAGTGTTTGGCTATCCCCAGGTTTTGGGGCTTTCAATGTGTGACTTAGGTTACATGATTTACTATGGTTGTGATATTGTGTTAGGCAGAGAAAATGTGTGGGAAAAACCCTTTATTCGCATGTTTTTATGTGTAATAAATATCTAAGAAGGACAGGAGGGTGCAATGATCACCCCCGGGTATGTTTTTTGACTACTTGGCGTTTCTTCTTGTATTATAGGGTGCCCCGGGAGCCGTTGGAGACTGTTATATTTCTGCGTGGTTGTATAACTATTTATGTAATGAAATCGATACAGTATCTTAAGTCCTAGGTACATGAAATTTTTCTTCAATTATATAAATTAATATCCTTTTCGAATTCGAATGAATTTTATAAAAATATAATTATCTGTTTCCGTAAATATTTCATACACATTCTCCTGAATACACTGAGACACAATAGGATAACCGTACATAAAGCTGGGCTATCAGGGTTACTGGTGTATTAGTCACATTCCGCCCCTGCATATTGGTCTGGCTATCAGGGTTATCAAACGAGCAAGCATCGGACATGCAGAGAGAACTTTTAAAACGGTCATGAGCTTTATGTGCAAACTTTATGACTTCCACTCAAAGGAAAGCACTTTGATTCTTTACAATACCATCACAGTTCATAAACTTTACGAAGATGTAATTTTCTCCTAAATTCTACATATGTAAAAAGTGTTTTTATGATTGTTTGTTAATACACAATAAATCCGTATTTTTCACTCATGTTTGCTCAGTCAAATCAGTTTACAAATGTAAACAGTTTAATAACACTCATGTGATTTCTTACCAATTTATTGTATTATGATGAGTTTATTCTTATCATCAACGTGACTCTCAATGTATCAGCTGATAACAAAGTTTTGCATCTAGATATTTTCAATTACTCAGTCTTATTTTCAGAACCTGGGAAGCTTAAGTTGGAATGTTTACTTCTAGGCTACCACACGGTCGAGTAGTAGAGACATATCTGCATTATTAACTTTAATCATTTTCAAAGAAACAATCAAAGCGTCTCTCAATTCAAAATTTTGAGTGAAACATTTATATCACTGTGAAAATCCCGAAAACTTTTAGTCGGTATGTTTACCACTGGACCACAAGGTGGTTAACCGGAAGGGGAATATCTGCGTTGTTAGATTTTGAAAATGGCAATTTGTCTACAACCCAGCTGCTGACAAAGAGAATAAGAATACTGAAATGGCAGGAGAAGCACCGAACTGCGCTCCTCTGCAGGCCAGTGCCGGCTCGAGCCAAGAGGCACCTCTCGAAATTGCAAATGTCCAATAATATAAACAGCCACTTTGTTTTCGAGTCCAGGAATGATCCTGGAGTTGATGAAAGGCTTCACTGTAACATTCGTGGCAGTCTAATTTAATTGTAAAACTTTATGATTAAAGTACATAAATGAAAAACCACACAGGTACAAAATAACGAGGTTTTATTTGACTCAAAAAATAATCCTTGTTGAAAGTAGAATATAAATATATTCAATTCCTTCTAAAGAAAAAACATTCATTATTAAAAAAAATCGTAATCACATGGTCAATTAAATAATTGAAGTTTTAATATTAAATTGATAATTTATGAATAAGTTCAAGCGAGAAATAATAAAATATGTTATTGGATGTATTATAAACAGTTATCGGTGATGCACAAACAGAATAAAAAAATCTTTTTAATACTAAACATTAAAATTAATCGTTTGCTTTTGTGTATCACATTAAAGAAATTCGAGACATCCACTGACAAATAATAATGATAAACGGCCACACAAAGAACTTTTCTTAGGAATGTCTACAAAACATGCTATAAATTATACAAAAAGATTTTTTAAAGTATGTGGTGTAGTCAAATATAATATAATATAATTATAGCACATGAAAAATAGTACTTAATTATTATCAATCAATCAAACCTGTATATGCAAAATCGTACTTCCTGTGAGACGGTCTTCACAAAAATCAATAATATACTAATCATTTATGTAAATTATTTTAAAAAATTACAAAAGTGCTCTTTTGGGGGTGTTTCCATTATTACGCTCAGTACTAGACTGTAAAATGTTGTCTAAATCACTAATACACTGAAAAATGTCTTTTGAATTTTATGTCCTGAAAAATATATTTTGAAACTCAAATGCACTGGAAAACGTCTTCAAAATTACGAATGCACCTTAAAACGGATTATCTACGTGTATTTAGTATAACCACATTTTTCATTAGGGTCTTTTTTAACTTTCTTAAGAGGTGACCTAAGAAATAAATTAAGTATGTATGAATGCGGTTGAGGGTGAGAGTTTACTTGTGGAGGGGTGTGTTTTTTGATCCATGCCCGTTGATTAAATGCATGAAGTAATTTTAAACAAATATTATTTTTCTAAAAAAAAAATATCTTTTGAAACTCAAATGCACTGGAAAGCGTCTTCAAAATTACGAATGCACCTTTGAACGGATTATCTAAGTGTATTTAGTACCTAAAATTTATGTAATAATATATTAAAGTAAACACTTCCATTGCTTTTCAATTTAAAGAGCTCTACACTTTCACATTTATTATAAATTTAATTGATAAAAATGATCAAATAATATCATAGCAGTTATGTCCAATTTTATTTTTGAAGGGTTTTATTATATACCATCAAATTCAGAATGAAATATTAAAAAACTAAATATATAAATTATGGTATTAATTGATTACAATTAAAAGAATTCGCCGCAAATATTTACTACGCTTTTTAATTCAGAATACAGAACAGTACAAGGGAACTACTTACGCACCTTTTCTTTTCGGTTTACGCACCAAAAATATGCTTGTAATATGTGAGAAGATCTGAAACCAGGTTTTTCATATTAAAATTTTAGATATTTTTTTCATCGTGAGATGCGTGGAATTTTAATCAATCAGACTAGGCAAATTAACTTCAGAAATACATCAAACAAAATGCTTAGTTATTTATATATTAACTAAAAATTTATGCAAAACCAAATAGCTAATGATGGTTAAATCAATTTATTGGAAAACCTTCATTTTATAAACGTAAAATCTAATCCACATCTTAATTCATGAAACTATGCAATGCAAGTGTATAAAATGTGGATCAATTCAATATCCATTTATAATGAAATACCTACAAAATTTTATTTCTATAATTTAAAAATAATTAAATATGTTTCAGTGCTGTCAGAAAACTCAAAAACAGGGAATTTAAAAAAAATATGCTGCATAGCTAATTACCAGGCTTTGCGTATGGCTCGGGTAATAATAATAATAATTATATTTATTAATTAATTTCGTTGATCAAATTAAATAATAAAACTCAAAAAAAGTACACAATATATGTTTACCTTTTTCTCGTTATTCTCAATTAAGCGTAAAAAATAGCACAAAGTTGAATGTATATATATATATATACATAAACGTTTTTGGAATAAAACACAAAGCAACCAAATACGAATCAAACAAAATTTTAAATCATCCTGATCTATACAATGTTTTAATGAATCTAACCGGTTTATTTTTGTTGCATTCAGATTTTGTAATTTTCTTTGTTAAATTTGGAGGTATTCGTTAATTTACACCGGTGATAAGGAGTGCGTAGTTTGTAACACTTATAATCTTCCCTTATTCCATGTGCTTAACAAAATTTGTTCAAGTACCTGAGTCCAATTATAAAATTCCTATAAAATACCTGAAGTGGAGACGTCAGACATCCTGCAGTGGAAGGTTTTATAAACAGCAAGGGCAGGCAACCTGGAGTCCTGGAGCAGAAGCTAAAATAAAATAATTAGAATAGAAATAAAACGGTGAAGATAAATATGAATGAAAATGGACGAAGATTAAAGAACAGCGAGGCCAAGCGCCGAACTGATAATAAAATCAACATTCATTCCATACAATTCAAATATGCAAGAAAGAACTATAACCTAGTTATTATTTAAATTAATTATTTTATTAAAATTTTAATGTAGATATTTTATATTTATTAATAAATGAGATATATGTACAAAAAGTTACAAATTCATCTGATTTTTTTAAAACATATTTATATATTATAATACTTTTTAATATTTATCCATTTGTTATTTTAGTTTTTTCTGTCGGGACTCCTTGCTCGTTCATTGTTTTTTCTCGGATGGTGAAGCGATTTTAAAAAATAAAAATATCAAAATCAAAATAAAATTGTGCTCATAAATTAAACAAATACTAGTTTTATTATAATATGCTTTCATACATTTTAATATTGATTATTGTTTTTTGGCATTTTAGTTGGTCGTGTAAGTGCAGCTTTTTAAAAATGCTTGCAATATTCATCCATGGAACAATATTGTGAATTAATTAACAGAATCTGTCAGTTCGTTTTTTAGATTATATAGGTGTATTAGAGATAGTTGTTAAATGATGAATGCTCCTCGAATTCTCTTCACCTTTTATACCCATTGTTTGTAGGAAGAAAAGAACTTCGGCGTTGTGATTCTATTAGAATATGCTCCAGTAATGAACGCGATCCCAATAAATATCCCGAAATATTAATTTTGAGTAATGCTGAAATTCAGGGGTACGGCCGAATAAGTAAGACTGTAATTTTCAAGTGCTTAATACTATAGAAAAGAAAAAAAGAGAACCAGCATAGCTTAATAGCTAGATAATGATTAATAACATTTTTTCAAATATTGAAAATTGATTAAAGAAACTCTTAGAAAAATATCATCGTGATTTGTGCGGGTATTATTTGGTACTTTCACACTTTGTTTGCTTGAATGTGACTCGTCTCGCCGTAGAGAATGTTTGATCAATATTGTATTGTGGATGTTTAGAATTATCTTATAAACGTGTTGGTGTATCAAAAGTCGAAAAACGAGTAAGGATTAAGCAGGGATTTAGGTATAAATCGCCCGCTCGCCCTCTAGCGAGAAAGTCACATTTTACAGTTTCTTAAAACTAATGATTGTACATATTAATGGTATTGATTACCAGAGGTGGCGTTCACATGCGTAAATATACTCCCCCCCCGTTGAAGGTATCTGGAACCTTCAACAGAACGTTGATTGCTCTATTGATCAAGGTCCACAGATGTCTTCAGGTGCACAAGGTAAAGGGCAGATCTTGGAGAATGCCCTCCTGATTGTACCATTAGCTGTTCGGATGTCAGCTACTCTGGACACACCGTCCGATCCTGGGAAAACTGATTTTATTCTGCCTAACCGCCATTTGAGGGGCGGCAAGTTCTCCTCCTTGATCACCACCATTTAATTAGGCTGCAAATCCTTGCTTGAAACCTTCCATTTTGTTCTTTGCTGCAATTCCGCGACGTATTCCTTTGACCACCTCTTCCAGAAGTGAGACCTTATCTGTTCGAATCGCTGATAAGGCCATAGCGAGATAAGGCCAGCCGCTTAGGATCCAGAATGTAAGGCTCTGCAGGTGCTGTGAGTGGTCGTCCCAGTATAAAATGCGCCGGGGTGAGAGGTTGTAGATCATTTGGGTCTGTTGATAATGGATGCATGGGACGGGAATTCAGGACAGCTTCTATTTGAGCCAAAACCGTACTGAATTCCTGGTACGTTAAATTTGATTTGCCTAGTACTCGAGTGAGATGGTTCTTGCAGGACTTGACCCCAGCCTCTTGTAAACCGCCAAAATGAGGAGCGTATGGTGGTATAAATTTAAATTCAATGGAATTCTCTGGCTGCTCCTACAAAGTTTTTGCCATGGTCAGAAATTATTTGAATGGGTTTTCCCCTGCGAGCAATAAATCTTTTTAAGGCTAAAATGTAGCCTTCGGATGTGAGACTTGTGACAAGCTCTAAATGTACAGCTCGCGTGGAAAAACAAATAAATAAGCAAAGATAGCATTTCTCTAACTGGGCTCTTCTGCCTTTTTTGTTTAACATAAACAGAGGTCCGGCGTAATCTACCCCACAATACAGAAAAGGGAAACCAGGTTCCAACCTTTCCCTTGGTAAATTTCCCATAATGGGCTGTAATGTTCTACCTGACATACGACTACAGGTTACACATTGATGGACAGTTTTTCTAGCTAAGTTTCTGCCATCAAGAGTCCACCAATTTTCACGTGTATTAGCCAACAACAATTGGGACCCCGCATGTAAAAGCTTGAGGTGCTCCTGTCGAAACAAAAGGTGGGTAAAGTGATGCTTGCTACATAATAAAAAGTCTGCCGCCAACTCTGATAATTTGATCATTATCCATGAATAAACTTAGCATTGACAAGTTACGAGCTGGTCTTATAGACGATTTGTTGATACAGGCGTTATATTCCTCGGGAAAAGATTGTTTTTGTACTATTTTAACTAATACTTTTAAACAATTGTTAAGCTCATTTAAAGATAGACCGGGAGTCTATCTAGCTTTGTACGTCTGTCAGCTTGCACCCCTCTTTGTCACGAATTGTGTATGAACCGCAATACATAACTGTATACGCATTGAAGTTTCTTGAACGAAGAAAATTTGGCAAAGTCGACCGTCGATTCATTTGTGATATTAGAGAAGAGGGACGTGAACAAAACATTGCTTGTAATTGAAGTGGATTTGATCTCGGGTAACTCTAGCGGAATTTTCAGAGCCTCCGTTGTCGTAGTTAAAAACGTTCAACCACCCTAACACAATGGTGGAATCCGTCCAGATCATTGTTCTAGTGAAAGAAGTACGCAAGGACTTTTTAATTTTATTTAATAACCGAGCGCCCACAAGCACTCCGCAGAGCTCTAATCGCGGAATGGTAAGTGGTTTGATTGGTGCCACGCGAGTTTTTGAGCATAATAGGTTTATCGTTATTACTTGTGGTTATGGTTGTGTTTACTGTGCGTACATACGCACATGATCCGTACGCCTTTTCACTGTCGTCGGTGAAAATATGCAATTCTATTTGCTTTGGATCTTGGCCGATCACGTGTCTGGGAATGAAGATATTTGATAAAACAGTAAGAGAATTCACAAATTTTTCCCAACTTCAGACAAGGTCTTGAGGCAATGGATCGTCCCAATCCAATTTTCAGAGCCAAAGTGTTTGTAACAGTATTTTGGCTGAAATAACGGCTGGACTTAGCAGTCCTAAAGGATCATAAATTTAAGAAGTGATTGATAAGATTTCGCGCTTCGTAGCACTCGTTGTACAAATATTTTTCAATTCTGATGTGAAATGTAGTTTGTCCTCCTTATTCCTCCATCCTAACCCGAGAGTCTTGCTAGAGTACTGTTCATCTAGCGAGAGATGCTTGGTTGTCTCTGTAGTGCTTAGTACGGTTGGAGCAATATCTGGTGAATTGAAAATCCATTTTCTTAATGGAAAACATCCCGACATACATGTGTCAGAGACTTCTTCACGTTTTTGTTAAATTATCTTTGCAATCATCGCCGGTAGTTAGGTCGTCGACATAGAAATCATGTAGTATTGTTCTAGCTGCCATTTCATTTTGGCATTTGAGACCTAGTTCGCGTAGGCAACGCATGCTGAGATAAGGTGCTGATGCGGTTCCGTACGTCACCGTATTAAGTTGATAAGTTCTCATTGGTGCCGAAGAAGTTTCTCGCCATAGAATCGGTTGTAAGTTTCGTTGGTCGGTTTGTATTAGAGACTGTCTGAAGAACTTCTCTATATCTGCGCAGGCCACGAATTTATATTGACGGAATCTTAACAGTATTGCGAACGAGTCATTTTGTAATGGCGGACCTGCCATCTGAATGTCATTTAATGACTTCCCTGACGTAGTTACTTGGCTCGCATCGAAAACTACGCGTAATTTGGTGGTAAGACTGTTTTCTCGTAATACTCCATGGTGAGGTAGAGAATAATGAGGTGAATTGTACTCCTTTACTTTAGTCATGTGGCCTAGTGCCAGATACTCCTGCATAAAATTGCAATATAGTTGTTTGTATACCGGTGACTTATCTAGTTTTCTCTCATGACAAAAAACGACTTCGTGCTATGTTATAGCTTTCTCCTAAGTCCGATGTGGATTCTTTAAACGGAATTTGAACCGTAAAATGACCGTTTGTTGATCTCTGATGTGTGGATACGAAAATGTGTTCACATGCACGATCTTCGCATGTGAGTGTTGAGTTAAAAGGGTGTAATTCTTCTATCTCCCAAAATTTTTTTAATTGTTCATCTATTGTAATGGATTGAATAAGATTGCATTGCGTTTCAGTTGTATTTTTACTGAAGTGATTGTGAATGGGTCCAGATATGATCCAGCCCAACTTGGTTTCCTGTAAATAAGGACCGTTTGTTAAGCGAATACTTCTGGTTAGCAACAAATCCCAGAAGTAATCTGCTCCTATTATTATGTCCGCCTGCGATGGCGAATGGAAAGTAGGATCTGCGAGTTTGATCTGTTGCGGTATGTTCAAACTATTTTTGTTGATACCAACCGGAGGTATTGTTGATGTTAGCTTTGGTAAAACTATGCACATAATTTGTTGAGAAAAGTTCCCATTTAGAGCTTTCACAAATTTGAGTAGCCGTTTGGGTTGAATGACCTACTCCTGTAATCGATAATATTGTGGACTGTATTGATTTTACTTTTAATTTCTTGCATAAGAATGCCGATATAAGGCAGTGTTGACTGCCACTGTCTAGTAGTGCCCTAGCCTTGCAATATTCATTATCTTCACCACGCACATATATTAGAGCAGTGGATAATATTACTTGACTCAGCGTGCTAAAGTTTGAGAAGCTTGGGGTTTCATTAATTTTTGAGATTGAATTGAGTGTGGTTGAGACGTCAGTCTTTACGACCGATCGATCTTCCGGAGACTTGTTAGTGTTCTCTCGTTCTTTCGCAGAATGAAGTAAAGTGTTGTGTCTTTTGTTGATTTGAAGTAACATAGAATCTATAACTGACAATTACCTCATGCACATAAGATTACTAACTTCCGTTAAATCGCTTGTTTTGGCAATTATAATATAAAATTTTCTAGAAAAACAAAGCAGTGTGAGAACATTTCTTGCCTCAATACATAAAACGCACAATTGAATCGTACAAAAATTGATTTTGAAATTATATATAATCACGTTCGCGATCCACCAAATGATGTGTTGTCTCGGTTCTTCTTTAGGGAATTGAGACCGTTGCGAAAAATTGAGGCATTTGAAATGTGGCTTTATAGGAGAACCCTTAAAATACAACAGGATGCCTGCCATACAAACGAGAGAGTCATGCACAGAATGTGTAAAGAAAGTGAACCCCTGACGATGGTAAAAAATCGTAAGGTGATATGGCTATATTTAAAAATAATAATTGTAGCCTATTGCAGCTAATTTCCCTTGGTAGAATCAAAAGAAAATAAAAGGAGAACACTTAAGTGGGTACGTATTTTATGGCAGTGGCTGGTAATCGAGGTTACAGCCAAATGAGTAAGAAAATACATATGTTCATTGAAATGGTCACCAACTTCCTCTGAGGAGAAGCACTCGGAGCAGAGGATACAATTACGTAAGAAGAGGTCATCGGTGTCTTGAAAACTGCTATCGAAAGGGAAATCTCTCCGAATAGAATCCTTTCTTAATACTGAAAAGTATGTAATGTGTTGTTTTTTTTAAATTATTTTTGGGGTGTGGATGTGTGGGATTTTTTAAATTATTTTTATTCTTAGGTGTTTATTTCGCTTTCAAACAAACGGAGCGCAAATATTTATTTATTATAAAAATTAAAATTATATTTAATGATATTTTTCATAATAAAAGTAACAATAATTAATCACACTCTTCAAAATAGTAATTCTGCGTTTTGTATTCCCATAACGTGACATGATTAGCCCAAATGGTTTCGAGAACTATAATTACTTATTGAATTATCTTTAAAATGTCTGATGTGCTATTATTAAAAAATAATGAATGACTATGACACCATTTTAAATAAAAATCAATGCAAACACGTCTTGTCCTGAACAAGTATTATGCTTTATTTAATAAAATATCATTATTCAAGAAATAATACCACCAGGATTCTAAAGTATTGGCAATGATGAAAAAAAATTGTTTTTTGAAATTACAATTATATATCTCCCGTCCAAAAACACTGATCATTTTAATAGTTACTTTAAAGGTAATATAAAATGCATTTTAATTGATTTACTCCAATGAGTTCTTTGAAAGTTTGCGAGTCATGCCCGCGCGGTGTTAATTTCGAAATATTTATTTATTATCTGATTGACTTTAAAACCTTTAGGAATAAAACTAGAATTATAATTATATTTAAGATTAAAATAAAAAGAAAGAATAATAGTTTATAACTAAAATTAATAAATAAAAAACACGAAATTAGCATGATAGAACAATTTATTAATAAATAGTAGGTTGAAGAATTAAAAAATACACTATTTACTATAACACGTAAAATGAAAATTTTTAACAATTACAACTATCACATTTTATTGGAAATATGGGCAGCAAGAGCAGACAACCGTAAAGATGCGATGTGGGATGGCGCCATGGTCAGGAATCCTGAAGTTGAGTCGTGAGGAGGCAGCAAGGGCAGGCGTCCTGGAGTAGGATAGGCTGGAAAAAGATATGGCAGTGAAAATGCGACGCAACTATAACGGAACGGAACGAAACGGAAAGCATCGAAACAAAATAAAAACGAATGAAACGAAATAAAAAAAATTTATAAAAAAAATATTTAATTAAAAATACCTGAAGTAGAGACGTCAGACATCCTGAAATAAAAGGTTTTATAAACAGCAAGGGCAGGCAACCGTAAAGATGCGAAGTGGGATGGCGGCATGGACAGGCAGCCTGAAGTTGAGACGTCAGGTGGCGGCAAGGGCAGGCGTCCTGGAGTAGGCAGTCTGGATGCGGCAATTGCCATCGCAATCGCAAATTGGCAATCGGCGGCTCCCAGGGTTGCGCGGCGCCTTTGAAGGGCTGCCTGCGCGGCCAGCAGAGGCGCAATCGGCAGCTCCCTGGGTTGCGCGGCGCCTTTGAAGGGCGCGTCCCGATCCGCCAGTCCAATAGGCGGCGGGACGTCGCGGGCTGCCTGCGCGGCCAGCAGAGGCGCAATCGGCAGCTCCCTGGGTTGCGCGGCGCCTTTGAAGGGCTGCCTGCGCGGCCAGCAGAGGCGCAATCGGCAGCTCCCAGGGTTGCGCGGCGCCTTTGAAGGGCGCGTCCCGATCCGCCAGTCCAATAGGCGGCAGGACGTCGCGGGCTGCCTGCGCGGCCAGCAGAGGCGCAATCGGCGGCTCCCAGGGTTCCGCGGCGCCTTTGAAGGGCTGCCTGCGCGCCCAGCAGAGGCGCAATCGGCGGCTCCCTGGGTTGCGCGGCGCCTTTGAAGGGCTGCCTGCGCGGCCAGCAGAGGCGCAATCGGCGGCTCCCAGGGTTCCGCGGCGCCTTTGAAGGGCTGCCTGCGCGCCCAGCAGAGGCGCAATCGGCGGCTCCCTGGGTTGCGCGGCGCCTTTGAAGGGCTGCCTGCGCGGCCAGCAGAGGCGCAATCGGCGGCTCCCAGGGTTGCGCGGCGCCTTTGAAGGGCGCGTCCCGATCCGCCAGTCCAATAGGCGGCAGGACGTCGCGGGCTGCCTGCGCGGCCAGCAGAGGCGCAATCGGCGGCTCCCAGGGTTCCGCGGCGCCTTTGAAGGGCTGCCTGCGCGGCCAGCAGAGGCGCAATCGGCGGCTCCCTGGGTTGCGCGGCGCCTTTGAAGGGCGCGTCCCGATCCGCCAGTCCAATAGGCGGCAGGACGTCGCGGGCTGCCTGCGCGGCCAGCAGAGGCGCAATCGGCGGCTCCCAGGGTTCCGCGGCGCCTTTGAAGGGCTGCCTGCGCGGCCAGCAGAGGCGCAATCGGCGGCTCCCTGGGTTGCGCGGCGCCTTTGAAGGGCGCGTCCCGATCCGCCAGTCCAATAGGCGGCAGGACGTCGCGGGCTGCCTGCGCGGCCAGCAGAGGCGCAATCGGCGGCTCCCAGGGTTGCGCGGCGCCTTTGAAGGGCTGCCTGCGCGGCCAGCAGAGGCGCAATCGGCGGCTCCCTGGGTTGCGCGGCGCCTTTGAAGGGCGCGTCCCGATCCGACACAACATGTAAGATGGACTGCGAGGACTGGCACCCGATGTTTGCAAACTGGAAATATAAATATCAATCGATTAAAAAAGCTTACACATGCAATATATGAGCTTAGATATTAAATATTTGATTCTGACCGCGATGTATATTAACTTGAAGTCGAAACGGATGATAAAAACGTCTAGCGGCCGCGCTGGCAGGCGCCGAACTGCTTACTGAACTGAAAATCAACATTCATTTGTTATATTCTTACAATTCAAATATGCATGAAAGACCTATTACCTAGTAAGTATTTAAATTTCTAGGTTTAAATTAATTCTTTTATTTAATGTAGATATTTTATATTTATTAATAAATGAGATATATGTACAAAAAGTTACAAATTCATCTGATTTTTTTAAAACATATTCATGTATTATAATAATTTTTAATATTTATCCATTTGTTATTTTTGTTTTTTCCGTCGGGACTCCTTGCTCGGTGAAGCAATTTCGGCATATATACCGATTACTCATTTCTCTTTGCCGGTTTGACCTTCTGTTGTATTTATTGTTGAAACACAAAAGACATTAGCGTCAGAAGTCTTACTGACCACCATTGACACAGGCGGTCCCGGGTTCAAATCCATGTGGAGTATTATTTTCAAGTTATAAATTCTCCAGGTTCAATGAAAATAATTATGCTTCATTTGTGAGTTTCACCTATGAAATGGCAATTGATGGATTTGGAAATGGATTTTAAAGGGCTACGTATATTTTATATAAAATTAAAACGCACACAATGCGCGGTTACTTAGCCTCATGTGACCAGCTAATCCTGAAGTCCCCTGAAGTTAATTTTTAAGTTAGTGTAGCTTTCGCAATCAGTCTTTATGGAGTTTCATCGAATAACTTCATACATTGTCCAACCACGTGAACTATTCAGTTTAAGAGCAGAGAGCGTCAGTGGAGGAACCCCCGTGTCTTCCGTGAAGAGCGGCTCGTTCACTTATGATGCCAACACGAAGTCTCCTAGCTTCAGGCCGACGATGCGATCTTTGGGATGACGGCACCGGGATAACACCGGAGTAGAATTTGTCACCATTGTAAAAAAAAGCGTCCTCAAAATTACGCTTCTTCTGGAGTTTTTCATGATCTCCATAACGCTGAAGTGCTTCTCCAGGTCGCGTTAATTTACACTTCAAAATTAACGAACAATTGACGGTTATCACGTACCGGTCGGCGGCAAGCGGACCAAAGTATTCCCAATGTAAAAAATAGCTTCAGAGGTCTATTATTTATTGCAATCAAAATAAAATTGTGGTAATAAATTAAACAAGTACTAGTTTTATTATAATATGTATGTATTTTGATAAATTTTTATATAATTTATTTTTTTGGAGATTTTAGTTGCTCGTGTAAAAGCAGCTTTACAACCATGGCTTGCAATATTCATTTATGGAACAATATTGTGGATAAATTTACAGAATCTGACAGTTCGTTTTGTAGGTTATAATAGAGATAGTTGTTAAATGATGAATGCCGTTTTGTTATGTTCATGTTTTGTAAAACCGTACTATTCTCTTTACCTTTTTTTTACTACAAACCGTACCCATGTACTTAGATATTCGGGGCTATTCTATTGGAATATGCTCTAGTATGGCGTTGTAAATAATGCACGCGATCCCGATAAATATCCCGAACATAGCAATCGTGATATTAATTTTGAGTAATGCTGAAATTCAGGGGTACGGCTGTAATTCTGTAATTTTCAAGTGCTTATAAGAAAAGAAAAAAGAGAACCAACATATCTAAATAGCTAGATTTAATAATTATATTATGGTCACATAAATGTCATTAAAAAATACTTTTGCACATGATACCGAGAGATTTAAAACAAATTGTAAAATTTTAAAGAAAACAACTAGTGATAAGTATTATTATAATTGAATTTAGGATTAGCTGCGGCAGGTGGGCCATTGTTTTGAGCGTTTCTGCCGGTTGCTGATGCACTCGTAGTGGAACAAATGGTCACCCTTGAGGTACACTGCATTGTAACACTGTAAAGACTTTCGCCACAAGGAACATATAATTTTTTTTGACTCATTTCGTCCCTTTTTCACCACAGATCTGAAAAGTTAAAGTAGCTATTAACACACTTCGAACCTATGTTGAAAGATGTGAAAATCTTCTAATTCTTTAGGGACGATTGAAATAAACAACCACCGAAAACGACTCAGCAAGCAAACCAGGTTTTTTCATGCAAAAAATATTCATTAAAACATCACAGGAATATAATGACAGCCATGATTTGTGTCGGAAGGTTTTTTATTTATAAGACAGTTCGCATTGAAACAATACTCCGAGTATACGATTTTTTTTAAATATTACTCTTTCACAGATATAATCTTTAATTTAGATTTAAGGCTGACATTATTCAAGTCGTATAAAAACATCTGATCCTCACGTTTCTCCTCAGACTCACATACAAATAGAGTTTAATTATTGATGTATGTGTATAATAAATATTTTTCAGGCACGAGATTATTGATATTTATAATATTACTAGAAATGTTGCCCGTCACAGTATGACGTATTCGATGAACGATGCAATAGTGTTTAAACATATGTTTGGCTGACAATAAGATACATATTTGCTTTCATTTTGTGCCATCAGTTGGATGAAGGTGCGAAGTTCTGTGATATATTTGGCCTTGAACTTTGAAGCAGAATGGCCCGATCCTACCACTGGACCTGCTAATTTAGCTCCCATTGATGCAAAATATATACTGTTATTGTATGATCTTATTTTTCTTTTGAAGTTGTTGTTTCACTTTACCTTTGTGACAGCAATCGTTGAACTTTCCATCTGATGGTTTTTCTGCTTGAAAATGTAAAGCATTGCAGAATCGATAGGTCACATTCATTAATCCGCAATTGTTCTTTTTGTCTCGTTATCGATGCACGCACTCTCATCGAAGACAAACGCAGCGTTCGCTGTGCATCAGTTTCTTTTAGTCCACATAATCGAGTTTTTTTGATCATTTTCTAGTCCACTCCAAATCTCCACTCCAAAAAATCCACTGCACCAATCGAAAAAATTTAAACGCAAAAAGTTTGATACATTCCTTCTTCCGAATAAAATATATTTTTATTTCTTATAAATTTACTATTAATATGATAAATATGTGTTTTTCCGATTGAAGTGTAGGAATTTGGAGATTCATCTGGTCCATTTTACAAGAGTCCTAAACATTTAAAAGTTTTTTTTTCAATTGAAATTACAAGATTAAATATAAACCATGTGCGCCTTATTATTTAAAAAATTGAAAAAAAACTTAATACTCTGTAAAAAAAAATCAACTTTCGATATAGCAAAATAAAGTGACAATTAAATTAATTAAATTTTACCTTTTATTTTATTTACCTTTTATTGACCACTTGACAAGAAAAAAAGTTCAAAACGCCCCCTTTGACATAATAGTTATAATTATACCAATTTTATTTCTGTATATTATTTATTAACACATTGTTTGCGGGTCGCATGTTAAGTAGTCTTTGGTCGACTAGTACTAGAGCGCGGGTCGCATATAAATATGTTCGCGCGAAATGTCACGAAAAACGCCCCCCCCACGCACAATTCCACGCCTGCATACAATTTGTTAAATTATATCTATTTCTGAGGACGCCAATCTGTAAGCGTTGTTGGATGAAGATGATACGCAAACACAACATCAATTTGCCTAGTCCACATAATCGAGTTTTTTTGATCATTTTCTTGTCCGTTTTGCGAAAAATCCAAAGCACTAATCGAAAAAATTTAAATGCAAAAGTTTGATACATTCCTTCTTCCTAATAAAAAATATTTTTATTTCTTATAAATTTACTATTAATGTGATACAAAAAAAAAAATTCCGATTGAAGTGTAGGAATTTGGAGATTCATCTGGCCCATTTTACAAGAGTCCTAAACATTTAAAAGTTTTTTTTTTTAATTTAAATTAAAAGATCAAATATAAACCACGTGCGCCATATTATTTAAAAAAAAAAAAATCTTTAACAAACTTTGGTTTTGAAAAGTCGTCATTTTATCCAATTTTTCAACATCTTCACGATTTTATTTTACCCTTAAAATGGACGTTAATTAAATAATAAAAAATAGATAAATATAATTTATATTTTTTTAATACTCTGTTAAAAAATCCACTTTCGATATAGCAAAATAAAGTGACAATTAAATTAATTAAATGACACGATTGGACTGTCTCTGGTGTCTGGTTGGCAAACCAGAGGGCAGTCCATTACCTGGCGAAATCGTGTCATTTAATTAATTTAATTGTTATTTTTTTATATGATAAATATGTGTTTTCCCAATTGATGTTTAGCAATTTGGAGATTATTATGACCGATGGATTTAGAACACTAAGCATTTAGGTGTCCTTTATTAAATTGGAAATAAAAGATTACAAATAAACCTATGGTAAAGAGATTAGTTTAAAAATTAAAACAATTAATTTAACAAACTTTTTAATAATCTCCAAATTCCTAAACTTTAATCGGGAAAACACATATTTATCATATTAAGTGTCAATTTACAAGAGATAAACAGTCTTGTCTTTAGAAAAAAGAACGTATTTAACTTTAAGCATTAAAAAATTTTCTATTGATACAGTAGATTTTTCGCAAAAAATTATCAAAAAACATGAAAATTGACCCATCAAAGGCCACCATAAGATGCTATTTCAACTAGCTTTTATATGATTTTCTGGAAAGAATTATTTTTTGGAAAACTATAACGATGTAATTATTTTCGCTTACTGTTTAATTATTAAATATACTTTTTTTTAATTACTATTTTTTTTTTGATTACTAAATTTTTTTTTTTTGTCGAAACGTGCTTGATTGCGTAAATCACGTCTTTGCTTACCAACTGTTTGATTTGTTTTCGACAGCCCTAAACGCTGCTGGCACTCTTCTAATCTGGAACGAAGATTGCAAGTTGTTGAATTGCCGCAGCAGTTTGTTCGCAAAATTCAAGTGATTTGCGTAGTCCGTATCCTTCAATTCTTGCACCAATTGAATTTTATACGCTTTTAAATGCAAATCTTTCTTTAAAATCGAATGCAAAGACGATTTTTTAATGTTCGACGCTTGGCTTCGCTTTCGGATGGATAAAGTCCTGGTCGCGGACTGATGAGGGCGACCAGAGGTTTTAATTTTTACCATCGCACCTGTATTTTCGAACATCCGGATCCATTTTCTAATGCTATCGTCACCTGGTGCATTGCGATACTCCGCACGATACAAACGTTGAGCAGTCACTATTTAATCACCGTTACGATAATTCGCTCGTACGCAAAAAGCGCTATGCGTCCCCGGGTACTGCTCCACAGCAACTAAAACTCCACAAAATGTTGGACTCCGCGACGCTCTCTCCGCGCCCCTCAGCCACTTCGAATCAACTTCAACGCAAAAACAAATACCCGATGCACTTTTTGGACACCCTGTTAGCGTGTTATCAACAATTTTCGTTCCAGATTAGAAGAGTATCAGCAGAGTAACGGTCACCGTTTGGATAACATCATTATTTTGAAATAGTTTTCCATTTTGTATACTTATAATCAACAATAAAATAAATACTTGATTACTAGTAGTTTTTTTTTTGCTGAACTAACAAATACCCGATACTCTTTTTGGACACACTGTACTTGTTTATTTGCGGCATCTAAAGCGATATCTGTGCAGGCTTTAATTAAAGCTAATAAATATGATTGAAAAACATTCTAGATCCCTATACTGTTAATTATAAAACTAGGTTGAGATTTTAACAGTTGAAATTTAGGCCATAATAATACGATCTATTCGCCCCCCGTAAACCTCAGAACGCCCCCCATTTTCTCTTGGACTCGCCACCGCCCCCTTGGAAAGCTCCAGCGCCCACAGGGGGGCGGTACCGCCCCCGTTGAGAACCTATGGTGTAGATCATTTCAGGCTCCACCGTGACTATAAAAAAAACCTCATTCGAAGTATTTTACATAAAATATCCCCGGAAGCATCGTAAATGCTAATGTTGTGGAATGTAACTCATCCCCGTTGCAATTTTCAATTTGCAATATTTTTAATAATACTTATTTTTAGTAACGTTGTTATAATGTTCATGAAATGTTGAGAACGTTTCACACATTGTATACAGCTTGTTGCGTATTTGACGATTGCTTTCATTGATCAGACTTTTTGAAACCGGGTCATTAGATTTTTTATACATGAATCACAATTTAAAAAAAATTAAATTCCTTAAATTGAAAATTTCTAGTTAATACGACTTTTATCCAAGTCGCAAACCAATAAGCTAATTTATAGGGATACTATCTGTTTTATCGACTTTGTGGTCGACGGTTGAAAATTGTTTTGACAATTTTTTAAAATAATAATTTAATTTAAAAAATTGTAAAAAATAATTATTTAATCATAAAAAAAGACGAGAGATTTGATTAAATTTTAATTCGCGATAGCTGTGAAGTGTGAGTTCGATCCCATCAGTGTCGTGAATTTTTTTTTGGGATTTTTCTCGTTACATGTGTGAATCAATAACGCTAACATTTTGCAATAAGCCTGTATACGCGAAAAGATGCGGATTTAATGAAGATATTGAAAATTGATGTACTTTTTGAGCGCTGTTGTGAGTCTAAACCAGCGACACTCAACCTTTCTCTCTTCGAGCCACATCCACATGTTTGCTAGGTTACACTGGTCGCAACATTTTTGGGCGTTGACTAGTTAGTGGGGACCTGGTTTTTACATGTACTCCCCGTGAAATAAATAAAACACAAATCATAAATATATCAAAACGTTTATTTAAGAATTAGTGCGTTAATTGATGTCGAGAAAAACTGTTTAGTTAAGACGATTCAGGTTTGTAACTTCTACATGCTACTCTCAAGAAATCATCAAGGAGAGGATCAGTAAGCCTATTTCTATATACGTTTTTTGCATATGACCACAGGTTGAGTATCGCTGGACTTTGCGAGGTGCTGTTATATTTAATTAAGAGATATATTTAGGCTTGCCTGTCGGCCATATATTTTGGATCACTTAGGCTCGTGTAGAGGTGGCCTCGGTTCATTTCATTCAATTTCGGTGACAGCAGTCACAACGGGCTCGCTTGATGCCTATTATATATTTTTAACACTCCCTTAATAAAAGTTTAAGATCAACTAACACGTATACAACAAGAACGGAGTATTACAAATCGATCAAATATCTGTCTTGGATAAATGTACGAATATGTGTGCTTATTGTACATTATGCCATAAAAAGATCTCCTGGTGACTAATATTTTTTTAAACTACTATTAAAAAATTCATGCGTTTATGATGTGATGAATAATCACCAAGCAGAAACTGAAATACTATGAGTTATAAAATACCGTATATTGTCTTGAATCACGGGTTTCTACGAATCGTCAATTTCATCTAACACACGAATGTTTCAAAACTCACTGTGTAACTCGAAAATAGGAGACTAAGAATATTTAAGTCTGTTATGATTCTTATAATTTACTTTCTCATTAAAATGAAAAAAAGGCTAAGTTTTGAGCAACTGACAAAAAATAACTTTTTTATCACAAAAAACGAGGATAAACTTATCTTTTTAATAATCGTACATCTATGTGGTTAAATTAAAAAAATATATTAAAGAAAACGAGGCCTCTTATAAATTTTCATATTAAAAGATTCCTAACTCTGTATACTTCTGATAAATAAATATAGCATGAAAGTACCCAATAAATATAAATTTTATTTAAATAAATAAATGTATTATATATGTGAGTCCACCAAGTACTTTTTGTCCCCAATGTTCGATTTAAAAAATAAAAAAAAATTCATGTTGGTCCAGATGTCTTCAGAAATATTCAGTGCGCACATTTTGAGTAAACATTGAAACACTCTGTATGAGTCGGACGGCCTTTGCGTAACTATTTTTTGATTCACGGAGATTATCGTTGTTTGAATCGCCTTTAAAAAGTAGCATTGGGCATGCTCCACTGAATGGACTCAGCTCCGCGATTCTTCAGAATGCGGACAGCTCAGTGCATGAGTAATTCGCCAATAAACAATAATTTGGTTCTGGTCTCACTCATTCACAGCCATGGCAGACAATGACGCACCGCGCGGACTCGGCGGACTGCCACCAGCAGGAAAGCACGACGCTGCTTCGCAATGATTAATATATACTATGAAAACAAGTAGAAAATGCAGTTCTAAATCTATTATTGAAACATATATATTTAATCAAATTAATCATGAATGTACAGGGATTTTTTTAGACATATTTTTCCCTACACAGACGCCACATCTTGTGAGCCCCACAACCTGCGCCCAGGACCAGGGGATAACCAATACCGTATTGTAAGCATAGCCCTACCATATATTGTAAATCATAGTTTCCCAAACTATTTTGTCCCGTCGACCCCTTGTCGAGTTTTCCTGTTTTTCGTCGACCCCCTGCCTTGCTAAGATTGAATTTTTACAAGTTCATCAACTTTAAACATATTTTTGACATCTTATGTAGAACAACTCTTTTTCACAGGGTTTACTGTACAGTGGGTTTATAAATGAAAAAGTTAAAATAAATGTAAAGTTAATTTTAACTTTATTAATCAAAAACACACCAAATGCAAATATAGTAACATTCCGAAAATCAATAGTTTTGGCAGAGAAAACTTGGTGGGATTCCATTTTAATATCTTAAATAGAATAAAATACATTAATTATAAACATACAAAACACTTCTACGCTTCAGGGCTTCGATTCGTCACAAAGTACATAGGTACAATCTGTGTTCGGTACATTATGACATTTACGAAATGTCTAAATTTTGGTGATGACCTGCTTAAATGGGATCCACTCTCGTAGACCCCCATTTACAGTTCATGGACCCCCAATTTTATTTTTCGCTGTCATCGACCCCTTGCAGGGCGAAATCGACCCCTGGGGGTCGATATTGACCACTTTGGAAACCTCTGTTGTAAATTAACATAAAAGAAAGTAAACAACTTTTATGAAAAATATTATGTATTTATGAGTACATATTATTTCAAATTTTATGTGTTATATTGTAAGCTGCTCTACACTATAGTTATTTTTTTAATTTGTTTAGAATTGCTTCTGAGATTTTTAAGATTAAATGCATGCCAACGTAATGGAGATGCGTATTGGATACGCCCCCTTTCGCTTTATATTTCAATACATGACAGTACGCAATGAGAAACGATCGCGTTAGCAATTCGCTTCGATACACAATAGTGATATAATATTTTTTTTTACAACGATGTATATTTTGTTTTGGGCGTTGTCGCTGGTGGGGGCGGGGGTGGAGGCGGGGGCGGAGGTCGGGGGAGGCAGGCTGATGCGCTGGCTGCCGGACCTGAGTCTCGGGCGCGCCGCCAACTGGCAGGGCGGGAGTGCCCCTTGTGCCGCGGACCGCGCCGTGCTGCCTCGTCGTCCCGCGGCCGCCCTGAGCCTGCCGCCGCTCCTGGGCCTGGCCGCCCTCACGCTGCCCGCCCAGGGCGTCCTGCGGCTGCCCCGCGACGGCCGGCTGGTGCTGGGCGAGACCCCCTCCGCCACGTGCCCCGGCCGCGTCGCGCGGTTCGAGGAGAAGGTCGAGCTCTCGTGGGCGGACCCGGCCAACTGGGCCGAGGTTGCGGCCCCGCCGGGAGACGCCGACGAGGGCGGAGAGGCCGTGCCCCACGCGGAGCGGCTGCCCTGCCAGGTCGACACGGCCGAGTTCCTCCCCGGGAGCGCCGCGGGCGTGCGCCTGCCCGGCGCCCCGCAGCGCGTTCGCGCCCTCCTGTACGACGGTCGGGTCAGTTCTCGAGGCCGGCTCCTCGCTTTACTGAAAATTCAGCATTACAGTTCAGCATTCCCTTTTGGATTTTTCTCCAGGCACTATCTCAGGACTCGTGGGCAGAGTTGCAGCGTTCCACCCGGGATTCGTTTATTCGCGGGGACGAGGGCGGCGGCGTAGAGGTGAGGCCCGCGCCGGAATCCTGCGGGGAGGGCTGCCCCTGCCAAGTCTCGGAGCCACCCGAGATGTGCACCGTAGTGACCTGCCCGCCCCCGTCCTGCCTGAGCCCCGTGCGCCCCGTGGGCCACTGCTGTCCGGTGTGCGGTGAGTATCGTCTGCGGGAATGTCTTCCGAAGCAATGGGAGTGATGACGATCGGTCCTGGCGTGCTCGTGCTTCAGGCGCGGTGGTGACGGTGCGAGGCGGGGGCGCGAGCTCGGCGGCGGTGAGGAGGCTGCTGCGAAAGGAGAAGGGCTTGCGCGGGGAGGGTCGCGTGCAGTGGTGGGTCGGGGCGGTCTCCCGGAAGGGCGGCCCGGCCGTGCAGATCGTGCTGGTGAGTCGGCCCGGCTACCCCGAGGCTGACCAGACGCTGGCGATCGCCGTGCAAGAGCGCATCCAACAGGGTGAGACAGTTGGACTAAATACTAGCACTATGCAAAAACTTAATTCAATGTACAGCTATCACTGGTTTTCTATTTTCATGACTAAACACATGTAGGTATAGATCAATTCCTCTGTTTGACACTTTAATTTTTAGCCGTGGCTAATTTGATAATGGCATGTATTGTAGGTAAGCTTTGTGCAAAAAAATAAGGTTCTCCGGTACCCCGATTTCTAATGGGGTCTTTCAGTAACGACCCTTGTACGGGTGCTCCGAATTCGTACAGAGGGTCCGCCTCGTTGCTCCCTCCCGCAGAGTGGAAGCTGGGAGCGTCGGGGCTGGTGCAGTGGAGCGCGTCGGGGCCGTCGTGGGCGGACGCCGCGGGCCCGGGGGGGCTGTGGCTGGCGCTGGCGACCCTGGCTGTGGTGGCTCTGGGCCTCGGCGGCCTGATGGTCTGCTACCACCCTCCTGCCGCCGCGAGGGCCGCGCGTTTTGCGCCTGACACGTGCGTACTTCTGATGTTCTCGTTCTTTGCGATGTCTCCCATCATCCTTGTAACAATGTGGGCAATATGGCTGTGCGTCTCGTGATGTGCGCGAGCGATCATCGGCCTGGCTCACAGACCACATTCCTATATCCGACTTCTGAATTTTAGGAATCCTCCGTTTAATTTCACGCACAGGTTATACCTCACTGGGGTTTTCGCCTTAGGAAGAATGTCTTGGTAGTTGGAGGATTTCACATGTTTGATCCTTTGATCTGTCTATGTCGCCTGATTGATAAGCATTGAAAATGAGGACTTTTTTTATTTGGATCCTTTGTTATTTATTTATACATAAAAAGCTAATGATGAATATGTTGATCTGGTGTTGTGATTTTTAATAAAGTCATTATCAAGATAAATTAATTTTTCAAGTTATAATTGACAGATTGCCAATACGTTAAAATTGAACAATGTAAAAATAATGGGAGGAATCATAAGAATATTCAGTTTAATTAGGAATAACTTATTTATAGTAATAATATAATATAAATGGACATTTGTATTTCAGATCTCTCTCTGGTTTCGCTCGTTTTAATAACCGATCACGCGAAGGAAGCTTGGCGCTCGGCATTTCCCAATTCTCGCTCGATAAGGCTTTTGATAATCCGATGTATGCCACCATGGTAAGTAGTGTAGTGCAATACGAATGATATAATTTATTTAAAGCTCCTTAAGTATTCATGATAACCTCGCTTATTTGTAGGAAAAACAGAAAGAAGAAGAATACGAGGTTGAACAACGTGATATCACAGAGATGAAGAAGAAGCTAGGAGAGCATTCTGAAACAATGTTTGAGCATTAATATAGTAAAACATTCTGAATACCCACACCTCTAAATAAAGAAAAGATTATGAAATTAGAAATCAATTTATTTATTTCAAAGAATGACAGACTGACCGCATCATACACAAAATATTAAAACATTGTTTACGTTAGATAGTAATTATGACTGATTAAATAGGAAACACTTAAACACAATTAAAACAAAAATAAAAGGTAACACTTAAGTGATTATTTTGATTTTCATTACGAAAACATTTAAAAAAAATTGCCACACAAAGTTTTCTTGTTTTTTGTTCATTTGATAAAGAATGAGTGAAAGTAAGTTAAAAAAAAAAAGAAAAGATTTCCTAACACACGATTTACAAAGTGAATCAATAGTGCCGTATGGCATTTTCAAAAAAGATTTTCTTTATTTGATTCAGATACTTTGGCTTGAGATAGTCCTGACTTGTTTTGCTCTGATAGGTCAGCTTATTACGCATGAAAAGTTCTTACATATCAAACAAATTTTTTTGTGGTAAAGTAAATAAAAATGTAAATATTTGAAGTGTCACTCATCTTACTTAAATAATTGTCATTGGACTCAAAGTTTATATAGGATGTGAGTCAAGGTTCAGGAGATATTGCGGGAAGGAGGAGGATTAAAAGGGATCATTGTGATATTGTCACCACCATGGGGGGGGTCATTAGCAGTTGCAGATGTGGGTAAGGAAGCAGCTACGGACACGGCCACAGATACAGCATCTGAACTCTGGGGTCGCTGTGCTGCCAGGCATTCTGCCATTGCTCTCACCAAATTATGCACCAATTCCGGTCCATATTCTCCGTCCCCTATAATAAAATCATAAATTACATGACCCTAGAATGAAGGCTTCAGAAAAAAATTGAACCTTTATCTATCCACTTGTGGTCTCCTGACTCACCAAGTAGTTTGCGACATAGCTCAGCTTGGGGCAGTGGCCAGGCTGCGGCTTGTGGCACCACCTCCAGCAGGGCGGCAACGGCAAAGTCCACTGCCCCTTCGTCTACCACTGTGCCTACTGAAGCTTCTAGTAAACCACGTAGCGTAGCTTCCACAGCACCTTGTCCTTGTCCTTGTGCTTGGGACTGACTTGCTACTGGTCCATGGGCTCCCCTTCCCCACCCTCGTCCTCGTTTTGGCACTTCCCCCAGCACAACCTGCAAACATGGTACAAGTCTTTTCAGGTATTTTGAATTTGATATATGTGTGTTTATCTCAAAAAGAGGCTGTGAATTTAATAATGTGATGCAAGATGCAGTTGTTCAGCCATAAACATATAAAATAATACTGGAATAGTTTATTTGATAGAATAGATTGTTCGAAAACATTGTCAATATAAATAGCATTAATGTAAAGATGCATATATACTGACACTTAATCGTGTCATCCGGCTAAGGGAATGGGCCAGCTCCTGACGTGGAGCCACTCCAGCTTCTTTCATGCCGATTTTCTTCATCACTCGGTCAGCAGCCTCTGTTGAGTCTATCTTTCTGTGGAATAGTAATATTCAAAAGGTTTCAAGTTGATGTACTCATTAAATGAAAATATCCCACAGATTACTTCTGCCAAAGAACTTACCCAGTAATGAGAAGAGGAAGGACTCGAACAATCTCATTAAGGGAAGCAGCATCGGCTGCGGCATCCAAGGTCAAACCAGCATTTCTCAAGCTCTGAGCCAATTTAGCTGCTATAGAGCTGAAAATTAAGATTGATGTATCATATTTAATTTCAAACAATGGCAAAATCCAAGGATTCCTATTATAAATATTTGGAGTTATCTACCCGTCTGGAAAGCGTGTATTTTAGATTAGATCTAACTATATTGTAATATTATCATTTGAGACCTGTCAGGTGTGGGCAGTCGTGAGGTTGTGCGAGGAGTAGCGGAGCGAGGATCAGGAGTGAAGGCAGGAGGAGGGCCGCCGCCAGTTCCCGGTCCGATGCGCAGCTTCTGGACTTCACTGCGTAGCTCCTGGAAAGTAAAAACTTATTTTACAGTTTTACAATTTATTAAAACATAAAAAGGTCGATAAGCTAACAAGATAATAGTGCACAGTCTGACCTCTATCTGTTGGTTCTGTTTTTGTCGCAGTCGCTTGAGTCTTACAAGGTCAGTTCGGTACTCAGCCTCAGTGCGTCCTCCTGCCCATAGGGCCATTGTCTCTTTAGCCTCTCCTCGCTATGTAACAATATAATGTGCACTTATATTATAACAAAAATGTTTGGTATTCAGAAAATTTTGCCAAAAAATTTTTGACTGTGTCTGTAGTCAAGCAGCCTAAGATTTAAATTTGTATTTATGAATGAATGAATTAATTAGTCGTCTGCTTGTAGTTAATTTATATTAAATGTTTTAAAAATATTAAAATTGTTCAATTTACATTCAAGCGAGTCATGTTTAAATGCAATATTTTATTATCAAAATTGGTTTATATTCTAATTTAATATTTCAAAAGAATATTCAATAAATAGCTAAGAACTTAAGAAAGTATAAAAACTCATTAGTATACTTTTGTATTATAGACTTCAGCCTCCAAAGTGGCAGCAACCCGGAGCTTCTCTGTATGTTCATGCAAAAGGGCACAATACTGGCGCTCCAGAACGGGTATGCGGGCTGCCCAGTGAGAAGCCTGCTCCAGCATGTCGACTGTCAGTCCCCCGGATGCAGCTCGTTTGAAGGATTGCCCCATATCACTTAGCACGGCGTCAAGTAACTGTGCTGCAGCTCTCTCTCCTCCTTTTCCTGCCTTTGCTAGCTTGGCCATTCCTGCCCTTGAGCATGCTGCCTGTAGATCTGCCACACGACCTGACATGTACTCGCTGTCTGCAGCCATCCGCTTGAGGTGCTGCTTGTTGATGCTGTAGATCATATTAAATAAAATTGTGCATTCACTTATTGATAAGCAATGATGAAAATGTTATTTAATTTATTAAATAATTATTGCACGACTCTATAATTCTTTAGTAATCAGTAAATGTAGTGTATTTTAATTAGAATTAAATATAAATATTTAATATTACTAAACAATTGAAACAGTCATTATTTTTCACTCACAGGTGTCTCTTTTTTTGCTCCTCGGCTTCATGGATGAGTTCGTTTATACGAGAGCGTAAAGAAAACACAGCAGGAGCTGGAAACACGAGAGCCACACCCTTCTCTTTGCATAGCATATTTAGAGCTTCTGCTCCACACTGGTCAGCTTGTAGAACAACAAGTGCATCTATATCATTGAGCTTTGTCTGCTTCTCAAACTAAAATATTAAAATAAATATAATTTCATATTTGTGAGTACTTTCAGTCATTGATCTATTTTAGATAATCAATTTCTCACAATGACTTCTCTTAAAATTTGCTGCTTCTCTTGAAGATCAATAACCAGCAATTTTGCTTCCTTTTGGCAGTTTTCAATTTCTCTCTTTGCAGCTTCTACTTGTTTCTCTTGCTCCTTTACATCGTTTTCTATACCATATCTGATATAAATAAAAATAATGATTTAATAGAGGGCATGAAACTAACAGGATATATAGCATTAATATGATTTTGATATTATGGTAGAAAAAAAGTTCAGGTCCATTACAAAAATATGTTGTAAAAAAAAAAACTAAAATCTTAAGGTGATGTCCTAGAAGAGTCTGGTAAGATGAAGAGAGAGCCAGTGTAGAATAGGTAAGTGTAAGTAATGACTTTATCTCTCGAAGCAGTAGAGTCTCCTCCCAGAGTTGCGGGTCGAGACCTGGTGGACAAGCAGTGGAATCTAAACGGACGCGAGTGGCTCCGGCCTCCTCGCTACCTTCTTCCTCACTTTCCTCCTCCTCTTCTTCCTCCTCCGAAGAACTACTCTCAGTTGATTCTGTTAAGAAAAATATTTAATTCTAATATATTTTTTAAAATATATTATATATATAAATAAGGATCTTCGTGTTTTCTCAAAAATATTAAAGTATTGAAATTTTATGAACAATCAATTGAAAATGAGCAATATTGAGGTATGATTAAAGTTAGCTACCATCATCAAGCTTAGGTGGTTTATGCTTTTTCCGATAGACACGGTGCAAGAAGGTATCGAAGCGTGTGTTTGCTGCGAGGCGGCGCTGCTGCACCTCAAGCTGGCGACATCGTTCTTGCAGCGCTAGCACTTCCTGCCGGGCTGCATCTGTTGCCTTTTGGAGTGCCCGCACACGATCATTTTTCTCTCTCACCTACATGTTATGCATGTCAAAAATTAAAAAAAGAAATCTGCTGTCTTGGATGTAAATTTAGAAATAATTCAAGATTACTTTTAGAGATATTGAATAGCTTATTAGTGCGCTTGTTTGCCGATTGCAGGGTCCTAAATTCTTATCTAAGCAATCCTCCCAGATGTAGGATCACTTTGATTTTTCCGTATCCAATAAGGCAAGCCGGTAAGAGAAAAATGTAAAAGAGAGAGCCCGCAGCTTTGTTTTGGCATGGTCCTGGGGTTTTTTAATTGAGAGTATTGACTGTTACCACATTATTATTCTATTTATTATACTTTTGATTTACGAACAAGTGCTTGTTGAGATTGTACATTATCGGCAAGGGTGGTCTCTCTTGAGTAAAAGCTATCAAGAACTTGGTGCTCTTGGGTGAGACGCAGCAGGTGCAGACGTAAGTATTGGGAGCGTAGCATCACGCGTGAGCGAGTACGTCCTAGATCTTGCAAATCTTGTTCCCACTCCCGCACTGATGCGTTCATTTCCGACAACATATCTGAGTGTTTCATCATTAGGCTGAAAGTAAGGAAGTCGATAAGCTTTCTGTCAAATCTCATATTGTCAGAAAACTATATTTAAAAACATAAAAAATGATGTAATAATACATCATTTGTTATTGAGATGACATGATTTGTTGGTGTGTATAAATAAATAAATTTTGTGTACAAAATTCGATGTAAGTATATTTAGAATTTAAATTATTAACCTGATAGTGCGTACTTCCTTCATTTCTCGTTCCCAGGGAGTGGTGAATTTGAACTGATCAGGATCTTTTTTCACCTTCTCCCAAAAGTTTTCTCTCACATCTTTAATATGATGAAGCAAATGATCTATTTTGTAATTTTGATTTGAAACCAACCAATAATTATTTGTATTTAAGTAAAAGATGGTTGATGATACCTTTAAATTGATTAGTCTCTCTTATTATGGGCCGTTCGGAGAAGGAGAGGCGCTTGGCATCAGCTTGAATAGTGAACTGCTTCCGGCGACTGATTTGCCTGTTGAAATTTTCTTCATCTTCTTTAACCTATAAATGTATCAAATAGTAATATTTTTGTGTATATGGTTTTTTTTTGTAAAATTTTGGTACATCATTTGTTGAATTTTTATTGTAGGTAGAATATTATTTTTACACAAATACCTCAAGTTCTCGTTCTGGATATTCAATAACTGGATTTATGGTGATACGATGAACGTGGGTGGAGTGCGGCAGAACTGCCTTGAGCTCTTCTTCAATATCTGTCACTCTCTCTATCAGGTGGGCAAAGTGTTCTGCTAAGGCTGACTTCCTAGCTCTCAGTTTCAAGAGAGACTTATTAAATTCATGTTGTATCTCATATATCTAAGAATTTGAAATTATAAGATTTGACAGTGATAAGCATAAAAGTTTCAGACAATCTGCTAAAATGTTCTCATAAAGTTAACGGTAGTGCTCACAGTGTGTGAGTTTTCAAAGATTTATTCTCATGTGTGACATATAGCAGAATGCAAGATTGTAAACTATAATAGATATATCAGTACGATGGTAGTACTGGACATTATACAAACATCTATTGTATATTGAACATGACCCTCTCAAATCGCAACATATGATGCGTATACTATGGCTGATCTGTAAACTAATGTCATGATCACATTCATTGGTAACCCGTTGAATGCATGATGCTTACTTCATAATTTAAATCTTTCTCAATGAGACAACAAAAGTGTCTAAAATAATATCTGTCTTATCATCTGCATTTCTATAATAGTGGACATTTCTAATAATGGACCTCTTGTCTTGTAGTAAAGATGAGAAGCTGGGTTAGAAGCGGAGGTTGCAGAGGAGCATTCTCTTGGGGCTGACTTTTGAATTGGTAAGCTCCAATAGTGGCCTCAGCCTGACGAAGTGCCCATGCCACGCCTCCCACAGCGTCGTCTGGCTCATCCACTAACAATGCTGCATGCTCTTGTCTCTGAAGTAAGAATTAAGAAAAGTGACACAAAATTATTTTCCGAGTGAAATTATCACAATTTTTTTTACCAATGATGCTATTATTTCTTACAGACTGATTTACAAATAATACTATAAAAAGCAGTTACCTCTCTCTCTTGGGTATCAAACCGCTCGAGACGGTGGAGATAGTCCCTAAGGGCACGAGCCAGCGAGCGTGTTGGTGGTGGGTGAGGAGGAAGGGCTTGTAGAAGTGGAGCCTCTACGCCAATAATTGTTCTGCGTTCGCCCGATGAGGTAATCTCTTCCTGAATGGATCGCCTGTTGATTGGTCAAGCATCATTTTAGGTCTGATATTGATATCAATAGGTAAGACATTTGCTTTCATTATAAATATCGGCAATGATATTAAATTGCTCTATAATTACTTTGGATATGCAATACATGTGGCTATGAACATTTTGATATATAAAATATTAATATTACTTTTGTAACAAATCAGTCAAATTATTTTATTGTCGGTTTGCCTTCTTTTGCAGATATTTATAAAACTGAGCCAGCAAGAAATTTAAAGCCTTAAAAAGAGAGATTGATACTTTTTCAACGACACATGCAAAAAATAGAAAAACTAGCACTTACTGAGGAATGATAAATAAATCATTGTACCTGAGCCGCATGAAATGTGAAACATAAATGAGATACTTATAGATATAAAAAAAGAAATGATAATGAAAATTTTTAATGAATAAAAATCTCCTATACCGCGCTTTAGCGGCTTCATCCGCTATGGATTTTTTAACAGCTTCAACATCATCAAAGAACTTATCTGTCAGTTTTTTTTGCCTGATTATATTTACACCAAATCCTGGATTCCTTAAACATAAAATTCGTCAAATAATCTGGATTCGATGTTTCATTAAATTCTAGTCAATATATACACAAATATTTTAAAGAACTCCATTCCACATAAATAATACTATTTTTATAAATATTACATAGACTGTCAATATTACTCTATAGACAAGAGCCGAAAAGGAAATACATCCAGCGGCTCTACGTTCCTGCGCAACATCTTTTCAAGTCTCAAAGAAGACACGGCTAAGGGGAATGCTAGTTTTCGGTGAACAAGGTTCATCTGGTCCTCCAGATCTTGGTTGGCTCGCTCGAGCACTCTTGGATCTGCTTCCATTCGCACTTGCTGTGACAGAGGGAGACTGCGATTTCTGCAATAAGGAAATTAAACACATTTGCTTTCTATGTATATTTTCATTAATTAAATTTTATTAAAACAGAGCGATTGAATAGTCACTGTGAATTATATGGATTTATTTATTATCAAAAAGCATCCATTTATAGAGAGAGTAATAGTTTATTCATAATTAAAATAATAATGGGGGATGAGAGAAAAATGTTATTTACAAACTGAAAACTTTATATATTCATGTTAAGTAATTTAAATACGATAAGGTGGGATTACTTCTTGAGTAGTACTCGCAGCTGAATGGCTAGTTGTGCGAGACGGTCCTGTACAGCCTGCTTATGTGCAGCTGCAATTGCCAACAGCTCTCGACGCTCCCTTTCACGAGCCATTTGCTCGTGGGAATATTCCGGTGCCTCCATTCCCACTACTTCAGGCTGAATTTTCAAAAAATAAACAAAATTAATTTTCTGTTGATTATTATTAAATTATATGTCCCATAAAATATTATCACACTCACGAGATTAGGATGTGCAGTAAACAAAATTGAAGAATACTTGGGAATCAGCTCAGGGTCAAAATTGAAGTAATAAGAAAAGATATTCCCATCTCCACCGGCGGTGAAAAAATATCTGCAATGATTATCAATTAAAGATCAATGTCAGTTTCATTTTTTTTATATTCAGTATTTATGACTCACTTGTTGTCTTTGCTGAAAAACATTTGCGTAATGGCTCCATTATTACAGTCATGCATGGGCAGGGTCAGATAATCCACAATGTCTATACGAATGATAAGTTCAGGTTCGGGCCCACGTTTGCGACCTTTCTTCTTTTTGAGTTTACGTGCTCTTCGTCGCATACGTCGCACAAAATCATCCTCTGCATTCATTATCTCTGTTATCTTTGGGCGCCGGACAATGCAAATGTTGCCTTCACTCGAGCCGAGGACGAGATATTTGTCCTCCCATCTGAAAGAAGAAGCTAAGCAAATGGCCAATTTGGGAACGGATTAAGTGTGATTGGTGAGAGACTGACAGGTAAAAGTGTGAGTGAAGACCAGCAGACCAGAAGCCAGGAAGTGGCAGGAAGGCATCTATGTTTCCACCAGGGCGTAGGCGCAGCAGGCTTCCGCAGCACTCTTGGGCTGCCCACACAACCCCTTCCACTGCTTTCTCTTCCACATTCGTTGCAGGCTCATAAGATGCCCACAGTATGGTTTTTGTAGAGTAATCCCCAGCCACTGAGTACATAAAATTGAAGATTAATCATTTTCTCATACATCAAGGTGAGAGGTAATGTTTATTTTATAGTTGATACCAATTTCAATCTCAGGTGGAAAAATGTCATCGTCGTCTACTTCATCATCCGAGGAGCTCAGTAGTGCATCCGTTTTTTCATCTACCTCATCTGGAGGCTCCATTCGTAATCTAGAAAACCATTTATTTAAAAATACTCATATTTAAGTAAAATATTTTCCATATATAAAAATTAACATTTCAAAAATATATTGTTTTAAGCTATTAATTTATGAAATCAAACAAAATCTTGTAGCTCAAACCGATTGAAAAACTTTTTTGATTTTTCAAACTATTTTCATGTGAATACACATTATGTAATCATAATTGATTTATCTTACTCCAAGTCCCTGAGAATGCTTATCTTGACCGAAACAAAATTCTGAATATAAGTAGTGATTTCTTCAAATACTGGAGGTGTGTCTATGTGAGGCAGCTCGGCTTCCATGATAAGTCCTTTCGCCCCAGACAGCAGTACTATTAATTCCTGTAAAGCCACAAAGTCACATTGCATGACATAATAACTTAGAGTGAGCAGTTCTTGTTTGTATGCAAAAATATATATTCAGAAATTTTGAAAATGTGTATAACTTTTTAGGGGAACTTTCCTTACTGTGATTATTTAATCTAATTATTTTAGTACTATTCTGTGTATTTTTTTCAGTCTACATATAGCTGCTAAATTCAGACCTGTCCAGGCTTCCAACAGATGTAGTGGATTGGCTGAGGTGTGGGGATGTAGGCCATGGGTACAAGATTCAGGTGGGGTTCGGTTTGTACTTTGTATAAAAATAAAGTGGAATCCAATGACCCTGTGAGTAGGAGGGATCCCCCAGGAGCTATACTGATGACAATCACGGGTTCCGCGTGAGGCTTAAGTGTCTATTAAGGAAACGGACTTAGACATTTCAATTTTTTTATCACATAAATTATTTATTTTGTTATTCAAATGTCAGTGATTAGGGATTAATACAAGGAAAAAAAAATTAGCTACCTGGATGCATAAAGTACAGCTGTCATCTTCAATTAATTTTTGAAAATGTTCAAGAGGCGCTGTGTCAAGAAATATGACACGCATGGTGCCATCGTTGTACCCTATCAGCACTGTACAACCGGTGCTATCAACCTAGTGAAAACAAACAATTAAGATAACTTGTCCACTCAGAAGTGTCGAAACTCATCTCTTGCCTACCTCATCGGGTAAATAGAGCATGGAAGAGGCTGGGCCGCGAGAGGGCGCAGCGACCATAAGAGGTCCACGTGGAGATCCGTGAAGTAACAACGAACCATCACAGCCCAGTGACAGCAGCAGCGGGGAAGAGCGTAATGCTGCCAACCCCACTACGGCTCCACCATGAGTGCGCACAAGGCGTTGCGCATTTTTTCCTGTCAGTTCTTCTGCTGAACCTGCCCCTTCCTCTGTGCCCAAGTTTAGAGACCAGATGGCACCTGTGGCATCCTTAAATAAATACATTGCTATTTTTTATGAGATTACTGATTGATTGACTGAATTAATTATGCCGTTTCTGCGATACCGGTTTATTACCATAATCAATGAATTAAACCTGAAATTACCTGAGCAAACCATTCTTGATCTCTTCGACGGGAGATGCTCATGAATTGAGCCCCACTCACATATACTTCAGACACTGGGTTTAGTTCCATGACAGGATCATTTTCTGGGGGGTCGAACTGTTCCACTGTCTCCCAAAACCATACGCAGATGTGTCCATCTAGTCCCACACTTGTCACCTAGAAAATGATGAGAGCAATGTTTAAGTGACTTGAGAAGTGATCGCAATATATGACATTAATTATTTCGCTTCACCTCAGCAGTTTCGGCGTAACGTAGGAATTGTGTGATAGCACCTTGGTGACATGGTCGGCGACCTTTCCGGCAAACTTCCATCTTGACTAATCCATTTTCCCATACCAAAATATTGCCCCATGAGCAGCCAGATATAACCTACCCATTTTAAATGATAAAAAAGAGGACATTGTAATATGATTGTAAATTAAGTTGGTTTTGCTTTTGAATTAATGTGAAAAAACCTTTTCATCGGGCATCGGCCAAACACCCAAAATGTCACAAATTTCTGTTTTTCCAAATCTCCCCAATTCTCCTATCAATTTGAGACCTGTGAATGTTGGAGCCATTTTCCAAAATTTTATGTGTGCCATCCCTGTAAATTGTTATCAAATAAACACATTATAATATTTTTTAGTTGAGGAATTAATTAATTAATGAATTAATGAGGAACAAGTTGAGGAATTATTTTTACCGCTGGTGGTCAGTTGACCTGGTATGTAGGGAGAGAATTGGACATTGTTGACATTAAAAGTAAAAGCATTAGTTCTTAGTACAATGCGGTGACGACGCCAATCAAAAATAGTTAGACTATAATCAGGAGCGCCTCCAATCGATGCTATTAAATTTCCATCTGGACTAAAATGGTATAAATTGTAATATAATATAAAGTGAAAAGACAATTTATTTGTGAATATGTATACAATAAGATATAGTGAGAAATTTGGAAACAAAATACCTGTAGTCTATTTTGGCAAAAGAGCGCACAGTACCATCTCTTAGCACAGCTTGCATTTTCATGGATGGCCACTCGTAGATAATGATAATGGGAGTCACCCATTCGAAACCGCCTTCAGCAATAGCTATGTGACTCAGTTCTGGGTGTGGATTTTTCTGTAATTCATAATGAATTTCATATTAAAAAGTTGTCGATTAAAATAAATGTAATAAAACAAGTAGTTTAAAATGACCGCTATGTGGCCGACAGTTCCTCCAGTTGTGCTTCTGCGAAAAGTAACTTCATTAGTGATAACATTATAGAATGTGACTATGGAGCCGGCACACCAGGCCACAACGTTCTCATCACACGCACACAGATTATAGTACCGTTGGCAATCATAGCTAAAAGAATGTCTGAAATTGGGCTAAGAAAAATAAGAGATATGTATGATAATGGTAATTTTATTGTATTTACTTTTGATGATAAGAAACATTATATATGAAATATTAGAATACAAAATAAAAGGATACATAAACTCAAATATATCCAAGGGAATTGTTCCATTTTTGCTGCGCACAGCTGTAGAGAAGAATTCTTTGGAGTTATATTCTGTGAGTACAGATATCTTGTCTTCTTCATCTGAAGAATCGATATAGACTGGTTGCTCCTCTATTACTTGAAGATCCTCTTTAACTTTCTCAATATCTTCATCGGCCATTTTTGGGTGTATTCAGATTAATCAATTTCTTTTGTTCATACAAAGCTACCAATCTAAACCATTTTATAAGATATTCCCTACGTACAACTTACTTTAAAAAAGTATTGTAAAATATATGTGCCAGCTTAAAATAGATTTGACTATGTTTCTGAATCGCTCAAACACATGAAAATTGTTTTTACCATGACAACTACGAAATGTAATTTTAAATAATGTTATGATTGCTTGTTAGTTATTAATTTGAATAACTAGTTGATATAATCCAAGCAAGCATTTAATTTATTTTTTTAAATTTTAATGACCACCATTTATAGATTTATTTGAGCTAGTGCAAATAAATATAAAATATTGATTAAATATAAATATGCATATAAACAAGCATTATATTTTATTTAAAATTGTAAAAGTTAAGTTAGGTTAGGTAATTGCTAGGATAAAGGCTGTAAACAAATAAAAGAGATACCGCTAGAGCTGGATGATCGCCTTTATAAATTATATTTTAAAAGCTGGCGAAACCTGTCACCAATAAAATAAAACATGTGGAAAAATCACAAAATTATTTAATTTAAAATATAAATATTTAATTTATAAACAAAAAAACATTAAAAATTTATAAAAACGCCCTTCCACGTTAAGCAATTTTGTCGGTGCGGGTGGCAACACTGGCGCGGTTGGCAGCCATGCTGCGGGTGGCAACACTGGTGCGTTGTTGATAGTCCCGAGGGCGCGAAAGCGCGTTGTTTTGCGTTTCCAGCCGGTGTTGGTGTGACGTTTCAAACATTTTTCATTTTACCAATCACCTATTTTCCATTACACCTAAATCGGAAACAAGGAATACAACGTTTCTGTTACATACTAAAGTCATAAAATTTACACTATATTGTGATTTTGTTGCAACCGTTTTACGTAATCTATAAATATGTCAGGTCGCGGAGCAGGAGGTTAGTTTTTGTCAAAACGCTTATTCAGTTTTACAGTATTATAGTATGTGACGTGTGATCATTTGAGGTATTGCTGTGTTATATATTAATGTTTAAATTGTTATTAGGAAAATCGAAGACGAAGGGAGGCAAGCAGAAGTCGCGCAGTAACCGTGCCGGACTTCAGTTCCCTGTGGGTAGGATTCATCGGCTGCTAAAGAAGGGAAACTACGCCGAGAGGGTAGGCGCGGGGGCCCCAGTGTATCTGGGTGCCGTTCTCGAATACTTGGTGGCCGAGGTGCTTGAGTTGGCCGGGAATGCTGCCAGAGACAACAAGAAGACCCGGTCAGTCACTCGACATCATTTTGTTTATCTAATTAATCAATTTGTAACAGTAGATGTTCTGTTAAATTATACTGAATGAGATTTCTTGACTTGGATTGGCTTCGACTACACATTAATAGTAAAAAAATCTTAACGGGTAGTAGTGTAGCATCTTTATGCCACACTACTAACAATTTTGACAGATATTATTTTAATAAATTCAGAACCTAAATTTGACTCGTTTTTTAGAATTAGTTACATGAAAAAATTACTCATCGGGTAATTAATACCCAGAATGATTTGGCAGGCCAAAATTTTTTGCCCGTCCTATTTTACATATAGTTCCTTTGTTTATGCGTAGACTTGTGTGTTTACTTATTAGGAATGGTTGGATTGGTTTCAGAAGCTATTTTTTGTTTTCGTCACCTTAAATCATGTAAATAGGTATGAAGGCTGTTTGGAATTGGAAGAAAAATACTTTCTTATCACGCTTGTACTCTAAACTTTTGCAGGATGTGCAATGATATCCGCACTAAAGATTTGTATGGCTGTATGTCATCTGAGGCTTTATTGCGTAGCCTAAGTTGTGATATATTGATAAGGCGATCTTAGTGAGAGAGAATAATTGATCATTCGAGAAATATTTAGATTATCTCTTTGGTTTTTGTAACATAGCAATTTTTAAACGGTGTGTCAAAATGATTTCAGAATTGGGCCCCGACATGTGCAGTTGGCCGTTAGAAACGACGAGGAGTTGAACAAACTTCTGACAGGTGTGACCATTGCAGAGGGAGGTGTGCTGCCCAACATCAATGCCATTCTACTGCCCAAAAAGACCAGCACCAAGGGGTCTTCATCTTCCAAGCAGCTCTCTCAGGAATATTAGTGCTTCAGCTACACCAGCGAAATAATCTAAGATACACTTTCACACAAGTAATTGCCGAATTGAACTACACGAAAATCAAATATTGAATGTTTTAACTGCAAAGGAATTAATTATTTACCATTGGTCTGTCACACTAAAAGAAATATTTATTTTAATACTATTCTGGTAGTAATTTTGATAGCTTGTTGTCTGAAAGGTCAGAAATTAGGGCATATAAAATCTGAACTAGCAGATTCCACAAATTGACCAAATCAATCTACTGTTTAAATTGATCAGTGGCAGTGCATACCCAAGAAGAATATTGTGAAGTGTATAATAAAACCGATGTACAGATAATATTTTTGTCAATCTAATTATATGAATTGTTTTCAATATTAATTCTACTTACCAAGATAATGCTGCGGTTACAGTTCGTTGAATATGTATTAATTTTGATTTAATTGAAAACTATACTGTCCCACTGGTTTAACATTGATGTTATGTTTGTGGTTACCAGTTATAAGTTATTCTTTAGTCAGTTATTATTACAATTCACTAAGACAGAACATCTCTTTAAGGTTCGGTTCTTGTGTTAATCCATTCCTATAAAAATCAGGCTACAGTCATAATACTGAATGGATCAGTTTATATTCCTAATATCACTAATAAATGTAATCATTTGTTTGTTATTGTTTACTTATTCCATTTTTGTGATCTGGTAGTGAAAGTGAAATTTTCTGACCTATCAAACTACAAGTAAAAGAAGCTGAGAATAACGAAACCACCTGCCACATTTATTAAAATTGTTACTTCAAATGCAACTATTGAACATAGAAACAGACATGAACTGCTTGATTGTAGAGTATCGTATTTTTTATGGGGCCTGCCAAAAGTATTGTCTGGTAACTCAGTTTTTCATTGCTTCACTCTGGTTCAATTTAACTCAAATTAAAAATAAATTCAAATATGCATTATGATTTTAGGTATATTTTTTCATGAACAGTCATTGAAATTTATTCACTACCATTCCATATTATTTTATTATATGATTGCAGAAAAATTATATTGCTTTTTGATTAAATTTTTTGCCAGGTGTAAATAATTTAATCATCGGGTAATATATAAATATATGCTGTGAATTGCAATTTGATTAATTCTGGTACTTAGTTTAGATATTCTGTCTTTTTATTTGCACACAGTATGTGTTAATATTTTTTTGCTGTGTATATGTTATGAATAGCACTCGGGTGACTGAGAAGGATAGAACGATTATTTTATAAGATCACCTTTATACTCTTTGGTAAAAATGGTAGAAATAAGTAATAGTGCTTTAATTTTATTTAATTTCATCGGTGTTTGTTCTCATTTTTTGTTGTATTTAATGTTTAAATTATAAAACTGTGTTGTTTTTATAGTTATAAATATGCATACATAAAATGTGCCTTCCCATTTATAGAATAGTGTTACATATTATGTCATTTCACTATTTCTTATTTAGGAGTATTATTGATTTATTCTTATGTTGTCGTATTTTATGTTTTAACATTTCTTTTCAATAAATTCTCTGTCCTTCAGTTGAACCTATTGTTTAATTTATTTTTATTTTTATAATGAGCAATACTTTTGCAGGTACACATGTCTAATTAAAAAGTTGTGTCTACTTGTTAAGCAATTTTCAGGTTCAATGCTTAGTTGAAAACAATAATAGGTAAATTAACGGAATGAATATTTTTTCCTCGTTCATTAGGATTACAAATCTTTACCGACAAAATTGAGTTAATTGACACTTGAATTTTGAGAAACAAAGTAATAGGTAATTAAGAAGTTAACAAATACAAAAGATGTAGTATTGTCTCAGGAATGCTAACAAGCAGCCACCCGCAGAGATCAGCCGTAGTACTCCTCTGCGATAGGTTACTGCATGATTATTTATTACATTATATTCATTTATATTACATTTTATGTATAAAAAAACAAGGCTTGAATTAGGTATAAAAGTATATTTAAAAAATGTGAAAATATAATAGCCTGTTTTAGGTCAGACTGCAAATTTACATATAACACAATACACACACACATATAAGCACACATACACATAGTAACTCTACATTATTATTAAAACCATTACAAAAATGACTTGTGGGCTTCCCTTCAAAAGATACACACCTCTATAGGTGTATTTACAACTTCACTCCCGCCCATCGAGGACTTGACTCTTAATTCTCACCGCGTCGGCGTTTCTTAGTTTGTACGTCTCTCGAGTTCCTCGGCTCGGGCGCGATAAGCAACGTCGAGGAGAATAATTAACAGGGCGCGGATGTCGCAAAAATCACGAAATAAAAACTGTACAATTTCATCCCCGAATATCCAATTATATTTACGCACCCTTGAGATTTGTCGTCGATTGTTAGCCCGCACAATGCACATTCCAGACAAACTCTGGGGGAAGCAAAGTGTCGATGTCGATCGGAACGGATTCTTTGAGGTTTCAGCCCCGGGTTGGCTGAGAGCCTTCACAACAGCTCTAAGTAGATCTATCGCTAAGATTTGATGAGTGTAAAGGTATACTCAGGGATTGTTTAAATAATAAATTAAAGCGATTTTTCAAAACATAAGCGTCACAGTGGCCCAGCGCGGGTCTGCTTCGACTCTGGAAATTGAGATTTGTGTCACCTCGAGCCGCGGCCGCCTCTGAGATCGCCGCGATGTTTTGTGTCGGAAGTCCTCTGATGATTGGATAGGCACGGAGGACGAGACCCTCTCCTCGTCTCCTCGCCTCCTCGCCTCCCGCCTCCTCGCCTCCTCGCCTCCTCGCCACTCACCTTTGATCTCGGCGGGAGGGAGCCGGAAGGGCGGCCGTCTCGTCCCCGGGAGCGTGAATCAGCGTTTCCTTATCTACGATGAGCGCCTTTGATTTCTAAATAATTTTAAGTATACTGAATTTGACGCGGTGATGAATTTCACAATACCCTTACCTGCAGCTTGGGCGCTGTTGCCGGCTGATCGTCGGCCGCGTCCGAGGCTTCTTCTAGCATTGTAGTAAGTAACGGGGAATGCAAACGACAAGCACGTGTACATTGTGTTCGGGCGCTCAGAGGCTGCTGGCAAGCACTATTTATATTCATAAACAATTTTTCATGAGGTATGGATGATTTGAAGCCGTGAGTGACACAATAACACAAGAAATCAGAGCGGTTCCACGTAAAATCCTTCGGAGGAGTATGGACAACTTGTCACAACGTCTACAGTAGTGTATGGACAAAAACGGACGCCATTTAACATATGTAATTTTTCGTCCGTAAGCAATGATTTTAATTTCTTTTTTTTGATTTTTGTAATGGCAGTATCCAAGTTACACATTGAAAAAATAAAATTTAAGTTTAAGTAAAAAAAATGAGTGTGTAACTGTTATTTAAAATCATCCATACCTCTCTGACTAACCTTATTACTTGAGTATAGACAAAACATCAATCTGCGGCCACAGTATCATGAATAAATATATTATTCAATAAGTGGACGTCTTTTTTATGACGTCACGCTGTGATTGTTGGCATTCGTTTGATATTGTCGATTTTGAGTTAAGTTTTTATTTCTTTCTTGGGATTTAATAAAAAGGTTATTAAATCCCAGATTCTTCATTCTCTTTTATGTTGATTTACAATAGGTTTTAGAGCTGTGCTTACAATACAGAATGTGACTATCCCGTGATCCTGGCTGCAGGTTGTGGGGTTACAACATGTGGTTTCTATATTTTCGTTATTGAATTTGTGTAGAATAGCTAAGAGAACAGCTATCTTATATTTGTATAGTCAATTCGTGATACTGAGAAATAAAAAAATTGAGATATCCCGAATGAGTCTATCAATTATTATACTAATCGGGGACTATGAGTGGACAGTTGCGATTGCTAATAACTTGTTGTGTCTCCAAAACTATGTAAAATCATATAAATAATATATTGTTATTATCTTTGAACTTAGGGCTAGTAATATATTTTAATTGAAGTTCTTTGGCTGAAGACCACGAGGCCTAGATATGAAAATTAATGATGTTTATTACGTATTTATCTGCATCAATACCAAAATGGATTCAGAAAACGCGGAGAGCGTGAATAAAAATCTGTCGATGAAGTAATAATTTTAAAGTACAAATATTTATTTTCCCTCGCGAGCGGGGCAGATCGTTACTCGGAATGGGAGTCCAGAGCTTTCTCAGTTATCTGACCTCTTCAAAGCGGGGACCCCTGTAAAATGTAAATTTGATGAATCTGTAAGCTTGTATTCGGACCTGATGGAGATTTTTTTTTTTACTCATGAAAAATTCTCTTCAAACTTACGAGGGTGATATTTGATTTTTAAGTTTATAAGCTTTTTTGGTAAACTATGCGATATAACTCAAATATGTATAGACCTAACGATTGTAAGAATGAATAGTGCTTGAAATTTTATAAAATCATTTATTTCTATATAATTAATTTTTATTTTAGGTTATTATTATGACAGTTTTGTATTGATAAAATTTATAAGTGATTTTATTTATTAATCTGTTTAATATTGCAAGTGCATTGCTTACGCGACGAGTGTGTATTATTGTGAATTTTTAAATATGTGAATATCGATGTTTTATAATTGACTTTCTCGATTGCCGAATTCACAAGTGACACCCAAACTAATATAATTATACTCACAATCGTTTTATTTTGATTCATGACAATTTTTTTGTTGATATTTTATGAGTGATTATTTGAAAAAAAATCAGCGTAATGACGTATGTTTTTTGATGTCAGGAGATTTGATATAAATTTGTTGGTCTGTAAAATGATTTAGGGTGGAAGTTAAAGTTCGTATATCGTTTTCAGTGGCCTGAAAAGCATGAGGTCAGTTGGACGGCGAAAGAGTTCGTGCAGAGGAGCCGAGAGCCGCGGGCGGTACACTTTTCTCGGCGCCAAGTCGGCGATAAATTCAATTTGCCGAGGGATGAAGTTTACATGAAAGACCCTAAGCCGAGGGAGGGGAGAGGCGGAGACAGTTTCAGCCGAATGTAGCTTCGAGGTTCAGGATCCAGAGGAGATTGCTGAAGGATTTGGATATATTTCCGCTCAAATTGGACGGCCGCGACTTCGTTGACGGTTCCTCCGGCAGATTTCGATTCGCTGTCGGGATTTAGGCAGTACAGTGATATTCGTTATTTGGAACAATTTCAGTAGAAAATACCGACTGTAAGAAGATTGGCTAAGGTAAAGTTATCAACAAAAATATATCAAAAGGGTATCAACAAAAATAACTAATAATGTCGACTGGAGAAAAATTCAATCCAGCTTAAACCACTCTGTTAAAGTAAACGACTGCAAAGTTATAAAACTGTCAGTGCGCTTCAAAATAGCATGATATAAATTATGATTTGAATAAATAATATTTTTGGGGGTTGATACACCACTGGCACTGCTACTAACTTCTGACGATGACAGGGTTCTCCGCGGTATGATTGTAATCATCGTAAGACCCAGTGGCGGGGCTCTTCGTTTTGCTCATCATCGGCTCTCAATTAGCGAAAGTCCCATGAAAAATTTAAACACTTTTGCGTTGTCGCCTTCTTCCAGACCTTCTGAACTCCAGAGCCGGAGAAATATACTCGTGTTGCAAAAATCAAACCTACCTTAAAACCAATGTAGATTTACTTATACTTATAAATTAGCAAAAAAATTACGCCACTGCAAATCGAAAAGCTGTCATACACAAAGTTAATTAAATTTGTATTCAATCAAATTTAAATTGGCATGAGCTGTGTACTGTATAAAGTAAAAGTTTTTTTATGCTCATTTTTATTGGCAACATCATTGGTGGTGATGTTGCCAAGATACAAAAATTGGATAACGATTGAAGTTCTCGCTTCGATAGGCGAAAATATTATGTCACAATATCAATTTATTGTGTCCCGGAAAGAAATCAAGGATCTTTCGTCGTTCAAGAATATTTCAATTTTTATTAATATTTATTTGGGTGTTCGATGCTTGTTTATTTAAAATCGTATTATATTTTTAGGTTTTCATGGTCATGTATATACTGACCGCTCTGGCCTGCTGTAGAGATGGCCTTGGTTGTACACGATTGTTGGCGTTCTGCGGTCGGAGCGGCGGCCGTTGAAGTTTTCCAGTTGACGTTTAGGGGGTGATTGGGATGGGGGTGGGATTGGGGGATGGTGGAGCAGGGGAGGGGTTGGTGCTGACATTGAAGTTCACTAGCGCTCGAGCGCTTTCAACTCACGTCCGCAGATTTTCTATTATAAACGATCGAAATTATTTGGCAGTTCAACATTTTTGCCATTTAATCAAACTGTTTTCTTCGCGGTTCAGATTTTAATTACAAAAACACGTTTAACAACACCGGAAAAGGGAAATCACTTAACAGAAATTATTAGAATTTATGTACAGACTATTTAAAAGTTGATTGCAATGGACTACACAATCATTTTATATTAAAATTAATAATTGCTGTTTAATTAATTTTTCACTGTGTCGAAAATGTTTATTATGAAACAATTGATAAAATTATTAAAATATTTTATTTACAACATTAATTATGATACTATTTTTTTAAAAATATTTTTTTAATAACTAAGTAAAGCATCAATATGAATATAGAGCGTGGTAGATAATTTTTTATTGACAATTTTATATTGAGCGTGCAATAAGCAAATGTTTCATTTTTAATAGATTCCCATACCAGAAAGCGTTTTTTGAAATAATAATTCAGCACTAGGTGTCTTATTTGAAAAAATAAAACGAATTTAGACATATTTGTGTAATAAAGAAAACTCAAAGTTTCAGGCAATTTTCAATTTAATAATTTCAGCCTAGGAGACTGTTGCACAGTATAGTAAATATTTTTTTAAATTTATATTGGCATTGGTTTTTTTTAATGATTTTTTTAACATCGATGGTATTTGCTTTATTCGATTATTTTCAGCATTTAGTAAATATTTGAATTAATAATATGTTAATTAGTCCAGGCGGTTCTGCCGTGTCAGTGTTTGCAGCGCGTGAGTTACGCTGATGAGAGACAGGAAGCGTCCTCCGTCTTCCGGCATATTAAAATGTCCTGCCTACTTTGTAAATTAAGAAATATCACCGCCTGTAGAAACTTATTGCACAGCGCCCGTTTGTACCAGGCGAGCAAACTTTTACAGTGTTTTTTTTTTTTTTTTTTTAAATATGACTTGCTTTATTATAATAACACTAACACTAGAGAAAACAACAAACCATTGTATGCTTTTACTATTGAATTTTTTTTTAGAAAAACTACTACCACTAAATGATAAATGATGATCATTATGACAGGTTGGTATTACATAAAAATTGCAGACAATTTTCGTCGTTAAGGGATTCTTTGTAAATAAACACAAATCATATCAATTTTTAGAAATACATGATATTTGTCTATTGTCCACACTCTCGATTCACCAGAAAGGTGGTGCTGATTAGTATCTACTATAATAATAGCCATTGTGTGTGTGTGTGTATGTTTCATTTTTCGGTTCTCTATAGAATATCTTAAAAGATACAACGCTGATTTTTTGCATGTAAGTTCAGTAAGTTTTTCCGCAGTTATGTGCCGAATTTCAAGACGATAGAAACTAATTAATATTTTCATTCATAAACTAATTAAATAAAACTATCAAATATGCTTTATTTACGAATTATATGATTCTGTTGTTCACAGCGAGAATTTCAAATTTAGAATTTTTACAAAAATAACAAAATATGATGCTTCTAAGAAATTTCCAGTTTGTCAGCTTGACACAAGTACCAATTTTATTTTTTAGTTGCGTTGGAAATTATTAATCACATCATTAATAACTTGAAATGCCTCCTAAAAAAATAACACCGTCTAAGCACAGCAAACGTAATTAAAAAAGAATAGCACTAAAGACTTCATCTAATAAAGAACAGTGCAGTGAAAGTGATTCGTTGTTTGTGACACGAAATGTGATATTTCCTAGAATGGCTTTGCTTTCGAAATTAATATCCGGTTATTCAAAATGTATGTGTACAAAATGTTCATCTAATTGTCAGCCAATTATATGTTCAAACACTATTGCATCGTTCATCGAATACGTCATTTTATGACGGGCTACATTTCTAGTTTAATATAATTTTTATAAATGCCTTAGAGACAACTTTTCCAAGCTTTCCAAATTTGCCTGTTGGATCAGTCTCCGCAGATTATATATGACAATCGCAGGCTGCGATCGCACCCAGGAGCTGCAGCCCCCGCCAATTTTTGGAAATACATGAAATAGTCCACACTCTCGTTGAACCAGAAAGGTGGTGCTGATTAGTATTTAATATAATTTTTATAAAAACCTTAGAGACAACTTTTCCAAGCTTTCCAAATTTGCCTGTTGGATCAGTCTCCGCAGGTTATATATGACAATCGCAGGCTGCGATCGCACCCCGGAGCTGCAGCCCCCGCCCTTGCGAATGCTCCTGGCATGTATTTATGCAAATCCCCGGCGCCGCAATCACCGCCCTGTCATTGTAGCCGAGCCTTTAATCTTCCAATTGCCGGACACGCACCGCCCTTGGTTTTTATTTTTAGGTAGTTTCATCCGACGGGAACAACTGTATTCGGCTGAAAAAAACAGCATTTTCAACTGAAAAAAATACGTGGCGTCTGGCTGATACACGATTTTGGGCAATGATATTTTTTCAAAAATATTAATATTAAGCTAAGTTATAGATAGTGGAATGATGTTTGTTATAATGTAATGAGGTTTGTGATTTGACTGCAACGTGCCGTAGGTCGCGATTCGTGACACGTTGCCTAATTGGCTGCCCGCGTTACACGTTACAGATAGGGGTGCCTAATTTGATGGTATCGTGTAAAAAGCCCCTAATTGCCCGCCAACATTTCAATCCCGCGACACAGACGTAAAGCATGTCGCATCGTGAATAAAGTAACAGGCGGAAAGTAATAATTAAGCGTGATGTACACGGCCTGCGCGTGCTTATCGCGCATCGCCCTCGGCCCTGGCGTGCAATTGAATTAACTCACTCGCTACCGCCATCGGTGTGACCGGGTCCCGGGCGTCACACCGGTGTGACGCGAAATTTATTTTAATTTTAATACATTTTATGTTATTCACACTCGATGATTGTGATTGATTTCTGAATAGGTTGTCATAATTACAGATTTTTTTAATTTAAAAAGTTTACACATTTTATCGGGATTTTAATAGTCGAATGAACTACACGTGGCGGATTCTAAATTATTGATATAATAATAATTTTTTTTTTACATTTTCTTGCCTCTCCTCAGAGGAGGCTGGCGACCATTTCACTGAGCATATACTCATGCTGAGCCAGTGTTCGTGGGTCCCCGGGTCCTTTTACTCCGCAGTTTTATATTGGAAGGAAAAGTCTGCGTATTGCTGCTGTCCAATAGCATTATTGTGGATTGTCTATTTTGTGGATTGAACGCCAATCAAGTGCGTATTTACTTACCTTTACAGGTAATATGATTAGGTACATTTTGCAGTGGCTCTTTAGCATAATGGATAATGTAAGCTTTGAGATGTGAGTTTGGATCTCACACAAGTCACGATGATATTTTTCGATGATATAAGTGTGAAAAAATGTGCCTAATCATATTAACATCATTATATAATCATTTTCTTACAAAGCTCTAACGTTTAGATCTGATACTCCTTCTACAGTAAGCTACAGAAATAATATTAGAAGCCCTCCCACCTCGACAAGGTACTTCCAGAGCACATCCCTTCACAATCATTCCAAGTCTACTACTACATTACTAATCCAACAGAATGGGGAGAGTGGGAAAGTTTTTTATTATTACAAATGCAGTTTTTACAGGTATTTGAAATAAGTATTCATAAGAAATAATTTTTAGAGTTGAAAATGTCTGTATGCTAGGAAAAACCACCAAAAAACTGGAGTATACCCAGCAGTGGCAGTTTTCCACAGTGAATGCCCACACCGTGGCGTGTAGGTCTACAGATCGGTAAGGCGAGACTCATTCATCGTCCTGCGGGGCTGCTGGGGGGCTCGGCCCGTCCCCAGCGATTACGGTACAGATTTGTGACTAAATATGCAAATAGGGGCTCGCCCCGTGCGCCCCCGCCCCCGCCCCCGCCCCTGCCACTCGATACTCCCGAAATGTGACACCGCGCCCACTGTGCTGCTGCTGCATAATGCAAACTGACACGTTGCTACGTATACTTTTATGGTACTGAGATATTATATGTATACTTGAAACGTAGCCTATCACAGAATAACGTATTCGATGAACGATGCAATAGTGTTTGGCTGACAATAAGATAAATATTTGCTTTCATTTTGTACTATCAGTTGGGTGAAGGTGCAAAGTTCTGTGATATATTTGGCCTTGAACTTTGAAGCAGAATGGCCCTGATTTTGCTACTAGACCTGCAATGGATGCAAAAGACATACTGTTATTGTATGATTTTATTTTTCTTTTGAAATTTCCATTGTAAATATTTTCTGGATTTGACATAATATCCTTTAAATATACTTGGAAAATAGGCCTTGCTGGTAGTTTCACTTTACCTTTGTGACAGCAATCGTTGAACTTTCCATCTGATGGTTTTTCTGCTTGAAAATGTAAAGCGTTGCAGAATAGACAGGTCACATTTATTAATCCACAATTGTGTGCAGTGATATTTTCTGGGACAGCGAGCACTATCACACGCTCCTGTGCGAGTTGTCTTATTGTTTCTTCTGTTTCTGTTTGTCTCGTTATCGATGCACGCACTCTGATCGAAGACAAACGCAGCGTTCGCTGTGCATCAGTTTCTTTTTTTCTTGAGGTCGATGCACGTACTCGAACGCTGCTCACGTTTCCTTCCAATTCATTGCCTGACATTTGTGTCACATTTCGTGTCACAAACAACGCGTCACTTTCACTGACTGTTCTTTATTTGAAAAATTCTAAATTTGAAATTCTCGCGGTGAACAACAGAATCTTATAATTCGTACATATTGAAACTCGCTAATGCATATTTTATAGTTTTATTCAATTAGTTTATGAATGAAAATATTATTCTATCGTCTTGAAATTCGTCATATAGCTGCGGAAAAACTTACTGAACTTAAATACAAAATATCTGCGTTGTATCTTTTGAGATATTCTATAGAGAACCAAAAAATGAAACATACACACATACACAATGGATATTATTATAGTAGATTTCTAGAATATCTTCATAAAAAACACAGATCCCGTTCAAGTCTTTTAGTGTTGGGCATTATCGTCTTTTATCAATATTTCTCAGCCAGGTGACGGAGCGGATCTCACTAGGTATGACAATAATCTTCAAATCCCCAGTACCTTGATTTTAAGTAAAAAATATTTTTTATAAGTGTACAATATATGTTATTAGTTTTGTGCTGTTTTCGCCATAAAACTGGTAATGTATTTTCTTGTACAGTGCAATATATGCAAATGCTCGCTGCTCGCATTTGTATACAGTTCCTTCCAAAGCACCAGCGACCGCTCTGATACAGATAAAAATTTCCCTATTTTATTCTACCATATAAATACACCCCAATATTTAATATATTTAATTAAAAATACAACAATAGAAAATATGTTAATAAATAGCATTGAATCGTGTACACAACAGGAGCTGCAGGAATATTTACCAATAATGTAAGAAATATTCTGTTTCAATATTTTTTATATAATTGTTTTAACCAAATTACTAAAAAAAACCTTAAATCATCATCTTTGACTAACCACTGAGCAATTCAACCGATTTATGAAGCTTAGAGTGGGATCTGGAATTGTATTTTTTGATTGCAGTTTTATTCGAGTCGATTTCTTAAATATGAACAGAATATTACTTTATCGCCGTTGGAAGAGTGTTTTGTTCTTGCAGCATTTGCGACTCCACTAGTTCCATTGTTGTTTGCTCCACAAATAGGCTACTGTGTCTGGAGAGCCAGGCATTTGAGAGGCTAAGCGCGGAGAGAGGCGAAACACCTGCCCAGGTGAGAGAAAATCTGCCAGCGGCGAGTGGAAGTCCCAGCGAATGGGAATAAATTGTTCCGGCCATCTCGATTACTCTATTTTATGATAATAAACAAATTTTAAACACACCTAAATATATAAAAATATTTTCGGTAAAATTTTAGTCGAACGAATTGTCATATGAATATGTGACTATATGTGAAAATCGATTTTTAAAAATGATTGATTGTATGGCTGATAATGATTGAACTTATTGGCTTGTATGGGAATATTAAAACAGAATCTATTCAATGAGTTAAAACGAGAACAAAGAAAGAAAAAGTAACCCAACCTAACCTAACCTAACCCACACACACATATGTGTGTGTGTGTGAAAATTCATTGAAAAAAAAAAAAAAAAATTATGCACACAAATAATGCATTTCCAATTTTCTACTATGGTGATATTAAAATGCTGTCTAATAAGACAGCATTTTAATATCATTTTAAAATTCTTACTAATAAGTAAGAATTTTTAATTAGCAAATAGATCAGAGTAAACCGGGAATATAATTTGAATGATTTGAATTGTAGCAGCAGTGCCTTGTTTTGTAAAATTAGATTCTCCCATCTCTGCAAACTTTCGAAGTTTTTCAACGTACGCTACTGATATTTGGGTATTTAGCGGCCGCCCACCTGACCGCCCACCTGGCCGCCCACCTGGCCGCCCACCTGGCCGCCCACCTGGCCGCCCACCTGGCCGCCCACCTGGCCGCCCAATTGGCCGCCTACCTGGCTGCCTATTCGCTCCCGCCCGGCGGTCCTTTCGTGTTATTTTGTTACTTGACTTTCAGGTCTCCGCGAGAAGTCCGCCCGACGTTGAGCGTGTTAATTAAAAGTTCCCCGCGAGCCGCCGTTCCTCCACGTGAATCTTATACAAACAACCAATTGTTCTGAAACTTGTGAGGTCCACTGGAAGCACAGTGTGCTTCTTTAATATCCAAACGGGACACTGCTGAACGAAAAGCCAAAAATATTCCAACTGTAAATCGACAATTCCTTCGAAACATGTTTTATATTGTCTCTCCAACTGGAGAGACCAAAAAAAACAAACCCAAAATCATTTAAAATGTTTTGCTGTTTTATTTGCTTAATTGTATATAAAAAAGTAACAGAGAGATTTTATATACATTCTTTCATATGATGGATAAAACTACAATCTGAGTACTGATCTTCAAGTTGGTTTTGATTTCACTATTAGCTTGCTCTGATGCTGTAGTTATAATACCCAATAAGACCAAATAGATATTAATATTTGTATAAAAAAGCACTATTACTCGATACACGGCCTAATATGTTTTTATATTACAATTTTTTTCGGGCAAAGGCATTTTGGGATATACTATGATTTTAGCGACGCCGTGTATAAAATCTCACATTGCGGTTTAACTTCATATTATTATAAGTTAGGCGGTTTCTCGGAATAAAAGCACGCGTGGAATAGTTACTGTTATTCCTGGGGTTACTTTGAATTTCAGATTTCAGCCCTCGGGGCGTTTACGGCGGAGTCAGGATAAACCACTTATATCGTAGTTATAGCCGCCTTATTCCGTGTTCTATGCATGCGAATACTTTATATGATCAAACGTACAGGGAGGTGTGACGTCACGGGGCACAAGGCCGGCTAATTCTGCAGACCGCCTCATCAGGCCTATTCACAGTCCAGGGTTGGTTCGGATGCAGGCAAAGACACCTACCCCTGAAACGTATTCAATTTACCATATTTAAAAGTACATTCATCACAAAAATATTTGTATGTACATATCACAAAATTATTACATACAAATCCATCCATATATATAAATTTATATTTATACTGTGCAAATAAATTGGTCTCTATGATTCTGGACTTTATAAAATCTCCCTATCAATGTTAAGTACACTGTATACAATAAACAGTTCTTCTTCTTATACTTACTATTTATATTACAATTTCCATGGTTATTTACAGAATAAACAAGTTCGCATTTAAATATATGGCCATCTTAGTGGAAATGGCATCTCTCATGCCGTTTTACGGACGGAGGGCTCCGCGGAGTGCGTCCTCCTCCAAGCCGTTTATTTCGCATAATCTTTTGGGTCGACGTTTATATTTACTTACAGAATTTTCATTCAGAGAGGACTCGCAATGGTAGTATAGTTTTTAAAACGCCATTTTCAGAATTATATATTTTTATAAGATTATGTAAGTACTAGATACGGGAAAAGGTTTCAGAGAAATGTCCGGAAATAATCGCAGAATGCTTGTATTCTAATGACATCATTGAATATTATTGATAGATTTTCAGCTACTTTTTATCCATTTTTGTGATATTTATATTATAATTTTAAGCTTAACAATGCTTTGTATTATGGAATACACGCCACTGTTACACTGCAGACTCTTGATATACCCGATAATGTAATTCCCCTTAAATTATTATAAATTACATAAGGTGCCTTGTTCGTTTATATACAGCAACATAAAACTCTGATTCTTACTGCTATGCGTTGTATTTGCTTAATGAATGTTTCAATTTATATTGATCGATGATGAAGCAAGGGTGCGGATAGGAACAAGGCAGGAGATATCGTGTCTCCACCGTATACATGACAGATAATATAGTATTCTGGATACTTCTACCTTTGAGGACGCTTCACTCCCACAGACAGTGGGACAAGTGTAGTGCCAGACATGTAGTCTTCAGGACCACGCACATAATCAATTCTACGTTAAACGCAAATCAATTCTACGTTCTCAAAAGAAAAAAATAAATGGAAATGTTACATGACATGGCGGTGTTTTATAAACATAAAAATAAGAAGTAAAGCGCAATGTTATCACATAAAGGTTACATTACGCATTTGTTTCTAAGACAGCGTGCATTGGGTCATTTTTATTGTCTGAACGACACATGTGTGGAACGACACACGTCTGGAACGGCACACGTCTGGAACGGCACATGTCTGGCACGACACATGTTTGGCACGACACATGTCTGGAACGACACATGTGTGGAACGACACATGTGTGGAACGACACACGTCTGGCACGACATATGTGTGGAACGACACACGTCTGGCATGACACATGTCTGGCACGACACATGTTTGGAACGACACATGTATGGAACGACACACGTCTGGAACGGCACATGTCTGGCACGACACATGTTTGGCACGACACATGTCTGGAACGACACATGTGTGGAACGACACATGTGTGGAACGACACACGTCTGGCACGACATATGTGTGGAACGACACACGTCTGGCATGACACATGTCTGGCACGACACATGTTTGGAACGACACATGTATGGAACGACACACGTCTGGAACGGCACATGTCTGGCACGACACATGTTTGGCACGGCACATGTCTGGCACGACACTCGTGTCTGAGGGCTTGAGGCGACCCTGGCTGGGCAGCCACACGCGCCCAGTCCGTCACTCAGATTTATGAGTCTCTCGACCTCGGGCCTAATCACTGTATTCTTCGTTAACTGTCCCCGTATTTCTTGAAATCACTTCCTATTTATTATACAATAAATTAGTGGAGCCATAAATCTCCCGTCGCTAATCTCAGGCTATTATCGTTTTTATTTTTAAGTATCTTGAAGCGATAGCGGCAGACTTGCCCACTGTCCACAACTTGCTCGATTGAAATCCATATTCTCCAGGTTTTGATACAAAAATTTAACTTTTACAGTAAATGCGTACAATTTTATAGCTGTTAGTATAAACGGAGTTTTTGTCGACATTGTTCGTTGTTGATTCAACCGTTTGTTGAAGTGCGTAGTTTTCACTGACTACGCTTGTTGATTTAATATATATTTTTTGTTTATCCATACAACAATCTAAAAAGCAAATAATTTCTTATGATGACATATGTTGAAAGTTGAGGTTTATCTATTTTTTCATTACATTTAGATTTTATTAGGTTTTACGTATGAAATCAAGACAGTCGTATTTGGCATATTTTTAACCAAATAATTCATCAATCATTTTACACATGTTATCATTCGGAATATATGGCGGCATTTGTAAAAAAAATTACTTTTCAAAACAGAGAAATGCCGATGTAGAGATGAAAACAATCATTACCATAACATCATAAAGAGATTATGTATTAAAAAATTCAATTTAAAAGAATACTTTTTTAAGCACAGCTCGCAGGCTTCCCCTGAAATACGCCATAGGTCCATAATTAATCTGCAGGTATTAGCCGATAGGTACAGCGTGTATTCCATTTACCCCAGCTTATTAACATTCACGAAGCACAGCTGGAATTTAATTTCAGTCCGTGTGGTGAAAAATATTTAATTTTGAAAAATCTTCGCGCGGATCGGAATGGAAAACGAAACAAGGCATTGACTTTTCAGAGGGCAAGCCGACGCTGCAGTCATCCTTTTTGCTTCGTTCAAGGGTGTTTTTCGTCTGGTTTCCTCATCAATATATCAATTGCACCCTACAATGATGCAGTGATCAGCGGAACTCTGCTTCTTTCCACAGTGTTTCTGTTGCGGTCTACAACCAACGATGCAGGGAGCGGTCGTTGGACGGTTTCGGTCTGCGAATCTGTGCATATTCTGGGGTGCGATAAATTTTGATTTAATCAGTGGACAGACCTCACACCGCCCGCTACGGCTTGTGATTTGTCGGATGTCCTCTAGAGATTACGCCATTATTTATTTGCAAAAACAATACGCGGACAAAGCATACTGCAGAACAAACGCTGTTCTAAAAATTATACACAGTGTATAGAATAATTACATTTGAGTACTTAATTCATGTCGAAATACACGTACCTAGTTTGGAATCATCCTGTATAAATGTCGTTTTTTTTTCTAGTGATATATGTAAAGACTGATCAGTAGTATTTTCAAAACGCAACAACGCCAATCAGCGCGATAGCTCACCATCATCGGGCACTCAGCGGTGTCGAATCAGTTTAAAGCCGCGGAATAATCAATTACAAGGCAGCGGCTCTCGATATTTAAATTGGCATCAAGGGGGAGGGGTTGGGAGGCTGTAGGGGGGACAACTTTATTACATTTAGGTGCCTCCTCCCCTGGCCCTCCCCGCGCCCCCTGCGGCCTGTCGTTTGACTCTCCGTCAATGGGCCGCGCTAAGTGTTTTGGATGTTTACATTTTGCGGAAGCTAAGGACCCGGATTTTCATCAGGTATTTTTTTTATGGATAAAGGTAGCGCGCCGGCATTCTTCAAAAGCTCAGATGAGGCCCACCCTTTCAGCAATCAAAGTGCGTTGATTATCGATTTTTAATACCGCCGTGAGGAAACAAGCGCGTTATTATTTTTTTCAACACAGAGAGAGAAAAAAAATCAGTAATCAAAGAGAAAATTCGTGTAAAAATACAAAAACGTTTTACTTAAAAGAATATAAATGAACATAGAAATATTATAAATTTAAAAAACGCTCATTCATTTTAAGTAAATAAGAATATATTTTAACTTAGCTCATTGCTCTACTGGAATTCAAAACCGAAAATAACGATCGGCAAGCAAGCGTGCCAACCGCTGAACCACGGAGAGCTTATAAAATTAATGCTATAGAAAGAAAAAAAAAAAAATAACTAACGTATTTTCACAATAAGAAGTTTTGTCAGGGTGCGCGATGAGGTGGTTATTCTGTTGGCAGGTACAAGGGGTGCGGATCTTTCAATTTCCTCCCTGGAGTTACCGGCAAGTTTTGATCCGCATCAAACCAAAGTTACTACACGATTGAGAAGATCGATAAATTAGTACGTTCTACTGAAAACTTTTCATATAAATTAATTTTTATTTAAAATTATTGTGTTGTATAATTAACACGTAGGTGTTGTTTCTAATGATGAGGGAGAATTACGATAACGTAGTTTCAAATATTTATTTTATGTGAAAAATATGTGAAAATAATATTTTTTAAAAATATTTAAGTTTATAATATTATAAATCACAGCTGTAATATTTACTAAATCCCACAAAAAAGAAAATTCTGAATGTTGCCACAAATAAATTTAATTTACGTATTTCCGTTTGTATTAATACAATAAGGGTATAAGCAAAGAAATCAAACACTATTGTGAAATTGTGAAGAACCTTACATGTTATTATTGTTTTGAATACTGTTATATATATATAAATGGGTAAGTATGTGCTTATTGGGTTTTCTTAATTAAATTTAGTGTATAAAAATCAAAATAAATTGCAAATTGAGTGTATCCACGTAGCAAGTCCCTCACAAGCAGCTGAGATGTTTTGGTTCTGAATATTGGTATATTGAATTATTTTCGCGTGTATATTGATTTATTTCGATTCTATTGTCGAAACTTGGACACTATGCGAAGAATTGAGGCGTTTGAAATGTGGCTGTATAGGAGAATCCGTAAGATACTTCGGGTTGAAAGAGTCTTGCACATAATGCGCAAAGAAAGTGAACTCTTGAATAATGATTAGGCACATTAGTTCATACATAGAAGATGATTTAAAGAAACTCTCAGAAAAATATCATCGTGATTTGTGTGGGATTTGAACCCACATCCCCTGGCTGACATGGCCGGTGTACTAACCCTTGTACTAACGAATCACTTCCGTTTATTGAGAATATTTAACAATCATACTCTACATATGAACCAATGTGCCCAGGCCAACCAATATTTAGTGATTTGCAAGCACTGGACTTTTTGAACAAAGTGACAAGTGAAGCGATTATAGTCTGGATATTATTTTTAAAATCTATTAATTTAGCCAAGACGCGCACCATCATAAATGTATTCACTTGTTACTATGTTCAAAAAGTCCAGTGCTTGCAAATCACTAAATATTGGTTGGCCTGGGCACATTGGTTCATATTGTAACGTGCCGGGGTTCACATTTAAACGCTTATTTATGTCAACACAAGTTATATTTATTTATCTACGTACAGAGTATTTATTTCCACATTATATATTTATATTAACATTGTTTTGAATGCAGTTAGACCGAAGCCCTATCTGACACTAATCACAAAATGGCTTCCCCCCTTGCATCTCCAACATTCGGGAGCTCGCGCGAGGCGCACTCCTCGCTTCTCCAAGACCGCGTCTCGGCGCTCCTAATCGATGGTCGCTCGATCCTTCCAGAGTCCCTTTGTTTATGGTGTTCGTTTTTCAAACTTACTGCTAGACCGTAACAATATGTAGAGTATGATTGTAAAATAATGGATGTGGTTCGTTAGTACAAGGGTTATCACACCGGCCATGTAAGCCAGAGGATGTGATAAGAAGGTATTTTTTGTGAGAGTCTTCTATGTATGAACTGATGTGCCTAATCATATTAGTAATAATGAAGTGTGTGAGAATCGAAACCGCACGTCGGAGTGCATTTCGGAGTAAGTGTAATTGTTTGGCGGGGCAGTGAGGGGAGGGGGCGGCGCGGCGGTGGTGGGGTGGGGGTGGTGGTGGTGGTGGCGGTGGGTGGTGGGGGTGGTGGTGGTGGTGGCAGGCGGCGGGCGCCAGTCCCGCGGGCCGCGCGGTAGCGAGCACACGCCCCTGGCGCACCGCGGCCGCCCGAGCGCCCCGAGCCCGCGAAGTGTTTTCAGCCCGGAAAGTTTCCCCGAGTTCGACCGACGAAACTTATTTCAGTTACATATCCCCCCCCCCCACGTGAAGCTACAGTGACAAGCAATCAGTGGTGGTAAACGCGCCTGTGTCTTCATTGATTATCGTCAATCTTGTTAATTGTAAAACTCTTGCACTGATTTGGAACGATCCATTGACGTGGTGTTTTCGCGCTGGCTGAAACCCTCGCGTTTGGGATTTTCTGCAAAGCTATGATAGGTAATTTACAGTGATCACAATTACGCTGTTTCTGATACCAGTGTCTTGTTTAATCTTGGTTAATCACTGTGAATTTGAAATAAAAATAACTCCTCGGTGAGGTTTTGAGTGTGATCATCAATCAACGGTGATGTTAGCCAATAGTGGTCAAAATCATGCGATTTCTGATACCCGCGTCTCAATCAAGCATCCAGACGACAATTAGCAATAATTTAAAATGGGTAAGCATTTTGATGAAAATATTTATTATTATAAGTAACGATTGTACGGTTTTCCTTCTTAAAACTACTTTCAAAATTTAGTTTGTTTATCTCCTGCGTCGATAAAGGATGTGCATTTTAGTGGTGTGAATTAAATGGTTGCGCGAATCCATGTGCATTTAAACCAAGTAAAAACTCAAATCTTCCGTTTAATCAATTTTTAAAATGAAAAACAAAGTTTTAAGAGTTGTATCGCAGTATTATGATTAATTTTTGTTTCGTTCATTACATTGAATTCACTTTAAATACGTTAAAATAAAGTTGATTTAATACTCAGGCTTAGCTCTGGTAAAATAAGAAAAACATCCAGCGTTGACCTAAAATGAGCTATATGCTTAATTTGCTCGGTTATCGCTTTCGTGGATCCCATCGTAGAGTAAAACGTTAAGACGAAGCTACGATAAGCAATTACCAATAGTGATTGTAATCGTGTGCTTGCCTTAAATATTCAGCAACAAATCCAATTTAAAGCCTCAGCTTATTCAAAGTAATACTGAACCTAATATCTAGCTTTAATTCAAATACTTCATGGCTCCAATAAATACTTTGGAAAAATAAATATATGTAGAAAATTCTATTTATTATTGATGGCAGTTTGTCTTATATTTGATTGGTCTTTTGTAGTTATTTTCTCGGGCGTATAATCAACAATCTAGCTTTGTTCTTAAAATAAAATCACACTTTCACCTAAAACTGATTTAAGATCTAGGCAGTTGAGGAGTATTTTTGATTGTATACAAATAATAGATTGTCTTCAGGTTGACGGTAAATGACAATAACAGATACAGGCACCTGATCACTTGACACAGTTTGTGTATTTGTCTCTTTCATACGAAACTACCTACTCATATAAAATAGTGAAGTTCATAATTGTTTTGCTTAGATTATCTAACGTCGAGCATTTTTTTAGTCATAGAATGAAAAATGCACAATTGTTTACAAAAAATGACAATTCAGATTTTGAAAGTTTAAATAATTTTAATTGTAATTATCAAGTTTTTAAATACACGGATTTTTTTTTGATATGTAACCACTGAAAAATACCATAATTCATTTAGATTTCTTCTATATCGCGAATCAGAAATTTATTTTGTCATCACACAATTGTGACGTATTCAATAGGTTTATAATCAGCGCTAGATTTAATCGATATTTTAAAGGTCAGGTATATGTTACGTGTTCGATTATAAATATCCTGTATCCTGTATTTAGTTATATTTGAACCTTCAGGGTTGATTTAGAATGGTTTCTTCGGGAGGCACTCGTCGCCCGCCGCTCGCAGAGCAAGCGATCGGCTGAACATCCTCGTGAGTCGTAATCGAAAAAACTTTTCGTAGGGGTGAGCTTATGTCGATGGTAGTCTCCGCAAGTATTTTGACTCCAACTTCGACAAAAGTAAAAGAAAAGCTATTATTTTTTCTATCTAGAAGGACAATTTCGAAGATATCACCCAGTATAACCACTCACAATAACACGAAACTCTTCAGGTCATTCTCGAGCTTAAAACAGAAATGCAGTGTTTCAGTTTTTAATGAACTCTTTTTATTAAATTTTTCATGAAATTAATAAATTTTTGTATGCTTTTTTATTTATGACTGAATAACAATAAACAAAATTTAAAACAATGATTTAAATATACTAATCTAATCTACTGTGCTTGCGTCCATAATATAGGTTTTTAAATTTACGTCAAAGCTTTGACCAAAAGTGGATTCTCTCTGTGTTTCCATAATTAATAGGATTTTTATTTTTCATATTAATCGATGGCGAAGTAAAGTTCTCACGGATCCCATAAATTAGAATATCCACCATACCTGATCGTGTGAAATTAATTACGAGAAATTCAGAGGTGGAGTTTTGTGGAAAGTTCTTCAGAGGATGTAGGTTCGCTCGTTGGAACCGATGAACCGAGAGGCGAGGCCGGAGCGGGTCACTGCGTCTCATTGAAATTCTAATCGGCCTTCTCGCGCCCTCCACCCCATCTTTTCATTACTGAGTGTATCACCGATGGACACTCGAGGAAACCACACACAGTCCCCATGATCCCATCCTAAATTGCTGATTAAAGAGCTTGGTTAAGAAGCTTTCACGATATGTACTAGCGTCTGACCGTCGTTTGATTTGAATGAATTTCAAGTTGGAGCAGGCTTTCATAGCAGGTTTATTTTCAATAAGATGCAAAGCTACTTCATTGTATAAATAAATCCAATATTTATGCCAGCAAGTACTTCATGGAATTCTGTTTTGTTATAGTAAAATAAAAAAAATATTTTCCACGTTTTTTGTTTATATTTGTGACCGATTTCGTCAACCTATCTCGTTCGTTCAACTAACGTTTCAACATGCAACATTGTTTGAAAATGCTCACGAGGTAAATTGGCGAAACCGATCACAAATAAAAACAGATAGCGTTGAAAAATCATAAAAATTATTTAGAAATTTTTGAAAATTCCAACAAGTTTTTTCTATGAAAAATAAAGTAGCTTTGAAACTTACTGATTAAACTGTTAATTACAATGAATATCTACGCATCTATAAACAGTATTGAAAATTCTATTTATTCAAAATATCATTGAAAATCAAACAATAAATCATCTGTGTTAAAAAATACAAAATTTAAATTTATATATCTTTTTGTATAAAAATAGTTTTCTACTTGTTTTTAATCGTGACATACAATATTTTTGATCGAGTTATTAAAAAGTTCATAAAAATGCTGTCAAATTTTAAACAACTCTGTACAATTTTCTGTTGCTGGAAAATATTTCAACAGAATAGCTTTTTTGAAATTAAAAAATATTGTCAAAATTTATACAACAAATGTCAAATCGTTTTAAATACGAAAAAAAAAATCGATATTTTTTCGTCGTCTCTTTTTCTATCAGTAAATATCACTTTAAAAGAGATAAAGTCAGCTTTTTTAAAGTTATGATAAAAATATACGAATCAACGAATCGTCATGACATAATAAGTAAAAAATAAAATATAATTTTTTTAAAGTTAGTATTTATTTTCTTTCTAAAAAAAGGTATTCAAATCAAAAAAACCATTATATCGATTTTAATAACAAAGAAAAAACTAGGGCACGATTTTTCTATACAGCCTCATCAGAATAAAATGTTAAAGTAATTGTTTCCTGCTGATTAAAAAAAAACGGCTTTATAATGAAATAATATGAAAAATTAACGAACAACTTTTAAGTACACCATTTTGTCTGTTTTTAATAGTAATATAAAAAAAAACAGCTCTTCCGAAAATATAAACTTAATTAAAACGCTGAAATAATACATAATGAATAAATCATTATAACATATTTAACAACAAAGAAAAATCTTGTATCCAATTTCTATAGGCCTCTTTGTCAGTACCGGCTTTTTTTTTTATTATGAACAATTGCCTGTTATAATTACAATCTAAGGCCCTTGTATTGTCGGGCAGAGCGAGATTTTTTATTTACTAATGAATAATTCAGCCGGGCTCAGTATCGGCCCAAAAACACAGGCAATCGATAAATCAGCCAACGGACAGTTAATTTTAGATAATAAATTTTCCGCCGCACTGACAATAATTATTGCGAAACTTCCGTAAAGCAAATTTCATCCTGCCCGGGTATCGCGACACAACAATATTTCACACCAACTATAACAAAAGCGCGGCTTCTTGGATTTCACGGCCAGCTGACGTTGTATTTGCTCGGAGTTATCGCGCGATGCCGAGCTTTGTTATTCGTGAAGGTGAAGCTAAAACGCGGGTATAGCAGGCTTCGCTAGAGCACTCCTGCCAACCTTAATACCGTTGCGAATGAATTTCGCATGCGCGTTCTTTTTTGATGTGTTCCAACATAGTTGCGAAATAATCATTTTAACTTGTGATAAAAAATAAGAATCGTCGTATCGGGTGGCCTACTATGGTAAAATAAAGTTTCCAAGAAACACATGTTTTTTTGAGCCTTCGTTCCTGGAAGATAGAAATAAAGATATCCCTTGTGCAGTAATGAAGGAACAGTACAATCGTTATTTAGAAAAAAATTCTGGTTTGTAGTTTGTGTTTTTACTTTTAGGTACTCATTTGCATATATTAAAAAAAAAAAACCTGTCTTCTTTGATGTATGTAACTTACTCACAGCAGTCAACTGGAATTTTAAAATAGCTTGAGGGGTTGCTTAGTTTAAAAAAATAGAAACAGAGCTTCAATGATACACATGCAATTAAAATTTAATAATTTCACTAAGGTACAGTAGATAAAAAATGAATACACAAAGCCGCCATGATAAGTAGGTGCGAACCTAATCTGTTTTTTCCTAGTTTCACTTTTTCAACAACCCCTATTTTTTTTCGAATTTTCTCATGGGGAGGCCGATGGTGTATTTGTGATCGAACACCCGACGCGGGGGACGGAGTCACCGACTGTCGTCCAACTCTCCAGTTTTTAGATCTCAACTCTCCGGAACTTCCGCTTTTTCAGAGTCCCCGCCGTAAGTGATAAATGAAAAATACACAACGCAAGTTTAGGGTCCGGGCGGGCCGGGGCGGAGGCTCTTAATTGGGTTATAATGTGCAAAGTTCCGGCGCTAAGAGCACGGCTGTGCGAACATGTGTGCCCTCGCCTTGCCCGCGTCACGCTCGCGTCATGCTCGCGTCTTGCTTGTGTTCGCCGGGACACGAGACTGTGAATTCCGGTGCTTATATATGCCTGCTTAACCCTAATTTGACAATATAACGTTTTTTCACATTTAATCTTTGTATTAAGTTAGATTAATGTCAATCAGAATGCGTTTTTATTTACCCATGCAGGTATTAGTATGTTTATGTGATTAAGCACATTTTTTCATACATTGAAAACGATTAAAGAAAACTATCAGAAAATATCATCGTGACTTGTGTGGGATTCGAACCCACATCCCCAAGCTTTCATGGCCGGTGCATTTAAATTAAATAATTATTAAATATTGATTAGCCCGAGCATATTGGTTCATATGTAGAATATGATTATTAAAAATTCTCACTAAATTGCAGTGGCTCGTTAGCATAGTTGGATAAATGCACCGGCCATGAAAGCTTGGGGATGTGGGTTCGAATCCCACACAAGTCACGATGATATTTTCTGAGAGTTTTCTTTAATCGTTTTCAATGTATGAAAAAATGTGCTTAATCACATAAATTTAATCTTTGTATTTAATGTATGGATGTTTTTGAATAAAATTTCACGTTGGCATTATCAAACAGAGTGAGATTTATATAATTTATATAATAATAAGCAATTAGGTAAACAATTGTTAGAGGGAAAGGTTGTTGGAAAGAGAGAGAATGATTGTCAGGTGGTAAGGGCTAATGTGATTTTAATGTACCTGAGAAGTGAAGATTCTATATAATTGCAAATTTTTGTGAACAAATGTTTTTATATTAATGGGGTAATTATCTAAAGTAGTGGCTTTGGGGTGTAGCAGCAGTTATCCTGTGTTGGGGTTTGTCCTGTAGTGTGTTTATCTGTAAATGATAGGTTTTTGCACAATAAATGTTTTTTTAAAGATGTGATTTAGCAATAGGGAACAATAGTGGAGACTTATTGAAAATAACCTGGTCATTAAGCAGGTGTTCCGGTGTGTTATCTTTTATGCGATTGATCTCTAAAATCTCTTGGCGATCGAGTTTTGTGCCTTTATTGTTAATATGCAAAATATTAACAATACAAACAATATTTTGCATTCTAACAATTGTTTACCTAATTGCTTGTTATTATATAAAATCTCACTCTGTTTGATAATGCCAACGTGAAAGGTTGGCGAAACCGGTTCGTAATAAAAACAAAAATGTGGAAAATCACTCAAGTATTTTATTCAAAAATATTAAAATGGAATTTCACCAAGTACTCTCTGTCAAAAATATTGAATTTCTTTAATGTATGAACTAATTATTAATGAAGAGTATACAATATGTCTATTTTTTGGATTGAACGTCAATCAGATGCGTATTTATTACCCATTACGGGTTTATTATATTATTATTAATATGATTAGGCCTGGGCACATTGGTTCATATGTAGAGTATGATTGTTAAAAATTCTCGATAAACGGAAGTGATTCATTAGTAAAAGGGTTAGTACACCGGCCATGTAAGCCAGGGGATGTGGGTTCAAATCCCACACAAATCACGATGATAGTTTTCTGAGAGTTTCTTTAAATCATCTTCTATGTATGAACTAATGTGCCTAATCATAGTAGTAATAGTATACAATATAGTAAAGGCAAGTTGTTTGAAGCGACTACAGGACATTTTTGCTGCGTTTGGCTTGCTTATTCTCTATAATTTCGCATTTTTAAAAACAAGAAAATAATAGAAAAACTAATACAGAGAAGGTTTAATATCAAAGTGTATTCTATCTCTCCGGATCCAGAGATAATTTATATATTTTCCAAGAATTCAGGAACTGGGTCTTGAGTGGTATTATTACTAATTTACAAGGTTAAATCAGGTAAGTTTGTTTGTAAATAAATTATCTTTTTTTTTGTGTAGTAACAGTTAAGGCATATGTAAAGCTTGACTCTGAGATGCAGAAACAAGGTCGGCTGTGGTGACGCGAAGACTGACAGCTTTGTTCATTAAATGCGCCGGTACAGTGGACGCTTATTAAGCCTTCAATATCAATAAAAATGGTTCGTGGAATTGAATCATAAAGCCAGTTTACGATATAGATTTTTTACGGCCGTGCACGAGAGCCATAAAGTGTATGGAGACTAATGTCCCGCGGCCGCCCGCCCGCCGCGCATTAGCGCCCTGCGCCCACCCTGCGCCCACCCTGCGCCCACCCTGCGCCCTGCCCTCGGTGAGTACTCACCCCTTACATCTCCGCCCATATCTTCACTCCCCGGAGCCCCATGCTCTCAGTACAGTTGCCGAAGCAGCGAGGATGACCTCGAAAAAAACTGTAGATCAATCGCTTCCCTGAAAGTATATTACAACAAAAAAAAAACTATTTTTATTATATACATAAAAATTCATTTTTTTCGTAATTTGACCGTTAAGGTAATAGGGTGGTTTGATTAGTCAGTAACTTTAAATGCAGCACTGTTTCCGTCAACAGCCATCTATTAATAGACTACTGTAAAATTTTGGTGAAAGCAGACAACCCCGTGAATTTTAAAAGTGAATTTCGTGTGCTGATTGAACATTATTTTTTGCGTAAAAAAAAAACCATCACCGAAACCAAGGCAATGCTTGATAAATACTATGGGGACTCTGCACCATCAATTTCAATGGTTAAGATAATAATGCTTTGTATATAGTTGGTGGAGCAGCAAATATGGACTTGATGCTTATATCAGCAAATATGGCTTTATCGCAAAAAAATGAATGCTTATTATCTATATTTATAATTTTGTTAATGAATGAGGTTAATATAAGACATTTAATATTTTTATTACGTCATTCGACAGGTAAATCTTAATCATGAATATTTCTTTTTACTGTTAGAGATAATGGTTTTAAAACAGTTGGAGCAAAAATAAAATCACTTCTATGAAGCCTATATATTTATATAAATGAAAACAGCTTCACGTCCATTTTTGAAACATTTAATGTGTTTTTACATAATATCATAATTAAATCCATATCTGAATTTAAAGCATATATCATAATCTTCGATGTTCTTTATAATATTAAGTATAAGCACAGCTTTGTAAAGCTGCCACTTTATTGATAACCTAACCTATATTTGATTTTACGCAATATATAGTAGTTTTATGATATTTTTGTGTTCATTTTATGTGCAGTTATTATGTTCTCAGTACTGGATATTCTTCATACTGTGAAACATAATATTTCTGGTACTGGCGTTAAAGAAACACTTGAAAATGTCAGCATTTTATCGTGATCCCGAATCCATACGGTTATCAACAAACATTTTTATCTAAGGGTGTCTTTTATGCGTTCATAATACTTAATTTATTTTATACGACTTATATGTACATTTTTCAGTAAAATTATTTCAATTTGTTTACATTCATTCAAACTCTCCAAAGACTTCATTTATATTGTAAAACACAAAGCTTTTATTTCAGTCGCTAAAACAGAAAATTGAACGAACTTGAAAAAGTAAACGTTTTACTGCTGCTCGGAAATTAAATATAGGTCAACATAAATAGTTAATTAAAGGTATTTAGTTATTTTTTTTAATATGATTGTTATCATAATGCTTAAATAGTTATACCATGATTAAAATCATTGAACTAGCGGTCGTTGTTGTTATAAATGCGACATTATTCAGCCTTATTTAATTTTATATTTACTACCTTTTTGGTCTCGGTGCTGAGGTCAACAATTTAAAATTCCTGAAGAAGACCCCAGTACAAAGATCGAAGCGTCAGAACTTTATAACAAAAACGCGACACAACAATACAAGTATTTATTAATTTTAATAATATTGAATTACTGATAAGTAAATTTTAAGCTCGTCAAAATAACATTATTCATCATTGTAATTTTGCCATTTTTTATTTATTATAAGTAGTTTATTCAGTTATTAACTTTTAGATTTAAATTAAAGTTGTTGCTCATTTTTAATAATTTTAAGCCTTGTTTTCTTATATATCAAACAGAAAAATCGTATGCATAATCAAACCTTGAATTTTAACGATTGGTTTGATGCATTTGTGAGTACACAATAAGATGATCGTGACTGAAAATTTATTATTATTTAAAGAGGTACAAAGATGATACTCTTCAAGAGTATCAAGACAATACGCATTTGAAGAATATATAAATAAATTCCTCTGTTTACCGAGACGTTGAATTCAGAGTGTATCCGTACAAGGTTTATTGGGTTTGTTCGATTGATTCGTACTTTGTGACCCGAAAACCTTTTGTTTTCTTTTTATCCAAATTTCCGGCGTGACAAAGCTTAAACTCTGAAAAGAAATGGGAAATATCCCTCCTTAATAATCGATTATGGAATAAAAACCAAAACAGGCTTTTAATGTTCCCCCAAAAAAAGCCAGGAATGCCCCTAATTCACGCTGAAAGCCAAACAAACAATGTTTAGTATTAAACTCGTAAACAGACTTTAAAAAATATTGTATTTTTAAATTTTTGACAAATGATATTGAATAACAAACTTCAATTTATATATTTTTTAATAATCAATGGCAGAATAGATATGGTTATTTATGCGAAAAACTTTGTTTCAAACTATTGGATTTTGTACCTCAAATTTGAAAAAAAACTACGTTAGAGTATTCATAAATGGAGAGAAATAAATTTCATCCTTATTCTGTTGATAAAAATAACATGCCAGGTTATTAAATATTTATGGGCTCTATCGCTAGAAGACATTTTTTTTAAAGACCTTACCGTTTTCTAGACAAAATAATAACTACGAAAAAAGTTTTTTTTATTTAATTTAAACATGTAGTTGATAGTCCTATATTTGAAATTACTTTTTTAGTTTCATGAAAATTTATATACATATATATATATATATATATATATATATATATATATATATATATATATATATATATATATATATATATATATATATATATATATATATATATATATATATATATATACATTCAAAGGGAATGATGAAAGTGGTGCGGTTCAAGAAGAATATATTTTAGAGACTCCGCTAATGCCCGTTCTATAACCGAGAGTCCATAAAATCTGAACAAAAAAAGCCTGTCGGTGAGACCCGCGAGAGGTTTGCGGTACCATTGTTTCCCAAATGTAGATAACCGATTACGTGACTTAAAGCGGGATGGGAGGGGACGGAGGGGATCCAGGGGGCACAGTAAGGCACGGGGATGGAATCCCCCTGCTACCCGCGGGACAAAAAAACAATATTGCTTTTCGGCCGGAATGCAAAAATAGCAGCACGTCTCTATCGAAACCTTAAATCTCTAGACTTGGCATTTAAACGAATGATATATTTCCCATGGACGAGATTTCCACCCCTCGTGGTCGGGAATACTGAAGCCATACACGCCACCCTCGGGATCATTTTTACTTCAATTACTTGTCAGATCGATACAGATGTAACTGTTACAAGTACTAATATATAGATGAATAAAATACAATTTTATACAAGAAAAATTTATAAACATATGATTATAAAAAAAAGAAGAGATAATTCAAAGAGTAAAATATTTATTACTAAGTGCAGAAGTGTTGATATTTGCATATTATATTTAAAAATATATAATACTTGTTAAATTATTGATTTTTTTAAGGTTTTGGTTCTTTACTTGTACAAGATTATCCTTGCATATAGTATATATATATATATATATATATATATATATATATATATATATATATATATATATATATTTATCTCTCCTGGGCATTTCTAAATATTTTTATATATATACGCGGAGGAAAGAGCATCAGGCTGAGCCGCCCAGATTAATGTTTGCATTCACTGGGGTATATCGTTAAGCACATCTGCTCTGATTCCGCAGGAAATTAAAAAATAAAACGAATAAAACCCGTGGGAAATTGAAAGTTCTGGTCTCTTTGTATATTAAAGAAACAAGATTAAAATTATTTCATAGCGTAATATGTAAATACTCTCCGACACTGGGTCGCGCGGCTCGAATCCAAGTTGTGGCGAATTATGGTAATCGACTGTTAACTCCACGCAGCTGACGAGACTATCACCAGAGCTTTCACTAGCAAATATACAATTATTCTCAATTCCAAAATAACCTGCTCTCTGAAAGAGGATCTCGTGTTACATCATGACTTTTATAACAAACACACGCCTACCTGAAAATTAAAAAAAAACAATGGGTTACAAGAACGAATATGAAGTTTAAATAAAACTAAAACGGAAGAGAATGAGGTTGTGCTGGAAAAAATATCAATATTATTAAGTACCTTTTTGCATTGATATTCAAGTTTATGAATATGCATTGAGCTAAACATACTAATAATTTATTCTAGAAACATTCTACTGCAGCACCGTACAGCCGATTTCTATCTTTAATGAGAAAACTGTGAGCGTGTACTTCAAGAGTAATAAAGCAAATGAGGTAATATCTATTTCAGTAATTATAAAATGCTGTTTTGCTAGAACTCCTGAAACTAAATATATTTGAATCTAAATCAAAACTTTTAAGAATTTCATTAAATTTATTAGTATGTTTACATAATGTAATGTATATATTATAATGAAAACATGAGTCTTTTGAAGATTGTATCACATTTTCATGCACCGCCGTACAAGACAGGTACTTTGCTGCATTTCTTTATAAATATCAATGTAGTTATACTACTTAAAGCAATAAAAGTCGAATCCATGACCAGTTATTTTAATACTAGGTTCATAAACATGCATTTTTTTTTAATGTTACGATTCCATTGTTACTGACAGTTGTTAAAAACAAATTAAAGTTTATAGTCTGATGTCACATAACAATTTACTTATAGTACAATTAAAATTCCTGTATTTTATTATAAACTTCTTTTCATTTTAACTGAGCGATGTCGGTGTTCAGATGAAAGCATTCATTACCATAATATTCACAGCTGGAAATATATTCGCAGAAATTAATTTAAATCTACACCTCGTCTGCAAAATGAATTACATATAGAGAGATGCAACATGAAATAATTTTAAAATAATTAAAAGTCATTTTAATTAATAAGTAATTCATATCGTTTCTTTATTATATTGAAAATATTGCAATTTCAGAAATGTTTCTGGTATACAGCAAAACGTTCAGAAAAATAAAGATCTGTTTTACAAAAAATGAATTTATCAGTTTTATCTAAGTATTAAATTATTATTTGGTTTTTGATAAGTCTTTTGTTGTACGATGTGATTTTTGATTATTTATAATTTTATGTATAGTTATGTGTATTATACCTATAAAGTGTGGCTGTTTGTGTCCTTGTTTACTATTCTGAAAGTTTTATGCTAAGCTCGGTGAATATTCATAATGTTTAAGAAGTGGCCATGTACTTGCTAGATGGTTAAAATCAACCAATATAAAACATAACTCAAAAATTTGTGGTTTTTTTTTATTTTAGAATCACAGCCATATTAAATTGTCAATATTTGATAAAATATAAATATTGTTTATTTGGCTTACGCCCACGTTTTAAAAGTGGTTAGATACACGAAGCAAAATTAATAAAACGCAATTTTTCGGATGGTAAATCAATAGTTTAAATTTAACCACTGTTCAATATAATAGGTTTTTTGGAGCGAGATAAGTAAAAATGTATTTTTTTGTTATTTGTGGCAAAAAAATATTGTTAGCTAAAACGAAAAACGTATATATTTTTAAAAGTGTGTTGTAGGCTTCATTTTCAGTCGGTACCATGGCTTTTAAAACACGACACAGGAGGGCAAGTTGATAGCGGCCCAATAATAAATTTTGTCTTATAGTAAATATTTGATTTTGTACTGCTGGTGAGATCGCAGAGAAATAGAGCTAAAAAAACGCACACGTGTGGAAAAAACCCACACCCAACCTCTTTTCTCTCACCTAACCCAACCTAACCCACGCCCATCCCAACCTAACCTACCTTGAACATGCGCCGAACATTCAATTACTTTTGAACGCACGAATATCGAGACTCCATTATGGACACATAAACTGTGAAAAATCACCCCCGAATCGAAGCAGAGAACATTCCGTTATGGTTACGAATTAACTTTTTTATTAATAGAAACACCCAGAGAATAAAAGAAAATAACGTACAAGGGTTGAAACTCTCGCAAATAAAAATTCATTTCTTCCGTTTCCGATGTCGATTTGAAAATATGATACTGAATCTCTGAGTGGTGCGCTGAAATTAGTTTTATCAAAAAATTTCTGAAAATAAATATAATACAATTAGGACGCGCCTTAAAAAACTAGTGATTGATAACTGATGATTCAATTAATAAACATTAAGTGTCATTTAAAGTTTTTAAATGATAAAAAATATTTTTTTTGAGAGTCAAAAATATTAAAATTAACATCATCAGTGAGTATTTCATAGTTGACCGATTAGGCTGTCGTGTTTTTTAAATGTGGTCAAAAAAGTTTCTGATGACATTGTTTTTTTTTAAATCTAAGGTTACAAATTTCTATCTCTTGAAATAAATCTAAAAGCCTGATTTATACTATCTCTTAATTGACGGTCTTAATCGATGTTTTTTGCGTCTACTTTTCGAGCATTGTGCTTACGTAAACGTAACAAAATAAATTTACGTTATTTGCAAGGTATGTGCGGAAATTTCGAAAACTCGTTGATTTTGAACATTGATGAGTACACTTGTAAGTTTCAGGTTGAAATAATTTTCACTGAAAGCGATTCTGAAATGTCAGGCGGGTGGTGAGGCCCAGGAAGGGGAGGGAGAAGGCGGCAAGGCGAGTCCGCGGAAACTGCTTACAAGGTACGATCATTGGTATTTAAGCTGTTAATGCTGCCGAAATGCCAACTTCGCGGGACGACAGAAGAGTAGAGCCAAATGGCGGAATGTGCACCGGGAGTGTCCGTAGGCCATGGTTCCTACCTGCTTCTGACATGAAATAACAGCGGAATATTTTAAAGTAACATTGTATATGACAAGTATGAACTAGTCACAAACGTAACTGTGCGTTATCTCCTAATTAAATTTGAAGTATTAAAAATTATTCCAGTCTGTAGTGGATGAATTTTGAATGTAAAACAACTACTGATATTAATACTCATAGTATCGTTCTGAAAAACATATTAATAGTTACTTTCAGTCTGATCTATCAGGTGAGATATGTACATATACTTTATATCTCATTTCAATACGATGTGGTTAAGCAATATTTCAAGACTGTGAAACAACAATAGATCAACATTTAAACAATATTTTGGGAGAATCGAAAACATTTGTACCTTCGCTCCATTAAATTTAGTTTTTTCGCTAAGATTTAATTTTTTTTTAATAAACAATTCAAGTCGTGTACACCGTATAGTATGTAGTACTCAATAAAGAAGTTTTTCACTGACATGCGATCTGCAATTAAATAAAATCAAACCTATAGAAATATTTAATTGTATGTCTATTTTTGGATTGAACGTAAATCAAATGCGTATTTATTACCTATTACAGGTTTATATTATTTACTAATATAATTAGGAAAAATATCATCGTGATTTGTGTCAGGCTTACATGGTCGGTGTACTGACCATTGTACTAACGAACCACATCTATTAATCACGCGTCTTGGCTAATTTAATAGATTTTAATAATAATATCCAGATTTAATTAAAAACGCATCATTTGTTACTTTGATTGCATGCAAATCACTTAATATTGGTTGGCCTGGGCACATTGGTTCATATGTAGAGTATGATTGTTAAAAAATCACGATGTGGTTCGTTAGTACAATGGTCAGTACAACGGCAAATCACGATGATATTTTTCTGAGAATTTCTTTAATAATCTTCTATGTGTGAACTAATGTGTCTAATTATATTAGTAAATATTTGATTAATAATACTCCAAGTATTGTATAGTAAAATTCGATTTTATAATTTTTAAATTTTTTACATACCCATTAGGATAAACATGTAAAAAAAGGATTATTGTTTAATGTCATTAAACTTGGTTGTTTGAAGAGTGATCGAGTCCCATAATCCCGTAAGAAAGTTAGCCCTGTTTCGAATGGGAGGCAAGGGGAGAGATTAAGCCTCGCCGCGGCGACTGTCGCGGCCGGCGAGGGGTTTCCCCGGTAATCCCTTACACGGCCGCCGTATTACATAGTCACAAAGCAATCTGGCTGATTACTTACCGCGCACAGTAGTTTGCTAACCAGATACGGGTATATCATAGCTAATTGATGCCGTAGGCTTCTTTTGATCAAAAAAAAAATGTGTCTTTTTGTTCAATAGATGCAGGTAAATCACAGTTAAAAAATAAGTCAAGAGTGATTTACTGCTCTATGCGTGCGTTTGGTTATGGCGTATTCGCGTCATATTAAAATAAATGTTATGCAACATAACTTTTTTTAAAGTCTTATATAGCTTATAGCACCATAAAACTTCTTCTGTCAATTTTTAAAGTAAAAGCTATCGCTCTCTGTTTAACGCTCTCTGTACTTTTACTGCTTATAATCACACATTTAATAAATGACACAGTAAACAAGTTTATGTGTGGCTATTTTCAATGGTGTTAAAAGTGACTTGTGTTGTCACACGAACAAGTTGTACTGAAATACGTGCATTGTGCTTCTATTCGGTTGCCACTAGCGGTGGTGCAGCCCCACAAGGGGTGGAGGCGCTACAGGATTACTGCCCTCGCGAGGGAGCCTTCTCGTGTTCATAAAATCATGTAATAACTCACAATGCTGATGGTTGAGTAACCTGAAAAGTAAACAACAATGTGGAACTGACACAATTTTTAATATATTTATATACTAATGCCAATAAAAGTTGAATTAAATTTAAAAAAAATATTATATAACACCAGCTAAAATGTTTCAGGGCATGCGTAACTTTACAAGTCATATGAATTATTTTTAGTAATATGATTAGGCAAATTAGTTTACACATAGAAGATGATTAAAGAAATTCTCAGATCGTGATTTGTGTGGGATTTGAACCCACATCCCCTGGCTTACATGGCCGGTGTACTAAACCCTTGTACTAACGAATCACAACCATTAATCGAGAATTTTTAACAATCATACTCTACATATGAACGAATGTGCCCAGGCCAACCAATAATATACCCGTAATGGATAATAAATACGCATCTGATTGACGTTCAATTTAAAAAATAGACATACGTAATTATTTTTAGATTCAACAATTATTTTTCGCATATTTACTTATGATAACATCAAAGTGATTGCTTACTTGCATATTTCACATATGGATTCCTGCTGAAAATGAACGAAGTGTACGGGTTCTTTAAAAAATACAACTGGAACAATAGATTATCAACGGTTTGTCACCACATGACTGATATAACACTAAACTAACAAGCAAGTTTAAAAAATAATAAAAAAATATTTAAAAAATTCAGTTCATGTTTTAGGGATGCTGAAGTAGCGGAAAAAAATACCGCAGCCTCTTATCGGGATTTCCGCGGCATTGGAGATAACGGCGGGGTCGTCCAGGTGGAGACGAGGCCTGCCACCCCTAATGCGCGACCGTTTTTCAATCATCGAAACCTCCCGCGAGCGTCTGGCCTGGGAGGGCGCGGAACTTTGAGGTCTGGCGCAGAAGTTCGAGGTCCGAGCCTCGGGTTTGGAAGTTTGAGGTTTGGCCCCTTGCGGCGCGGGGGAAGATTAACCCGGAGGGTTGGCCGCCGCGGCGCCGAGTGGTCGCCGCTGGGGGGATTAGTCCGCGTTTACTGCTTTTATATGAATATTCAATCCACCATTAGACAGTCGGAAGCGGTTAGGAGGTCGTAATTGAAATATCGTCTATAAATCATACCAGAAACGACGGAAAGATTGTGGCGGCGGCTATCCGAATCCGAGAGGCTTTCGGTCCTGCAGGGGTTAGATGGGACGTGCTTGTATAGGACAATATTTGTATTTAAAGCTGAACTTACGTAAGATACTAGTTTTGACCACAGCATACGTATGCAAAACGAGCTTTGATAAGTACAGATAATGTGTACTATATATGTATACGTATATACGTGATGATAATCTGATTGTCAATCTGAAATTAAAGCAGTTCCATAAAATAGAATTCCAGAGGTAAATTTTATAAATAGCCGTATGTTGATGAATGCGTTTTGTCCACTGTAAAACCGGTGTTACAGCTGATCGCTCTGAGCGGAAACGCTCTCCGAAACGGATCTGCGGCGGGAAGCCAGAACTTCCCATAAAAATAAGAAATTCTGAATAGCAACAAGGCCGGCGGATCTGGATCTCGCCCGAGGCGCTATCATTGTGTCTCCGAGGAGCGCCGCGGGGAGCGAATAAAAACAAAGTGGATCGCTCCGTCTGGCTTACGAGTCGATCCGCTCAGCTCGCTTCGATTCCAGGCGCGGCTCAAAGGATCGGCGGGGGTGACTGAGCCACAAGTGTTTCAGGACGACGCCTGAAGGACCTGCGGCACCGCAGGCCCCGGCGTCCTGCACCTGGACGGATGGCACCCGATTGATTCTAACAGAGTTGAATCAATCTGAAAAATATTTAAAATCACTTGGCTTACTACGGCAGACTTAAATAAAACACTTTTTGATGACGTGTGACCTATGATATACGATGTCAATACAAATCGTCATCGGCTAAAGTTTAGCTGATGACGATTCATAGGTTCCCAACGGGGGCGGTGGAGGGTCCAAGGGAAAATAGGGGCGTTATGTAATACCTCTATGGTATTTTTATATGGAAAAAATTGTTATAATTACAACTGATGTGTCAAAGGGGGCGTTGGAATTTTTTTTTCTTGTCAAGGGGGCGGTTGGGAACCTATTAGCTAAACTGAAATACACCCGTTTTGGATTCACTTGTCATAACGGCAATTAGACCGAAGATCTTTTGATTAAAATTCAACAGACTAACTACTAAGGCCAGCAATGATAAAAAAATATATTATAATACACATAATACAATAGTTGTGATGATTGTAGATGTATTTATCAATGAGATAACACGCTTACAGTATTGTTGCTATAAATTTATTTGTAATTTATTATAGCTGTGCGTCTTATCGTTTCGATGATGGCGATTTTCTCAGCACTGATTACCGAATAGATTTCAAAGCTTTCAATATTATCACGCCACTAAATTTTAAGCAGACAAAGCACATTATAAAACGCTCAAGTCCCGAGATTACGGTGAAAGCGAAACTTTTAATCTCCCAAAGCTACCTCAGCGAAACAACTGCAACCGAATTTGACTCTTAAACTTGTAGACGTTTCAAAAGGAAAGTTCGAGATAACCGCGAGCAAGTGAGGGAAAGAAACAAAGTGGAAGATAAATAAGTCTGCCGACACTTGAAGGGTCGGCCGGGTATCGATCCCCTCACTTAGGTCCTCCCTTATCTACTTTTGACCGATGCCAATCTCTTACGCCACCCCATACAGGTCGAGCAGCCAATGTGGGTTGACAGCCTGCGCTTATGTTGAAGCCCGTTGTGACAAATTTCTTTGTTTTCTGTTGTTGAAAGTGTTTCAATTAAGCTTCACGGATTTTATTATGATCCATATAGTTTTTTTTAATAATTTATATTTAAAAGTTGTATTGCTAATCATTTTGTTGCAAAATTACCATTTACGAACTATAATAATAAATCCTAATATATATGCAGATTTTTTTGCTTTAAAATTTTGAATATGGTGTAAAGCCTTGTGGAAAAAATGTGTTGATTGTATTACCAAGCATATAAAGGTAACTACATACATTTTTATAGAACCTCTTATAAATAGATTCACATCACTTTTTCTTTTCTAAAAATATTTGGTGGTGCTGTATAATTTTAAAAAAACTTTGTAATCCAGTAACTTTTTAAAAAAATAACTTCATAATTTCTGATTTGTAGTGCTTATAAACTATCAAAAAGCTACAAAAATAAAATGGCTTTTTCTACCATTTTTATAACTTAGAGATAAAAAAGGGAAGGCTTGGTTTTAGTTGGACCAAAAAAAACATAAAAAAGGTCGATTTGATGATTAGTACATAACAAATTAGTTTTTTTTTTTTGTTTCAAAAATATATATTTCTTCAAAAAGTTGTAAACATATTGGAAAAACTAATATACTTTCAGTACGATTTAGGAATATTTATATATTTGTAGTTCGGTAGCCATGCGATCAATGCTCGTGATCAATCGCACGAACTAAGTATTTTTTTTGATTTAGGCTAAAACAAAGACACGATTAATATTTATTTGTTCCAAAAACGAACGCTACGCAGGAAAATAAATTCTTCAACAGCGGCTGCTGAAATCTGCCAATGGATCAGATTTTTTTTTTAAGATTCAGGAGTTTAGTAGTCTATTTACCAGGCTAGGTTGACCAGGGCATGGTGCCAGAGTCCAGCTTGCAGCCTTGGCCAGAGGGCAGGTGTTCGGCGGCAGCGCGGCTATGAATACCTGAGGTAGTCTTATTGAAACCTGAATCATTGATCGGCGCTGGGGGAGGGCCATCCAGCCTACCGACCCTAACTGGACAGCGAAAGGCTGTATAACAACTTCTTTTTGCACGAAACAGATCGACCCAACGCTGAAACAATCCACAGTATAATTTTAACTTTTAAACTCCAGGTAAAAAATTACACGAAAAATGATTGACCAGTGAAAATCTTTTTGATTTTATATTATTAAATTTTAAGCACTGCCACCGCTGATACGATAAAATACTTTCAATTAATCAATAATTGTTCAACCTTGTATTTTAGATTAAGGTTTAAATTTATCTTTTAACAATCTTTCCAGATGTAAAGTTAAATGAAATTATATTGATTTTATGACTTCAAAGCTGTTTGAATGTGTTTATTGTTATTCTGTGGTTTCTGCCGCCTTTGTAACCTGTCCGTTAAGTTGACGGGCAGGGGAGGTAGGATGGGTGGCTCAACAGGCGCCCACCCTACTGATGCACCCTTCAGCGAAGTATACAAGCTGGATTTTGATAGATTTACTGTTATATTCAAAGTTATATTGAGTAAATTTTATTGTAATCGTATAAAAATCACAGAGAAGTTTATAACTGAAAAATCTTCCCGACCTGACAGTCAGCCGACTCAGCGAGTCACTCTCCCTTCAGGCCATCCAATTTCCACTGAATCCAGTTTACCTTCGCAATCCCCCCTGAACAAAACGAGATTGAATCCACGATTCGTCCCACGTATTGTGTCAAGTATTATTGTTAATTTGATAAATTTAACGCATTTGATTTTTTTTATCTGTGTGTACATGAGATAAAAAAGTAAGTTTTAGAAAATAACGAGGCGTATGGTGTATTTCTATAATAATTTCAAGAAAATATGATATTATATGAGTAGCTCACAGTTTATTAAAGCTGATGAGGTAATACGTTTGTTTTCAAAAATTATGAAACATATGATAAATTTGTGTAATGATTAACACAGAGAAAGTTATTTGTGATAAGGTATGACATTATCTCAGTACTTTCCCAACTGATGAGATGAAAATGTTAGTTTTAGAAAATAACGAAGCAAATGGTATATTTGTAAACAAACCAGTACAAGAGAGATCGTATGTGATAAAGTATGATGTTTTGTAAGTACTTCCCAGTTAATTAAAATATTTGTATGAATATCTTTTAGCAGGTTGTCAAAAGGGACGATGCAAAGGAGATGATTAAGCGTAAAAATTTTACTACCCCTTCCGAAGAATATTATAAATAACTACGAATAAACAGACCCTATTTGCAGTCTCGGGCGAGGCGAGGGTGTCGAGTTATTATAATTTTATGTTTGCAGGATCCTACACGTGTAGTGGCGACGAACGCACATCGCCAAACATCGAGGGAAACCCATAAAATATACGGATATAATAATTTATATGAATATTATTGCTATTTTACGTTCAGGTAGAGAAAGGCTCCCAGGGTTTGACGTAAAATTGATGGCGCACTTTGGTTTAATGGAGTGATTTACGCACCATTGTCGCGGCGGTTATGTACCGTCCGGCTGCTGCCAGTCACTGCCCGGCTGCTTGCTGCTGGCTGTTGCTGCGCTACTGCTGAATCCATAACCACATCATTGACTTCAGCGGTTAGCCTGCAATGTTAGATCAATATCAACATTGCTTATGAGCGCTTTAGTCTACTCCGAAGAAGCCTTTGAAAGGTGAAAGTGTTGACAAGCAAAAAACGATTATTTATGAATATTTTTTACATATAAATAATTACAAATTAAACCAGATTGTCGCGTATAAAAAGCGTGTTAAAATATTTTGCTATACGTAAGGGCGGAAACCCGTGTCCAATGTAACGGAGCGTCGGGGGCGCGGGCGACCCGGCCGAGCCAATAATTTCAGATTTTCCATTCGATAAGCCCGCACTGAATGAAGGAAGCGAAAAAAAGTTACTCGACTGAAATGTTGTTTGCTGAACCGTTTGTCATATTTTAAAATACCTCCGGAGCGAGGGTCGTTGGCTGGGGTCTCTCACCTCACTGGGCCCGCCGCACCTCCTCCCTCAAACAGAAGGTGAAACACTGGCGACTTTGCTTCAAACAACGTCATTAATCCTCTTTTGTGACCTAGTTGTTATTAAAAAATTAATGAAACGTTTACTCACATAAATATTACTAAGAACGTACTAAAACTCATAAAAATATTAAATATATCAACTCTGTGAAAAGTCGTTTTATAAATAGAATGTAAAACACATGCGACTTTTTTTGTTGTTGAGCAAATAGCTATTAAAGGTTTAATAAAACGTAAACACCAAATAATACTACTAAAAATAATAGTAATGTTATAATGAATAATTGTAACAATTTAAACAGGAAATTTTAATATAAAATAAAAAAAATGTTTTTTTATTAAAACAGCACATGAAACAATTACCATCCAGCTTATAAACGTCTTGTGTCATGCTTTTAGTGTCTGTTGTTATTCAAATTCAATAAAGCGTAAAAACCAAGGGAATAGAAAAATTCTTTTGAAATATTTTATTTAATGTTTCGATTCATATTCTTGACAGAAAGTGAAATCCACGCGACGTTACTTCGAACGATGGTTGGTTGACCTATTTTTTATTCGTTATCAATATACAAAAAATCAATGAAAATATGTCCCGTTAGTAATTTTTCTACATTAACAGTGCTCATATAGATTCCAACTTTATTAGCTAAGAATATTAAAACTAACTAACTAATCTTTCATGTAAAATACAGGTGAGACATACCAACGATAATCAGGTGAGGAAGTAGTAATTATTTCAATAAATTGTTAGGATTGGTTCCATTTATTTATTAGATTTTTGGAAAAACATCTTATTTGGAAGCTACTCTGTCAATTATAAAGCTAGTTAAAAACATTTATAAATTAGTACAATAGCAATATTTTGTTCTGTTATATTAGTATTTTAATACCGATTGCATAAATTTTTATGATTAATTATGCATCGTGGCATATATGATTTTTCACACATAATATTTTTTTAATTTAAATTCACTACTGTACTACTAAATCTAAATACATTTTAATGCAACCTTAACATTGAAAATAAAATAATATATCTTCTTTTTTTCCCTTTAAAACATGTCCTAGAAACTGTTTTGGATATTTCACAGTCAAAGAAAAAGCGTCGAACGAGTTTTGTTACTATATGTTATAAACGTTGAGCGATCATTCGTTTTATTATCGCGCCGTAATGATGAGAATTTTCTTTTGTACTAGAAAAAAATATGACCACGCAAATAGATTCATTATTACGCAGAATACAACTTGAATGGATCGTAAAGAGAGGCACTCGGAACAAGAACGACCGCAATTGGAGCTCTCGCGCAGTCGAAGTTCGAGTCCCAGGCAGTGAATTACATAAACTGAATGCAGTCATTAAGGGAGGCCCGGTGAAGGAAAGCTCTTGTTATATTTGATGACGCTGCAGAAAAAGGCTGTATTAAGACAAGTCGGGGATGTTTTCTCGAACGAAGGGATGCGCCGCCCTCCCCCCGCCCTGAGTGTCTTACTTTCGCTTCATGTTCAATTAAAAAAAATGTAGTAAATGTTCGGCCGGGGGACTCTCTCATTAGGCCTTCATTCATAAAAACTTTTACGTCCCCATGTTGGATGCTAGTATCCCAGGGTTGGACTGCGAATAGTCGCATTAAATTCAACTCGTTATCTTATCTTTGTAAATAACAAACGTAATTAATACTTTACTATCTGCATTTTCAAGGGATAACCAGCCCGCTCTGATAAGCCTTAATGAAAAATAATGAACCTGTAAAAAATCTCGTCAACATCTTAAGGAATTTTTAGCTTTATGAAAGAATATAAAAACTAAAACAGTACCTAATAATATCTTTAAAACCACGTTGAAAGTAATTTTAAAATATTCATATACTCAAAATAATTTTTGGGTAACACTATGTTTTTATTTTATTTTATAAAAAAAACCGAATTGAGAAATTTAATATGACGAAAAGGTTGCCCAAGGAACTTTGCTGGAGTGCTGATATGTGATTTCGTTTCTAGTTTTTGGGGTAGGTATTTACATAGTATTAAGAGTAGGCGTAGTCCACAGGAATTTGGGTTGCCTCCCCCCGGGTCAGCCCATGGGTCACGTGCCCTCCCCTTGGACAGTAAAATGATTTTATTGAAAGGCGCCGGAAGTGACCCGACCCGTGTAGCGGACTCCGCCATTCTGCATTATATTTCATTTCTAATTGGTTTCTAGGAAGTCGAGAATTATGACAGTTAACAATACGATTTCTCTATTCGGTGTTACTCAGTTCGCAGCTCGTCGTATTTAAATTTGAATGATTGACTTTGATCCTTTTGACTGACTCGAGATCAAAGTAGCTGAATATTGTGTTTTTGTGAATATGATAGCATCTTAGAATCATTCACACAGTCTGAGTTCACTTTGAAGAGAATAATTTCACATTAGTTTTAAAAATATATCAATTTTACTTTATCCTAAATAAGGGAAGGGTTTTGACTTAATTTAGTATTATTGCGTGTTAGAGAGGTTTGAAATATTGTAGAAAAGAAATCAAATCTGAAACTTTTCATTTCTAAAATAAAAATACAAAATAAAATGATTTCTTTCCTCCTTTAAAAATCAATCAAAATAAAAAACCAATAATGCACTGGAAAAATATGCTCTGAAAAAATATTTTAGACACAAAATATGCAAAGATTAAATTTGTGAAATGTTTAATTTTTAACCGTGGAGTGTGGGTTTAAGCCCAAGCGGTGTCTAGAAAAAATAATTCGATAAATTTTCTCGTCGTTTCACGTTTGTATCGAAAACATAAATATTGTTCTGAAATAATTTTTAAACTACCTTTTATTCACATTTAAAAAAATTAAAGATGCTTCAATAGAGATAATACTTTTTATCCCTCCAAGTGTTTGTACCTAGAATTAAAATATTTTACATGTTTACAATAAATTTGTTTTAATTGATAACATTCAAGTACTTAACATTTTACATTTATGTCTAATATAAAAGCACAATATAAATTAACAAACTAAATGTCCATTTATCATTTAGCCAGTCATTTTAAATCCAGCGCCCGAGCATAGTATTATATTCCTATTTGTGTCGCCGTTTACTGGAAATGATTATGAAAACTGAGAACTATAGCCACCCCCGCGGCCTCACCTAATAGGGTTGTTTATACACACTGCCACCTGCCCTTTAATGGGGATTATTAATATTATTTTACGGTTAAATTACACCTCCCGGGGTATATGGAAGTATGTAAAAATAAATACATTTTATAGTTGTACCGTAGATTCATGTTTCAGAAAATTGAGCCATCAAATATAACCTATGCCCACAATAAATATGACTGAAAGTAGGGAAAGTAACAACCATAGCAACAATCAACTTAATCAGAAGTAGCTTTGTAATATATACAGGTTTTTAACAGTCATTTTATTTTAGAAAACCGACAACTGTTTTGATAGATTTGATATATTTTAGTGAAAAATATGGAATTAAAAAAAACTCTCCCCTATTCAACGTTCTCTGTAAGACACTGTATTATATTGATAGGAAATTAAATGTAGATTTTTTTTTATCCTTTGTTGTGGCCATTCTTTAAGAATCGGGAGGTCATTCGGTTTTAGCATGATTAAATATCAGTACTTCTTAGTAAGCCAGAGGTGTAATGCGTAACCTAAAAACCATTTTGATAAATGATGCTAGTTCACGTCAGAATTATAAAAAAAAACTTCGAAAAGAATGAGGAGGGTTCTTTACAAAAATATAAGAAGGGAGCTTTTTAATAAAGAGCGCATACAGACTGCGGTACTTGCTAGTGATGGGCGCGATCGATTAATTTAGGTAATTGATTTAATTCTAAATATCTAAAAAAAAAAATTATTATTATTCAAAGCCTTTTTATAAAAATATGAATGAAAACAATATTTTTATAGAAATTGTTTAAAATTCCAGACAGCTTGGTTTTTTTTACTATTTTTTGGAATTCTAATTGAAACTGTACAAACTTTCTCTAATTTCTTAAAAACGAATTATTTATCATATTTTATATTAAAAATATATTTTTTTGTGGTGTTGTTACTTTTCATTAATTGACGCGATTTGTTTCGCTAACACACTAGGTTGGTATTTTTAAACAGAGTGAGGATTCGTAGACTATATACAAATGAGAAAATGAAGAAGTGTTTGAGAGACAATGATTTTGGAATCAAATATTTGGTTTATTACTTACTTCAATTATTATCGAATGATTTTTAGATTGGTTATATATTTTATTAACTTTCTGCCTCTGTGCTTAAATCGTGAATCTCCGATATCTCCCCAGTTCGATTCCCTCCCTGGAATGCAAATTATTCTATCACGCATATTTGTTACATGCGTTAATACAAATTGTTTTTATTGATAAATCAGTCCTATTCAATTATGCATAAACTGTTTAATTATTTAGTGCAAAAATTAATTTCTTTCTTTAAAAGCTCGATTACTCGACCGTTGTGCCCGTCATTAGCGCCCGGGAGTCGTTTAATGTCTCGGCTTTGTGAGCTGTCTCCTTCTCTCGCGGAAATTAAATCCAAAATGGAGAGAGGGCCAATCCACGCGTCCTCCTGAATCGGAGGCACTTATCTGCCCATAATAACGATAATAATAATCATAAATACTTCTTATAATGTCCACGGAACGCATGATAACAATAGAGCCACTCGTTGCTTTAAAACCCCCGCGGCGGCAAGTTAGTCACTTAGCGGAAATGGGGATATTTTACAATCTGCAATGGAGAGAGTGCGTAAATAAATGAGCAGAGATGAGATTATACCTAACGTGAGTACATACTATTATGAAAATTAGAGGATTTTTTATATTTTATACTTATATTCGGTAGAATTGCATTTCTCTAAGCTTTTAAAAGTTTGTGAAGTGACTGATTTTTCTACTGGGTAATTCAGGTGTCTTTGTTTTCATGGGGATGAAAATTTCATAATGCAAGGTCAGGAAAAATTACAATCACTTGGAAATTATATTTTTTGAATATTATGCTCTGTAAGTGAACTTAACAAGAAAAAAAATCTAGGGCTGGGGTCTTATCGCATGTTTCTGATTATAAATAAAGACTGCGATTTAGTTGTTAGTGACTTTTAATCTTGTTAGTAAATTAGCTATTAAAGCAATAATTATAGCGATAAATTTCAAAGAATCAAAATCCCAGACGCGAAAGAACTTTTAAAATATTATTTTCAATCGAAAATATTATTTATAATGCTTTATCAAAAAAAACAACATATTTGAGGCCTCATTGTAAGAGTAGGTAAATTTAGAAGAGTGCAAAGAAAGGAAGAAGGTTAGAAATACTATTTTAAATCCATGGTAATATCTACAAAAAAATGACTTCAACCTTTCGTGTCTTCGAGGCCTCGCGGCTAGTGACTCTTTAAATTAGCCATTAAAATAAAAGTTTAGCTTAATTTCAAAGAGTCGAAATCCCAGAAGCGAAAGAACTTAAAAAATATGATTTTCAATCTGCGATAATATTATTTATAATGCTTTATCAAAAAAACATATTTGAGGCCTCTGAGGCACGAGGAGAAAGGAGTTTAGAAATACTATTCTAAATTCATGGTGATACCTACTAAAAATTGACTCCAACATTTCGTGTCTTCGAGGCCTCGCGGCTAGTGACTCTTTAAATTAGCCATTAAAATAAAAGTTTAGCTTAATTTCAAAGAGTCGAAATCCCAGAAGCGAAAGAACTTAAAAAATATGATTTTCAATCTGCGATAATATTATTTATAATGCTTTATCAAAAAAACATATTTGAGGCCTCTGAGGCACGAGGAGAAAGGAGTTTAGAAATACTATTCTAAATTCATGGTGATACCTACTAAAAATTGACTCCAACATTTCGTGTCTTCGAGGCCTCGCGGCTAGTGACTTTTTAAATTAGCTATTAAAATAAAAGTTTAGCTTGATTTCAAAGAATCAAAAATTCAAAAGCGAAAGGAGTTTAAAAACACGATTTTAAGCCCGCGGCCGGATAATTGCGCGGCGGCATTCATGAGGAGCTTACGGAGATATTTTCCGGGCCACAGCTGATGCGATTTGATTAAGGTAAAGCCGGCGTCTCGTAAATCAGTGAAACATTAAAAACGGGTTTAACGGTTGTTTTGGCCTCGTCTCGTGTCGCTTGTGTGCCTCGTTACTTATTATTTTATATCGAAATAACATTCTGTTTTAAATTAGAATTAAATGGATGGCATGTTCCGCAACACGAATCTTCGTCTGTTAGGGGTATTTATTGTGTTATTTTCACATCTGCAATGTGGTTTTTAACAGTTGAATGAATTTTTAAAATAATTAAAAATTTCTTATTTGGTCTTGAAAAACGCTAGAAAGTCCAGTAGTTATCACAACTGTATAACGACCATGAAGTCTTGTGGTGGTATAAACTGTCTTTAGATTAAAGGGGGCGAAAAGCTGTTTGATTTTTTCTGATCCTAGTTTTCAAGTAATTTTACTATTATAAAACAATGTTTAAAACGTAATATGTCGGGCACAGGAGTAATTCTTTATGTTGTTTACGCTTTTTTACCTGTATGTGCCTACTATACAAAAATTATCTTATACTACATATATATAGCATAAAATTAGTGTATTGTTTTGTTTTATAGAAAGCTTGCAAACAAATAACTATTTGCATATTGATTAATTGTTTTCATGTTTCACTATAACGCGAATTTCAAATTTCGCATCAAAATGCCTCGTATTACGCGAATTTCTTATTTTAAGAATGTGTATGAACATAATGTAGTCATTGACTTCTCATAACAATTAAAAACAGCGTTGGGTGTTATGGACGTATTTTACAAGAACGTAAAAGAAACGCTACCCAAAAGAAAATAGATGTATTTTTCAGTAAAAATGTAATACTGCATTAAGTGATGCATTCAAATGATTCGTATTTTTTGTATTAAGTTTTGACTATGTATGTATGTTTTATCGTAAACCCCGATATACGCGAATTTCAATTAACGCGATTTTTTACGGAACGTATCCCTCGCGTAAAGCGGGATATTACTGTATACGTTGTTATTACTAATACGATTAGGCACATTAGTTCATACATAGAAGATGATTTAAAGAAACTCTCAGACAAATATCATCGTGATTTGTGTGGGATTTGAACCCACATCCCCTGGTTTACATGACCGGTGTACTAACCCTTGTACTAACGAATCACTTCCGTTCATCGAGAATTTTTAATAAATACGCATCTGATTGACGTTAATCAAAAAATCGACATATGTATACGTTGTGTCATATAAACCTAGCAATGCTTACGTAAAATAAAAAAAATAATAACGCGAAAACTATTTATAAAGTAGTTTTGGATTCATAGGTTTTGAACAATGGCTTGATTATTTACATGCAAAGGTGAGATTCTCCTTTGCGTCGCTTCCTACCGGGGAAGTCCCGCGCCGACTCCGAGGAAGATTGTCACTTTAGTCTCGAGTCGGGGAGAAGAAATAGCCAATCTATCTCCCTATTGAGTTAGCTGGAGGTGATATCCGCTCCCGCGGGCCCGGCGCGCGCCGGAGTAACGGCCCGCGGGAGCATGCACTCGGCTCCGTGCAGGCACTTCGTACTCCCGATCTAATATCCCTCTTCTATAATATTATATTATAAATATTTTAAAAAATATACTGTATTGAGATGATTTGATATCTTATATTTTGAAACAGATGATATTGAATTTAGATCCTCTACGACGGTGGTACCCAACCCTGTGCCCGCGGGCGCCATGGCGCATTTTACGTGTGCCTACCACTGTGCGACCACGATAAAAAATTATCTAAGTTTACAATAAAATGTTAAGAAAAAAAAAAGAATATTTAGTAATTAAACAGAGCGAAAATAATTATATTGGTATAATTTCCAAAATAATAATTCTTTCCAGAAAATCATATATAAGTTCCAATCATATATAATATCCCTCTGATGGGTCCATTTCCGAGTTTTTTGATAATTTTAGAAAATATTTTGCGAAAAATCTACTGCACCAATAAGCAATTCCTCAAGAAAATGATGTGCTTCAGCTGCATTTTTTTTCATGTTAAAGCAAAAATGCAAAGATTCCGCAAATGCTGTTTTTTGGCACAAAACTCGACATCTTCGATATGTGTTGGTATTATGACTGCTTATTGTTGAAAAATGTCTAAGCTATAAATAAACACAAGTTAAGACATGTCTGTCGACTAAATGTGCCGTTAGCGCCATCTATGTGTGGAAACCAAAAACTTAATAGCGCACCTAGAAATATAATTGGTGAAAAATGGTTGAAAAAATAAATGGTGCCCGTCGCTCGACCGGCATTCCAGAATGTGTTCTTGGGTGCAAAAAGGGTGGGGACCCCTGGTCTACGAGTACCAATTTAGTTAAGTAGTTTCGTTTCATATATAATTAATTCTTCTTCTTCTTTTCTTGGCCCTTCTCATAAGAGGTTAGCGACCCATTCCTTGATTTTGTCTCTATCCTGGGCCTGTCTACCAGTCCGGCTGCACTTCTGATCTCCAGCCACAGCAAATTCCGCATTCACGTGAACTTACTTCTTCCAATGCCCCTTTTTCCTTCGATTTTTCCTTGGACAATCAGCTGGAGGATGCCATACTTATTGTTGCGAAAAATGTGGCTAAACATCAAGAGTTACCTTTCTTTGCGCATTCTGTGCAAGACTCTTTTGTTTGTGACGCGGTCAACCCATGGTATCTTAAGGGGTCTCCTATACAGCCACATTTCAAACGCTTCAATTCTTCTCATAGTAGCGGTCTTGAGTGTCCAGGCTTCAACCCCATAAAGGAGAACTCAGACGACATAACACTTAGTGAATTTCCATCGAGATTTCAGGGTTATGTCTCTTGAGCATAGAACTATTTATTACAAGTATTAAATTGTGAATACGAATACTGACTTACAAACATGCGACAAAATCTAAGCTGTATTTATTTATCTGTAAAAAAACATCATATGTAAAAGTGACTGTTCTTGAAGACGAAAATTTTATACAAGTTTTCCAATTTATTATTTTTAATATTAATTTAAAATGCGAAATTTGTTATATCCCAACATTAGCCTAACCTTTGTAAATTATTAAACTTTTAAATGACTGTTTTTACGTTTTTAGAAAAAATATTATAAATAAATAAACATTTCTCCACGATATAACAAATTATCTCGTCAAGCCAAATTGTTTTGTTATTTTTTACTACAAAAAACAAAGTTTCGTGAAATTCAGTAGATGGTGCCAACTAGACTGAAATTGATTATACAAGGGGGTGCTTGCCAACTACCCCCGGAACGATCGCTGCAAGACTAAGTACAATAGCTTGTACCGGATGAAGATGGGATATTTAGTAGTACATCATGTACTAGCGATGATGTCTATTTTTCAACCTATATTTAATATTAAAAAAAATCAAAATCAATTAATAATAAAAAAAACTTACATAAAAATATTTTTTTTCATCGCTACATACAAATTCGTATCATTTACTATTTTGGAGTTGTTTTTTAATAAAATTAATTACTAAACACATCGACGCTGGAAAGTGCATTTTTCTTTTTATTTTGTATGATTTATAAATATAACGTATGATAATCTTATTTATCTGCAAGGTATTGCGAGCATTTAGAGATAGTTGGGAATAAAATATCTGCACCACTTGTATCATTATTTGTATGTAAACCACGATGAAAGGATACGATACTCGTGTATTGTTCATTGCATTCATTTAGATTTGATTTTTTAATAAGGTAAACTCTGTACATTATACGCAGCCATTGAAGCAATCGCTCTTTCCAGCATTTTAAAGCATAGTTAAATAAAGTTCTCGAGTACTTCGAAATACCCCACGTTTATTTTAAATTGACAGTTTGCAAACCGGTTTCAAATGATTTTCTACTATTAACCGCAGTTGTGGTTTTCAAGGGTTAAAGGAATCTAAGCGTGTAGATTGCCCTTGTCGCTGCTTACTATAATGAAAACACTGTGAAAAGGTTTTTTATGCTTCATTTCTGTTCTATTTGAATGTTGTGTATATTTAATTAAAGGTGTCGCTTACTTTTCAAAAAAAAATTCTTATAATAAATTGTAGGTGATACATGTTCGTTGGTGTTCTATTAAAATAAAATGAAGATAGAGATTGTAATTAAAATTTTAAAAACCTTGAAAATGTCCGCCATCTCGTTAGGATGATGCGCCCAGAGCCAACTCAGTTTTTAGGGAAGCATAAAGCCTCATTCGTTGTGAGGCGGATGGAATAGCTCACTTAAGAGACCGGCCTTTATTGTGCATTATCATAAAGGCGAGTCTCCCTCGGCGGTCTGATTTTGGTTTTATTCGCCATAAAAGTGGTCACCACTACCATCTGTACTTTCATATAATACACATAACGCTCCGGTAATGAAATCCTTTCAGTGGGCGCTCGGAGGAATCGCTGCCTCATTATTTATACGGGGGAAGATTGAAACGTTCGCGGCCTCGTCGCGAAATTCAGCCAACCACTCAATGACGTCATACTTCATATTAAATAATTATTTTTTACGACAATCTAACAAGTACCCAAAAGAACGCTTCTTTTTGTGTTTTTAAAAAAAAATTAAAACAGAGAGTTTTTCGTAGTGATTTTCGATATTTAAGACATAAATAAAACTGATTAAAATTATGAACAATTATAAACGTATGGATAGTCACAAAGTGACAAAGAACTTGCCTGTTAAATAGCAGAGAGCAAGGGCAATGTGAGGACGCCAGCGATGACGTCATACAATTTACGATGTGTGACAATTGAGGTGTCGTCCGACCGAATGGCCTCAGGTATGCAGGCCACTCTAATTACCTGGCGACTTAATGAAACATACGGGCTTGTGTGGGGTCGGACGCGTGTACATGTGTACCGGTTTAACCACGGTTCAGATATCACAGCCCGTCATTCTTGTTGTGTTTTAAAATAACAACAGCGTGGGCTTTTTTCAGAGAATTGTTGTAACGTGCCTGCTTAGTGCGAAACCTCTTCTTAAATAAACAAAAAAAAATTTCACAAAGCATTGAGAGTGCCGTCTATTGTCTAATTTGTATAATGCATCTATGTCGACAAACACTTATTTGTATTCCTGAAAATCGCGCATACTCAGCACCTGCTCTATTGAATGGCTTGCACGACGACAAGCAATTTTAAAGGTGATGAAACTTTAATTAGTCATTTTTAACAATAGAAACTTTTTAAAGCTTTTTGTCCCGTGAGGGCATATATGGTCGGAATGGTAATAATAAAGTTTAAAACCAAATTGTGACCAGGTTGGTCTGGTCTAATCCGGTTGATACGTCTTCGTTAGCACTTGTCAGTAGCGCTCAGAGCCCAGGACTCTGACATTGTTTTATTCAGTTCTCTGTAATCAGAGATGCCGGGAGTAGAGATTGTAATTTGGAAGAGAGACAGTCACAACTCACAGCTGCTGCCTATTATATAAGACCGTAGAACATAGGAATACAGATAAGTTATCGACATCCTTATCGGTATGATTCTAGCCTTAAATATGTCCGGGTATCACAAAAGTTGAAAATATGAAATCAACAATTGTGCCATATCTTATGACTAATTTAACCGTTTGGAAAATATTAAACGGCAAAAGTAACTGTCGTAGTCATTGATCAAAATGTGTTCATACACATTTCATACAAGTGTAAAAGCTTAAATGCTAGCTTTTATGCTCAAATTAGGCAAATGCTGCAACTGATTATGATAATAATTGGAGAGCAAACAACTGTCAATTTAGTTATATGTAATATTTTAAATCAAATATGATTATTTCAATATTAATTTTTATAAATTGAATTTATTTTTTCACTTTTTATAACGCCGTATAACTATTCCCTTGAAATAAGCGTTGTTTTATTCTAGAGTGACAATTAAAATAAGTTTTTAAAAAAATAAAACAAAATTTGCGCGAGAGTTGCAATCAATTCGCATCGCATTCATTCTCAGCTTTTTCATTTAAAATATATATACTTAAGTTAAACAAAGAGGTACTTTTTAAATGTAACTTATGTTTGATCAACAAGCGAAAAATGATAATTCATAATATGTACCCGCTTTTAGTTTTCACATTTATTTTGAACCATAAAATCCGTCGTGGTATCCAAAAAATATTTTTTAAGTTATCTCAAATATGTTTTAAGTAAACTTCAAGTTATCATAGGCTTTGATTTTTTTCTTAAAAATAAACCAAAATAGCAAAAAGACTCTCCCTTGACACGCATATTTAGTTCATACCACTAATAGCTAATTATTGATACAAAAAAATAAAATTGAATATCAAGAAACAATTTATTATGTAGTATGCAAATTAATAGGTTTTTGGAATTGAATGATAAAGGTCATATTAATAAACCTTAATTTTATTTGGTATGATTTAGCTACTATTGTCTTTTGGGTGTTTGATTATTTTGATAGGTTTATATTCTGGCTCCGGCACTGTGACCATGCTTTCAACCCAATTAAATATAAATAAATTTAAAATCACACTATTTAGAAATAAAAGGGACGATGGGGTGTTTTTAAATATCGAAGTACTGTGAGTGCAGTATAAATATTAATGAACGTCCTAAAATCCCCTCTTCGCTAATAAACACACCACCAATGCTGCTTGAATATACAGGATGAGTAAAAATAGAAATTAAAAGGTGGCGTACTTAAAAAGGGCGGCTATTTCATTTCTGGGAGAGTTAGAACGATGAGTAAAATATGACTCATATCTGGAACGGCTCATCTACATATGTGTGCGTTATTTTACACCACTTGAACTTCAGGCTGTTCTAAGTGCCAAAAAACTGTATAATCAAATGAATATGATTAGCCAAATTGCTTGGGGATAACAATCGCTTTTGATATCTGGCGCTTTATATATATTCAAATAATGATTAAGATTAACTGAATTAAGATTTCTCTCGCTAAAAAACGGAAGGTGTATTCGTAATATACACACATTTATAAAAATATTTTCAATTTTATAAAAATAAATATAAATAGTGGAATACAACTCATAAACGATTTTTCAGGTATGTGATACATTGAAATAAAAAAGCTTAGAATATGAATTTTTTTTTTGAAAAATTTAAAATGAATATTAATAGCAATTTAAAATTGTCGCTTGCGATACTCTGTCGTTCACATGATGACGTGTTGATCCAAGTGGAACCTGCAAGTAGACGCCCGCCCAGTTTCAGGGTTGTTTAATATTGACGGACCGGCCGCCCCCACCCCCGCCCTATCAATTAGAATTACACTCGCAGCCTCCTCGGGCGCACAATAAATATTTAATTAAATCAGCTGCAGACAGCCGAGGGCCTGGCTCTTAATAATATTGGGATATGAACCGAGCTATGGAAATAAGAACTCTGCTGAACAATGTCAACAGTGGGAACTCTTGCTTAATGATTTTATTTCCTTTTACAAGTGGGTCACGGAATTCGGCTGAGAGAAATGTTACTGTGCAGCGTTTTAAACGTTTATAGCAGCAATTGATGCTTAAAACATTTACTGAATGAGATGTTTCATATTGAATTATTTGTTTGTATCATTAACTGGTATTATATCTTTATTCGTATGTCTTATTTTTTGGATTGGACATCAATCAGACCCATTACAGGTTTATTATATTATTACTAATATGATTAGGCACATTAGTTCATACATAGAAGATGTGGGATTTGAACCCACATCCCCTGGCTTACATGGGCGGTGTACTAACCCTTGTACTAACGAATCTTGTAGAATATGCTTCATATGTACGCAGAACGGAGGTTGGCCTGGGCACATTGGTTCATATCTAGAGTATGATCGTTAAAAATTCTCGATAAACGGAAGTGATGCGTTAGTACAAGGGTTAGTACACCGGCCATGTAAGCCAGGGGATGTGGGTTCAAATCCCACACAAATCACGATGATATTTTTCTGAGAGTTTCTTTAAATCATCTTCTATGTATGAACTAATGTGCCTAATCATATTAGTAATAATATCTTTACTCAACGAACTAGAGATACTCGGTAAGTAGCATATTATTAAATTAGCAAAATATAAATATATTTGCAGTTTGATTGATCCTGAGAGTTCTGGGAATGATCAACTACTGATTTACGATCGGAGAGGTCGTGAATTGAGTTCTTTGTATTCGCCAGGTTCCGCATCATAACTCACCAGCCCTGCAGAGGGCAGAGGGCATGGAGATTTGTATTCCGCGGGACCTGAAGGGCGCCGGCTGGGAGGGTCGCGCCGCCGAGGAATTGCAAATTTTCCAAAACGTTATGTAACGGAAATACCGACTCGTTCTATTTAAATAAACAATCTTTAAAATATACGTCAAAATAAAATTTTGCTTCAAACTTCTTCTTCGAGTGCCGATGGCGATCATTTCACCGAGCGTTTCAACGAGTCAGTGTTCATGGTTTTCTAAAGGGAATATACTGTACTGATAGTAAACTTTATTTGTACATTTTCTTATAAAGGTGTCCCAAAGTTAACGCAAGATTTAAATTTGTCGCCATTTTTGCAGTAAAGTTTTAAAAGTTCCATTATATTTGAAATATTGTTCAACAATGAAGACACGTTGTTCTATCGTGTAATGCTTCATTTTTACTAACCCTAAACTGTCAGCTGGTGTTTCCAAAACTTTACTGCAAAAATGGCGACAAATTCAAGTCTTGCGTTAATTTTGGGACACCTTAGTTTGTTATATTTACTGGTTTTTACATACGCATCATATTTTTGTAACCTCTAGGACTCAAATTGAGGTGATTTTGAGAGATAATTCTCTTTGACCGAGACGTAATAAGTTATAAAGGTGGCAATATTTTCTGAAAGTATTGAACTGCATGCTTATATGCTTATTATATAATTAACACAAATATTGTAATTAATAGTCCTTATTTAGATTATTCAGGCTAGATAAACTAAGTTTCCAGCTTTTGAGATAAAGATTATATTAATATGATTAGGCACATTTTCAATGTGTGAAAAAATGTGCCTAATCATATTAATATTAATATATACCTGTTTAGGTAAATAAATACGCACTTGATAGATTAAATATAAAAATTATTTTAAGGAAATTTGCTGATGCAACCCACTGCTTTTATTTATATCACCGGTTGTTTGAGTACTAGAGATATTTTCCTGTTGTATCAATACGGGAAAAATCATCATCTCAATTTCTTGTTTCCTCGCGATTTTGTGGCTTAGAAAAATACGTGATTTCCAAAAACAAGCAGTTAAGCCAGAGAGTTAAAATTCGAAACCGCACGCAAGGAAACCTGAAAAGTAAGCCGCCTGAAAACTTCAGGCTAGGGCGTGACGTCACGGGCGGCTGTGTTCCGCGCGGATTCAATCATAGTCAATTTCACGGTGGAATAAAAAGTGATAAAGATAAGTCCTACAGTATTACCTGGCGTCAACTTTTCTCATCTCACATTTCTTATATTTCTTTCCGAACGCGTAACTTCCGAGCTGGTAGGAAGGGAGCCGAGCCGCCGCGGAGCCAATCGGGGCCTATTCAATGCTAACTTTGTTAGAGCTCATTTGTCGAAACCTTTTAAAAAGTTAGATTTATCCTGCAGGGATGTTTATACTTGAATTATCGATGGCGCAGTAAACAATCAAATAGAAACGGGCGTATTTTGTGATTTCATTTTGAATTTGCTTTACGATCGTTTTGCTTTTGATTCGAGTCGCTTTTGAAGCGCGATATAACTCAAAAGCCACATTCCTGCCGCAGAAGTCGTTGTGGCATTTTGTTTACTACAGTTTTAGGGGAATTCCCCCGGAGAAACAACCCCCCGCTCGTATGGGCGGCTGGACTTGCAAACATTTTAATGAAATATTAATTAAAAGATCTGCAAGGGAAACTCCCCGCTGTGGCGAGCATTATGAGATTCACAGTTTTGTAGCTGCTATATCATCCTGTAACTAGTCTTCGTCGTAAGTACCCCTTGTAAATTAGCTACCCAAATCTGTTTTCTACGATAAAGCATCTATTTTGATTTAGTAAAGTATACACACTCTGCTATTCTAACCACTTAACAATTTTTTTAATTGTTTCATTACAGTGTAAATTATTAATATTATAAGTTATTTATTTAGATTAACAAATAACTTATTTTTGAATGATCAATAAATACATGGTCGAATTGCATTTTATTATTTGAAATAAAATACTTGTATCAAACTGAGTGAGAATTTATAAAATAACAAGCAATTAAGTGAACAATTGTTAAAGGACGAGGTATAGGTTAGGTTAGGTTAGTTTAGGTTAGTGCAAACATTTTAATGAAATACTAATTAAAAGATCTGCAAGGGAAAGTACCCCTTGTAAATTAGCTACCCAAACCTGTTATCTTCGATAAAACATCTATTTTGATTATATTACTATTTTATTTTAATAAAGTATATACTCTGCGATTCTAATCACTTAGCAATTTTTTTATTGTTTCATTGCAGTGAACGTTATTAATATTATAAATTATTTATTTAGATTTTCAAATAACTTTTTTTTGACACAGAGCACTTGGTGGAATTGCATTTTAATATTTTAAATAAAATACTTGAGTGATTTTTCTCAATATCAAACTGAATGAGAATTTATAAAATAACAAGCAATTAAGTAAAAAATTGTAAAAGGGAGAGGTATAGGTTGTTAGAGAGATTATGAATCATTATATATCTCTCTCTAACAACCTACGCGCCTAAAGCCAACGTGAAAGGTTGGCGAAACCGGTCACCAAAAAAAAAGTATTTTATTTAAAATATGTATTATCTTATTTTTTCACGTTAACTGACATGGATTAAAACAAACAAAATAACTTAATAGATAGTTTTTGTATTTAAGTATAACGTTGGTTAATAATTTTATTGATATACAGGGTGTCAAAAAAGAGTATCGGGTGAATGTGAATAGTGAGTGACCGTTATTGCAATATGCTGGGAAAATTTTTGGGCCCAGAGTTGCAGGAGTTTCAAGGTTTCAACTCAAGAACGCGGTTCCAACAAGACCATACATTCAATCAATCAATTGAAGCTGTTAACGAATTATTCCCTAATAAGATCATTTCACATAGAGGTAACATCAACTGGCCTCCCAGAAGTCCCGACCTTAGCCCTCTTAACTATTTCGTATGGGGATACCTTAAAAGTAGGGTTTATGAGAATGATCCGACGAACCTAACGGAATTGAAACATAACATCAGGTCAAAAATGGCAGCAATATCGAGGGCTATGTGTCAGCGTGCTATCAGCAATCTTCGTTCCAGATTAGAAGAGTGCCAGCAGCGTAACGGTTACCATTTGGATAACATCATCTTTTTAAAATAATTTTCCATTTTGTATTTTTATAATTAACTAGTAGTTTTTGTTTTACTGAACTAACAAATACCCGATACTCTCATTGGACACCTGTACATAAAAATATTGTTATGTCCTAATATCACAATCATTTTATATTTTTGATTAAATTTACTTCAAATATTTTATCAATTTATATAACAACCACAAAAACAATTTTAATACACCAACGGCCGAGAAAATAAAAAAAAAAAAACATTCCCAAAATAAACCAATCGTCCAAATTAACCGCGGGAACTCGCTCATCAACAGCCTCCGATATCACGTATTTCCACGCAACTATTATGGCTCGAAAATCGTGGCTTCGATATTTCCCGCAAGGAAATCCCACCCCCGCGAAGGCTTTGCTTTCATCACATACAACCCCGCAGAGAGCGGCCGCCGGTGTTCTTTGATGGCCGCGGAGTCGCGGAGATGTTCTGCCGAACTCAATGATATATTCGACGCGGTCGCCTTTATGGCTTGATACAATGCGCATAAAGCCTCCCCCACGGGGCTGGACGTAAAGTAATCGAAATAGGTCGAGCCTTACGGCTTTTATTCATAAATAAGCTCTTATTCGCAGTGACATGAATATTACTTTTTATATTACGCTGTTGCAAGAGATATATATATTAGAGAGGGCGAACATATATTTCTTTAAATTTTTACGAAACGTTTATGAGAAAAGTGGGTCAAATAAATGGACGCACTTATAAAGTCTGCTTTATTAAAGCATTGAAAATTTATCACCGTGGTTTTTTTGCTGAATGTTTGTTGATTTTTGGCAGCCTTGATTGCAGATTCTTGGGTGTTTTTGGTACTCCAACGTTTACCAATATCTTCAATTTGCAGTCACGAATTATAAAAGTCAGTCTATTATAATATGTCGGAAATCGACATACCTGTACCATTTAATTTAAGCTTCCGAATAAGTCTATCTGGTTCCAAGCGTCATTCCACTGATTGACTATTGATTAAACGTTATATTATTTATAAAGTCACTTAAAACTATTGCTTAATCAAACAGTAAACACAACTTGTATTACAAATTTAAATGTTTGATAATCATCGTTTCAATTGATCGTTAAATAAACAGCCATTAGTTTTAATTAATAATTTATTATTGCCAGCGATTCTTTCTTTACATGGTTGGGTTGAACAATCAGAAATATAATTAATCATTTAGAAGTAACTGCTACTAAGATTTAGCAAAAAGCATGTAAGCAATGTAGTTTACTAAAATGTAGGCAACAAGTTAATAAAACTGCAATCGTGACTTGAACAATAACAAAGAAACTGCTACACTGATAAAGTAAGGAAAATGTAAATATTTCAATTTCGTTGATTCCCTCTAGGAAATTACTGGCTATATCTTCTTTATCAAGTGCCTTTCCACAGAGAAGGTTGACGACCATTTCACTGAGCATATACTCATGCTGAGTTTTGTAAAGGGAATATAGTGTAGTGGGTCCCCGGGTCCATTTACACCGTAGTTTTATATTGAAAGGAAAAGTCTGCGTATTGCTGCTGCCCAATAGCAATATTATAGACACTTTCTTTACAAAGCTCTGGCGTTTAGATCTGATACTTCTTCTGCAGCAAGCCACAGAAACAATATCAGGAGCCCCCCAGACCACAACCCTCCACAATCATTCCAAGTCCACTACTCCATTTCCGATCCATTACACACGCTCAGGGTACACAATAGAGAGAACGGGGAGGTTATACAGTGTGTCCAAAGTGTCGAGTATTTGTTAGTTCAGTAAAACAAAAACTACTAGTAATCAAGTATTTTTGTAATTGGTGGTTATAAGAATACAAAATGGAAAATTATTTCAAAAAGATGATGTTATCCAAATGGTGACCATTACGCTGGTGGCACTTTTCTAATCTGGAACGAAGATTGCTGATAACACGCCGACACATAGCCCTCGATATTGCTGCCATTTCTGACCTGATGCTTTGCTTCAATTCCGTTAGGTTCGTCGGATTATTCTCATAAACCCTACTTTTTAGGTATACCCATACGAAATAGTCAAGAGGGCTAAGGTCGGGGCTTCTGGGAGGCCAGTTGATGTTACCTATACGTGAAACGACCTCATTAGGGAATAATTCTTTGACAGCTTCAATTGATTGGATGTATGACAAGTTCCAACAAGGTCTTGTTGGAACCACGTTCTTGAGTTGAAATCTTGAAACTCCTGCAACACTGAGCCCAAAAATTTTCGCAGCATATCGCGATAACGGTCACTATTCACATCCCCCCGATACTCTTTTTGGACACCCTAAATAATAATAGGCTGTGCGTTATAAGAAAATATATACATCAAATTATTAGCAAATACACACATTTGTGCTAACTGCTACATATATGAAGCAGAATAAAAGAAGCTGTTACGGTTTTTTTAAGTGCCCATCACTAGCATGTAGGCTATAGAAAGAAGTTAGTCGATTAAATTGTTACCTGAGTTAACGTTTTAGAGTCGGACGGGGTAGCGAGAGCGTCACGGCGGCGCCCATTAGGGCGGGGCGCACGTGCGCCCTCCGCGGGGGCCATCCATCACCCGGACAGCTGGTGATTGATCGGAACAGTCAAATATTCATGTCTACAACTGACTGATCTTTAATTCAGTCGTAGCGGGGAGCCCGCGCTGTGGCGGCCCGTGGCGGGCGATCGGACCCAAACGGAATAGGCATGACGAAAGATTTTCAAATCCTCTTCCATAATGGGGGTACACGTTTACTATTTACGAAAAAAACTTTATTTCGGTAAAAAACTAGAGTTTAACGAAGTTTAAAGCCATTTTTATAATATTTTTTCAAAAGTGCGCGAAAACGCTCGCAGGTGTCACGCCTCCTATTAACTATCATTGTCAACTGGCGTGCCATTGTGTTTGCATTGAAGACCATAGACCAATTTGAATACCATAGAGTTGTTTACAGGGGTATGACGTCATGCGCTGTGACTGGTGTTTCAGTCAAAATGGCCGATTGCAGTATTTTAACCTTTTAATTTGTTGAAAATCTTATTAATCTTAGATTTTTAAATCAAACTAAATCAGTTTTTTAAATCCTTTTAATATGGATTTTCCCTTAAAATAATTATTTCTTTGATTCTTTGATACTGTCGTCACGCCTATTAATACAAGCCTCAAAAAATTAAACAAAAATTGAAATATTGAATATGGTGTCCAATGAGAGTATCGGGTATTTGTTAGTTCAGTAAAACAAAAACTACTTGTTAATTATAAAAATACAAAATGGAAAATTATTTCAAAAAGATGATGACTGTTACGCGCTGCTGGCACTCTTCTAATCTGGAACGAAGATTGCTGATAACTGCTGATATTTCTAACCTGATGTTTTGTTTCAATTCCGTTAGGTTCGTCGGATTATTCTCATAAACCCTACATTTAAGGTATTCCCATACGAAATAGTCAGGAGGGCTAGGATCGTGACTTCTGGGAGGCCAGTTGATGTTACCTCTACGTGAAATGAACTTACTAGGGAATAATTCGTAAACAGCTTCAATAGATTGATTGGACGTATGGAAAGTGTTAGAACCACGTTTTTGAGTTGAAACCTTGAAACTCCTGCAACTCTGGGCCCAAAAATTTTCGCAGCATATCGCAATAACGGTCACTATTTACATTCACCCGATACTCTTTTTGGACACCCTGTTTTTATACAAATAACAAATGCGACTGATACTTCGTTTAGTTACTTTTGACAATAATTGTCTCGGTATGTCTAAAATAATTGTGAATAATTCACGAAAACTCACTTTGCTTGAAGATGTCTACCTAGGATGCTGGCGAAACTAGTCTCGTTCAAATCACTTACAATATTTCATATAAATAAATTTTGACAGATTGTATTCATTCCAGTCTGAATATTCATACGAAAATATGTGCATAGTTATAAACGCCCTACGATAAACTGATTTAATGTGTACTACTTCATATTAACATCCAAAAGCCTTTAGCATATTTATTAATGCCATGAATAGTTATAACACTATTCACATTAATATAATTTCATAAAACGGTTTTGGCCATATTCAACTTTCACTAAATATCTCCGCAACGCGTTTATTTTGATTGCATTTGTTTGTTTTGAAATAGCTTTTCCTTTTATTTATAAAATGGTTTTAAGGAATCGGTGTTTTTTAACAAATCTTCAAAAAATTATTAGTTCTTCACGTATTCAATTATTTTTTTAGTTTAGGTTTGCTTTACCCAGGTAGGTCTGCACGCGTAGATAGAATATTATTCGCAGAAACCTATATGTGGAAAAATAACTCAAGTATTTTGTTTATTATTTAAAATATTAAATTAATGGAATTCCACCAAGTACTCTTGGTCAAAAATGTTGAATTCGCTGAAATGCTACGACGGCACTGCACTAATCTGTTGATCTAAAACACAACTGTGCCGCACAATTGTTTTTGCATGAGATCGGAGCAGCTAGCATTGATTTTGAAATCTTCCGATTGTAAATATATCAACAATAGGTATCTTCTCATTTATTCATAACAAATCTGAATTAAAGAAATAAAAAAAAATGAAATGCTTACTTAACTTTTTTTAATTTTGTGTTATTATTCTTGTTTAAAAAATAACTTTATTATTCTCTATTAATACATATTTTTGCACTGTATCTGTACCTATATGAATAACAAATACTATACAACCCTTCCTGACCGGTAAGTATCTGAATTTTATTTGGGTCTTAAAAAATGAATAATTTTAATTAAAATATTGATAATTTATATTATTTTATGTCTTATCTTCACTTTCAAACCTTATCTACGGGCTTAACGAAATTTAAAACTTATTTTAAAAAATCCCTAGAATTTTTTTTTTTATACATTTTTTAAAATAAAATACAGGTACAGTGTTTTTGGGATTCGAAAAAAACAATATATTAATTTATTAGTTTTTCTGCAAGCAAACATGAGTTTACCAGACTGTGTAATATCCATAGTTGACGGATGAACCAATATTTGTCTGGTACGGCAGCATATATGTCTAGATACGACCTCTACCTGTAGACACGAACCACTGTAAATCTCACATTGCGCACGCACTGTTTGAGCAGATCCAATCAGCTGATATTCAATTTGGTGTGTAAATTAATGTATCAGATTTGAGCAGTGGTTGGTCCACTGCGGGCAACCAACTACTCCACCGAGTGTGAACAATTGAAACTCCGATAGCATGAATAACTTGTGAATTTCTCGGCGCCGGTGTAACTCTCGTTCCCTGCAACTTGGTCTTGGCTGAAGTTTGACGAATGAAACGGTCTGGAACTAGACTCAACCAACTTAGAAAGAAAATACAGGTGCACTGCCACAGCATAAAAATAAACTTTTAATAAAAAAAAAGGGTATCGGTGATTATTGACTGCTTTTTCCCGCATAGTTCTTGCGTGAATAATTGAATCGATTTTTAATCACAAATCCGCTGTTGTACTGTTCGTATTTATTAGGCAGCCTGCTAGAAAATTTATTTTGTGAGAATTATTTTATTATTAAAAGTGTCATTTAAAACGTTGAATTTCACGTGAATTATTAAATTGATCAATAAGTATTTAAAAGCTTTCAGTGATGGGTTCTTTCAATATTATTAATTATGTAAAATGACAACCGTACATAGGCTGGTATTAATCTCTTTAAACTATGCTCGTTTAGTATTTACTTTTATTTATTATTATTTAAATGTAAAAGTTCTGTTTACTAAAATATAGGTAACAAGTTAATAAAACTGCAATCATGACTTGAACAATAGGAAATAATAATTTATAAGCAACTGCTACTGCAGTTTTCGTTGATTCCCTTTAGTAAATTTCTGGCTCTTTGTTCTTCATCAAGTGCTTCTCCTCAAAGGATGTCTCCAGTTTTCATGGTTTTTTAAACATTTTGATATGGATGCACCAACACGTAATTTCCATGCTTCTGCTGCTATTTTTTGGTAACACAATAAAAGTACCAAAAGCTTTGCGATTCAGCAAAACCATAGCGATGAATGGGGTAGAAAAGTATTATTGCTTCGGATTTGTGAGTTGTCGATTGTATCGAGATCGTTCAGGGTTTCCCCGACAAAGTAGTTTAGTCTTGTTTTTGTTTGAGTGTTTTGGGGCTTCTTTGATAGTTAGTCGGTCTCCCTGTCGCTTCCCCCGACGGACAGCTCGTCCCCCGGCCGATAGCGCCCGCCTCGCTGTCACACCCTCTGCACCGCCACTTAGCAACCCCTGCCCCGGCGCCATTGCCATCAACCATAACCGGATAACAACCCCCCGACCGTGGAGGGCTATCGCGTCCGTATTGAGTATCTAGCCAGCGGAGATTTGTTTGCCACTGACTCCGCATGCTTATATTTATTTCAATTTGAAAAAAAAAAAAAAAATATATATATATATATATATATACAAGGCTAGGCAGGATGATTTGAAATAACAGGTACACACTAATTTTTCAAAAAAACCTGCAACTCTGGGCCCAATTTTTTTCGCAGCTAATCGCAATAATGGTCACTATTCACATTTACTCGATACTCTTTTTGGACACCCTATATAACAATGAAATCTCGATTGAGATACACCAAATGTTATGACGTCTCAGTTCTCTTTTGAGACAGCTACGAGTACTATGCGAAGAATTAAGGCGGCAGAAATGTGACTATATAGAAGAATTCTTAAGATACCATGGGTTGACCGCGTCACAAATGAATGAGTCAAAGAAAGGGAACTCTTGAGAGAAGATTTCCTATTATGGCCATGTTTTTCGTAACAATTAGTATGGCATTCTCCAGCTGATTATGCAAGAAAAAAGGGTCATTGGTAGAAGGAAGTTTGCGTGGATGCGGAATTTGCGCAGATCGAAAGTGCAGCTGGATTGGTGAGACCGGCTCAGGATAGGGATATGTTCGAGGAAATGGTCACCAAACTCCTATGAGGAGAGGCAACAGAAGAAGTTGAGTAATTAGAACATCAAAAGTATCTGATAAGCTAAAAACAACTCAAAAGACATTGTTAATATTTTGTTAAAACAATATACAGGGTTAAGCAGGGAGGTATGGATGCTTTGAAATAACAGTTACACACTCATTTTTCAACGAAACTTAAATTTTATTTTTTCAATGTGTAATTTGGATTTTGCCATTACAAAAATCTCATGATGAGTAAATACTCCTACTCTTTAACTACCAAGGTTATCCCCACTTCGCGTGGCGCCCCGTTCAAATCATCCATACCTCCCTGCCTAACCCTGTAGTTCTTTACAGTACGAAAAAAAAAAAAAAAGAATTAACCGTTCTTCAGATTGTATACCTTTTTTTTAGTTTGATATTTTTTATGTTGTATAATGTAATATTCGATTATGCAGTGCGTGATTCTGATATTTTTCATGACTGGTACACAGTAAAAATAGTTTTCACATTGAAATATAAAAGCGTTAGTAAATATGAATCGTTTTTTATTCACTAAAATTTTAAATCGTGTTGCATTTTCTCTTAATGCAATATATTGATTTCTCGATTATTTATGAATATTTTATTAATATCTGCTTTTCGTCAATATATTTATGCCTAATTTTATAATTATAAAAGAAATTTTGTTTATTGACAGAATTAATGATATCAGTAACACAGATTCATCATATTATACTATGAACATCAAATAGACAAAGAGTTCGTGGATTGTTAAAATTTGAATGCATTGTATATTAAATATTGATTATGACCAAAAAATCTTCGAAGATGTTCCCAGTATAGTGAAACCGAATCAACATAAAACGACTTACGATTTTTTTTTTGATTATATGATTTTGCACCGGGCGAAAAAGCCTAGAGAATGAAATCGTAATCAGACTTAATAACGTCGCAAACGAAACAAACGCAATAACGCGTTATTCAGATTGCGTCAGACTTGGCCGCAGTAAACGAGGAAATACGGCTTAATAAATCCCGTACAAAGTTGTAGCAGTTTAGCGGCGGGGCGAGTAGCATTTCAAGTCGGGGGCGATCGGACAATCCGCCCCAACACTTGCAGCCCCGGGACCAACTTTTAATCAATTCTCTAATACGCGGAGCGGGCCATGCTAATGCCTCACACTTCAACTGCTTCTATTGCTGTACAGCTAGTTGGGATTCTGTTTAAGTGAGTGGGTCTTTTGGAATTCAGTGGTTTAAGTGATAACGGGGTTTTGCAATCTGAAGTAGGATACTTATTGAATCTATTTTTTACTGCTTGTATGAGATCTTGTCGAAGTAAGTGAGCTAAGTAGATCAGATCCCCCTGCCTTGCTAATATTGAATTTTTACATTTGATCAGATATTTTGTCCGTTATATCCGAAATCCGTTAAACAGGGGTCCGTTATATCGAGGTTTAAAATAAAAACACACAAAATGCAAATATAGTAACATCATTTTTTTAATAGGAGGGATGGGTCGTATGCTTTGATAGCAAATTTTCAATATTCGGCTTCAAATAAGTCAGATTTGACTTTAAATCTCCTCGCCCAGTGTTTTCCAATCTATTTCTTTTTTTGTAAGAAGAATGGCAACCGCACTGAAACTCCTTTCTACGAGGAATGAAGATGGTAAAGCTATCAAAAACCTTCTTGCGATAGTCCATAATGCAGGATAAATAGCAGGTATGTCTCTCTGAAGCCAAAATTGCTGATATCCCTTACTAAACTGCACCTTCAGTTCTTCATTAGTGCTTATTTCGATCAGTTCTTCTAGTAGTATGACTTCCGATTCTTCAATGTCACCGTATGGATTGATAATCTACTGTGGTATTTTGGTGATGACCTGCTTAAATGGGATCCACTCTCGTAAACCCCCATTTACAGTTCATGAACCCCCAATTTAATTTTTCGCTGTCATCGACTCCTTGCAGGGCGAAATCGACCCCTGGGGGTCGATATTGACCACTTTGGGATCCAATGGGTTATATAATATATTTGATTGTACAGGTAATTAAGCTTTTAATACTCGATTCATAATTGTTATTTTCAATTTATCATTAAACATGTTTATTCATATATATTAAAAATAACACAAACTATAATATATGTACGTCGAATGAATCCAATTAAATATTCAATAGATCCGTTTTTTTTTTATTACTACCAGTGTTTCTAGGAAATCGAGTCACATATTAAACGACGAGAAAATTCGACAGAGAGTACTTGGTAGAATTCCATTTTAATATTTTAAATAATAAGTAAAATACTTGAGTGATTTTTCCACTTATAGATTTTTACTGGTGACCGGTTTCGCCAACCTTTCACGTTGGAATAATCAAACAGAGTGAGATTTTATATAATAATAAGCGGTTAGGTTAACAATTGTTAGAAGGAGAGGTTGTTAGAAATAGAGAGAATATGATAATCAGGTGGTAGGGGGTAATTTGATTTGGATGTACCTTACAAGTGGAGGATTCTATATAATTACAAAACAAATGTTTTTTATAAAAAATCTCACTCTGTTTGATAATGCCAACGTGAAAGGTTAGCGAAACGTGTCACCAATAAAAATCTATATGTAGAAAAATCACTCAAGTATTTTACTTGTTATTTAAAATATCAGGATAGAAGAGATTAAACACGATGTTCTGGCCAATTAAACTACTGCGGTTCTGTGAGAACGTCTATTTATGTACAACTGAGAATGAGCATCGGTGGGTGAGGAAGAGGTAAACGTGTAGTGTTTGGCTCGGGTCGGGTCGGGTTGGGTTAGGTTGGGTTAAGTCGCGGGACCTCTGCGTGTAGCGCCGGGGGTCCAACATGCTAGGCTTATTTACTGGCAGCTCATAAGGCCTCTTCTCCATTACTATTTTGTTCTCGTTTCCTTTTTATACGCAAACACTATCCAAGATTTCCTTTCCTTAAAACTTGCCACGTTTGTTGTTATTTTTTGTACCAAACTTCAAAGCTGTTTATGGAATTTAATTAAAATATACAATTTCAGCAGCTTTAGCATGCTACCTTTTTGCATTATCTAAGTACGGGTATTTTTTGATATTTGAGTTGAAAGTTCAACGCGGAATGTTGAAATTATGCTGGGCATGTTTTAACTGTAACTTTAAATCGAAAGAGTCAAATAATCTTAATTATGTACCTGTATCAGAATCATGTAATAATATTAAAAACCAAAATTTTCTTAAAACGTGCCTTAAAAATCATGGCTTAAAAGTAAAATATTGATTTTATTTTTTTGTTGTTTAAATATATATTTTTTCTAAATATTTTGTGCAGCTAGTAAACAGAATTGTCTCTTTCATTGTTTTTATGCTTTAACTGTGCGCAAGGCAGATTCGCAAGTTAACTGATTGTTTTGAAACGCCTGAAATATAAGTGTGTTTTACAGACTCTTTGTTAAAATATCTTCAATGGCAAAGTTTAAAACAATATTAAAAATAACCTTTCATCAGGTTATTTCACCGTATCATAGGTAAAAGCATCATTAGATAATATTAAAAATATCAAATAAAAGTTGGCACTAATATGACACGTAGAATAGTGTAAGGTTATAAAATATTTAATAGCACTGCTTTAACCTATTTTATCAAAATTCAAATTGACAAAGGACGCCCTTTCAAAAGATTAAATTAATCCTTTTTAAAGTAGACATAAATTAATTATTAATTGAATTTACTCTAGGTTCCGCACTATTTTAATAACTATTTATATCATCACTACCGTAAACTTTAAGCATTATTTACTTTGTGCTGGACAAAGGTTTAATAAATAATCAGCTTTCAAAGATATTTCTATTCAGTAAAATATAGTTTTAATGTTACGTCATGTCAATAAAAATGAAAAATGACTCCTCCCGTGGCGGTTAACTTCAAATAAAACTTCATTAATATCATTATTTCAAAAGTGAAATATGGCACGACTCGCGGAGAGTTACACGATGTGGCGCACGTAATGAAAATAGAATAATATTAAAAAAATAAAATAAAACGAATAATATATGATGTGAACGGGACATGAGGAGAATATATGGCTGTCACCGAGCCCGTCCCTGGGGCCGGCCCCAGAAGAGCACCCCATCCACTACCTCAGTGGTCCCCAAGCCTATGCCCGCGGGCACCATGGCACCCGCCGACCGTTTTACGTGTGCCCGCCGCTGTGCGATCACGATAAAATGTTATAAAAAAATTAAATTTACCAATTAAACAGTGAAATATAAGCGAAATTTATTATATATTATTGATTTTTGTGAAGACCGTCTCACAGGAAGTACGATTTTGCCTATACAGGTTTGATCGATTGATAATGATTAAGTACATTTTTTCAAATATTGAAAACTGATTGAACCCTCAGAAAAATATCATTGGGTTTTGTGTGGGTTCGAATTCCACGGTCTTCACAAAAATCAATAATATATTTAACAAGTGCGTGTATTGGCTTAACTAAATAGACTTTAAAAATAATAATATCCAGATCGGATTTAAAATGCTTCACTCAGTACTTTGGGTTAAAAGTCTAGTATTGCAAGTCATCCAATATTTAATTGGCATAATAAGTACGTTGTTTCATTTATAGGATATGATTGTTAAAAATTCTTGACTAGTACTGGTGATTCGTTGGCATGATTGGTAATGCACCGGCCATGTAAGCTTGGGGATGTGGGTTCTCGAATCCCACACAAATCACTGATGATATCATTATCGAAAATAATTATATATATATATATATATATTTAATGTTGCTATTGAAAATAATTATTCCTTGCATATTTGCCCCAATTACCAGAATGTTTATACTATTATTGACTACTTATTATTTATTTTACATGAAAACTACATAATGGAATTAAATATTTTTTGTGCATTATATGTATTGTTGACTTTTCCAATTAAAAATTTACCTTGAAAAATAAATGGTGCCCGCCAACCGACCGGCATTCTAGAATGTGCACTTGGGTGCAAAAAGGTTGGGGACCCCTGCCTTACCTCAATGGACCACCGTATTTTATTTTACTACAAATCCCAATACTACAGATTCCAAAACCTGTTAAATTATTGGTCATATCTCTTTCTCCACAAATATGAAAATTCAATGAAATCAATTAAATCAATGCGCCTCAATTAGAGTCGGGAGGCGCTATATGTCTTCAATGAAATATTTTGATTGAATTTAATTGAATCATGAATCTTGAATTGAATCTTAAACTAAACAATGTATTATTGTTTTTATTTATGATAACTGAATAGATCCAGAATCCGTTAATATATTTTTACATTGGTTTTTGCATCACAGTGTAAATGGTATGGATCATACCATTTTTAAAAAAACTTTTAAATATAAAAAAACAGATCTAATTAAATCGAAATATCCAATCGTAATAGTTTGTTTTTACTTTGGTTTTTTCAAAGAAGTTTATGAATTAAATATAAGCTTTACCCCATAAACCATGCCTTACATTATATTGCTTGAGAGACAAATCAATACTAAAATAAATGGCATAAAAAATTACCTTTCATTCTGTGCTAACGCTCCAGCAGTTATTATTATCAGCGGCTTCATTATGTCACTAATTCTCAAAAAATAACTTTTCATGATTAAATAATTATTTTAAACCTGCAAAAGAAACACCCACACTCTTTAATAATATTAAATTTCCCCGCCTCAATTTTCCTTGAACCGTACTAATTTCCTCGGGGATATAAAAGTTATAATTAATTTATTGCATACTTGTACATTTTTAAACTTAATTTCAAAATTATACCGAAATAAAAATACGCCCATTTTATTAAAACAAGGTGCCTTACACGAGTTATACAACTCCCTGCGTTCATTTGTACTGCAGTGAGATTTCGTTTTTGGAAAATGTAGATATAAAGCCTTCGCATGAAATAGCGGCTCCACCTGCAGAGCTAAACTTTGCTTCAAAATGGGAAACGAACTGGTAAGGTGAGATTCTAAGCCATGTATGATTTTAGTTTGGGCATGGACTAAATGCGTGTTTGATGGCGGCTGGAACACCTGAGATCTAATCGAGGTTTAAAATTTAGCTAGAGTATTTTTTATATTCACAATATTTTATGTATTATCACTCAAATAGCGTATTTTTTTTGTGCGAAACACCATCGAAAAGTTCGTAAAAAAAAAAAACACAAAACAGATATTTTATTTTATAATTATACATTTTCAATTCACAATATTTAATTTCTTTTATAATGAGTATATTTGAACGAAATCAAGAAAATGTTGTTTTTAAAAAAAGCATCTTTTTATATTTACTTTGTTGTGCTGCGATCCCTGAAGATGACACAGTACTTAAACAAGTAAATCTGATAAACTAAAATTAATTTATTATGTCCAATCAGAAATACACGTGTTTGTTTGTTATTACAATAGTGAATGCTATTGTACATTGTGTAAGGGATGTCAAGTCCAGGTTCATCCCCACAGGCAAGGCTTGTAATAATTATCGCTGCAGACATTTTTGTCTCCTGCGAGCGGAGACCCTCGGGGACTTCCTCTTCCTTCCACCCGGCCCGGGCCAGGAATATAAAATTATTTTCGTGATCGCACCCCCTCCCCGACGCCCTTACCGCAACCCCCGAGGGGATTGATAAATGCTCTAAAGTTGTAATATTATTCTCCCAAAAAAAGAATTATTATAATTCTGAAAATAATATATTTTTATGAAAGCGTAGCAGCGTGATCTGGAAGAAAAGTTTTTTGATCAATGAACTTGATTGTAAGTGCGAGGATCAATTATTAATTTCATATTTATTGAACATTAAAGTTTACAACCACCATTTCACATGACAGGTTTGATCAATGCTTAAGTTTCATAACGCCTTATATAGTTTGATAACTTTCAAAGACTTAAAATAAATAGACTTATTGCGTAGTTAAAGCAAGACTTATATCTAATCATCCCATACGATGGTAATTTGAATATTGACTGTGATTTCGGAGAAATCAGATTTTGCTTATGTGTATGTTGGGGATAGCAAAAATAAAAAAAATCTTATTTGAAAGAGATGAATATTTGCAACACACTCGTCTACATTCTCTAAAATTTTCTGTTGTCACAAGTTTCATAGAAGTTTCTGATATTCATCACCTCTTAAAAACAACCATTCATTTGAGTACTTAGGATTAGTTTATAAGAAATTAAAAACAAAAACATAAGATAACAGTTATTTTTTAATTACTGTACGTAAAATATAGTTAAAAAAATACGCATAATATAAAAGTATGGCTTAGTTAAATATTTAATAATTACTTTCACAAAAAGTTATGAGATAACAAAAAAAATATCAAAGCAATGAAGTTTGGGTATAAACGGGAGGCCAAGGTGTCTTGTGGCTCGCCATTGTGTGTGCTGTAAGACAATTTAGCCCGCGGTTATTTCATCTTCGTGGTTGTTTCCCGGCGGCGAGAACCGCCATTTTTTATTGCAACCGACGGAAAAGTTTTTCACTTCATTTTGCCGACACTCCCGGAAGCGACCCGCTCCTGCGTGCTCCTCGTCCTCTCTCGCCACCACCTCTAGAGAGAAGCTGAAGCGAGCTAACAAAATGGCTGCGAAAGAAGCCTGCGCCCTTAATCAAAATAAACTATCTCTATTTATACCCCATTGAAAATTTGTGTACAACTTTGTCTAGGCTACGATTATGGGCTAGATTTTTGTACGAAGAAATCAAAAAAAACTGTATTATTTTGATATGATATAAGAGTTGATGTTTCAATGAAAATATCATCATGTTCAATATCAATCAACTAATATTCTTTTTGAAATTAATTTATTTTAAAATAATTTCATGACTCATTTTTTAAAATATTTGAGTCCTGAGTAACAAATAATTTATAAGCATCTCATGTGTCATTGTCGATATCTTAAATAAAATCAATATGATTAGGCACATTTTTTCACATATTGAAAGTGATTATAAAAACTCTCAGAAAAATATCATCGTGACCCTATCATCACACCCTCAAGCTTACATGGCCGGTGCATTGACCAATTATGCTAACGAGCCACTTCAACTCAGTGAGAATTTTTGACAATCATAATCTACATATGAACTAATGTACCCGGCTCTTCACTTCACAGGGTAATTTTGTGCATTTGATGAATTATGCTAAATTCTTGTTTTGCATTTTGTTGAAATTATCATGCTGGGTTTAGAGAAGGCGGCTTCGCTCGTCTTTGAGAGATTTTCAACTGCTGTAATAGGGTCTTTGGGGTAGGAAGAGACGTCGGGGCAGAAAGGGCCTGGAGTGACGGCGAGTCGGCTTTGTTTGCTCCGCGGGCCCGGCCATTAAGGCGCGGGACAATGCGTGCCGGTCGCCCTCCATTGTCTGTGCCCCGAGACATGATAATACATTTTTAAAATTATTTTCTTCTCCTTAAGAAATGATGACATCTATGTATATTTACTTCTTTGAAAAGCGCGTCCTGGAATTCCCACCGGGAAGCGTTACGTTGTTTTTATTTAAAGTATATTTTCTCACTCAGAAGATGTTGATATGTTTACTCACCAACAATTTATATGATGTGATGTATGTATTTTAATCCCGTCTTGGAATTGCCATCGGGAAGCATTGTTATAGTTCTATTCAAAATATATAAATTAGCGGGATTAACTTTTAATCAACCCAGCTCATAACGGGTCATGGAGTGATGAGAAGTTATCTCCGCAGGTTCCACTTGACACATGCCCTTGTGATGATATTACTCCACAAACAGTAATCCGCCTTGTAAGTTCATGCCTCATCTTTAGCCTTCAGAGACACCAACTGGAGGCCTGTGCCTGGAAGACCTGAAGTCAGTGGCGAGACACCCACAGATGATGAAGTCACTGGTTGGCTTCTTGAAGCGTGTCATCAGAACCATAAAGAGTATATACCAGGGAGTGTAGCTTCAGTCACTCCCATGTATAGCACAGTTTCGCTAGACTAGTTGGGAAAATTTCCCCAAATTGCGATGGCAAACCTTGTACATAACAAGCAAGGTACCAAATCTATTAAAAAAATATATATATAAATATAAATACATTTAAAAAAATCAAATAATATTTTGAATAACCGTCCATGATATGTTACGCGCAAGTATTTAAAAAAAATATCAAAATCGTTTAAAAAATTCAGTGAAATATTTCAAATTTTAAACTTAGGTAAAATCTACATACTTATAAATAATATAATTCGACATTAATTATGTCAGTGCAATAAAATCTATTCAACCATTGGATAAATTCAAATATACTTTGCATTTTTGACAACTCATAGTTTGTGCATAATTTGTCTTTCCGTTTAAGTATATTATATTCACGAGTGGAAGTTTGATATGCCCTAATAATAAAAAATCCCCCAATAAAATGAAAAAAGAAAGAAAAATATCATCGTGGTTTGTGTGGGATCACAAATCACGATGATATTTTTCTAAGAGTTTCTTTAATCAATTTTCAATATTTGAAAAAATGTACTTAATCATTATCAATCAATCAAACCTGTATAGGCAAATCGTACTTCCTGTGAGACGGTCTTCACAAAAATCAATAATATATAGATAATGTTGTCTCACGTGTATACTGTTTATCTATAAATACAAAGCACTGTGCTAGTGTAGCATAATATTTGCACGTTTTAATTTCAGCGAATTCTTCGGGGTCTATCGCTGAAGCTTGATTGTTTTACAGGCTGTAAGAAGGGCGGGGGTAGTTCCAGGAAGGCAGTGGTGCGCGGTGGTGGGAGCACCCCGTGTGCAGTGAGACTCCGCGTGCCTGGAAACTGAATCGTCTTATTCTAACAAATGTGCTATAAATATGGAAAATCTTCTCGAATTTCCTTCCCAGAATTTTTTTAGGGTTTTTCTTGTGAATTTGTTTCTGTTTTATTACAACCGGCATGTAAAAATTTCTGCAAAAAAAAAAACTAATATGATAAACAAAGTATAGTTTATTTTTTTTTCCATAATAATATTATTAGTGCTTGAGGTATGATTTAGAGCAGTGTTTTTCAACCTTTTTGAATACGTAATCCCGTTGTGAGTTTAAAAATTCTGGAAACTATGTCAGTGATTTTAAACACTAAAGACAAACAACTGTGTTTTTACATATGTCTATTTTTTGATTAACGTCAATCAGATGCGTATTTATTACCGATTACGGGTTTATTATATTATTACTAATATGATTAGGCACATTAGTTCATACATAGAAGATGATTTTAAAGAAACTCTCAAAAAAATATCATCGTGATTTGTGTGGGATCACGATGATATTTTTCTGAGAGTTTCTTTAAGTCATCTTCTATATATGAACTAATGTGCCCAATCATATTAGTAATAACTGTGTTTTTCTTACACCTGCAACCCCCTGAGTAAGGCATCGGGATCCTCCTGAGAGTTGCAGGTTGAAAAACACTCATTTAAAGGATTGAACATAATAATTACTTAGATACTTCATTGTGGTTGATGTGAGAATACAATAAAATGCGCTCAATAGTCATTATGAAGGATCTGAGCATAGTAAGCCGTTGTGTCAAAGTGCACAAGCAAACAACATCATTATAAATGCAAGCAAAGGAATCAAATTCTCGTTAGTGCAAGAATTTTCAAGCAGCGATCCTCCCTCGCCTTCCGCAGTGCCTCCCGGAGATAATTAGCCTGGAGAGAGGCTCGAGGGCCGAGGAGGGTGCGTCTGCAACCGAGAACCCTTCCCGCGAGTGTCTCGAGAGCCCCACCGGAGGCCATCGTGAGACCAAATCAAAAGCCGCAAATAAAAACCAGCTTCCCAGATTTTAAAATGTCCCAGTTTTTTGTGCTCTACCATGCAATAACAATAGGAAGTAAATATTTAGATATAATTTTCTTCAGCAAGTATTAATTTTGTAATATTCTTTAAGTAAAAAAAAATTGAATCAGCTGTCGGAATTGAGTTTGTTTGTAATTTCTTGTTAAGTGCAGCAAACTGATTTACACAAGAAACGATGATACAAATCTTTCAAAATCAAAACCCACAACTTAACGGTCCTTGTCAAATTTTTTCCTTGGCATGTGTAAACAATAAAGCTGCAAAGGTAAACTATCCAATTTTAATCACAATAATAGGTAAAACAAAACGGTAATGGGCTAAGAGCGATTGTGTTGAAATTTACTTCCACGTATTTATTTGATAGTTCCATACAATTTTATTATCTCGTTTTCCACTGACCAAATCCACGTACTAGATGAAACATTTCATCGCCAGTCCCTCCAGACACGTCCTCACTGCAATATAACTACTAAACTGGAACTCCGGACCTGTTGCTCCGACCTGAATTTATTTTGCTAAATTTTTACCGCTGCTGCACGAAAATAGTATTGAAGTGATTATTGATATTTGTCAAACTGTCAATTGTATCTCAAATAACGTGAAATCAATATTTAAACAAGATTTTTTTATTGATGAATTACAACATGTTATATATGTAAAATCTTACGCTAACGGTTGATTTATGGAATTACTACTTCATATAAGTAAACAGTGTTAATAAATTGAAAAATGTATGGTTAAAGAATCGTTTTTAAATATTTATTACTTATAGTATTATTTTTTTACGTAGGAGTGATTAATTAAAGTTGACAATGTACAGTTATTTATAAACATTTATTTAATCGTAGGCTCAAATCCCACCTGCCTCAAAAAATATTATCAAAGATTTTTCATCGTTATGTGTATAAATAGATAGGTCTTATTTTTTGGATTGGACGTCAATCAGATGCGTATTTATTACCCATTACGGGTATATTATATTATTACTAATATGATTAGGCACATAAGCTCATACATAGAAGACGATTTAAATAAACTCTCAGAAAAATATCATCGTGATTTGTGTGGGGTTGGCCTGGGCACATTGGTTCATATGTAGAGTATGATTGTTCAAAAATTCTCGATAAACGGAAGTGATTCGTTAGTACAATGGTTAGTACACCGGCCATGTAAGCCAGGGGATGTGGCTTTCGTTTCTTTAAATAATCATCTTGAGTATTTAAATAAGGCAAATGTCAAATACATCCAAGCGACATACGCTTGACACAACCTCAGATAATATTAACTTCGCTTATAGCTTGGTTTTTTCATGTGGTTTATTGTTGTCTATTTTTAATTGAACGTCAATCAAATGCGTATTTATAACCTATTACAGGTTTATATTATTTACTAATATAATCAGGCACATTAGTTCACACATAGAAGATGATTTAAAGCAATTCTCAAAAAAATATCATCGTGATTTGTGTGGGATTTGAACTCACACCCCCAGGCTTACATGGCCGGTGTACTGACCATTGTACTAACTAACCACATCCATTATTTGAGAATTTTAAACAATCATACTCGAATATTCAAAAAATTCTCTAAGAATGATTTAAAGAAAATCGCCATGTAAGCCAGGGGATGTGGGTTCAAACTCCACACAAATCACGATGATATTTTTCTGAGAGTTTCTTTAAATCATTTTCTTTGTATGAACTAATGTGCCTAATCATATTAGTAATAATATAAATAGATAGCTTAGAAAATGTGTATATTTTGATATAAATAAATAAAAATAAAAATAAAAATATTTTCATTTAAGTAACTTCTAATAATTTCTAAGGTTTACGTATGTTTTTGCAAAAATTATCTCACGGCTTATAAGATACACTTCGACAGCGTCTTAAAGCAGCGGCGTTGGGGCAAAGAAAACAATCGGTAATTCTAGATAAACACTCGGAGGCTGTGCCGCGCCCCGCGGGCCCGGGGGGCTCCGCGGACCTGTGCAAACAGCCAGGCGGCCGTAATCACCCTCAGCCAGGGAACGCAATCAAAGAAATGTTTAATTATTTTTTCACCCCTAACCCCCGCCGACGAATTCAATCTTGGGCGATAACTGCGCACTTAATTAGACGCAACGAAAAAAACTGCTAGAAACTGATGCCGGATTTTCAGCGATTCATAATTAATACAAATTTTTCTGAAGTCAATATTAACATATTCTTAATCAATGCGTTTTATATTTTAACAGAAAATACTTTTTGCTTTATGATGACATTTTTAATTAAAAATATGTTTTTGCTACTAGGTGCTAAATTGGCACCTTCAGGCAGAGTGAAGTTTCGTAAACTATTATCCCCTAATTTTTTTGACACGTAGACCGCGTGACAATTTTTTCGCTGTCATGAACCTCCATTTACATATCACGCACCCCCAATTTTTTATCAGTGATGCGGACCCATTTCAGGTTGAAATCGACCCCAGGGGGTTGATATAGACTACTTTGGGAATCTATAATGTAAAGTCTTCATGATGGAGTGGATGTTTTCTTGGCCACTCTGTCTTGACCACCCTTGTCTCAAACCTCGCGCTCTTCCCCACAGATTTTCATTGTCTTCATCATGCGCATGTATTTTTTTTTAGTAGAATACTGTTTTTTAGCATTACAAGCTTATTCTATAATAATATTGAAGTATAAATATAAAATATTGATTCTAATGATCAAAAACACCTTAAGAGGGCTACTTTTTCAAAAATTCCGTTTTCATTCACCAACCCGGACACCAGAGGTCTCTAGCGTAGCTTTCAATTGGAAACTGAATGACAGTTCTAGTTGGACTAAGTTTTGTTATTTATGGTCAATTATCAAAGAAGAATTTTTTTTTTTTAATATTTAATAAATTTATATTGTTGATTTTTCTTTTCAAATATTCAAAAAGGAATAAATATTTATAAACATTTTAAAATAATTATTGTCATATTTAACTTATTGAAATTATGCTATAAAGCCACATTTCCATGGGATTTTTTTGTAAACTTTGCGTGAATTCAGTAAAATTGCAATAAATCGACCACTACTTTACCTTTTTACAAAAAAAATTCCAAACAAGAAATATAAATATTCACACTGAAGTCAAAATCCGTTGTTGGAGGTTCCATATTTGAGTTTTTTGATCATTTTCTCGTACCTTTTGCGAAAAATCGAATGCACCAACCAAAAAAATTTAAATGCAAAAAGTTAGATAAATCCCTTCTTCCAAACGGAAGCTTTTTTTTATTTCTAATAAATACTCAATACTCTAAAAAAATCAGTTTTCAACATACAAAAATAAAGTGACATAATACATATATAAATATATATATATATATATATATATATATATATATATATATATATATAATATATATATGTATATATACACGCATATATATATATACATATATATATATACTTATATGTATGTATGTATATATATATATTTATTTAGACATATGTATGTAAATTATAATAAAAAGGCCCAAATATATATAATGAAAACACACATCTCACCAAAAACATTTATTTATTATTAATTGAACAAATATATGACACTGGACAGAAATCTGAACATTATACAGGTTATTTCTTTTCTTCTTCATCCAGTGCCTCTCTTCATTGGAGGCTTAGTAATGTGCAATTGTCCTTGTACTTGAAAATACCATTCGTGGTGGACGTTTATAGTAATATTCTGTTTTTTATCTATTTTCCAAAATTTTAATTTTTTGTTGAGAATTGCTTCTTCAACACTTGTTCCCGATATTGATAGTGGATATTTTACTTCCACAATTTTATCACCACTAATTCCATCAGGTGTTGACGATCTATCAAAGGGACACAATTCTAAAAAAAGAAGGAATTTACTAACTGACAAGATGATTATTCACGACAGTTTTCTTATTTTTCCTCCAATCGATTGATTTACAAGACACTAGTAATATATAAAATAAATTTACTCGTTTCGCTTTTGGATTCTTAGTATGTATATGAAAGCGAGTATTTTCTTGGCATTTTGAATTTTGTCACAAACTGTCCGTCGCCACTGTACATGCAATTATGAATTTTTAGGTTAGACTTCGTTATGATCTTGACGAATATGGCCACACGACCAATGACTGTTAGACCAGGCATCCTCAACCTCCAGCCCGAAACACGTATTCCAAAGTGAAATATGCAAGAAATGTATATAGAAATCGACTTACTGATTCTCACCTTGATAACGTATTGAGAGTAGTGTGTAGCAATTATAAACCCGATTTTTCTAAAATAAAAAAGTTTTATCTCAATATCACACTAAATTTGAAATAGGCGTTTGGATATATTTAGGTTTTAAAGATTAAGATTTAATACATGGGAAATAAGTGTAAAACCAAGTCCCCACTAACTAATTGCCTGAAAAAAGCCATTACTCAAAAATATTGCATGTGTGACTTGTAAGAAAAAAAATGTTGAGTATCACTGGGTCGGGTATTACGGTCGCAAATTGCTCCTGTGTCGAAATTGTCATTTGTACAAAGTAGCTATGTTGCCAAATTGACATCTTAGAGAGAGACATGCTTTCAATGCAATGTTGCCAATACTAACAACGACAAACGACCACAGTAGCCTAAGCTGTCATCTGCTCCGTTCTCTATGGATCAAGCATGGCTGACCACGTCACAAATATTCTAAGTAGATTTTTAAATAAAATACATTTTTGTATTTTACTCGCAAAATACGCACAAATTTAATACAATTAATGTTTAAAAAGTGACACGATGAGCTTAAATATCTTCTTTAATAGATGTCAAGCCTTGTACAGCGATAAATCAGCCAATAAAGATTTTTAAATACCGAGAAACGAATTGACGTCGTGCTCACTTGGAGGCCATCTCCGGTCTGCCAGAAATTTTACCTGGCGAAATCGTGTTATTTGATTTATTTAATTTTTACTTTATTATTCTATTGATAGAGTTTATTTTCTTACAGAGTATTGAAAAAATATTAAATTATATTTATCTATTTATTATTATTTAATTAACGTTCATTTTCAGGGTAAAATAAAATCTTGAAGATGTTGAAAAATTGGATAAAATGACGACTTTTCAAAACCAAAGTTTGTTAAAAAAAATTTTTTTTTTAATTTTTAAATTAATAAGGCGCACGTGGTTTATATTAAATCTTTTAATTCCAATTGAAAAAAAGACTTTTAAATGTTAAGGATTCTTGGAAAATGTACCGGACGAATCTCACAATTCCTACACTTCAATCGGAAAAACACACATTTATCATATTAATAGTAAATTTATAAGGAATAAAAATATATTGTGTTCGGAAGAAAGAATGTATCTAACTTTTTGCATTAAAATTTTTTTGATTAGTGCAGTCGATTTTTCGCAAAATCGACATGAAAATGATCAAAAAAACTCGAGAAGTGGGACTTGGCCCTTAACTATCCACAGTCAATCTATTGAGCCAACGTGCGGTTTAAAAATTAAAGGTCCCAGATTCGATCCTTGCCATTACATCCAAATCCCAAACTTATGTAATTTGGTTCACGCCTGTTTTGGTTTATTTGAAAATGATTTGAAAAAGAAACGAGGAAACAAATGTTTTTTTTATTTCAATAAATAAACACACAACTTCAAAAGCTTTACTATAGTATAACATTAGACTTTATATACCTTTATAAACATTAGACTCTTAGGCGTTATGCAAAGTTTTTTCGTTATAAAAATCTGAAGCTTAAATCTACATAAATGACCACTATTTCACATCATTATTGCCTGTAGGTGACCACAAGAACATGACGGAAACGTTGGAACTATAAAAATTAAAAAAAATAAACTATTGTAATAATAATGGCCGCAGTGTAGCACCCAAGAATATAGTAATTAAAATTAAAAAAAACTTCCGCAAAACCCACGAACATATTATATTAGCCCTTTTGTCGCAAAATGTTAAGATGTCATTGCTTTTAAACGCGATCATCCCAAGCATCGTTTGTTTTTATTGGAGGCTGTTTAATTAAAAACCAATCGTTAAGTGAGTGTCACCTTCACATCCGCAGCAGATCACTCCGCCCGGTGAGGGCCGAATTAGCATTCCGTCCGGCCCTCGGCGGACCTCTGTAAACCAATTTGTAGGCAAGCTCCGGGAGTAACGCAGTCAGAGTATTCAAAAATACTGGCACAGGGCAGGTGTAACGCGGTGGCGTCTGCCACGTGTGTTTGCTACGTGTCGGCCAGGTGATTCCCCCCTCAGGGGGCGACTACCCGCGGAGTGATACGCGCGGCTAAAAATAAATCCCAGAATAATGCGCAAAGCCTACCAGCGGCGGCGAAATGGTAAATTTAATATGTAGCGCGTTAACAGATTACTCCGACGGCGAGGCATAATGCTCGGAAAACCGTATTACATGCTCGCCTCGGAGACGTCAAGAAGGCCCGAATATCAAAAGATCGCCGCCGAGTCCGAGGAGATACATTTACTGGAATACCGCCCACAAAGCGGCCACTCGCATTAGCGGAGTTGTCCCTTAATGAAATGAGGAGAAAAATCCCTTTGTCCGATAATTGACGTTTCGTTTGATGCCCCCGCGCGGGCCCGCCGGGCTAACGTCGTTAGTCTTATTTTTTTGTCAAAAGTTTAAGTCTTTTTTATTTGCGAAATTACTTTACTCGTGTTAATTTTGATTCGGGAAATTTCGATCCCGCTCACCGCTCGCTAAGTGCCTCACGCAGATGTCGCCGATACGCCGGTATCGGATTGCTAATGAAATTAAAAAGCTCTTATTTAGACTACGGCCGTCTCGAGGAAGCGTAGCTACGGACTCTCTTTAATTAACGCAGAGTGCTTTTTTGTTATTAAGAGAGTAGTTTTTTTTTTCAGTAATGAACGAAGAATACCCTCTATAGAATCATGAAAATCATTTTTGCGGTTGTGCGAATATTGAGGAACGCGTTATATGAGGTATCGGATAATTATAATAAAACCGAGCGAGAGGACCCGAGCACACGCGGAGCAGGGCACGATGGCGTTACATCCGAATGTAGTTCGTAGATAAATTAATTTCGGGATCGGTGTCGAGTGTGTTTGTTGATTCCTTCATTTCGCGCAATCAGCGACCCGCGCCGCCCGGCTCCGTACCCTCGTTAGAGCCTCCACCTTCAGATTTCTGATGCAAAATCAAAACCAAAACGGAGGAATGCGATTTGAATTTCAATGAAATGCGGCATTATCCGTGCCTCTGCCGACGTACCGCTCAGAATGTTCGGGCGTATAATTTTATCTGTAAATTATTTCAGAGATATCTGAAACATCGGAATCCACCCGGAAGAGCGTAATCCATTACAGAAGCTTGGAAGAGTTCAATCCGGGCGGGGATTAAAATTACTATCAGTGCTCGTAAATTTCAATGAAACTCAAAGGAAAAGTGCCTGCTTTTAGAATTTTCAAATAGTCCTCAAGATGGGGAGAGTAATTACTATGCGAAATACTCGAGTTTTACTGTGTTACATTGTTATTAGCAAATAAACGCTTTCATCCTAGAGACAAGGGATCATATTTGATTTTCTCGACGCTTTAGTGTTATCCTAGTGTGACTTTGTATAAATCGCAGGAAGCGTACTTTCACACAAGATTCTTGTACAGTATGTAACAAAAGAGCGTAACCGGCATAAGTTATAAAAAAAATAAGTCTAGCATTTTAAAATAATAAAACACGTAGTTAATTATACATACTTAGATGCTTTATTATTAATAAAGTGTCCAGTTTCCTCCGTTGTTCATAATAGCCAGGCATCTTCGAGGCATTCTTTCTACTAATTTTTCTGCATATTCTCGGGATAATAACCTCCATATGGCCTTTAAGTTGCGAGTAAGCTCTGTGACAGTTAGCGTTTTATTTCCTCGAAGTTTAAACTTCATCAACGCCCAAACGTTTTTAATTGGGTTTGCGTCAGGAGATTGTGAGGGCCAATCCAAGACCTCCATGCCTTTATCTTGTTTCCACGCGCTGCATAGGCGACTTCGGTGTTTGGGGTCGTTATTTTCTTATAATATCCATGATTCACTTGGGCTTGGGAACAGTCATTGGGTAGATAGTAATAATGCTTTCTAGTATATTTGCTTTTTCCTTGCAGCATTCAAAGTTCCGGTAAACAAGTTCAAATCGCCAAAACCACGTTTTGAGAAGCATCCCCAAGCATGCACCTTTACCGGACGTTTAACAGTTTTTTCGACCAATATTATCTTGTCCCAGTCGCGCACGGAACACTGCCTCATAGCGGGAAGCATACGCGGCACTCATTTCCACTCTGTGCAAAATACACACGAAAATTAAATTACTTATACGACGCATTAAGAACAAAACGTTAAACTACCTAGTCATTTCTTTTTTTTGCAAAAAAACTCCGAAATTTTTTTATTATAGAGGTCACGTTCTTGTTAAACACAATTTATATAGAATGCGTCTTTGCATCTTTCAATTAAATTCAATTAAAAACGCCTCAAGTTGGTTATGCAATGCGACGACTCAAGCGCGAGCCTGATTGCGTAAATAAGTGATACGTCATGACGTCATGGAACACTTCATTCCGCATTAGCGCCTCGCACGTCGGACGGGGCGGCCAGGGGGGGCGGAATTATAATTGTTTAACGAGAACGGCCCGTTAGGCGGGTGGGCCGCTGTAACGGCGCGGCGGGGGATAATGGAAGGCAGTCGTTATCGATATCCGTTACGGGGCCGGATGCGGGCGTCACCGCCTCGCCTTGCAGCCGCGCCGAGGCGACATTTCCACAACTTTCAAAAGCCGAGTTTTTCCTATTATGCGAGAATATTCTTATTATTTTTATGCTAAAATAAAAACGCCATTTATGCTCGTCGCGAACTTATGTTATTGTATTCAAGTTTAAGCGGGAACTTTTAAGAGTTTCGCAAAGTAAATTTATTTATTATAATGCTGAGAGTTTTATTTCAGACGATATTATAAAACTCATACGTATAAATAAAATAAAAGCAAATCCTTAAAATCTTTTTTTTATACAAGTGTATATTTTCTTTTAGGGTGACTGCTGTGCTTGCTTCCGTACAAAACTTAAGAACAAATGTTTGAGGCAATTTTGTGTATTTGTTTGCTTTAACTCAATGCAGTACTTCAATTTATAGGTGTTTTCGTTAATTTGATAATTTATAAATAAGACTAAGAATGAATAAGAATTTTTCATTCTACCAAAATATATATTTTTTTTCTTTAAACAGTTAAATTCCGCAATTGTGCCGGTCTGTATCACGTTTCGTTTTCACACGGTTAGTTTATTTGTAAGAGTAACTTATGTTTCCCGGAAGTTACACAAAACGCTTGTCTCCCGCTGCTGGCCGCGGTCCAGGTCCGGGCTTGGCGACACCTGGTCTTCCATTTGCATGCAAACAGAAATCTTGTTTGTTCTCAATACGACCCTCGGGTCAAGTACGCGAACAAAGAGGGTGGCTTGAGGAGCGCCCGCTAATGAAATACAACCCCGCCACCCTCTGCCCGCCCACCTGGTCGTCAATATTATTTATTTGCTTCGTTTTCGAAGTCTTACAGATTTTATTTTTATCCCCCCACCAAAAATATCCAAATTTAGATAATCTAAGAACGTATATTCAAGAGCAATACTGCTCTGTTAAAGTAGAAGGTATATCGACAAGTAGTAGAAAGCAAAATACAACCCCTGCCGTCCCCTGCCTTCTCACCTGGTCATCAATATAATTTACTTGCGTCGTTCTCACTGTATTACAGATTTCACATTATAAAACGAGAGACAGACCAGCCCAGATAACCTTAGAATGTAAATTAAATATCTACGCTGCTATGCATACGTAAAAGATCAAATGTGGATAGGGTAGTACTAAAAGACAATTGCGTTCAAAGAATTTTCATTGTGGAACAATTGGATTCAGTGAAAAATCATACACTTGAATAAATATAGAGTAAAATGGATTATACGAGACAGTCGTGTATATAAAGGCACAGGACATGCAATTCACGTTTATTGATATTATTAAAAAATAATATTTAGATGTCAACCATTTTTAAGACAAGTCTTGCAACTGACCTCGAAAAGTTTCATAAATAAAATAAAGAATTTTTCTGCTACTCTTTTCTCTGAAGGTAAAAATTTCATGGGCCCGTCCAAAGGTTGACATTCGTAAATTAATAATGGCCACAAACAAGCCCATGTGCACGTGATGCCACGACAAGATTACTTAAATGTGCGACAACCCTATAAACAGTAGTTTAAAAACTTTTAGTACGCATAATAAACTGAAGTTAAAATATTTTCACAATTAAATAAGTATAATAGTATAAATGCAATAAACGTGAGAGAAACTCATAAAGAAAAAAACATTTTCTGGTGAATATTGTGGTTTTCCCGTATGTGGCAATGCAAAACCCGGACACGCGCCAAGACGGATACAGTCGCAATCGTCTTTGATTACTTCCGGTTGCTTTCTTTCCTGTCTCTTTACTTGTCGCCTTTTTACTAACAGTTTATTTTTTATATTTCGTTTAAACTATTGGAGTTTTCAAGTCTCTCACCGTGTATATTAACATTTTATAAAAATAATATTCAGGTACATATTGATTTTAAATTTTTTTAAGGATTTAAAATCTTAAAAATGTCACAAAAAACAGTACATTTTTTTTAGGTTATTCTAAGTAAGCATTTATTTTTGATAGAAAAACTAAAAGTGTGCAAGAATTTTTTTTTTTTAAATCGCTGATTTTGACCTTCCACGTCAGCGATCTGTAAAGCAATTTCATATCTTGAAAAAATAACCAATGGTTTTTGTTGTTTGTACGAGTCGACGTCGATACACTCTGATGGGAGACCATAAAAGTCGCAATAAATACATTTGTTCTGTCAGCAGGCCAGGCACGTCCGGAAGGGGACGCAAAGGGGCGGGGGACACTTCCGGCCAAATCAAAACAAATGCATTACTAAGTAATACGACTTACCTATTCCCCAAACTCACCTCAAGACATAAGTGAAATTCTCGTATATAATGTGATTGGACTCGTGTATATTGATTTTGAATTATTTTATTTTAAATATATAATATTTCTGAGAATTTCCTGTTTAACATTCCACGACGTGGGTGATTTCTGTGAATTTCAAAAAATAAATTTAGCATTACTTAAAAACAATTTATGACGTCAATAATATTTAAAACTCAAAAGTACTTATTATTGTTGATACTTAAAGATAACATGGAAATCATTAGTCTTGTATTTTCTTTTAAATATCATATTAGAATTTTCATCGTTGCGCATTTCTAACTTTTCCAGATTTCTGGGGAACATGATTTGATAGCTCACTGTTCCTTTAATGGTGTTTGCTTTCCTATTATATTTAATAATATCCGATTAATCCGCATTTTAGTGTATCAAATATGATTTTAAGTAGAACTGTAACTGTGAACTGTCAAAGTCGATATTCCCTTTAATTCAGCGTAAATCAGTTCCACACTTGTAAAAACCGATTCAATTTCTATCTCAATAGATGAGGCACAGTGGTATAATTGGCTAATAGACTAGGCCGCAAATGCTTGGGTATGGCTTTGAAAAAAGTAACAAATAAGCGTCCTGGTATATTTTAAATTTCTTACTTTGTTTTCAATGAATAATTTTGGTATGTGTATATAATAAGATTTAATTATATTGCATGAATGATAAAATATATTGAAGTGAAAAAATTAACGCTTGAAGTTATGAATATTACGTGAAAAAAAAAGTTATTCCCATATGCTTTGGTTTCCACTGTTCACGAAGTGAGACTGTTTTGCGATGTGCGATGATAAAGTATTTTCAGCAAAAAAGGGCGGGGATGCTCAGTAGTGACCGTGAGGGTCTCAATTACACAAAAGAGGTTGGAATAAATGAAAAGGCTCGCAGGGGTGGAGCTGCACGAGATGGAACAACCCCTGCCTGTAAGGACTGGGCATTGTTCACGCACGGCACTGCAGAGAGCGAGACCTTCCCCGGGTTTTGCCGTTTTTTCGCCCGGCAGACTAACAACTGATATTTATTTTGAGCTTGCTTATCTCCATCGTTACGTGCTTTTATCTTTAGTTAGAAGGCACATCTACACAATACTCCACTGTGTCAGTTTATAAGGTGATATTATTAAGAAAAACCTTGAAAAGGTCATATAATAAATATATATATATTTAGTAACTTGTATCGACACATGTATTGATAAAGGCGTAAGCCCAATAACATCAGTTTGAGAATCACCTGTAAGGACGGGAATCAAATCGGTAACCTTTTGATCCAACCACAGAGTCAAAAAGTCTGTAACTGTAAAAGTAACTGTTCATGGTGTTGATGATTCAAATAAGTTACAATTTATAAATTAATTCGGTTTCGATTCACCCTGTATATATTTATCCCTTCAGTAGCTTAACTTTTTACCGGAGTTTTTTGCTGAACGTTTTTTATCAAAAAGGACAGTCGAAGTGTGGCCTGGCTGCTAACCGGATAAGCAAATCAGGCCCAGCGGTGTCGCCCGGAAATAACGCATGAGCTAATTGCACTTTACTATACTGGATGACTGCGGTAAATAATGTGATAAACTCTGCTGCTGATAAAATATACAAAAGTTAATGTTTGATGAGTTTAAAATGTGAACTTTGAATTTTTTCAACGTATTCATGTTTAACATATATTAACAAAAGCTTTGGTTGTAGTAGTTAGGTTTTTTTTTTTGAATTGCTGTTGTTTATGCGTAACATAATAAATCTGTTTATACAAGAAGTAAAGTCAATTTAAAAAAACCGTATTTAATCCGCACTGTTTTTCTCAAATAAATTATATTTAATTTAACATATTCGAGGTGAAAAATAAAATGAAGATGTTATTCATTTTAACCACAGTGAATATTTTAAGAAAAAAAATCATGATTTTATGTGTACATATTTCAAAAAATGTTTTATTTGAGGAATATTATTAAACTAGAAATGTAGCCCGTCATAAAATGACGTATTTGATGAACGATGCGATAGTAATTGAACATAAAAAGATGAATAATGCTTTAATTTTGTACCATCAGTTGGATGAAGGTGCAAAGTTCTGTAATATACTTGGCCTTGAACTTTGAAGCAGAGTGACCCACTGTTAATTTAGCTCCCATTGATACAAAAGATATACTGTTATTGTATGATCTTATTTTTCTCTTGAAATTTACATTATAAATATCCTTTAAATATACTGGGGAAATAGGCCTTGCTGGTAGTTTCACTTTATCTTTGTGCACTTGAACTGTTGAACTTTCCATCTGATGGGTTTTCTGCTTGATAATGTAAAGCATTGCAGAATCGACAGGTCACACTAATTAATCCGAAGACAAACGCAGCGTTCGCTGTGCATCAGTTTCTTTTTGTCTTGAGGTCGATGCGCGTACTCGAATTTTAAGAAGACGCTGCTCACGTTTTCCTTCCAACTCATTGCTTGACATTTATGTCACATTTCGTGTCACAAACAACGCATCACTTTTCACTGCACTGTTCTTTATTTGATGCAGTCTTTATCATGTTCAATTGTGAAATTCTTGTTGAATTAGGTTTTCTGTGCGTAGACGGTGTTATTTTGAGTTATTAAGGGTCTAGGTTCCATAATCGAGTTTTTTTTGATCATTTTCTAGTCCGTTTTGCGAAAAATCGACTGCACCAATCAATAAGATTTAAATGTAAAAAGTTTGGTACATCCCTTCTTCTGAACACAATATATTTTTATTTCTTATAAATATACTATTAATATGATAAATATGTGTTTTTCCGATTAAAATGTAGGAATTTGGAGATTCGTCTGGTACATTTTCCAAGAATCCTAAACATTTAAAAGTCTTTTTTTCAATTGGAATTAAAAGATTAAATATAAACCATGTGCGTCTTATAAATTTTAAAATTAAAAAAAAAAATCTTTAACAAACTTTGGTTTTGAAAAGTCGTCATTTTAACCAATTTTTCAACATATTTAAGATTTTATTTTACCCTAAAAATGGACGTTAATTAAATAAAAAAAATTAGATAAATATAATTTATAGTTTTTTCAATACTGTGTAAAAAAATCAACTTTCGATATAGCAAAATAAAGTGACAATAAAATAAATTAAATGACACGATTTCGCCAGGTAATGGACTGCCCTCTGGTGTGCCAACCAGACACCAGAGACAGCCCAATCGTGTCATTTTTTAAAATAATATGGCGCACATGGTTTATATTTAATCTTTTAATTTCAATTTAAAAAAAAACTTTTAAATGTTTAGGACTCTTGTAAAATGGGCCAGATGAATCTCCAAATTCCTACAATTCAATCGGAAAAAAAATAATTATCTTAATCATTTCGATATAGAAAAATAAAGTGACAATTAAATGACACGATTTCGCCAGGTAATGCACTGACTGTGGTGTCCGGTTGGACACCAGAGGCAATTAAATGGCTAGGAGCAACTGCCTTAATGATGTGGTTCATAATTTCTAATGCAATTTCGATAAAAAAAATAGAGATGGCACTTGTGTCAAACTGACAAACTGGAAATGTATTTTTTTGTAAAAGTTCTAAATTTGAAATTCTTGCGGCGAAGAACTGAATCCTATAATTCGTACATATTGAAACTCGCTAAAGCATATTTTATAGTTTATGAATGAAAATATTATCCTATCGTCTTGAAATTCGGCACATAGCTGCGGAAAAATTTACTTAACTTATGTGCAAAAAATCAGCGTTGTATCTTTTAAGATATTCTATAGAAAACCAAAAATCGAAACATACATACATACATACACACAATGGCTATTATATATATTAGATAGCACGTGAATTTTTTTTTAATGGTGTTTTATACTACCTATTAACCGGACACAAAAAAATGAGTACTGCTTCGCATACATTACCCAAAAGCAGGGTTTAATCGGGGAATATCATTATTAACGATATCGAAATGAAAATGGCGCGCAAAAAGAGTGTGAAAAACCGATTTACATAACGATAAATTAAGCAAAGCCGCGGACGCACGCGCCCATAATCGGCGGGCATCCGGCCGTGTGTGCGGGGCGCGTGCAGTACATGCGCGGTACATGTGCGGTACATGCGCGGTACATGTGCAGCACACCGCCGCGGACACGTAACGGCCAGATTAATAGTGCAGCGGAATATAGCAGGATTAAAGCATTTTGAATTATTTCGCACGCGAGTTTTTAGCGTGGCTTAACTTGATACAAGTTCGGAGATTGCATTGTATTTTCGAAACCACATTATTTTCATACGAATTTAGAAAAACAACGTAGATAAAGCGAATATTTTTATAATATATTTTGGTTATAACCAGCTCTTTAAAAAACTTATATTCGACTGATATAAGTGATTGAGAGAGTAAAATTAACTTGCTTATTTCATTGTAGTTTGCATAGGATTTGCTTTGGCATCAGCACATTGGTGATCTTCAAGAAATTGCACACTTCAAAGTGATTTTCAGCTTCATAATTGAATTACTGTAATACGCTGAATAATATGAAAGGCCTGCGCCTCTCTTCAGGCTGCACTGCCGGGGATGGGGACGGGGGCGGGGGCTAATCCGCCCCAACTTAATGTTTCTTGTAAGCCTGTAATAGATGTAGCTGAGCCGCCTTGCACCTCGAGGGGCCCCGATGTAACCAAATGAATTATGGTTTTCACGTTTCCCTAATTCTTAAATTTACAAATTTTCTACAATTCTTTAGTGACGCGATAACGATGTTTTATTATTATTACACGTTTTTAAAAATAATGCGTCAGTGCAAAATATATTTTGTCATATACTCAATTAAAGTTTTCGTGACAAAAAAAAAACTTGACTAATATTAAAGTATAGATTTCCAACAATAAACATCTTGGAACATGATGGGATTCAAACCTGCATCTCCTGGGTATAATATACTCATTATTTTCTATCACTCCCTGCAATATATATCAAATGAACTACAGTAATTTATTCGAGCCTATATGAGTTTATACGAGGATTTATTATATATTAAATAATCATTTATGGTTATTTATTATGTTGTTTTAAGTACTTTTAAAAACCACTGAAGCCATAATCGAAGGTTTTTTTCTAATCCAGTAAAAGTAAAATGGTTAAGCGAAAAAGTCTCGAGTAAGAACGCGCATGCCATAAAAAAAAATTAATTACACAATAATTTTAAATCATTTCAGGAACTGCCAGTGCTATTTATTGCATTTGTAATTTGCAACATATTTTTGAAAAAGTTTTCAGATCAATTAACGCGGTAACTATTATAAAACAGCTTAAAAATAGGGACAAGGTATAAGCTATTGTTTATTTACTGTCAGACAATCGCGCGAGGGACTGGGTAAACCAAACTGTGTTTCTCTCAACTAAGTAACGGTTTATCGCATACATTATGTGTAATATAATACAGTATCCAATTAGTTCCCTCTATACGCAATTAAACATTTGCATAATTACGAGAATCATAGTGTAGTTAGTAAGTAAGAGTTGGAGGTTGCGGGTCCTGATATGATGCCCGAAGTTTAAATATGCAAACGTCTATGAGACCTCCGTAATAGCGTTCCTCTGTATTAATCATTGATCGTTTCTTCAAAGCGTTGCAAAAGTCTTGTTTTTGCCTTAAATAGATGTGTTTTCATTATATATAATTTATTATAATACCTTTAAAAATATTTTGAAGAATATATAGACATCAGACTGGAAAATTACCAAGAAAAATATGAAAAAGTTCTATGGCCTTTGAACTTTACTTAATTATATAATTCGTTGAATTATGTTGCTTAGTTAATCTATATGAGTGTTAATTTTAATTTATGATAGGAAATTTGTAACATTGTAGAGTTTACAAGTTTTTAAAATAAAACACTTCCGCAATTGCTTACAATTCTCGTTAATATGTTTCTTTTATTTTCTTCTCACTCAAAGACTTCTCAATCAGATTATCAAAAATAGGATGTCTCGTTTTTGATATGTCAGCACAGAAACTTGTTTTAATATGGTTTTTGTATAAGTACATTATTAAAGAAAAAAATGCTTTTTTAGTTTAAGTAGCAAATTAAATGTCGAGTACCATCCCTTATGTTAATTTGAAATGTTTTACAGTATATTTTTACAATAGTTTGAGCTAAAGTTTTGTTTTGACGTGTAAATTTAAACTGAGATAATATATAATATAATGTATTCAAAATTTTAATATTTCATTCAAAACTCTGAGCTGAATTATTCCCACTTGCCCAAAGCCTCCTCCGCGCTGAGCAAGTTTGTTGGAAATTTTCTATTCAGAAAAAAAAACCATACTGTTTATAGAGCCCGTTCTATTTTTATCAAAAGTGTTAGTTAAAAGTTACGGTTTGAGGCCGTTTTCAATTTTAAAATTTAAAATGATTGAAATTCAGAATTTTAAGCTTGTCGTTTATCGATTTATTTATTGATGTATAAATTTAGTTTATATGTACAAATATTTATAAAAAAAAAATTGTGTACTATAATGTCGAGTTAAGTCTTTGTATGATTTTGAATCCCACACGTGTTTTTAAAAAATAAAAAAAATAATATAATTTTTGATTCTATGAAACTTTAACTTACTCGTACTTTAAGAACTATAATTTTTATTTATTAAAAAATTCTTGTTCATCAAATGTAAAACAGTTTTAATAGATATTTTTCACTGTGCTTTGACCAGATTATTATTTACCTATAACATATATTTAAAATAATGCAAAAAAATTCTGAATAATATCGACGGTACGAATATTAAATAATAGTTTGCCGAAAATGTCTATGCCGTCAGGTTTCATAAATCACAGTAAATTTATTTTTATAATAATTTATATTCATCGCACGGCACGCAGTTTGGCCGCGGCTGTTGTTCCGCGGACTCGCCTGCACGGGCGACGATGAGCTCGCAATCGAATTAAAAGTTAAATGAGAAAAGTTCCCCCCCAGGTGTCGGCCATCTTAAATAACAGCACCTTTGATTCAAAACCGTTTAAATTCCAATTTAGATTCCCCTCAACCCTTCTGCGCCCGGCGCTCGACGTTTTACATTCATTTTTATTTCAAGACGGTCTTTAACCCATCAAAGAACCCATTGCACTTATAATTAAGTTTCTAATACTACATAGTATAGTATATAGAATAATTGTTGAATAAGTAAAATATAGTGTCTTCACATATCACACTTATAAATTTTACTATTAAAATAGTACTCTACTACATTTTTTTATTACTAACGACAGAAACGTTGAATAATGAAATCGTTATCTTCGTTTTCAATACTTATCAAGATTTTACGTACATTATTATTTTTTCGACATTTGCCTTGGTTATTACAAATTTATAAGAAAGAGAACAAATAAAAATATTGTTTAAAAAAATAGTTTTTTATATTTAATAAATTATTTTTACTCATTTCTTTAATTTTTCTGTCTTTTGATGTCAATCAAGGCTGTTGCGGAAACTGTTTACTCTCTTAATTAAATAATGCACAATTTTACTAGCGCTTTGATTGTTGTAGGTATAATAATATCAAACTTTTAATTTTAAACTATAAGGCTTTGGACATATTCACTAAAACACTACCCAGTTTGTGAAATATCGAGTTTTAAACTGAAATTAATTTAGGAAATAATTTTGAATCGTTTTTGTTTATTTCTGCTAGAAGATTTCAAAATATAATTTACGATCTATCTCCATTAGTACTTTAAGAGTTTATTTCCGCCTTTGTGTAAATCCTTTTCTTTAAATTGCCATTCTCTTGAATCACTACTTCATTATCAATTTCCGCTGTAACTCCATATACTTTTTGAAGATTTAAAAACATGTTCAACTATTTGTACTATAAGAAAGCAATTTCGTTCTGATTAAAAAAAGTAATATGACGGTGAATAAGATATATTATAGCAAGAAATATATGTTTTCACTAAGATATGAATTATTCCTGTTTTTTTTGTATTTATTTATTCTGTTACGGTCGAAAAATGTCACGAGATTTTTTTTTCCAAGTATCACCGTAAATTTGTTTAAGTTTATGTTTTAAAGACGTTATACGCCTGGTAGAGATTACGAGATTTAAAATGAAATGTCAACTGGACGAGTTTCATCACCAGGAAATTTCTGAAATTACGAACTGTAATTTAGTTAGTCAAAGCAGAAATTCTTATATATTTTTTGATAATTATATACTTTTTTCACTCTTGATAATCTTGATAGACAAATTAATCACAAACACTGTTATGTTATTACGAATTACTTAAAATAATGATATTTCTAATTTTTATTTACAATAAAAAACACTTTTCAAAATGTTTGGTTGATTTAATGTTTATTTTTTTAAATAAATTTTAAAAAACCCAGAGTGATGCAAAACACGATACAATGTAAATATGTTTAGAAAATTATGTAAGGAGAGAGTTGTATTTTAAATATTATATAATAAAATACATGAGTGATTTTTTCACATGTTAATTTTTATTGGTGGACGGTTTTACCAAATTTTCATGTTGGCATAATAAAACTTGACGCAGTTTGATAATACTAAAATTAACATGTGGAAAAATCACTCAAGTATTTTATTCATATTATACCAAATTATATATTTTATACCAAAAAGAGTATCGGGTGAATGTGAATAGTGACCGTTATTGCGATATGCTGCGAAAATTTTTGGGCCCAGAGTTGCAGGAGTTTTAAGGTTTCAACTCAAGAACGTGGTTCCAATACTTGCCATACATCCAATCGATCAATTGAAGCTGTTAACGAATTATTCCCTAATAAGGTCATTTCACGTAGAGGTAACATCAACTGGCCTCCCAGAAGTCCCGACCTTAGCCCTCTTGACTATTTCGTATGAGGATACCTTAAAAATAGGGTTTATGAGAATAATCCGACGAACCTAACGGAATTGAAACAAAACATCAAATCAGAAATGGCAGCAATATCGAGGGCTATGTGTCAGCGTGTTATCAGCAATCTTCGTTCTAGATTAGAAGAGTGCCAGCAGCGTAACAGTCACCATTTGGATAAGACCATCTTTTCGAAGTAATTTTCCATTTTGTATTCTTATAATTAACTAGCAGTTTTTGTTTTACTGAACTAACAAATACCCGATACTCTCTTTGGAAACCCTATATTTAAAATATCAAAAATGGAATTCCACTCTAGTACCCTCTGTCAAAAGTATTTATTAATTATCTTTATAGCGTAGAATACTTTGAAAAAAAATATATAAAAAAAAAACGCTTTCTGAGATTTTTTCTTGCGATAGCGTAAATGATGCACACGAGTAGAAGGAGGTCATCAACGTTTTCGTTTCCTAAAAGATTGAGTCGGGCGGATGTTTCTCGATCATAATAAAAAGGGAAGTGCCATTCTGCAGAAGACAATTTGAATATCACCAATCTGCCGGTGTGATCTCCCGCAGCGGCCCCGGGCAGGACCCTCGCGGTGCCCGCATGGCTCACACGCCAGGCGATGCAGCCCCGCTAATACACCGCCGAAGCCTCTTATCTCCCTTCATCCAATATCCGAATTCCTATTTGTTCTCTCTAGAATAATGATGGGAATGTTCGGATTCTTACTGGTGAAAAATTCGATCGCTGAATTCGAATTTTTTAATAACAAATATTTTCTATATTATTGATTTTTGTGAAGAACGTCTCACAGGAAGTACGATTTTGCCTATACAAGTGTGATTGATAGATAATGATTAAGTCAATTTTTTAAAATATTGAAAATTGATTAAAGAAACTAAGGATATTTCAATTATAGTACCAGTGATTCGGTTGTTTAATTGGTGATGCACCTGCCATGTAAGTTTGGGGATGTGAGTTCAAATCCCACACAAATCACGATGATATTTTTCTAAGAGTTTCTTTAATCAATTTTCAATAGTTGAAAAAATGTACTTAAGTAATCATTATCAAATATTTTCTATATTAAATCATTAGCTTGTTAAAAATATTGTAAATATATGAGTTTTGATGTCATTAATTGACTTATATCTTCTTCATCATCAAGTGCCTCTCCTCAGAATAAGTTGGCGACCGTTTCACTGAGCATATACTCATACTGAGTTTTACAATGGGAATATAGTGTATCCCCGGGTCCTTCTACACCACAATTTTATATTAAAAGGAAAAGTCTGCTTATTGCTGCTGCCCAATAGCAATATTATATATCTTTTTCTTACAAAGCTCTGGCGTTTAGACCTGATACTCCTTCTGCAGCAGACTGCAGAAACAATAGCAATACTCCAAGTCCACCACTCCATTACCAATCCTTTACAAACGCTCAAGGTACAGATAGGCAGCCATGCACAAGTAATAGGATGGGGAGAGCGGGGAGATGACACACCTGGAGAAGGGCAAAACTGTCACAGGGCTCTACTATGCCGAATTATTGGGCCGATTCGACGCCGAATTGCTGAAAAAACTGCCCCATTTGGCGAAGAAAAAAGTGGTCTTCCACCATGACAACGCACCGGCTCACACCTCCGCCATCGCCACGGCCAAATTGGTCGAATTGCACTACGAACTGCTCCCCCATCCACCGTATTCTTCAGATTTGGCCCCGTGCGATTTTTTTGTTGTTTCCACACTTGAAAAAGTCCCTCGCCGGGCAGAAATTTAAGTCGGATGAGGAGGTCATCGCCGCCACGGAGGCCCACTTAGCAGACCTCGAGTAAACGTATTTTTCAGATGGGTCAAAGAAGTTGGAGCATCGCTGGGTCAAGTGTATCGAGCTAAAAGGAGACTACTTTCTTTTTGTAGGCAAGTATTTACCGGACACTGAAATTAATTATGCATAACAAGCCAATACTTTTAAAAGTACTGCAACAATTGCATTATTCTTGACGCTATCATCTACAATAGATTTAATAATTAAAACGATCGGATTACATGATAAATCGAATAAAGCCGATCAGAGAAATCATTCGAATACGCCCGTCGCTGTTTGCGAATATTGCAAAGACGATAAGCTGCAAACTTAAAAATTGAGTTTACCCGTTACTTAAATTAACGGCAGCCTTATTATTAAGTACGGGGGAGTCTGCGAATACTAATCGGGCGAGGGGGCGCGGATCAGCCCTCGGCTGGGGGCGGGAATCAATCTGGAGACAGTCGTAAAGCGAGCCGCCCCGGGCCCCGCCGAGCCGGATCGATCACTCGAAACCGTACGCCCCGAGCCCAAATTGATATGATTTTTTTAGTATCGCAGAAAAATGATTACGTCCGCTTGTTGAACTCGCATTACTGGAATTGTGTTTCCTCTTTTATTACAATCTCCGTTTATTTTTGCAGAAATTTTATTAGGTCATATTTTTCGGCAATTTAGCTCAAAGGGAAAATCTCAAGTCACGATCAAACGTACAGGTATTTTTTACAATAAGGCGCGCACCTTTTTCCTTACCTGACAAATAATCAAATATTCTCGAGGAAACGAGAGCGAGGATCGCGAGCGCGAAATTCTTCGCATCGCCCCTGCCGGCCGCGTACATCCATTTGCGTATTGAGAAAAATTATTGTGGACCTTTATACCCATTCAAGTTTTGCCACAGTTCTGTTTATCTTTGTTCTATGTGAGCTTGGAAGAATCATAAAATTATGGCAAATAATTTTTGTTTATATAAATAGGGCGAGTTACTCTGTTGATCATGAATTGCAGCAGAGACATGTATTGAGTCAAAATACAGCATGTTGTAAGTGACGTTATACATAATGTCCAAAGAGAGTGTCGGGTATTTGTTAGTTCAGTAAAACAAAAACTACTTGTAATCAAGCATTTTTTTTTTTGTTGATTATAAGAACACAAAATGGAAAATTACTTAATGATGTTATCCAAATGGTGACCGTCACGCTGCTGGCACTCTTCTAATCTGGAACGAAGATTGCTGATAAAACGCTGACACATAGCCCTCGATATTGCTGCCATTTCTGACCTGATGTTTTGTTTCGATTCCGTTAGGTTCGTCGGATTATTCTCATAAACCCTACATTTAAGGTATCCCCATACAAAATAGTCAAGATGGCTAAGGTCAGGGCTTCTGGGAGGCCAGTTGATGTTACCTCTACGTGAAATGACCTTATTAGGGTATAATTCGTAAACAGCTTCAATTGATTGATTGAGTAGAAACCTTGAAACTCCTGCAACTCTGGGCCCAAAAATTTTCGCAGCATATCGCAATAGCAGTCACATTCACCCGATACTCATTTTGGACATCCTGTAGAAGAAACATTTTGTTTTGAATATACCTACTTTGTCATGTTTAAAATTGATTAACAAGTTTTTCTATAACATAACATAATAGACTGAAAGATGTCTTAAATGTAGATTTTATACGAAAATACTCTTAGAAAGCTAAGAGATTGGGTTGGCTTTATAGTTTAATAATGATTTCGCAACCCACGTTTAACTTATGACTTCACGCACATTGTTTTGCACTGAACTCCCGACTCCGTTAGCTTGTGCACAAAGTGCACATTCTGCATATATTTATGTTGCTTTCGCGTGCTAACGTTGTCTGAAGCTGTATTCACACACGGAAAGTTTTTGTTTGGTGTATCTGTCTGCCAGTGCAGAGCTCTGAAACATCATACTTAATATAAACACTCAATATTATATTTGCATTTAAAAGTATATTTTTAATAAACGAAGTAAACGGTTTTCCTGTAGTATAACAAAAGACTGCCATGGAAATATTTTCAATTAGCATAGCAACTTAGCAATTTTATTATAATATAATAAGTTTGAATTTATGTTTAACACGTATTTTTTTTTTGTTGCTACACCTCAAACCCACTACTTTAGATAATTACTCCATTAATATAAAAACATTTGTTCACAAAAATTTGCAATTATATCGAATCCTCCACTTGTCAGGTACATTAAAATCACATTAGCCCTTACCACCCGAGAATCACTGTCTCTCTTTTCAACAACCTCTCCCTCTAACAATTGTTTACCTAATTGATTATTATTATATAAAATTTCACTCTGTTTGATAATGCCTACGTGAAAGATTAGCGAAGCCGGTCACAAATAAAAACGAACATGTGGAAAATCATTCAAGTATTTTACTAAAAAATATTAAAATGGAATTCCACCAAGTACTTGTAACATGTTATTTTTTGTTATGCCATTCTCATGACAGTTCAAATTTCTGTCATATACGTAAATATGTAACGTTGTAATGTATCTGTGTAAACGTAAAATTTTATAAAATATATTTTCATTTATGTTTTACATGTACTACTATGAAATATTTTAATCAAATTATTTCAAATTCGTGCTTTTCTACGTTTTGTATGCCTAATAAATCGCTGCGGTGAGGCCGCGCTGTTTTCACGATCGGGCAGCGCAGCAGCGCCCGCCGTCGAATGGCCCGATCCCGATAAACTCGGCAGACAAAAGCGGTCCCTTCGATGGAAAGTAAATTCAAGACAGAAACAAATCGGAAGAGAGTCCTTCAATCGCCTGTGCCATCAATATCGCGGCGCCGGGGGCATTTGTCGGGCGAGGGTCTGCTCTTATTAAATCTGCGGACGTTTCTGGCGATTTAGGCACGCACAACTTTGCGTGGCAGTTTTGCGGTAATTTGTGGCCGCGACTAGTTTTAATTTTCGACTTCCGCGACGAGGAGGCCGTGATTAATTCTGTCCGCTCACTCGAACTTTCGGCGCGGCGTCGCCGAGGCGGGTCATTTCCTGAGATTTGCGCTATTTTCGTGGTTATTTATAGCCGCGTCTTATCGCTGATGCGGGATCGTTTTCAAAAATATTAAAACGCGAAAACAATGAAGCAAATACGCAGCGGCGATCGTATCGCTCGCGGAGCCTCGCCCGGAGTTCCCCCGCGAGTCTGCGTGTTTGTTAAGTCGCAATTCCTGTATGGTGTTTCAATATTATGACTGGGGGGTATTGTTGAAGCTCAGTCTTTTCAGCGGCAAAGCCGAACTTTCTGGAATATCAGATGAAACGTCAGCGGGGCCCCCCGAGCGAGCGTGTGAGGGGCGGAGTCGCGTGGGTCGTGCCCATTGTGCCCCGGCAATGTTGCTGCAATGTTTATGAAGAGCCCCGCAAGTCCCGGCAATAAGCGCAATATTGCGGCTCTGAACAGTTATATGTTAAAAGAGCTTTATTTTTCAATTGCAACTCAGCACATTACAATTGTTCCGCTACAGTGCATGTTATAAAATAAACCTGTTTTTTTATATTTGAAATTTAATATAAAAGTTTTGCACAAGTTTACACAAGTGTCATACTTACTAATATTTCGAGCGTCGTGCAAACAGATATCATTTTATTAACTGAAAATATATATGAGAAATCCAATATTTTTGACAGAGTACTTAGTGGAATTCCATTTTAATATTTTTGAATAAAATACTTCAGTGATTTTCCACATTTTCGTTTTTATTATTGTATCAGTTTCGTTTCGCCAACCTTTCACGTTGGCATTATCAAACAGAGTGAGATTTTATATAATAATAAGCAATTAGGTAAACAATTGTTAGAGGGAGAGGTTGTTGGAAAGAGAGAGAATGATTGTCAGGTAATTGTTTATTATTATATAAAATCTCACTCTGTTTGATAATGCCAACGTGAAAGGTTGGCGAAACCGGTCACTAATAAAAACGAAAATGTGGAAAATCACTCAAGTATTTTATTCGAAAATATATATTACTGTTGAAGTGAAGATTAACTATAAGACTTGTTAGACAATTTTTAATATAGAATTAATAATGATTTAGTACAAATTCAAATATTGAAAATTGATTAAAAATACTCTTAGAAAAATATCATCGTGATTTGTGCGGGATACAAACCCACATCCCCAAGCTTACATGGCCGGTGTATTACCAATTATACCAACGAATCACTGGTACTATGCAATAATTTTTTTACAAACATACCCTGTACGTGAAACAACGTATTTATTATGCCAATATTTTTCTAAGAGTTTTTTTAATCAATTTTCAATATTTGTAAAATGTACTTAATCATTATCAATCAATCAAACCTGTATAGGAAAAATCGTACTTCCTGTGAGACGGTCTTCACAAAAATCAATAATATAATATATATTAATATGTAATTTTATAAGAATAGAATTTAAGGAAGAGCTTTGTGATAAAACAGTATGCTTACTACAAAGTAACGTGACAATAATTTATTTGATAGTAATAATATTAAATAAAACCATTAAATTTTTTTCAACGAATAGAATAAACGTTCTTAAACATATATATAAAATAAATAAATTTGAAACTAGGCTTGTATCAATAAAACAATTTCATCATAAAAGACAGCACCTCTGAAAGATTACAAAAAAAATCCAATTTTCGCAAAGCATTTGAAATTTTTTTTCAGCGCTGACGCTCAGACTTGCCGGAAAATCTCGCTAGAGGAAATGCTAAGAGTCAAAAGAGTTGATGAAAAGGTTTTGTTAGATGTTCGCAGCAGAGTGCAGCCTACAGTTCTGCACTGCGGGCGAGTTCATACATCGCGCAGAGAACACAGGCCGGGCCACGGGGGGCGATGGGGGCCTGGGGGGGGGGGGTTATGGGGGGTGGGTATGGGGTGCAAGGGGCGCAGGGGATGGGGCCGCGAGCCCTGCAGCCGGCCCGTCCGAATTGAGTAATTAAAAACAACATCGCGTCAAATCCGCACAGAGACGCGACTCGTACACGTCGCCGACTCCGTATGCGCCCAAAACTCGCATTTTTATTTTCAGCGACGTAAAATTATGCAAAAAAAATAATGTGCTGTTTTTTGAAAAGAATTGAATACTTTTCGGGCGTATTTTTAACAATCGGCGACAGTGCGAGTTTGGGAAATGCAAAGAGACGAGCGCACCTCTTTGAGCTCACATTAGTGAATATACGCCAAAAAAACAGTTTTTTTTTTTTTAATATTGCGTTTTGATATCTCATAACACAAGAGTTCATTTTTGCACATAATTTATTAGAAGTAACAAAAGAGTATTTTTACTAAACATACTTTTTTAAGATTATGTTTTGATAACAATTATCTGAATTGAATTGCGAAATTAGTTGATCAAAAAATTACATTAATAATTTGAAAATTAATATTGCGCAAGTAATTTTTTGAAAAAAATGTACTTGCGCACTTTTGTCTGGGGAGATAATAGAAATCTTGAGAATCTGATTGTTACGGGAATTATTGAAAGGAAAAAGCAGAGGCAAGCTACTTCTGAATAGCTTTCAAGTTGAGAGAGGCACAATCAACGAAGGTTGAAAATTGGATCAGAAACCCAGGAATATCACGACATGTGGAATTGGAAGAAGTTGGAAATGGAAGCGTTACAAAAGTAAAATATTAAATTACTTGCTTATTTTGTATTTGAAATGTTATAATACTTTACGATTTCAGAGAAATCGTCATATTAAAGTGTGAAATCACTTTAAAGACTACATGAATATGAGGTGTAAAAATTGAGCTTTTCTACGTATTAAATGTTATCATTACAATAAAAAAAATCCACTGAAAATGATCGTTCATCTAAGTTTTTTTTTCACCGAAAGGCTTGATTTAAAAAAGGATACTCATACTTATTATTCTAAAAAGGCGTGAGTGTTTTAGATAAGCATGTGTTTTATGTCTAACGTCTAGACAGATAAATTCAAATTAGAATTAGCGGTGGAAAAATACTTTTTAGAAAAATAAATATATTAGATTGGTATTGAAAAATTCAGCAGAAACTATTGTCTGGGAATGTTTTAGGCTCGAATTTCAACAAATCTAGTACAGAGTTTGTTTTTATACAATGTTTGCTGTGTCCAACAACAAAAAATCATAACATTTATTCGATACTCGTAAAATTTAACATTTTTTACGTACGAACATATAAACTGTTAATCAGTGCCACCAGAATTTTCATTTTAAAATGTATTAAAGCAACAGATATAAATAAATAAAATAAGTGAAGACTCGAGATGTTATGTAAAGTGAACGTTATGTTATTTTATTTTTACAATTATTCGATAAGCTGGTGAGGTTGTATCAATTATTTATCAGATGAACGGTCTGTTTGATGTACACACAGTAATTAAAACATGAAAAGAGAATTTTACAGCAGGTCAACGTGGAATTTTTAAACGAATAATTCACGTAAAGAACTGTTTGTTGACTTTATTTTATGCGAGACATTCGTATTGTGTGTATTGTAATACTCCGCGGATATAAATAAATCTCTCTGGGCGCGTACTGGGCCTTGTATCGGGATATATTACACCCGCAGAGCTCCTTACATCAGATGTATCTTTATCTAAGTGCTTTTTTTACTCTTCCAAGAAAAAGTTTCCTTCGACTGTAATACGCATTTTAAAATAAAACACGAGATCGTTGTTTTTCACCGAGAATAAATTTTGAAAAACACGTGAAATACAATTCTGGCTCCATCAAGACGCATTTTTGATGACAATGGTTTTAAGACAACACACACACAAAGTAATAATCAAATATATAACGTTTGTCTGTATATATTTATCGTATATTCAGTGTGTATATGTGGAATACAAGCATTTAGCTATTAAGGTCAATTTGAGCGAATTTATATTTAGATATTTCAATAAAGCATATTTTGAACAGTTATAATTTGTTGATGATTACAAGTTTGAAATTAGGATTGAGAAGAAAATATAATGTTAGTATGGCAATATGAATCATGTTTATGATTTGCTGTTCAATTAAATCACTTTAAAATTTTACTCCATAAAGGTTCACACCGGTTTGTGCTTAAATACTTTTTTAAGGATTATTGTACGATATACAATTGTTTTATTCAAAAGGTTATGCAATTATGAACTGTTTAATTTTAATTTAAGTAATTCAGCAAAAAAAAAAAATCAGAACTCAAGGTGCGATACAAACTTTTCATAATTAACTCAAGTCAGCTGAAGTAATTGGACTGGCCCACAAGAGAGATGTAGATGGAGTTAGTTTATGGATCTCTCTCACTCTCCCCTCGTTAATAGTTCATGCGCCCGCGAGGGATGGGGAGAGAGGCGCTAAATATTTGACTGTCCTGTCAGGAATGCGCGGGAATTATTACACCGAGTCACGTGACACCACAAATTATTTAAAAACACCCCCACCCCCCCCAGCAGAAACACTTGCTCGTGGACACGTGCAAAAGTGGTTTTAAGGCTATCAAGTTTTAGATAAATTGATAAAATAGATGTAATATCATCGTGATTTGTGTGGGATTTGAACCCACACCCCCAAGATTACAACGCCGGTGCATTACCAATTATACCAACGAATCACTAGTACTAAGCAAGAATTTTTAACAATCATATCGTATAAATGAAACAACGTACTTATTATGCCAATTAAATATTGTGTGACTTGCAATACTAGACTTTTAAGACAAAGTACTGAGTGAAGCATTTTTAAATCCGATCTGGATTTAATTAAGCCAATACACGCACTTGATAAATATATTATTGATTTTTGTGAAGACCGTCTCACAGGAAGTACGAAAAAAATATACTTGATCATTATCAATCAATCAAACCTGTATAGGCAAAATCGTACTTCCTGTGGTCTTCACAAAAATCAATAATAGATTTCATCTGTTTCTATTTTCATTTTAGAGAGTTAAAATTGAAAATAACAATTAACGTGTGAATGATTTAATATATTTAAATTTGCGAATATTAAAATAAAAAATAAATTTATTATGTTACTTTGTAATAAGCTATAGACAAACTCATCTACCTGAAAAGCACTGACTACAAAATTACATATATAATGATTTTAGGAATACGATTGTTAAACAAACAAATCACCAAGTTAATCTGAGATGTTGTAAATTTTATAAACACTTTGCAACTATAGTTCACTCTCTGTATTTAATGTATTAAAAAATCATCTGCTGTGAATATGTATATTTTAAATATTAAAAGTGTTTCAAATACCCATGAGTATATGCTGTGAATGTTCTACGACCTAAGTTTGTCGGTGTACGGTTTTCGTAGATACACTGAATGTTTCTTTAAGCACTTGAGGTATGAAGATACACCCCCTGCCACGGCAGCTGCAGAGCCTGACTGCACGTCTCAGAGCTAGAAAAAGGCTTTGCAAAAAACTTGCACGTGTTTAGTTTAGAGGAGATTTATATTCTGTTGCCTTCAACAGTACTTAGAATACCGACTCTATCGAGAGATTCTTTTTGGTATTTTATTCCACGTTTGTGCCTTACATTTATAATATTTTTGAGTAAAGTACTTGAGTGATTTTCCACATGTTCGTTTTTATTTGTGACCAGTTTCGCCAACCTTTCACGTTGGCATTATTAAACTCTGTTTGATAATGCCAAAGTAAAAGGTTGGCGAAACCGGTTACAAATAAAAACGAACATGTGGAAAATCACTCAAGTATTTTACTCAAAAATATTAAAATGGAATTCCACCAAGTACTCTCTGTCAAAAATATTGAATTCCTTACATTTACATTATATATATATATATATATATTATAATGATATCAAAATAACTTATATGTACTATAAAGTTCTTTATATCAAACAGTGTATTCGCAATATAAGAAACTGCTCATAAAAAAAGATTATGTGTGTTAGAACAGTTTTTTGTAAAAAAAAGTTTTTTAATATGCCTTTTCATAATAATATAAGTAGTTTTATATATAAAACAATATTTTTATTGAATCTTTTATAAACATAAGTGTCTAAGAATATCACTTACATATTATACGAATATTTCTATTGAAATGTCGAATGTTTTTAGAGTACTTATTTATAACCACGGAAAAGATATTGAGGAAATGTTACTTTAGGATAATGTAACGTCTTTTTAGATTGAATATGTTATTTTCTTTCAGAACTTTGACATTTATTTCGACTCTCACAGGATTTATACGAATAGTTTTTATTTTTAGACTGTAATACTTTAAAATCCAATTACTATCTGGTAAACGCATATTCGATATTAAATATATTTGTCCACAACGGGGTGGTTTAATATTTGATGTCCTACATTTAAACAATAAATCCAAATGACGAGCATTTTTTTGTTGGTGCTTGTTTATAATCTGAAGCAACCCTTGAAATGTGAAAGCGCTGACAAAAAAAAACCTAGTAATCTTCTAGCCGTTGGGCTAATAGTATTTGGCGATTTTATTTGGTATGTGTTATTTTTGGATTAGTCCTCTTGATTACCGTGGCTTTGTACTATAACTGAGTAAGAATTTGAATCGTTGTTTAAAAGTATGTAATCAATGTATGCATATTAAAAAAAGAAAATAACCGATCAATAATATTTTTTTTATTAGAAGCTATACACAAAACTATAAGCGTACACTATTATATAGAAAGGATAAAGTTTAGTAAAGTAAATTAAGTTGTAAGTGGATGGACTTTTCTAGTTAAAACTTAGGTATTAATTCGTCATTATAAGTTTTATACCACACAAAAGTTGTTTTATATACGTGTACTTAAATATGTTCTATACCTGCGATAAAAAGACAGTTTTCAGGTTTTTTTTACTTTATTCCACATGACATCCAAGTCTAGATAATCTTCATTAAAAATAGGAAATGCTTGCTGCTGGGGTGATACTATGCATTTTATTTAAAGGATTAATAATATGATGATAATTATAATGAAAAAAAAATTTTTGTTTGAGGTTATGAAAAAATTCAAAATTAATCGGTTGTCAGTCAGTAAGTTCGTGCGTGTCTGTCGTAGAACAAACGTTAATTTGTTAAAGCTCCTGTCGTTTTGACAGCAGTTCGTAATAGAAATCACATAGCAGGCGAGCAAACATCAAACTTTTAGCCAAGTTTCATTCCAGGCACGCGCTTATATTTAGTTTATTAAAATATTCATATCAACTAAATGTTCGCTGCAACAACAGGGATGATAATCAATACCCCGATACATTCCGAATGGCTCCAACCCCTCTCGCATAATGAAGTACCCAACTTCCGATATGATAACATTATCCGCTTTTGCACATTAACAGCTTAAATGCAAACTCGAGTAGCTATTTTAAATCAAGCTTATTTTTTATATTTGTACTAATGCGCGCTTTGATTAAAAGGAAACCGCGAATCACGAAAATCCAAAATTCATGAAATCTATTTGATTTATTTAAAAAACTACAACCATCGCAAATCCTAATAACTGAGACAAAATTAATTCATTATTTAAAAAAAAATTCATTGTTATTAAACATTTGTTGTAAATTCTATAAACCATTATACCAGATAACGCTTTCTGAAATAAAATAGATCGGTCATATGAATTACACTGTTTTGTATTTTGACAGCGTTAGGTAACATTTCACCGCTCTAATCATAAATCAAAATATTTTATTTAAATAAACAATATATGTAAGTACTACAAATATTATTAGGCAAATATCTAGCATTTATAGACAATTTGGTTTGTGAGTACTTTTGCGTTTTGAGGTATCATCCTGAAAAAATCTTTGAAAAGCAAAAGTGTTTAGCTATTAAAATTTTAAATCATACTAAACGACAACGACTTACAACATTGATTAAATATGACGACTAAATGTTTTTTGCAGGTGATGAATTTTAAAACACCCGTTAAACATATTCCGAGCCGATCTGTTTATAGTACGAAATATTCGCTGACGACGATGCCTTCAGTTTTCAGTGGAACTTCTAAGAAAGGAAAATTAGTCCGAGCATCCCCTGCAGCACTCTGATGCAGAAACTTGCTCCACCAAGTGGCGCTCATCATTCTTTCTGGGTCGCTTCACTTGCTTGCAAGTTTGGTGCTCGCAAGCCAACCCGAGAATCACAAACGCCATTTTACGTGACCCTCTTCCGATAGGTTGCGAAGCGAAATTTGATTTTCAAAAGCCATTTCTCTGAATTTATACGCCTCAATAGCTTTTTAAGCTATAATTTTTATGTAATCGATTTATTAATAAAACAAAACCGACTTCACTGGTTTTAGTAGCTTAGTGCTGTGTTCAACCGAAAAAATAAATTCTGAATATTGAAATTGTTACTCATGATATTTACCATGATCCCTTGCCACCATTGAGCTAAATAAGTCTATTAAAAATCGCCACATCAAATATTATTTTCAATAAATCATAGAAATTTTTTAAACAAGATGTGATTTATGACGCATTTATACAATGGCGCGATAAATCAACCGCATACATTATTATGCGTACCGGTGACATTTAATATAAATATAATCAAAGGTATAAAAATCAGAGATTATCAATACATTATCATTGTATTCTTTTAAAACCATGCAGAGAGCTGCAAATTAAGTAAGTGATTTATATAAACAAACTAAAAATATGAGCTACCGTTTATCTATATCATAGGTTTCCAAACTATTTTGTCGAGTTTTCCTGTCATTCGTAGACCCCTGTCTTGCTAAAATTTAATTTTTATAACATTCGTCAACATCAAACATATTTTTGACATCTGATATGCAGGGTGCGCCATATTTTATGTTGGTATGTAAACATTAAATATCTTTATCATTTATCAACCGATTGACTTGAGTAAACATGTTTTGAAACAATACTTTAATACAATTTTAACCATGCTTCACACTGAAACAACTGTACATTGAAAACAGTCGTTCAGTTGCGTTAACTCAACGTGCATATCGTCGGAAATATCGTGGCCAACATGGCCAATGGGATCCACTCTTGTAGACCCCCATTTACAGTTCGTGGACCCCCAATTTAATTTTTCACTGTCATCGACCCCTGGGGGTCGATATTGACCACTTTGGGAACCTATGATCTATATCTATACCCATAGAAGTTTGTATCAAAAGCATGCTTGATTTAAATGCAAGCTTGAAATCAACTAAGGAGATAAATTTAGTAAATCTGTGTATCGGCGAGTCGGGGATGATCTCGTAAATTACATAAATCTCAAAACAATATCCGGCCATTAATAGCACCAGACACCGCAATGGAATATAATTAAATGAGTAGAGTAGGCTACGACCCCCGCCCCCGCCCCTGGACCGACAATGCCTTATTTGGGCCGCCCCCTCGCCTTGCCCGCACTGCAGCCCTGTTCGGATAAAAGGAGCAACTCCTTTTGTTGGGAAATTAATGCCTGCCCTTATTTTTGTTCTGCGGCCTCTGACGCACAATCCCAAACACTACTTATTGGGGATACAGGAGTGGAGATACCGAGCGGGTATACCAGTATTTTATATTATATATCATAAATAAAATAAATTACGTATAAATTATAAAAGCAATGTAAGGCGTATTTTGGTATTCCAAAAGCAGATCTCTCATTGTTTTTTATTATATTGATATGGCAATGAAATATTAATTTCATACAATAAGACATAATTTGTGTGGTTCGAATTGTAAGTTATGTACGTAACAAAAAAAATATTTCGTTTGATAATTTATTGTCGTATATTTCTTATATAAAAAAATATACAGGTTCGCGTATATTTAAAGCTATTTATTTGAAATACGGCCTATTAATTTCGGTCGCCAAATGACATTTTCTTTAATTACAAAAGCGGGAAGATCTCTCCACTCCACAGAGAGATTAATCGCCTTCTATCAGCCGGATTAATATTTCAGGCACTCCGAATCTCTTCAGGCACCTCGGCTGAAGAATAATACATCCAGTAATGAGCCATTCTCAGCCCGGCTCTTGGGAAACTATCCCCCGACAATGGGCCAGACAAAACACCCCGTTAAATAGAATCTGAAAAATTAGCTCGCCCCGCACGATCAAGTTACTTCACAAAGGTCGCTATTTGATTCATGGCGTAGTCTATTATTTGTTTTATGATTCCATATAAGAAAAAAATGGCGTTGAGTCCGCTTACTGCCGCCTCGACAGGTTGTAAAGTAACGGCTGCGCGTCATAAAAAAGTCGCTAAAGTCCCCGAGTTAATCTTTTCGTCGAGACTAAGCCTTAAAATCAAAAAGTAAATCACAGCTTCCGTGAATTTCTTGTATTTGCAGAGTAAAAAAAATGTCAAAAAACATTGTTAATTTATCGATATTAAATCAAAATTTATGTTTGTGTGTTGTATATTACATAAAATATAATGTTTCTAAAACTTCCAATACTAAGCAATGAAATACGTTTAATTTTAATTTTAATCGACATGTATTGATATCATTATAACATACAGTGCTGATTATTCGAGAGAGTTTCTGCCATAAATTGAAAACCACTGACAAAAGATAACTTTTTTGATAAAATATAAATTATGATAACAAAAAATAATATAAGCTCTGATATCTGTATATAATAGTAGTGAACTATACAAATGTGGTTTTTATAGTGGGTGGGAACGGGTGAAATGGAATCGCAATTGTATTACGTGTGTTTTTAACGTATAAATGCGTATATTTTAAAAAGCTCCGTTAATGCGCCGCGGAGAGCCAAATTAAATTTAAGGCTTTAGAATTTTTCCAGACGCTCATGACGCTTTTGTGCTTTTTGCAGACATCTGCCCCTGACTGGAAGCTGCCGACATGTCGCCGCCCCAGCCGTGAATTATCCGCGCCCTGGATAGAGTGGTAAGTAGCGTCCGCCCACCCCTTAGTTTTATTTAACCCCCCGAGACAAAGCCGCCCCAAAGGCTGCGTCGCCTTACATCCCTGAAAATTTTTAATAACGCAAAAAAAACTCGGCCAGATCGCACTTAGTTTTAAGGGTAAAAATGATAAAAAAAGTTCCGCAAGGTGAATCGTTCACCTATCGGGAAGGGTTGTAAAGTAGGCTGGCACGGAGAAAGTTTCATCCTCGGGCGATATTTTTGTGGAATATCCGAATAAAGTTCCTTCGGACCGAGTAACAGATTCGTTTCAGAGTATCTTCGGCCGCCTAAGATATGTAAAGCGAGCGGCGAGGGCGGCGGCCGAGCGCGGAGACGTTTTCCTTCCGCCTCGCATAGCATTTGAACAATTTATTGGAAATTTTCCTCCTGATTTAACTCCTCCTTTGCATAAAGACACGGGCCGCTGGATTTTTGTTTTATTCCTGCAGGTACCGGCGCAGAGACCGGCGGCTCACTTTGATTCCTCCATTACTGCAGGCGCCCGCCAGACCGCCTTTTTGTTCGCCTAGCTTTTTTTTAAATCGCAGCGTCTGTCACTTAACGTTTCAAAATAAAATAAAGACGCTTTTGGTCTTACAGAGCTAAATAAACGATTAATAGACGTCTCTATGTCTATTTTTTGGATTGAACGTCAATCAAGTGCGTTCTAATTACCTTACATGCTTATATTACTTGATTGGCCTGGGCACATTGGTTCGTGTGTAGATTATGATTGTTAAAAATTCTCGATTAACAGAGGTGACTCGTTAGTACAAGGGTCAGTACACCGGCCATGTAAACTTGGAGATGTAAGTTCGAATCTTACACAAGTCACGATGATATTTTTCTGAGAGTTTCTTTAAAATCATTTTCAATGTGTGAAATATTATGCTTAATCATATTAGTAAAAGTTGTAATATTTGGTTGGTAATACAAATCCATATGATTTTTTTACTACGTTATATATTATATTACTAATATGATTAGGCACATTAGTTCACACATAGAAGAAGATTAAAAAAATTCTCAAAAAAATATCATCGTGATTTGTGTGGGATATAAACACAGATCCCCTGGCTTACATGGCAGGTGTACTGACCCTTGTACTAACGAATCACATCAATTATCTATCATAGTAATTCATCACATTAGACATGGTTCTCAAATATGTTTAAATAATCGATATAGAAAATATAATTTGTTGCGTTAAACACTTTGATAAATACACTAAAACATCCCCGAGTACTGTGGTAACACTTTCCTTCACGTAACCAACTATTGAATATATATTAAATCATTAGTTAGGCCCGAGGTTCGTGAATATTTTGTGCTAAACTTTGTTCGGGCAGAGTTGCCCGCACGGAGCGCCCCTGGGCTGGTTAGGGAAAAAATTACTCTGACAGCTGTCAGGGAAAATTTCTGTTCTACAAGCTCCCTCTTCGGCCACTTCTGCACAGCTTTTTTATTACTATTTTTCTGTCGCCTTACAAGAGGATCTGATTATGTAAAATGTATTTAAAGAATGAAAATTATTCATTCAATTTTGCTATAAGTGCAATTTACATATTTTATTTATAATGAAAATCATTAAAACATAATAAAGTTGATATTTGAACTTATATACAACGGGGTGGTGAATACATATTTTAATTTGCATGACTTTTTTTTTTACAGATTTTTTTCAGTGTTTGTTTATCATGATATTTCACTATATTATTTCTTCATCTTAAATTTTTTAGTTCTTTAAGTCAATAATAATTATTAATAGAATAATATTCTTGTTTGTTTATTTTTTGGATTGGATTGGATTATATTATTACTAATATGATTAGGCACATTAGTTTACACATAGAAGATGATTAAAGAAATTCTCAGAAAAATATCATCGTGATTTGTGTGGGATTTGAACCCACATCCCCAGGCTTACATGGCCGGTGTACTAACCCTTTTACTAACGAATCACTTCCGTTTATCGAGAATTTTTAACAATCTTACTCTACATATGAACCAGTGTGCCCAGGCCAACCAATATTTAGAGTGTGAGTGCCTTATTAGTAATAATATTCTTGGGTAGAATATACAAAATAAAAATGTTCTTGATTTTTGTAACTTTTCAGAGTAGGTCCTTATAAACCGTTTCTAAGTAGTGTAAGTCATATAAATCGTTAAACGCCAAACTATGCGCATAATAGCAATTCTACATTCAATTATTCCAAAAGGTTATATCGACTTTGAATTGTCAAGTTAGCAACAGAGGATAATATTTAATTAGAACAACAAAGCCAGCAGCACAAACATTATAATGTAATTTAAATTCCTCGCGTCCTTTATCGGGGGGTTGTTCCGGCACAGCCTTGCAAATGAAAACCACCCGATTTAAGTACCGCGAGCCTGATAGAGGAGCTGGTACAGGTGTACCTGTTGCCTTCGCTAACGACGCCCTAAATATTCACGATCCAGGACTCGCCAGGTATTTGCCTTCCCTTTGCGCCCGCGGGGGTTGTCTTTGCAGTGCGTGGCCTGGAAAAAACAACTATCTTTATTTGCATCCCCTACTGTGAAGAATGCGCCGCAGTATTTGCTCCCCGCCACCCCAGGCTGTTTATAGGTCGCGTTATTTACCGACGCATTCTGAGCCGCATTGCTTCTTATACTCTCTCCAAAGGTAGCGCTCCGGACTTGAGGGAGCCAATTCTGCTTCAAGAGAAAACTTCAAGTGAGACTGCCGTATATTTCCACGTTTTTCTATTTAAAAAGCAACCAACATTTGTGCTGAAGTCGTTTTTACAAAAATACCTGTGGATTTTTTATTTACATGCAAGTTTTAAAAATATTGATATATATTTTATTGAAAATTTCTTCAAGGTTTAAAATGTCAAGAAATTCAATATTTTTGACAAGAGAGTACTTGGTGGAATTCTATTTTAATATTTTTGAGTAAAATACTTGAGTGATTTTCTACTCTATTTGATAATGCGTACGTGAAAGGTTGGCGAAACCGGTCACAAATAAAAACGAACATGTGGAAAATCACTCAAGTATTTTACTCAAAAATGTTTAAAATGTCAGTTCAATTATATAGAAAAGAAAGCATTTGAACTATTTATGACTTACCGAGCATTTCAAATAATCTTTTGACAAGTATGTCCAAAACTCCATGACATACTACACCAATAAATATTTCTTTAAAAAATTACAAATAATAAAAAAATAATTAATATAAAATCGGAGTTTCAGAATCATGAAATGTCAGTACAACAATATTTTTAAAAGTTTAAAAAAATAATCAAATTTGATATTATCAAAGCTAGTCGATTTAAGCAAAATAAAAATGTGGAATATCAATAGAAATATTTATTTTTAAATAAAAAAAATATCATAACGGAATTCCAGGAAGTACTGTTTGTATAAAATATTGAATAATCTAATTTGCTGAAAAAAATAGCTTTAAAATGCATATTTCCATTTTATATTCACAAAGGGGTGCAGTCAGCTGTGCGAGTGCATGCATGAGGCACGTAGGTCCTACAAGTGACCAATTACTCTCGCATCCCCGTCCCGCTCCGGCAGGCTCGGACAGCTCGCTGGAGCAGGAAGAGGAAGTCCCCGGCGAAAAGGTTCGTCTGGAGCCTCCGTACGTCCCGCTGCATGCATTATTAAGGGTGACAATTTAACTTCCCTCTGTAAAATTTATTGTACTTTTCGACACAGCGTGCGTTATGAATGAGGAATGACTTTGTAGGAACATTATGACGTGTGTGCTAACTCAACTTCTATAGATTTATAATTTTGTTTGGTTTGTTTTTGCGGTTTCAAGGACTTTGATTCAACTTTTAGTCAAATCAACGCCAACTTAACGATAGTTGGTAAACAATTGTGTCTAGTTTGTTTTTGAGATCAGATGTACTGTACTATCAAATGATTTCATAAAGAATTCTAATTTAACAACAGTTAAATTACACAAACGCATAAATTGTATATTGCGTATTTCACAATTAAGTATTAGTTTCAAAATTATCTCAACTCAATCACTACTGACATTTGATAATAGTGAAAATATCACTTGTTAATGCATGTTCATGTGTTTAACACATAAAAACACTTTTGCATATACTTTTTTTTATACAAACGTAAGCATGGAGTTGATATATATTATGCAACTAGAAATGAAGCCCGTCACAGAATGACGTATTCGATGAACGATGCTATAGTGTTTGAACATATGTTTGGCTGACAATAAGATGAATATTTGCTTTCATTTTGTACCATAAGCTGGATGAAGGTGCGAAGTTCTGTGATATATTTGGCCTTGAACTTTGAAGCAGAATGGCCCTGATCCTGCCACTGGACCTGCTAATTTAGCTTCCATTGATGAAAAATATATACTGCTATTGTATGATCTTATTTTTCTTTTGAAATTTCCTTTATAAATATTTTCTTGGTTTGATCCAGTCTTTATCACTTTCACATGTGCAATTATTTTCGAATTACGTTTGCTGTGCGTAGACGGTGTTATTTTTATAGGAGGCATTTTGAATTATTATGGTGTAAATAATAATTTCTAACGCAATTTCGATAAAAAAGTAAAATTGGTACTTGTGTCAAGCTGACATAAACTGGAAATTTTTAAAAAGAATCAAAATTTGTTTTTTTTTGTAAAAATTTGAAAATTTGAAATTCTCGCGGTGAACAACAGAATCCTATAATTCGTACATATTGAAACTCGCTAAAGCACATTTGAATGAAAATATTATCCTATCGTCTTGAAATTCGGCACATAACTGCGAAAAAACATACTGAACTTACATGCAAAAACACACACACACACAATGGATATTATTATTATAGATATTTCTAGAATATCTGCATAAAATAGTATTTTAGTGTTGGGCATTATCGTCTTTTATCAATATTTCTCAGCCAGGTGACAGAGCGGATCTCACTAGGTGTGACGATAATCTTCAAATCCCCAGTACCTTGATTGTTAGTCAAAAATATTTTTATACAATATATGTTATTAGTATTGTGTTGTTTTTGCCATAAAGCGGGTAACGTATTTTCTTGTACAGATATTATTATAGAGACAATTTATTTACGTCAAAGCAAGCATATCGTAAAACCACGCGGTGGATTCACAGTGATTTAAAGGCAGGCTCGTGCGACACGTTTCATAGTGCAGATCATAATTTTAAACATGATTTGAGATCAGGTAAACACGCAATCAATCAATAGGCCTCTCTGGAGGGGCTCTGCCGAGGGCTCTTGGAGGGCGGATGCTGAGGGCGGAGGGCGGACGTGCCCAGAGCCGCCCCGAGCGCAGATTCACGGGGCGGCGGCAGATACGGCACGGTCCTGCCGCGAGATTTTATTTAAATTAAACCACAGCCTATTGAGTTGCTCCTTAAGCCTCTAAACTCTGAATACCTTACCTGTACAGGCGTTTTTTTGCTACTTTCAAGATTTTTTAATATAAATTTGTACACAGGGTGATTAATTCAAGCTTGATATTGTTAATCTTACTTTATTGAATATTTTTCGAAATAATATTTTTTATTTAAAATAATTTTTTTATAGTTTCATATACTTTCTTGCTAATATATATATATAGGTAAAAAAGGAATTTTATTTAAATTAAAGCACAGCCTATTGAGTTGCTCCTTAAGAGCCGTGATACCATATTCGAGTTTTTTGACCATTTGCTTGTACCTAATGCGAAAAATCGACTGTACCAATCAAAAAAATTTAAATGCATAAAGTTAGATACATCCTTTCTTCTACTACAATTTTTTATTTTATTTCTTATAATTTACTTTTAATATGATAAATATGTGTTTTTCCGATTGAAGTTTCGAGATTGGAGTTTCGCGATGTTCCTGTTTCAAGAATCCTAAACATTTATGACTCTTTTTTTCAATTGGAATTAAAAGATTAGATATAAACCTTCCTGTTGGGATTAATTTGAAAATTAAAAAAAAAAATCTTTAACAAACTTTGGTTTATAAAGTCGTCATTTTATCCAATTTTTCAACATCTTCAAGATTTTATTTAACCCTGAAAATGGACGTTAATTAAATAATAAAAAAAAAAATAAGTATAATTTTTAGTTTTCTCAATACTCTGTAAAAAAATCAACTTTCGACATAGCAAAATAAAGTGACAATTAAATTAATTATATGACACGATTGGACTGCCTCTGGTGTCTGGTTGGCACACCAGAGGCAGTCCATTACCTGGCGAAATTAAACCTGTATAGGCAAAATCGTACTTCCTGTTAGACGATCTTCACAAAAAATCAATAATATAAAAAAAATATTTAGTATGTAAAATTTGCTGTGTTCTTGGATGAGAATAACACTCAGGATCATACAAAATGTAATTACAACGACTGTCCAAACCTAGTATACAAATATATTTATTTGGTATTAAGCTGTATATTCATATTATAATAACTTGAAAAAGGATTACAGTGAAATGGATAAGCAATATTTTATTCCGGACTCACACTGCCTGGAGAGTACTCGGCATCGTTAGTACGTCCGCCTGTCGATGGAGGCGTAGAGAGTGAAATACCCGAGGGAATGCAAACATTTGCACCTGTCCGACCCAGCGACAAGTGTAAACACGCCATTACCTGGACACTTACGCGATACTTATTTCTGACGAGTGGCAACACTCGCGTCCGCAACACCCCGCGCTAGTTTTGTGGTAACCCTGAAACAATTAATTTACCAGTGAAATTAGCATTGGCTAAATATTTTTCTAGTGAGAACTACATACAATATAATGCATTACTTTATATCATGATATATAAGGTTTCTTGGAGTGTTTTGTTTAACATAGTAGTGTGCATTAATTTTTTCGGACTTTTTTGTGAAATTGGAGCTTTATTATAAAAAATTGATACAATATATTCTATTCAAAGTATTGTCCATCGCTAGTCACTATTTTTTCCCATCTTTCGGGCAAATTATGGATTCCATCCCAAAAGAACTGTTCGTCTTTTGAAGCCAAGAAAGAATCAAGCCAATTTTTGATACCCTGTTCAGAAGTGAAGCGTATTCCAGAAAGGGCATTCTGCATCGATTGAAACAAGTGGTAGTCGAAAGGGGCAAGGTCTGGGCTGTAAGGCGGGTGGAGCAGAACTTTCCATCCACTGTTTTCCAAATAGGTTTTAACCGATTTAGCATCATGTGGCCGAGCATTGTCATGATGGAAAATTACAAATATTCGGCTTCAGTTCATGTAGCACTCAATTTCCTTGCTTTTGAATCATTACCAATGCTTTTAAGTGTCTTAAAATTGTTGCTCGATCAACTCCCAATGATTCTGCGAGTTTTGCTTGCGTTTGACACGAGTCTTATCGAGCAATGCCTCTAATTCTTCATCTTCGAATTTTTTCGGTTGGACCGGACGTTCTTTGTCATCCATATCGAAATCACTATTGTTAAAGCGTCGAAACCAGTTCTCATACATTTTTTGCAATAGAGCATGTTCACCATAAACTTCACACAGCAATCGGTGACTTTCAGGTGGTTTTTTCTTCCAATTGAAACAGAAAAATAAAGCTTCCCGCGAATTGCGTTTTGTTGGTACAAAAATTGACATGTTGAGAGCTCAAAAAAAAAATGTTGTATACACATCAGCGATATGACATATACTGAAAAATAAAGCGCAATAATGACGCTTTACAATGAAATGTTAAAGTATAGCCTGATGCGATTCAATAATAGTAAAGCCATCTCTTAGAAAATCCTAAAAATTAATGCTTACTACTAATATTAAAATGGAACTCTACCAAGTACTCTGTGTCAAAAACGTTGAGTATAAATGAACCATGTTTCAAACAACAATTTCCGATGTCTAATTGTGATACATGATTACTGTGCATGTTACAGCGGGTTTGAAATGAAATGCTGCAGGTATTTCCGTTGATTATATTGCACCGCAATACAAGCGGTAGGCGATGTAATATTCAGGTGTAGTTCGCAATAACCCGGTGGGAGAGCCGAGACTCACCTGAGCCGCTTCACCTGAGCCGCTCGTGGCGGTGCTAACAGCGGGTAATGCGTTTTATATTGACTCCCGCCCTCCACGTCAAAGCACCCTTCACATATGAACCACCCCCCTGTACTGTGAAAAGACGAACTCTCATTCTAAACTCCCGGATTTAATATCCGCTGAGCGTGTCACTCTCGAGTACTACTCCTTGCTGCACTCAGTAAACAACATTGTGGGTTAAGGTACAACAAAAACAGAACCTTCACGTTTATAAATACTATCTCAATATCCAGCATGTTTCAAATTTTTTTTAAATCTTAAACGATAAAAATATAAACAATTTAAAGTGTCTTCGAATAAACTGAAATAATCACGTGCCTAGTTAGTTTTTGAATTTTTGTGATTTTTTAGTTACTGAGCCATGCACATTGCATACTTTTAACTAAAAACTTGATGCGATAGACATGTTTGAAGCCTTATTTTTAATGAAATTCCATTATTTGATCAAATGAGGAATAAATTAATATTTTTATAAGTGATGTTACTACAGAAGAAACATCGGAATGAGCAATATGGGTCTTCATCGCATGGAATATATTGACGCTATAAGACTAGTAAAAAGTATTTTTTTATATGTGCTTCAGTAGAATATGTTGAGTACCCGACTTTGGCTCATCATCTTTAATCTGGATATGTGCCTCACAATAAAAGCATTAAAGAAAAGCGGTGTACTATGCTACATGCCTCTAACTGCTTTCTGCCTTGGATTAACAGACAATCTCTAATGACGCGTAGGCTCGATAAAATGATATTAAATATCGTATCCAGTCATTTAAACTGATGTCAGAGCTAAAAGTGCCTCTTTGCACCTATTATACAATTATTTCTTATATTTTGTGTATTATCTTGTATTTTTGGGCTAGATCCCATATTATTATGCTGGTATACTGTTATTGAAGTAAACTGTGCACAATAAACTTAATTTAACTGGTCTGCTCGCACTAATACAGGATTTCAAAACTTAAAGTAACTTATTACTTTGGTCGCTTTTTAGTAAGTGATATTGCTTTTGAGGTTTTGTATTGGATGTAAAGCAAAATAGCGAAGCTAAAGCCAACAGTTTAAAATGATTTTTGGACTGTAGTATTCCTGTATTGTGTGTTTTACAACTCGAAATAAAAAATAGCAATAACTCATTTTTGACAAAATTGTGATACATGAGGTAGAATGTGTTATTCATTGTCATTTTTGCGAATGAAAAATCTGAAAAAATCAAATGCTGGTTCGTAATTAATTATTGCACACAAAGTTCGTAGAAACTAATGTAAAACAAATAATGTTAGAATATATTGATTTCGCCAATAATATCAGTTTTGAATTCACCTGCCAAGACGAGTAGCAAAAAATGAATTATTATAATCCGATTTTTATAAATGTATGTTTTAATTCACGATTTTCTGTGTTCGTAAAACATTTATTGATTTTTTTTAATGTGAGAAGTTTAATATGTACTTGTCAAATATTTCCAAGTGTATATATTGAGTTTACTAAAAACATTAACGAAATCCATTTGATGAAAACTTACAGCGCTTTTAAATTATCTTTGTAAGGTTCTGGAATGATCTGAAGGCCTCGCATTAAGTCTCCCTTGACGCACGTGTCTCGGTCCCGTGATTCCATTTCACTACCCCTAATGCCGCCATATGAGACTTACAGGGAATAGGAAGTGCTCGTCTGCTCGCACACTGCGCCTGCCTAGAAATGAAATCATTTCAGATACAGGCTTGTGTATTTTTGAAGATTATTAAAAACATAAATTCAACAACGTTCTCTTTTATTGCCTGTAAAGATTCGACAGAAAATATTGTATACAATTTTTATTGCTTTCGAAAAAATATCATTGAGTTCAATATAAACCAACTTTTTTACTTTTTTATTTTAATTTATTTCAACGTAATTTTATGAGTCCTGAGTTATTAAATTAGGTGTCCAAAGAGAGCATCGGGTATTTGTTAGTTCAGTAAAATAAAAATTACTTATAATCAAGTATTTTTTGTATTGTTAATTATAAGAATACAAAATGGAAAATTATTTGAAAACGATGATGTTATCCAAATGGTGTCCGTTATACGCTGCTGGCACTTCTAATCTGGAGCGAAGATTGCTGATAACGCGCTGATACATAGTCCTCGATATTGCAGCCATTTCTGAACTGATGTTTTGTTTCAATTCCTTTAGGTTCATCGGATTATTCTCATAAACCCTACTTTTAAGGTATCCCCATACGAAATAGACAAGAGGGCTAAGGTCAGGGCTTCTGGGAGGCCAGTCGATGTTCTCCTTACGTGAAATGACCTTATTAGAGAATAATTCGTTAACACCTTCAATTGATTGATTGGATGTATGGCAAGTGTTGTTGGAACCGCGTTTTCAAGTTGTAGCCTTGAAACTATTGTAACTCTGGGCCCAAAAATTTTCGGCATATCGCAATAACGGTCACTATTCACATTCACCCGATACTCTTTTTGGACTCCCTATATAACCCTGAAATCTCGATTGAGATACACCATATGTTATGACGTCTCAGTTCTTTTTTGTGGAGTCGAAGCTTGAACACTCAAGATAGCTACTATGCGAAGAATTGAGACGGCAGAAATGTGGCTGGATAGAAGAATCCTTAAGATACCATGGGTTGACCGCGTCACAAATGAATGAGTCTTGTACATAATGCGCAAAGAAAGGGAACTCTTGAGGGAAGATTTCCTATTTTGGCCACACTTTTCGTAACAATAAGTTTGGCATTCCCCAGCTGATTTTTTAAGGAAAAATCAACAGAAAAAGGGCCATTGGAAGAAGGAAGTTCGCGTGGATGCGGAATTCGCGCAGATCGAAAGAGCAGCCGGATTGGTGAGACCGGCCCAGGAAAGGGATGTGTTCAAAGAAATGGTCACCAACCTCCTATGAGAAGAGGCAACAGAAGAATTTGAGCAATTAAAACATCAGAAGTACACGATAAGCTAAAAACATCTCAAATGACATTGTTAACATTTTGTTAAAACAATATACAAGGTTAAGCAGGGAGGTATGGATGCTTTGAAATGAGTTACACACTCATTTTTCAACGAAACATAAATTTTATTTTTTTAATGTGTAACTTGGGTGTTGCCATTACGAAAATCTCATGATGAGCATATACTCCCACGTTTTATCCACCAAGGTTATCCCCACCTTACGTGGCGCCCCGTTCAAATCATCCATACCTCCCTGCTTAACGCTGTATATAAAATAAATATTGAACACATTACTGATTAGTAGCCTGGTATATTTTGAATTGAATTAAAAACACTGTACATATCCTTGCCTTACGTAAGACGTCTGTTCCTCGTGGAGCCACGAGAAGTTTGTGACGATGTCCATAATAAATAAAAACGCATTGTGCCTTAAGTATTCCGGACCCTTGCGGCGGTCGCCTGTCCCGGCAAGTTGTTTGCAGTAACTCACGCGGTATTGCAAATTAGGGTTCCGCGTCCGCTATGGGCGCACCGCGTACAGGGCGCTCGGTACTCTGGGCATAGTCACTTTTGTAATATCGCGTCTTTAAGCTAAACGATTATTGCAGTTTTAAGTTAATCAGGGCTATGGCCGCACGACTCTTAAGATTTAATTAAATACCAGCAGAATGATGGAATCAAGAAGCATTACAATCGACGACCCCTAGGAATATATTAAACAAATTGATTAATACTATTGCTATTTTGATTTGTGTTTAAAATTATTTGATCATTAAACTAAAGATTTTTAAGCTTTCAATATTTTAAAAATACATTTATTTTATTTATATAGATTTTAAAATAAATATTGTTTTATAAATTAGATCCATCAATTCGAGAATGATGGAATCAAGAAGCATTACAATCGACGACGCCTAGGAATATATTAAACAAATTGATTAATACTATTGCTATTTCGATTTTTGCTTAAAATTATTTTATCATTAAACTAAAGATTTTTAAGCTTTCAATATTTTAAAAATACATTTATTTTATTTATATAGATTTTAAAATAAATATTTTTTTATAAATTAGATCCATCAATTCGAGATCGAGGCAGCACTAAATTATACAACAAAATCATCAAATGATCAAATGATAAAAAAATATAATCGACTAAAAACTTATTTTTATAAATATAATTATATTATTGCAAATTTATAAGATTGAGAATTGATATTAAAATTTATTTTTGCTGTTGCTAGTGTTTTAATTAACGGTAAACGTTTTTCGAAAATTAATTTACTTCAATGGCTGGCAAACAATTTGACGAAAGACATTTCGTTTTAAATTGTGTTTGTATTTACTTTATTCTGCAATAAGATTTTTCTTCTGCCTTATCGTAATTTTCCTCAGTTTTGAAAGAAAGTCTTTCGCTCTCTATCGGCCCGAATTAATCTCAACAGAAAACAATTTAAATATTTTGTTTACATTGAACTTTGTAATCTTATTTGAAGAAGTCTTGTTACAAAACAGACCCATGAAAAATGTTGCCCGCTGTTGTAAACTCAGTTTGGTAGTGTTTTGACGATTCAAAGTCTGTATCCTTCGAGTCCGTCGTGTGTTAGTAAAACCGTAAAGCGTTTATGTAATAATTTAAAACAATTAAACTTACTTTTGTTACATTTTATTCAATATTTTTGCAAGTGCTTGGTGAAGTTTTAAATAAAAGTTTTGTTATTTATAAGGTGACTAGTTTTGCACACCTGTTTTGTTGGGATTTCAAACGAAGCTCAGGAACGAAAACTTTAGACAAAACTTATGTCTCATTGTGTAAAATTATCAGGCACATATTAATAAAAAATATTGATAAAGCTAATTAACCTTTTTTTTGTAACCTGATTCGTCGAGTTGTATGCACAGAGTGTGGCAGGGTTTTCATCTCTGGGTCAGCACTGAAACAGGTTAGGATATAACTGTAAAGAGTCAGGGGTAGGTTATGTATGTGCTCTTGCACCGGGAGGAAGAGGGATCGTTCCAAGAAAATGGGGCGGATAAATAATTTACCCAGTGAAGGATGCGCGCTACTCCAAGGAGCCCAGATGATCTCCCACTTTATGCACAAATAGACTTTTATTTATGTTTTGTGTTTCTATTTTAATAGCGACGATTTGTAAGACATCAATAGAAATGTAAGACAACCGATGTTTATGATTAAATCCGCAATATTCATGATTCTTTCATTTTTCTAATAATGATAATGCTATTAAGCAGAAGCAATGTAAAACTGTGGTATAGAAAGACTATAAACACTGTTTCAGCATGAGTATATGCTCAGTGAAATGCACGCCAACCTCCTCTGAGGAGAGGCACTCGAAGAAAAAGTAATGGTTTGCTAAGTTTGTTTTATCGGTTATATTCTGTACATACATATTTTTAAACTTAGAGGGAAATGTTTTTGGTGAATCAAAGAGTTTTAAGTGATTAATAAATATATGTATATCTATTTATGGATTGGTTTATTATATTATTACTTATATGATTAGGCACATTAGTTCATATATAGAAGATGATTTAAATAATATTGATTGGCCTGGGCACATTGATTCATATGGAGAGTATGATTGTTAAAAATTCTCGATAAACGGAAGTGATTCGTTAGTACAAGGGTTCGTACACCGGTCATGTAAACCAGGAGATGTGGGTTCAAATCCCACACAAATCACGATGATATTTTTCTGGGAGTTTCTTAAAATCATCTTCTATATATTTACTAATGTGCCTAATCATATTAGTAATAATAAATATATGTTTTTATGTAAACGATAAAAAATCACATTTTTTGCGTGGTAAAAAAGGGAGCATTGTTTTGAATTTTTTAAAGGGATGCTATGAATTTAGATACATCCCATGCACGCATACATTTATTCAAAGAAAATCCGAATAGAATGGCGTATTTCCATAAACATACTGTTTTTTTTTTTCAAAACAAAAAGATGCCAGCAAGAAGGGCTCGCTTCCCGGCCAAGTTTCTCGGAAGCCCCGCGGATTTATGGGGCTGTAATGCAGGCTGTTCTGTTGTTGTTGCGTGTCGTCAGACGAGGATACGAGTGAGATGGGCATGTCCGTGTCACGGCGCGTGTCACGGCGCGTGTCACGCAGGTGACGGCCTGCAGCCCGGGCGCGCCGTGTTTCATCTCGCGAGATATCCATTAATAAAAAAAAAAAAACGCGAGGATTTTAAACGTTCGTTTATGTTTTGTTTAGTAAAAAAATTTATACGAAAAAAAGCATGTTATTTGTTTCATCAAGTGCCTCTCCTCAGAGGAAGTTGGCGACCATTTCACTGAGCATATGTTCATGCTGAGTGTTCATGGTGAAAATATTGTAGTGGGTCCCCGGGTTCTTCAAGGAATAATCTGCGTATTGCTGCTCCTCAAATAGCACTATAATAAATCCTTTCCTTACAAAGCTCTGGCGTTTAGATACTCCTGCAGCAAGCTACAGAAACAATAGCAGGAGCTCCCCCACCTCGGCAAGATACTTCCAGAGCACGTCCACTACTCCATTACCGATTCTTCACACACGCTCAGGGTACAGAATGGCAACCATGCCATGATAAACTTATTTGTGCTTTACTTTGTTGTAACTTCGTTTACACTGCTGATGACCTTGATAATTTATATAGAAAACAACACAAAAAATTGTAACGTTCATATTTTTTTTATATAAAAAAAGATCCCTAAAAATATTTACTATTGATTTGGTGCTATTATTTATTTCTGATTTATTTTGAGTGTATGCTTTTCCCTGAAAATAATCACACCCGATGTTTTAAATCGTGAGCGGTTAATGAGAAAGCTCGCAAATGTTATGTTTTTCGATTAATATACACGATTGTAGGTTTTAGGACAGTTTGCAAAATGGCCAAAAAAATATTTATTAATGTAAAAAAGTCTTTATTCTCTTTAAAAATATCATGTAACTTATGTTTATAATTATCTTCACAAATATACACTTTTTCTAGCAAAAACGGCCGACAATTATAATTGTAGCACAAGTAAAATTACATATTATTACAAATTAGATTTGTTTGGAAAAATATCACAAATTTTATGTAAAAAATTTAACTCATAATCATTGTGGAAAGAGATATTCATGTAATATTTTTGAAATAATAACATGCAAAAAAGGAAAGCTTTTTTATATTTTAATGTGATATTCTGAAATATTTTGAAATTGAGAATATTTTGTATTAAACAGATCTTTTTTAAACAACATTGATATTATATCATTTTTAGTAAAAATAACAGTTGTTCAAATATCTACTAAATATTAAAGCAAGTCTACATTTCCGGAACAGTAAAAAACTGCTAACCACGAGTAAAAATCAAGCATTATTCAACACAGAGATTAAATTTTTGCGATTGTGCAAACCCTTTAAAAACATACAGACATATTAAATTATTGTTTAAAGTATTTTATTGTATTAGTATAATTTTGATTAATATGACAGTAATTGATAATTAAGATGCGTCAGGATATTTAAGCTAAACGTATTTAGAATTTTCATTTCGCGAATTTGAAATTATATAATTACCAAACGCAACATTTAGGCTTATTTTGAATATTGTTATTTGCATATGCCTCCTGTTGTTTTGCAAAATGAAGAAAACGTTACATTTATCTTTGTGAGTATCTAACAAATAAGCAATAAAGTCGGCCCTTGGCGTCCTGAAGGCTTCGCTTCCTGCGGAAGTCCTCCGACGATTGTTTGATAAGTCAAACTTAACAAATACTTGGAGTAATTTTCATTTTCAGGAACGCTCCGACACGGTGATGATAGCAATTATTCTGACTAGCTTTAGAAGGTCTTTGCAAAAGCATTGTGTGCGAACTGCTTTTTAAACCATTAAACTATACAACATTTGGGTACTTGATTCACTCGTGAAAAGACATCTTCAAAGACGTTTCATGTGTTAATATTTACAATATCTGGGTAGCAATTTGTTAAAAAATTATTTTAAAGATCTATAATTCATTATTATTGTAAAATATATTAGACAATCCCCTATGTTACTTTATTTTTATATGCTACAATTATACACAAGAAAATATGCCACCATAACACGATGAACAAAAAAAGATAAGCGTATTTAATCACGATGGAAAATCTACTTCTTGATTTAACAAATACCTCATGACTTAGTATTTTGAATATCATTTTATTTGAATTCTAAGCAAATTGATTATTCGATAAAATAACAACACGACAAATTAATTAAAATTCAAATTGCTTACTATTGTCTCAAATCATACTTCCAATACTGATTACTTACACAAATCATGTCTCCATATAAATTTATGTATGTTGTATAACATTAAACGCTTCAGCAGTGTATATGTGCAAAATTTATTTGGAATTCTCTTAAGGAAGTAAAAATTTTATTAATAATAATATGTATTAAATTATAAACTAGCTTGCTACCATATGATATAAATTTTATGATAGCAATTTAAGCTTTGTATACGGTGTGTGCATTAATTTTTTCGGATTTTTTCAAGAAATTGGAGCTTTATTATAAAAAATTGATACAATATATTCTATTCAAAGTATTGTCCATCGCTAGCCACTATTTTTTCCCATCTTTCGGGCAAATTATGGATTCCATCCCAAAAGAACTGTTCGTCTTTTGAAGCCAAGAAAAAATCAAGCCAATTTTTGATACCCTGTTCAGAAGTGAAGCGTATTCCAGAAAGGGCATTCTGCATCGATTGAAACAAGTGGTAGTCGGAAGGGGCAAGGTCTGGGCTATAAGGCGGGTGAGGCAAAACTTCCCATCCACTGTTTTCCAAATAGGTTTTAACCGATTTAGCAACATGTGGCCGAGCATTGTCATGATGGAAAATTACAAATATTCGGCTTCAATTCATGTGGCATCCAATTTCCTTGCTTTTGAATCATTACCAATGCTTTTAAGTGTTTTGAAATTGTTGCTCAATCAACTACCAATGATTCTGCGAGTTCTGCTTGCGTTTGACACGTGTCTTTATTGAGCAATGCCTCTAATTCTTCATCTACGATTTTTTTTGGTTAGCCTGGACGTTCTTTGTCATCCACATCGAAATCACCATTATTAAAGCGTCGAAACCAGTTCTCATACATTTTTTGCGATAGAGCATGTTCACCATAAACTTCACACAGCAATCGGTGACTTTCAGGTGTTTTTTTCTTCTAATTGAAACAAAAAAGTAAAACTTCCCGCAAATTGCGTTTTGTTGGTACAAAAATTGTCATGTTGAGAGCTCAAAAAAATATGTTGTATACCCTTCAGCGATATCATATATACTGAAAACAAAAGCGCAATAATGACGCTTTACAATGAAATGTTAAAATATAGCCTGATGCGGGTCAATACTAGGAACGCCATCTCTTAGAAAATCTGAAAAAATTAATGCACACACATATTGATATACTGGTAAATATTTTTTTTTTTACATTCAATCAAAATAAATGTAGGGTTATGTATATGTATATATCTAAATTATTATTTTAAAAAACTGTTTCTAAAGAATGTAAGCTACTAAAACTTAAATCTAGCTGAGTAAAGCAATTTTTTAATAAAAGTAATCTAAAGAACGCTTTTCCATAGACTACAGCGATCCGTCCGCAGACAATCATAAATATCCTGAAAGAGATTTAAGAGGAGGCTAATAAAGCGCGGGAGGGTTGGTCCGCCAGTAAATAATTCTGGGCTAGGGCGCGTGTGCTCTGCGTGCGCGCGGCTGTTTACGAGGACTCCGTTGATACGGTGGAATCATTCTGCTTAATAATTAAGAGGGAATCATCCCCCACAGCCACCTGGGGCTTCAGGAAGCCTTCAGGTCAGCTGGGGGAGTGGAACTATCGAACATTTAGTAAGACGTTTTAATTCGTGAGTAATATCATCAATTGTAAGGTATAATTTCATGGTTGTCTGTAAAGTAGTATTTTTTTTGAAATCGAGACATAAATCGCACGTGATTTTATTTACATCTTTTAAAAGTATAATTTTAATTTTGAAACTGTAACTAAATCGAAAGCATTAACTATGATAAGTACTTAAATTTACTACTATGTAGTATTATTATGATATGTGAAAGTGATTTCTGTTATATTTAGTATTTTCTCTTCGTCTATGTAATATATTGGCAAAATTCATATATTTTGTTTTTGTGTATTTTTAATCATTAAGTATTGATTTAAGTAAAAGGTTCTTAAATAACTTTTTATCAAAAACTACTTATCCGTATCCATTATATATTAATAATTATTATATCAGAAAAATGAAAATATACTTGGAATTTTACTGTCCAATATATAAATAAGTATTATTAAACTTACTGAGTTGTATTTACATAAAGTAATTACGGTTTAATTTAATCAATGAGCTTAGTGATATTTACTGAATATATGGAGTAAATAATTGAATTGAAAAGTTGTGTAGATGACTGTGAATCTCGAACACAATTCCTCCTTCTAGTATCACTTGCGTTTCGATAATCACTCAGCAGCCCCCCGCCCCTGATTTAGTACTGAAAAGTTTATTGATTGACGTCTAGATTATAAGATAAATGGATCTCTAATGTAGTAATTCGATTTAGGATATATTTATTGTGTTCAAGAAAATTGATTGACAACATTAGGCTTAAGTACATTACAGTGGACTTGGTGATTTAAGGGGACTGATCTTGGTTTTAGGTGAATTACATTTATTTTGGGGAAAAATACAACTACAAGTTAAAAATTAAACATCATGATTTTATTTAATATTATTTTTTCTTTATTGATTTTCCACATTGCAGAATGAAATGAAATTATTTTACTTTATATTCATCGTAATAGACGACTCAAATAATACACCGCTGAAAATTTAGAATAATAACTTCAAAAAGGCTAGATGCTCTTAAAATTTTCAACGGTTGGGTTAGGTTAGATGGAGTTGCCACAAATGACATAACAGTCAGCATGAACCTACCTTGGCAAAAACTTTCCCTAAAAAAAGGGTTCCGTTGTCTCCCTGCGGTCGGGTCCATTTTAAAGCACGGTATCATCTATTACGCAAAATTACGCTCACTTGCGGGGTTTTTTATAAGCCCGCGCGCAATTAGGAGGAATAAAGTCTCATTTTTGAGTCCCCGGCAGGCTGGAGAGTGTCGCCCACCATTCTCCACTTCCCCTCCACCCTCCCTAATTACAAATTAGCCTGCGGGGGTGCAGAGGGTGGCGGCCCTTTGAAGCCCGCGGAAATAGAAATTATGTCAGTTAACAAGTAATTTACGGCGGGCTATATGAGTGGTTATTGAACGCTCGCCTCCTTTCAATAAGTCCCGCATTCAACATCGCCCGAGATATATATTTTTTTTGTTTAGTAAGAATACGTTTTGTTGCTGGTGAGAACGAATAATCCTTGGTGTTTTTTTTATTAAAGAAAGTCCGATAATTAATGTCCAAACGATAGCTAGAGGGTAGATACCAAATAGTACGTTGAATTGATTCCATTAAAGCTTAGATTTATATATATATACGTTCGTCATTCATGGAATGCAATTTTACTAAACTACAATTGTGTGTAAACAGCATTTTTTTTTTTTAAAATAAAATTATAAGAAATGACAAATAAGCACTCTTGCATTTAAAAACACCGTTTTCGTTTAGTTTTTTTTACTACGGTGTTAAAAAAAGTCACTCACAGTCTTAGTGATATAAAGCATGCTGTTTATTAGTATTTATAACTTTACTTGTTTCTAGTAATTGAGACTACAAATTCAAAAAACCCTGACTTTAATGTAAAATATAGTTTAAAAATAATTTCACAATAAATGTTTAAAGTTCACGCAAAGCTTTCGTTATGAATCAACTTTTAATTTATAACAACCTAAATAAGCATTTAGAATTCAACGCTTTCGTTAGAGGATAGTACTTCTATTTAATGTGTATTATTGACACTTGGCCAATATGTTTGCTTTATGTTTCTATTCAAACAAAATTACATTTTTAAAGTACTAAACTAGATATTCAATAAAAATATATTGAGCAGAAAAAGTTTGATTATAAATTTGAACATTGCTGTTTTGATGGTTAATATAATTTTTTTAAACAGTTCGTTTTCCTTTGTTATTGGAACTTTAATTTGATTTTTTATGTCTTTTTTGTAATTTTTTTTATACGTTACCATCGGCTCTTTAAGCTGCTTTTTTTTAGGTATTTTTCGTGAATTTCAGGTTTTTGCATCCCTCGGCTACGAAATTTTCAGTGAGGGGTGACATCCAGGGTGTTGGAGGCTCAGCCCCGCCCGCCGATGTCCTCGCGTTTACGACAGTTGTTACTTAGCGGGCCGCTCCATTGCGTGGCTGCATGCTAAACCACCCTAACTTCGGTTTGAGGAAGCGATAAAGAGCTTCGTAGATAAGTCGCCAAATTATGCAACTTCAGGCGAATCATTAAGCTCGTTTTATGGTTATATCAATTGAGATCTCCCATTCCTTCGAGTATCAAAATACTAAAACTCGCGATAAAAAAGTTGAGCACCACAAAATCATCATTAAACCTGAAAATTAATGAATGACTATTGTATACGTATTCTGTATACTTAAGTGGAGAAGTCACTCATTGTTTTAAGCTGTTTATCAACATAAAATATTCTATATTATTGATTTTTGTGAAGACCGTCTCACAGGAAATACGATTTTGCCTATACAGGTTTTATTGATTGATAATGATTAAATATCTCGTATTTAACAAGTGCGTGTATTGGCGTAGTTAAATAAACTAAAAAAAAAAAATAATAATAATATCCAGATCAGATTTAAATGCTTCACTCAGTACTTTGGGTTAAAAGTCTAGTATTGCAAATCAAACAATATTTAATTGGCATAATAAGTACGTTGTTTCACTTATAGGATATGATTGTTAAAAAATTCTTGCTAACTGCCAGTGATTCGTTGGTATAATTGTTTAATGCACCGGCCATGAAAGCTTGGGGATGTGGGTTCAAATCGCACACAAATCACGATGATATTTTTCTGAGAGTTTCTTTAATCAATTTTCAATATTTGAAAAAATGTACTTAATCATTGTCAATCAAAAATATTATATTGTAATATTTTCGAAAAAATAAGTTTTGCGACACATTTGAGATTCATATACTTATATACCTTGGCGGCGATTTTAATAATTGAGCTACACAATAAACGATTTTTTTAAAAATCTTTATACATAAGTGCAAAACTGATGTATTTAAAATTGTTAAGGGAAAAGGCGTTTACTTTTAACGTTAACTCATGTGAAGTAACAAAATACGTTTCATTCATCACGATATACTTAAATTTAACAACAGCAAAAAAAATATTTAGCTACATGTTGTACACTCGAATAGGTTAAAAATGCAGATTTATTCATTATTGCATAGCAAAATTTTGTTAAAATCATGAATGTTTAAGTTTTAATTAAAATTAACATAGATTGTATTGAGATCTGTTTAAGAGAGAGTTCAAATACAGCACAGAGCGAGTCAACCGCCACCTCGATTATAATTAAAACAGTACAACCCCTCCTCCGCCCCATTTCACCCCTGCCGGGTAGTGTAAGGAAGTTACAGCAGAACAATCTAGAAGGTCTCGATAATTCCCGGCCTCAAATCTATATACGGGTATGAACCAGTGGCGGGTCTGTGACGTGTGCTGCTGCCTGCTCCATGGGGCCCGGCACGTGAGCCCATGCCAGTGGTTCCCAACCATTCTCACCATAAACTACCAAAAACCTTTACTCATGGTAACTAACGAATCATAAGACGTAGAAACTTATTCAGATAATTCTTGTGATTTTTTTATTTTTTTTTATGTTTGATAAAACAAGTTACACTAAAAATATAACATGGAACTCATATTTATTAAAAAATATATAAATATTGAACTGTGGCTTAAAATCACATGTAAAGCTCAAAAATCAAATTTAAGTACAGTAATACAGTATTACAGTAAAAGTCGCGTTAAGTGAAATTCGCGTATATCGAGGTTTCCGATTTAACTAATCAAAAATTGAATTAATCACTTTAATTCTAAGAACACTTTATGCAGTATTACATGTTATTTTTACTGAAAAATACATCTATTGTCTTTTGGGTAGCGTTTCTTTTACGTTCTTGTAAAATACGTTCATAACACCCAACGCTGTTTTCAATTGTTAAGAGAAGTCAATGACTGCATTATGCTCATACACATTCTTAAAATAAGAAATTCGCGTAATGCGAGGCATTTTAATGCGAAGTTTGAAATTCGCGTTATAGTGAAACCGCGCATAGCGGGGTCGCGTAAAGCGGGGTATTACTGTAATCACGTTATATTTTGGCTCAATATGATGTATTACAAATTATTTCAGGCTGATGTGGTGTCCCAGAGATATGAATGTCTCAAAGATGGAATCTCACCGCTCTTCAAAGGGTTTTTCAGAAAACGATCTGATATTACAAATTAAGCATGACTGCCGTGGCGTTTTTCTAAATTGGATTCTTTGGATATTTTGAAAACCTGAAAGGCAGTCTCACAAACAAAGCGGATTGTTTTTTCTGCGTCGTCATATTTGTAGTTTTCGTCATATTTCAACCTTGCTTGTTATGTACAAGGTTTGTCATCACAATTTGGGGAAACTTTCCAAACTAGTCAATCGAAATTGTGCTATATATGGGAGTGACTGAAGCTACATCCCCTGGTTTTTCTTCTTTATGGTTCTGATGGCACGCTTCAAGAAGTGATTTCATCATCTGTGGGTGTTTTTCCACTGACTTCAGGTCATCCAGGCACAGGCCCTCCTATCGGCATTGGCTCTCCAGTTGGTGTCTCTGATGGCCATAGATGGGGCATGAACCCACAAGGTGGATCACTGTTTGCGGAGTAATATAATACCAAAGGCATGTGTCGTCGCTCGTCAAAACTTCTCATCACTCTATGACCCGTTAGGAGCTGGGTTGATTCAAAGCTAAACCCGCAGGTATTCCTGAATTAAAGGACATCTTTGTTACGTTCCCTCGCGGAGAGCTTGTGTACCTTTCATTCCATGTGTCCATTGTAATTTTCCTCTGGAGATTTTTTGCGGAGAGTATTAGAATTTAGTCTATGAGGTTTGAGAGTCCCGTAGCTGGAATCAATAGTGGAGAGTTATGGCTCGCGGTGCCGGTACAGTCGGCGACACGGAGCAGAGAGCGCGACGGGCCGCAGTCATCCCAGAAGTTGATGTACGGCGGGCGTTATTGTACCCAAGTCGGGGGACGTGACGTCACAGGGGCGGAGCGGGGCGGGAGGGCTCGATAAATCGCGGGATCTCCCGGGTATTTATAGAATCCCCGCCCGAGACAGTGATGTATCCGGCAGCCGCGGAGCCGGATGTGGAACGACTTAATAAGTGCATGCAAATGCGGGCTACTTTTCAGCGGGCTGTATTATTGCGCCGCTGAACCGCGGAACACTGAAAACTGAAAACTGAAAGAAAATCTGAAAACAATGTATTCTTGAGTTTTATAATTTTAATATTAAATATATTAAGAACTGAAAAAAATCTATTTACTTTGACCGAACTCAAACAAGGAATTATTGTTCGATTCACAAAAAAAAAAAATTCAGTATTTTTTAGGAAAATATATGGTTAAAATCTACGCATACAAAAAACAAAGTGTTTTTATTCTTTCGACCACAGTAGCGTCGTGAGACTACGTTATATTTTTTAATACTAATATGTTTGATGTATACTTATAATACTCTTACATTTTGACATGGCTATTTATTCAAAAGTTTTTTTTGTATATACAGTAAACCTATAAACAAAAATAATTAGGTATTCGCATTTTTGATAATCAAATCATAAGCACCTTGTAAAAGCCAATTACGAAATTATTTAATAATATTGTGTAATGCTTTCTGCTTCATGTTTCCGTATTCAATATGAAATTAAAATGAGTTTTAATTTATATTAAACCTCAAGAATGCAATATTTTGTATACGTAAGCTTATTAAGCTTTCAAATTTCTGTGTTTTAATATTAAATTGTATGGTTGTTAATTTGCAATAATAGTGGCAAAATGAATTCAGAGGCATAGTTTTATTTGCTAACAAAATTCGTCCCAGCTCGGCTGAAGCTGAACGATTTATTGTTTTGGTTTGACAACACACAGGAAGTCTTGCGAATCTCAGGATATTCCTGCTTTTGAATTATTTCAACTCAATAGTTTATTGTAAAGGACTCGGGTATATCCTGAAATATACAATATACAGAGGGCTTCACTATGAAATAAAAACAATTATAAAATGCGTATATAACACAACTAATACCATTAGATTAGGTTAATGTTGGTATGCTGCAAAGTGTTTTTTTGTCTTCTGATGTTTCGATCTCGGTACACAAACCATCTCAATAGATTTTTTAGACCGAAATATAGAAAGAAAAAAAACCACTTCACAGTTTATCACCTATGAAATTTCAAGAATAATTTATGTATAATTTATTGGAACGAATACATTTATCATAGTACAATTCTATAATTTAAATGAACAACTTGCTTGTGTATAAAAATTTATATTTTCCATATTGAGAATTTTTTAATCTGAAAAATTTTAAATTCCGAAACCATTGATACTACTGCTTTCAGTATTATTAGCTTGAAAGCTATTATTTGCTTTTTTTTTCAAGCAAAAAGTGGGCGTGAACCACTCTGTATATGCACAAACTTGCGTGCGCTAGTATTGGTGCGCTGTACAATACTGTGTGCGTAATAAATCAAACCCCGCACACACACAAGCAGTAACTACATTAAATCATCATTTATCGCAGTTGAGTTATCACACAGTGGTCCAGGTAAGCGCGTTTTATTCTATAAACATTACAATTGGGATAATCATAGAAGTTTTATATTTGAGTAGAAAAGTAATCTCCTGAGTTCAGCACCATTGCAAAAAGCTGAATCAATAAACAAAAAATCATTTATCATAATAGTCCTTTAAATCTTTGGATAAAAAAATTACGAAAATTACAAAATCCACTTTGAATTTACATAATCAAACCTTACCGAGAAAAAAAAACTAGAGTTGAACTTATTATAAAACAATTTTTTGGTAACAGTAATTAAAAAACCTTCCTTGCTTCATATTTTTCGTTTAAAGTATGTGGCAATACAAAGCAAACTTAAGAGGAGTCGATTTATTTATAGTCAACCGAGGTGAAGGAAATTTGCAAGATTGGTGGGTGCGACTCTTCCCTCGCTAATTAAGGCTTTATTCAATTATAACCAACACTAAAAATAGCTCTTCCTTTTAAAGCCGACATAACGAAAAATAAAATTATGAATTTTTCATCATACGTATGTAAATCACAAAAACCGTGTAACATTGTGTAGCACGAATTTCATCCATAATACTCTTCTTTTTAGAATATTATAAATATAAAAAAACAACTAATAGTAAAAAAATTATAAGTAAAATTCGAAATATTTATTCATGGTGGTAGATGTTATATTTTATTGTGAATTTTTCAAAAGCGCTCGTAAATAACGGCGATTCCTCTTGGGCTCCTAATACTTATCTGGATATACGTCACCACGAGGCTTTCATATTTCATATTTCAATACGATGTTTATGTATATCTTTAATTTCATTTTATTGTGAAATGCGCACCCGATGCAGAAACACCGGTGATTGATATATTTGCACTGAAATACTTGCAATTATACTAAACCACGGTTTACGCATCTATTTCAAAGTATTGTTTTCAAAAAAAATTGTAAATCTTTTAATTGGTTTTGTTAATTTAAATTATATACAATGTGTGTGCATATACCAAATTTAATTCAATTGTGAAATGTCTGTTTACTGCAGAATGACCCGAAACCAATATATTTGCACTGAATTACTTGCAATGCTAGACTACTTTTATATCGAGTTTAACAATTTCGTTATTTTTTTTTAATATTTAATATTCAGTACGGGTAAACATTTTTTAAAAAACCTTCTCAATAATTGATATTTATGTATTTGCCTTAACAAACAGTAGGCTTCACCATGTATCTATTAAAAAATACAAAATATTGGTTTTACACTGCAGTTGTCTCTTTAGTCCTGTATGGAAAAGTATTTAATTTTTTTATATTTTAGATGTTATCATTCAGAACTATCAAGACATTCAAAAATGATATCTGTATAAAAGATGAAAACTCTTTTAGTCATTAATTAAAATTTTTTGAATTTTTGAAAAAAATCTTTATCCCAAAATTCTGTTGAAAACTGTTTCATAATAACACGTGATAATTGCATCACTGTAACTTAAAAAAAAACAGCTTATTTACAGATCAAATTTCATTGAATTTGATTTATCATAAGTTTAAATTAAAACAACTTGTGTCACTAGCATTTAAGAACGACATTAAGACAATGAAATTTTTTAATATTAAAAATCATTGGATATTTGGTTTCAAATCCACTCCCCCGAGTCGCAAGAAAGTGGATTAACCATTCCGGGCGAGTCCGCGACAAAACAACAATGGCGGGCAAGGAGGGACCAAACTTGCTCCGTATAAACTTGATAAATTCATTTACAACCCTCAAATTAATTAGTGCACAAGCAAGCTAGCTGGCATATCACTTCATATACGTACACATACGTCGAACCCTAAACTGATGGAATGCGCACGCTACCTATGGAAAGATTTATGGAGGGGTTTAAAAAGAGCCCTAGTACCTCTGCTTACAAAAGTAAGGTTCTAGAATTTATCCATCCCGAGATCATCATTTTTACTCACAGTTCATTACACGATTCACCGGAGTTATGGGTAGGTCTAAGGAAAATTTTCGCCACCTACATTTCTCCTTGAAAATAGTTGTCAATAAAACCAAACCCAATTTTTATTATTATTTCCAGAAAATAATGAGCAAGAAATGAAGATGAAAAGAAGTAAAAGTATGAAACAATTCTTGCAATTGAGTCGATGTACACATGAAGTTCACAAGAAACCTGTCTCGGGGAGAATTTTCCTTCAAAGGGTGTTTCTGTAAGTGTACACTATTACCAATCGTGAATATTTTCTCCCATTGGATTTGTATCATAGCAAAAAATCATTTTGAAAGTATAAAACATTTCAGCGACATGTAAAGTATTGAAAATATTGTAGCATATAATTGACAGTTTCAACATCATGTTATGTGATAACTACTATCGATCTTCTAAATTATGTAGCTTCCTAATATATATTTGTGTAATCCGGAATCAATGCTTTAACGATAATTTAAAAACAACAGCTATTTTGAGTGCTGAGATAAAAACAAAAAAAAGACAAACAACAAATTATTCAAGGCCATTCCCGACGCTGTCATTTGTCGCAGTATTCCTGAAATTTACATTTAAATGGGAAAGTTCAAAAATGATTAGGCCTTTAAAGTTCGGCCCCGCCCCCGTCCGCGCAGGTCAGGGCGGGTGTGAATGATTCGCCTCCGATGCCTTCCACCGGGAATACGTGATGCGAATCGGAGGCGAAAGATTTGCATCTACCCGAGTTAAAAGGCAAAACACCTCCTACGAATTTAGATAAACCTGCCAGTATGTGTGTAACTCGCTTATTTATAAAAATCATCGGTAGACTGATTCAATTTATAATACAGTGTGTCCAAATAGAGTATCGGGTATTTGTTAGTTCAGTAAAACAAAAACTACTTGTGATCAAGTATTTTTTTTAATTGTTTATTATAAGAATACAAAATGGAAAATTACTTCAAAAGATGTTACGCTGCTAGGACTCTTCTTATCTGTAACGAAGATTGCTGATAACACGTTGATACATAGTCCTCGATGTTGCTGCCATGTCTGACCTGATGTTTTGTTTCAATTCCCATACGAAATAGTCAAGAGGCCTAAGGTTTGTGCTTCTGGGAGGCCAGTTGATGTTACCTCTACGTGAAATGACTTTATTAGGGAATAATACGTTAACAGCTTCAATTGATTGATTGGATGTATGGCAAGTATTGGAACCACGTTCTTGAGTTGAAACCTTGAAACTCCTGCAATTCTGGGCCCAAAAATTTTCGCAGCATATCGCAATAACGGTCATTATTCACATTCACCCGATATTCTTTTTGTACACCCTATATAACCCTGAAATCTCTATTGTAATACACCATATGTAATGACGTCTCAGTTTTTTTTTGTGGAGTCGAAGCTTGGACACTCAAGATAGCTACTATGCGAAGAATTGAGGCGGCAGAAATGTGGCTGTATAGGAGAATCCTTAAGATACCATGGATTGACCGCATCACAAATGAATGAGTCTTGTACATAATGCGTAAAGTAAAGAAAGGGAACCCTTGACGTTGGTAAATAAACGAATGATCTCCTTTTTTGGCATCCTCCAGTTGATTGTCCAAGGAAAAAGGCGCATTGGAAGAAGGAAGTTCGCGTGGATGTGGAATTCGCGCAGCCGGGTTGGTGAAACCGGCCCAGGACAGGAATATATTACAATAACGGTCACTATTCTAAACATTTACCCGATACTCTTTTTGGACACCCTTTATTATACACGAGTCACTTTGTATGAATGTACAGCAACCATAAATTTATATGTTGCAATAGACAAGTGTTCTTTGATATTTTTATGTTGAAAGCAGAATTATTGTACTATTGATTAATGGTGCATATCTAAACCAGAGCATTCGAGAAGTTGACAGATGAACGGCGACCAGGGGGTGGGCAAGCAGGGGTAGTCGAGCCCCATTTGCCCCCGCCGCCGCTGTCACGGGCCTTACCCGCTCAAATGGGGCGGACTTGCCAGTGCGCGCACCTCTGGGGAACTAATGCTCGGCCGCAACGCAAAAACCATATTTCCCTAGCTCAAGGTGTACGATCTACGGATTTCTGACAACTCCACGTGATTTGACAGGAAATCGAAGCGTACAGTTACCATATTATAATAAAAAAAACGTACTCTGGGGTTAAATCTCACGTTGCTACCCCAGGTTGCTGGTAACTGAAAAAATCAAATGAAATAAATATATTTCTCCAACTAAAAACTATTTGATATATTTTTTATACATATTCATTTTTTTATGAAGATCCACATCAAGTTTAACGTTACTCTATGTGAAGACTTCTTTCAAAAATATTAAATATAACCTTTAACTTTTGTAAACCTTATGTGTATTGAAAAATATAATTCAGAAAAATTAAGAGTTAAATTAAATCTCTTATTTATTGATTGATAATGATTAAGTACATTTTTTCAAATATTGAAAATTGATTAAAGAAACTCTTGGAAAAATATCATCGTGATATGTGTGGGATTTGAACCCACATCCCCAAGCTTACATGGCCGGTGCATTACCAATTATACCAACGAATAAGTGAAACAACGTACTTATTATGTCAATCAAATATTGACTCTTATTTGCTTTTGACATTTCATTTGTGAATCGTATATGCATAATGATGATCATTTGCATCAAAAAAATTAGCATTTGTGAATTATTAATAAAATCAGCTAAAAATAAACATATAATAAATTTATTCGACCGACCGAAATCACACTAAAAAAAAATAAAATAAGTTTTTAATGTATAACTCATTAGAATGGTCTCATTTTTTACAACAAAATTGTTTTTTTTTTTTTCAAAGAATTAAATATTTTCTCTTAAAAGGTTCCATTTTCGCGATGAGAGAGAAAAAAAAGAGTTAATCTTGATAGCAGCGTTTTAATCCGTGTTGTAAGCCAAGTCCAAGAGAACAGGGGGAGGATGGCATTACGAGCACTTAGTCCTGGCGCCGCTTAAGCCGGGGAGTCGGCCTCGCCGTCCCCGTGCCCCTGCGCCCCCGGCAGTGCAAGACGCTGCGACATGCTCGGCCACTCTCCGGCTGTGGCTGAGTGGAGCAGACCATAAGCCACGTGGACTTAGCGAGTTGTCTGAAATGATTCGAAAGTTTTGCTTTTAAGTGAACTTTTGGTGGAAGATCGTAAATTGTACCCCAGGCCTAGTAGATATCCTTTGTAAATTTTTAATACTAGAACACAGGTTATAGAATATACACCTGCTTTTTTAAAAATAAATAAAACATAAACTTTTTACCAATTGTCTTGATTTTTTAAAACTTAAAATAAATTATGCAAGCACTTCAAATGGTTTCATACTATAGATAAAAAAAAAAATAAAAAAACTGGTTTTGAAACTCGACGACATAAATGAAATACATGAGTTAGATGATTTTTTTATACGCAAAATAAGTTATCAATTACACTATTTTACACCCTTTTAATCACTGTAGCCTTTTTAATTGTTTATTTTATGCTATTTACAAAATTTAGTCCTTTTGAAAATAAAATTCAAATTATGAAATTGCACGTATTTGAAATATTAAAACAAAACATTTTTATAAGTGAGTGCTCAATACCATCGCCCAAAAGTCTGATGAATGGGTGAATGGGTTTTGCCTTCAGAACACATCATCAGACTTTTGGACGATGGTATTGACCACTCACTTATTAAAATATTTTAATTGAATATTTCAAATACGTGCAGTATTAGTTTGTAAACACTGTAAATACACAAAATTGTAATAAAAAATAAATTATATCTCAGCTCCATGATCATATGTTTTTCTATCGGTTTGTCTTGCGTGTTCCCCTAATTTGCGTTTAGAGTACTTTTTTCAGCTTCAGGAAATAACTCGAATTCGCACTGAAATCCAACAGGGACTCTCCGCTCGCGGAGTAAAGTTAATCGCGAGAAACAAGCATCGGAAGCGAATCGAAATAAAAACCAAATCCAATTGAGTCTCTGTCTTTGGTATTATAATTTGTAGGCATTTTCTTGCCGGTCCGGGGGCGGAAGAAGGATGAGTGATCACACTTTTTACGCTGAAGGTCGCAAAAGGTCTAATTTATATAAGCAATTTACCAGACGATTTCTCTTCAATTTCTAATCGAGGCTATAAATTATATTTTTGAGATGGTTTATGAACGCTATATAGCTAGGTGACGGCTGTGGCTGTTAATGCCTCGTGGGAATTTATTACTCCGTAGTTAAATTCAATACTAAGTGAATTTAATTTAAAATAGAACAGAGAATTATAATAATGTAGAGGCAGACGATACACAAGTTTTTTGTGAAGACCTTAGTTTCAATAATATTGTCAATAGTGCAAAAAGAGCAATGAAACAGAAAACATAATAAGTTAGAGCTTTGAGTAATCTGTGTATGGTTAATGCATAAAAAAATAATTGTTATTTTTTCTTACCTTACCTTTTTAAGTTTATTCAAAATATTTGGCATTTGAGCAAACCATTGTTCTGGTTTCTCGTATGTAAACACGTGTCCTGTCGCTTATCTTATGGGTATGGCACAATGTGTCAATATTATTTAAGAAGCATTACTTTGAGATATTAATTCGACGTTTTGACATGACAATAAGCTATATAATAACTTAAAACGTAATTATGAAACGGGCATAGAATATTTTACAAGCATTTTTACTAATAAGTTGACATATTTTGCTTATGAGTTATTTTAACTAAACTCGATTCGTTTTTTATTTTTAACAAACAATATAGTAGTGTTATATTTGGGGATAGAAAAGTCATTTTATTAATGTTGTATTCATATATTTAGTTTGAAATTCTTTGATTCTTTCATTTTTTATACTTTACCATAAAAATAAATTATTCACAATGTTACCTTTGAATTTACTATTTTTATATGATATATTTGTTATATTATTTTAAAAAATATGTAATATATTACACGATGGTGATTATTATTAATATTACTCAAATAAACGATACTATTATTGGAGTATTAATACAGCTCTAGCATACGTCCTTAATCCTCCCTGCCTCAGTAATATGTGGCATAAGTCAGTACCTAGTATTAAATGGCCTTATTTGCAAGAGGTACCACTGCCAAAGCTCACTAGTGCAACTATACCAGGACTCATAGCAGATGTGGGGCCACATCCCTAAACATCATCACGACTGCCAAGTCATATCGGTAATGCAAGGAGATATCATTGTCCACAGCTAGTAATTATCGAGGCAAGATTATGTTACTGTTTATGCAATAACTATGTGTGATGCATGTTTACGACCATTGTTACAATGCGGCAAACATGCACCATGATTTGCAGTATGAATTAGTCACATTAAAAAAAATATATATGTATGTATAACATGATTAAATATACTACTTGTTTTATTCATGTGTTTACTTATATAATAACAAAAATAGGTATTGTATATAATATTTCGTAGACCCTCTACGACGTAGTGCCAGAGCTTTTACTCGTGTCTCCCAGAAGTTATTAGCTATTGAAAAAGTGGTGACATTGCTCGTCGCTTACATTAACAAGCTCTAATCGTCATCAACGTCAATCATCGCAGTCTGTTTGCTGTGTGGCGGAGTTGGAGCTGAAACGCAACTTCGCGGGCTCGGCCGGCTGAACTTTCGCTGATGGGGATTTACGACAACACGTCTTGTCTTCACGCCGAATAGTTCCCAGCTCATAATGCGGAAAGCACACAATAATTCATTGTGATTAATATACCAAGGATTATTTGATACAAATTATAAGCGTACTTTTATCTAAACGTATGAATTTCGTTGTTAATACAGCGTCGTACTACTTGTTTTAGTAAATTTATTTTATTTGAAAGTAAGTTTTAACATTTTCAACTTGACATTATTGAAGCTTCATTTGTTGCGTGTTTGATCCGCCTTACTTAATAATTATTTCAAAGATTTTTATAATGTTTAATTTAACTGTATTTAGAAAAATGTGGTTTTTGGGTTATTTTAAATATTATAAGACCATTATAATTTTTTTCAATAAAATTTTTATATATTATTGATTTTTGTGAAGACTGTCTCACAGGAAGTACGATTTTGCCTATACAGGTTTTATTGATTGATATAGATAAATAAGTACATTGTTTTACTTACAGGATATGATTGTTAAAAATTCTTGCTAAGTACCAGTGATTCGTTGGTATAATTGGTAATGCACCGGCCATGTAAGTTTGAGGATGTGGGTTCAAATCCCACACAAATCACGATGATATATTTCTGAGAGTTTCTTTAATAAATTTTCAATATTTGAAATAATGTACTTAATCACACATTTGAAAACTAAATATCTTAAAAAAACAGTATGATTTTGCAATTTTCAAGAAGATAAATAACTTTTTTTGTCATCTTCCTATTTTATATTCAGAAAATGCACTTTATTTAGAGTTAATAAGTAATCCACCATTTTTACTCATTTTTAATTTATTTAAATAAAATGTGTAATGAACTTATTAGCAATATCAGGTTTCTTGAAGTTATCACTAGAAATGTCGCAATGTCAATAGTATTGATATATTGTCACTTAAAAATAATATGATAAAAGCTCATCAAATTTAAATATCTCCAAAGCACTTGTATAACAACAGATGAAGCTACCAAATTTTTTTTAGGGGCATAGTTTGTAAGCAGATGCATAGAAAGACAACACTGTTATACAATTTAATCCGGTGCAATGCAAGCGGCGGTCCATTTTGCATCCAATTTATAGTAAAACTGCAATTTACGCTGCAGGTAATTGTTTCCACCCCTGCCCCCGGGGTTGCAATTACAGGCTCTCCGCAGCGCCCTGTGCCGGCCCTGGGACATCTGCACAATACGTAATTTAAGATGGCGGATTCCAGGCCTTGTTGTGGTCTGCCAATTTATTGTTCCAGTCGATATTCAATGTGTTTTTCTGCAAAAGTCTGAAAATATGGATTATTAAAAAAAAAATGGGGTATACAATTTTTTTGAAAATCCAAGTTGCTCGGTTTAACTTTTTTTAAAAATTATTCTAATTTTATTACTTCGTGTAATAAAAGACTCCACGTCTTTATTATAGAGTGTTATTTGAATGAATAAAAAAAAAAAAAAACGTTTTTCATAGAAAAAGGCGTTACGTATAGCTGCTCTGAATTCACCCATAAATGCAAAAAAGAAGAACGTAATCCAATTTGCGGCAAAGAAATATAATGCGTTCGTGACCCACTCCGCGGCGCCGTGCATACGGCCCGCTTCATAAACACTTATGGGGGAGGTTTGCTGAAATATGGCCTGTGCTCTCACCACCCTCCCTGCCGTGCCACCAGAACGTTTCCAGCTTCGGGGCTTGTTCAGGAGACCCCCGAACTGCCAACCCCCAAGGGTTACTGGCCGCGGACCTCCAACCGGGTTGTTTGAAACTGGACACCAGCCGCGGTTTATTGACTTTACTTATACATTATTGATTTACACTACTGCTTCTATATTAAAAATCTAACACACAAATATCTAATGATGGTAATCTAGTTTCGCCTTTATGGGTGATGAATTGACGAGTCGCCGATTTCAGGTTGATGGAGTTGTGTTATCAGAAGGCTGGCGAAATGAAGTTACAAGAATAACGTTTACAAATTACTTGACGGCAAAAGTTGAGTGTACAGGTGCCAGAGGAAGTCTGGTGGGAAGAGTGCGGGGAGTCCCTTTATAATGGTATGCCGAGGTTTGTCTGACCTTAAGAATGTGTTTATGTTAATGGAAATTAATATTTGCAGCCTGGAAAGCGCCTCGCAATCCATGCACGGGTAGTATGTGTTAATTGTGGATAGGATACTACGGTAAACATTCAACATATCTTTAGTTTTTTCTAAAAAAAAACAGACAGCAACTACATTTCTACTACTACTATATTTATCGTTTTCGCTTTTCTACTTTGTGTTTAAGATGTTAAATGATCCAAAGATGTGAATAGATTTTATATAAAATTTTCGATGCACAACTATGAATAATGAACCCATTTGATTTCGCTTTAATACGCGGCAGGCAATCGAGCGAAATAGAGTGAAGCGCGAAACTGCATAGCGATAAAAATATTTCCATGTGATTTCTACTGTAAAGAGTCAATAAATCCGGTAGTCGGTGGGAGTAGTTCCCCGCGGTTTAGTGGCTGGCGACTCGGGGGCGACAATGCAGAATGCGATTTTAATATCGAGCATTAGCATGACAATGGCCGGGCGCCGTCACGGCGACAGAACTTCGGCCGCAACCGTAATTGGACAGGCGATGGTCGCTATTAGTCCGCAAACTGTATTCATTGGCAGCCATAAATTCCGGAATTATCGCTCGGAGTCCCAGAAATTCTCCTCGGCGATTCCAATCCATTCTCTGGACCAAGTTTATAGCGCCTCGGCTCGGCTGATCCTTGCGCCGGTTCGCCTTTGAACCTGCGTGTATTGTGCAGGGAATGTAGGCAGGCAATTGTGATTTAATAAAGTTGTGATATCTCTGTAACGAAGTTGTATATGTGGTATCAATTCACACGCGAAATGATAATTATTTTTAAATAAAAATTTGAAACATATCTCTTCGTATCTTTCGTTTCTTTAAATAATCATCATGAGTATTTAAATAAGGCAAATGTCAAATACATCCAAGCGACATACGCTTGACACAACATCGCTTATAGCTTGGTTTTTTAATGTGATTTATTGATGTCTATTTTTGGATTGAACGACAATCAAATGCGTATTTATTACCTATTGCAGGTTTATATTATTTACTAATATAATTAGGCACATTAGTTCACACATAGAGATGATTTAAAGAAATTCTCAGAAAAATATCATCGTGATTTATGTGGGATTTGAACTCACACCCCCAGGCTTACATGGCCGGTGTACTGACCATTGTACTAACTAACCACATCCATTATTTGAAAATTTTTAACAATCATACTCGAATTACCATATACTCGAATACTCAAAAAGTTAGCAATATCAGGTTTCATTAAGTAATCACTAGAAATGATGCAAGGTCAATAGTATATTGTTACTTAAAAATAATATGATAAAAGCTCATCAAATTTGAAAATTCGAGAATTTTTAACAATCATAATCGAATTATACTCGAATACTCAAAAAATTCTCGAATAATGAATGTGGTTTGTTAGTATAATGGTCAGTACACTGACCATGTAAGCCTGGGGATGTGGGTTCAAATTCCACACAAATCACGATGATATTTTTCTGAGAATTTCTTTAAATCATCATCTATGTGTGAACTAATGTGCCTAATTATATTAGTGGTTTATTGTTGTTACAAAGTAAGTTAACAGATAATTTGGGTAAATCGATCGATTTAATATTATATAAATTTGAACCTCAATCATAAACTATCGTTTATGATTTTTATTTTTATAAAAATCATGACATTATTCCGGCAAGTTTAAGCAAGGATAAGTAAAAGAAAGATCTGATGACTGAGAAGTAGAAATAACGGCCCGCCTCGATTGAGGAATGCTCTCTCCGGCACTTCCTCTCACAGCAATTTCTGCCGAATAAAAAATTATCACCCGAATTTACATCGAGTGTAAAACTCGGTTTACGGCCACATAAAAGTGACGACTTCTTTTTGGGGACCCGCGAGACAGAATTATTTTCAGGCTCTCACCTGAGGCGAGCGCCCCGCTCCCTTTTCAGATCGCTTTTATCTCTCGAAATAATTTCGAATGGAGATTTTCAGAGCGATACGCATTCTTTATCGTTTTTGAAGATATCATCACTTGAATTTCTATCGAAACTACAAAGGGCGCAGTCTTTATTTCTTATTTTCCCGTAATGATAGGAGGATTTACAAATGTTTTATGGGCGTTTTTATCTCGGTATACAACATTTAAAAAAGCGCTTAAAAAATATTGTTTGTTTCAGTACTTTTTAAATATGTATTGTTTTAAATACTGAATTGTTAAAAGAAGTATTTTTTAGTGGTTAAAGGCAAGATTGGGTCATCAATTGTGTAATGCTGACGATGCTTTCTACATGGCATTGTCAGAAATTTTTTTTATTATATTAGTGATGAATGTCACTATGTCATATCAGCAATCTCGTAAGCCACTTAGTTATTTTTTATATTCATAAAATAAGAAATATTTCCACAACTGGAAAAACACAGATTTTTGGGCCTACTGTGACTTTTTTATTTTTATAATCTGTAGTTTATAGTATGAAAGAATTGTTAACAACCAAAAAATCTCACTCGCAAGGAGTGAAAAATATTAAAAGATTGCATAATACAAAGTATGCATTCAAAAAAGATTATTTTTTATGATATTATGAATTTTACACGCATTTTTATAAGTACATTTTACAAATAAATTAAAAAAAAAAAATAAGCTAACGAAATCGACTTGTATAAATCCGGCAATATACAATCAAACATGAGAAGTCCGTTTAGTATAAAAATTAATATTTGTAGTCAAACGTATTATGAAGATATTATGATATTTTTTATACTCTGAGGTATTTTTAATAGAATAAAATAATTTAAAGCCAGCGAGATTTACCCTGTATACACTCGACAAGACAGACTCGCTTGAGGTTACAATAAACTATTAGAAGTCCGCCTTTCCCTTGTAGCCGGGCCGCTGGAGCTAACCCGATAGTTTCATGTGTGACTCTGTGGACACTTTACTATTAACTAAGATATTAAATTTAACGGAGACCGTGTAAACTATCAAACTTTACTTTGAATTTATAAATTTCGTTAATATAAAATGAATTTTTAAATAAAACATACATTTTGCTTTCTTTCAGAATAATGGATGAATGCCGTTTTTCTTTCGACTTGCTTTCTTGAAATGGTAAGTATCGATAAATAATATTTTCTAAGCCACTCGATTGACGTAAAAATCAAATACTCATTATATTAAACAAGCAAAATAAACACTTTATAATCAATATGTTATAATCTAATATAATCTTATGTATTGCAATTAAATGCAGACGTGTTTCTAATGAGTCTTTTTAGTAAATAAGATCGATTGTTTTAAAAATAAACATAATTAAATGTGTTTTTAGGACAAGGAAGTTATCAGTTTTTTTTAATTTAAAAATGATTTAAATATATTGAAATAATAAAATTGATTTTTTGTAACAATTTAGATATTACAGGAATTATACAACCTGCTTGTAATCAGTGCAATATTACGAAAAATCCAAATGTGTTGTGTTTTTTAATTAATATTTTCATGTCGTGCATTTTCGGAGTTGAAGTACCCGCCATATTGACAAGAGCGCTGGAATATTAACCCCATTCATTCGCAATAAATTGGCTGTTTGAAATTTATCGAAAAAAAAATTCAACACAACCGATTCAATCGTAGTTTTTTTTTTGAACTGGTAGCGGAGAAGTAATTAATGACTGAGCATATGAGAGTTTACTGGTGATGGGCAACTGCTGACTTTAAAATAATCGATAACTTTTTCATGTTCTGAATAAACTTTTAATCAAAATAACGGCTGTGGATTATTTTTATGAATTTTTATTTTTTGCCAAAAACAAAAAAAATAGAATGGTTTCTGTTCCCGAGCACTGATTGAAAACAACGTTATTTAGTATTACGTGCAAAGCAAAAGCTTATTAAAATAATCAATATTTTCGACAGGGAGTACTTGGTGGAATTCCCTTTTACATTATATAAAAAAAATAAAAATAAATATAATTAATAAAATATCAAAGTATACGTTCAAAAGTGACTATTTATATTCAATACACACATGTATGATTTATATATATAATACCATTTTAAGAAATTGATTAACCTGTTAAACTCGGTATAGTTCAATCCAAGTATTTTGTTCTCTTAGATACAGTCAAGGAGATAACGGTCTGACTCCCACTTGTTATTAACTTTCATCGCCTCATGTGAAAATCAATTATCTATAAACATGTCGTGCACTTTTGATTGAAAATAAAAATAAATTATTTTAAATTAAATTCAAACCCTTCAAGTTGATTACCAGCTCTGATATTGTCATATGAATGTGTTCTCATCGACAGTTCCCATCACTAGTGTGTTCCGATATATTATATGCTCAGTGCAGGCGGCGTTGCACCCCTAGCCGAGCCGGGCAGCCTATTTTGATTGGAGTTATCATTTCATGAATAATTTCGAAAGGAATTAACATACTGCGCATATATTTGTCAAGTATATTTAATTTGTTTAATTGGATCATAACCGTGGTGGATAATAGCGATTCATCGAAACCGTACAATATGGAGATTACGTATGCTGTTTTCACTTGATTTTAAATGATTGACAATTAAATTTATCTTTATTAAATGAACATAAAGTTGTTCTGTTAAAAATATTAAAAAAAAAATATTTTCATCGTTTGTATAAATAATTTAATTTTTCGTTATTGTATTTTGCTTGCATCAAATTAAGAGTGTCTAAATTTATGCGTTTAAATTGTATTTATTATATGAATTATTTACTAACGCTAACCAATTTTTTTCCCACGATAGACTTGTTAAATTTTTAATGCTCTTTGTTTAATAAACAAATATTAATAACAAAATCACTTCTGAGTGCATACGCCTTAAATAAATGGCTATTTATATTTGTTCAATTCTTAGTTAGTTGTTCTTATCATAACATAAAAAAAATACTTTTCTTTTGTTTATTTATTTTAAATTCATAGACCATAATATTATTTAAACCAACGCAGCGTTTATCTCAAAATTAATAAATTTCCACAAAGGTAACAGTACAGTATCTCTAGTTTTCTATCCCCAAGGCAAGGAAAGTCTTACAAAGTGTATTCGTCGGGTAACTTGGCGTCACAGGATTAGGCAAAATCAGTTGGGGATGTTTTAATTAGCTACACAGAAACTTTCCATTATGAGTTGTTTGCGGGTCTGGCATGTTGTAGCAAACGAGGTTATGAAATCATAATTAACGGAGTTAATATGTCTGACATTCAAACTTAAAATTCAATGTTTTCGCGAAAAATAATTCACTTAACCGACTCGCCTTACGGAGGCGTCTGAATTGATTAAAACACCAACAGAATCTTGTTATAAATATTGTAGCGCTCTAAGTAGACGAATAACGAAGGATTGAAGTATCCTCATACTTTCAGGTGATATGCAATATTGTTTTTTTTTTTTTTTTAATACCATGGTTGAATGTACAAATTGAATAATGTATACCTTTATAAGTAAAAACGAAACAATCGCATTTCAAATTAAATATTTTTAAGCAATAATACACATTTTTTTTATTTCTTTTGGTTTCGGAATACAATAACTGCCGAGGCTGGGGTCTTATCCATTGTACTGCATTCTTTAGAATAGCCTCGCCGGAGCAGCGGGGAAATGATTCGCTAAATAATATCTGTGCGTTCTCCGGGGGTGCTACCCCCGACCCGCTGACCCGCGGGGTGGCCGGGGGGAGCGCGACCACTTCCGGTTGCCAGATACTGCCAGATCCGCCGTACTGTCTGGAATCTCGCCCGAGCGGTACAAGTGCACGATCCTCTTAAGTATTTTTTTTATTACAGTTGATTTATCTCATACCGCCAGGGACTCCGAATGAAAAACTACGAACGGAGGACAAGTATTATAGAGGATGACGCTGGAGAGTTATGGCTGTTGCTTTCGTGTGGAACAAATAAGATCTTGCCAAAAGCTTTTTGTTAACGCTTCTCGCTTAAGATTTAGTTCAGAACCATACCGAAACCTTTTAATTACTATACCACCTAGTGTTTCTTTTCATATAGAACAATGGCTCTCAAACTCTTTTGGCCCACGGACCCCTTTTCATAGTCAAAACTTGCCCACGGACCCTCTTTCATGGTCAAAACTTTCCCACGGAACCCCTTTCATAGTCAAAACTTGCCCACGGACACCCTTTCATAGTCAAAACTGGCCCACGGACCCCTTTCATGGTGAAAACTTTCCCACGGACCCCCTTTCATAGTCAAAACTTGCCTACGGACCCCTTATCATAGTCAAAACTTACCCATGGACCCCCTTTCATAGTTAAAACTTGCATACGGATCCCTTTTCATAGTCAAAACTTGCCTACGGACCCTGAGTGAAAAACTTCATAAATTCATATTATAGACTAGTTGGTGAAAGTATAGACTCTATTGAGTTCCTGTATAAACCTACCTGACTCACCGCGATCCCTGTTATTACTTGTATTTTATGCACCTGTCTATATTTATATTTTACTTGGGACGTAAAAATCGCTAATAATGTCTACATTGTTATTTATTTTAACTTCCATATTAATAAAAATGAGTCACAATTTTTTAATTTTATATTAAACCTTTATTACCCCTGACGTTGTTCAGGGACCCCCAAATTTCTAAGGATCCCCTGAATGATCCCAGGGACCACCTTGAGAAACACTGATATAGAAGGAGAGTTAAATCTAATTTTATTGAATAATGGTGAATGAGTGTGCGATAGCGAGTTTAACATTAAAAATATTGAGATATGATGTATTTTATGAAATAAAATATATTGTAAACAAAAGTACCTTCTTGTAGCCCTGCTCAAAGCGAGGCGGGTGGTTATGTTTTTAGTTCGCGCCGAGGTGGCGCAGACCTAGGAGAGCCGGCGGCCCCGGCAGGCTCCATTCAGAGCTGGAGCTCTGTTATTTTTCATCTCGAGTCCTTTTGTTGGAACGGAGCGGCGAAATAGTTTTGTAGGAAACTAATCACAACGCGGTGGGTATCTTTCATGAATACAACAGTCGGCTCATTGAGCGTTATCCAATTAAAGCATCCGTCCTCGTTGCCGGCGCTGATGCTGTCTAATTACCCACCGGAGGAACATTGCAACACGGGGCGGACGAGAAGATTCACAGAAAATTATTTAAGGCTTTATTTACAGATATATCTATTTTCTATACGGGAATATTTCTGATTCGTAATTGAACTGTTGTGTTCTTGAAATTTATTACTAAATTATCAAAATTTCTTCCGACCGACCTTCAGCAACAATCTCAATACAATTACAAAGTTGGATGTAAACAAAGAAAAAGTCCTCGACCGAGAGAGAGCGGAAGTGATGCGCTGTCAGAGCCCATCAGCGGCGAGGAGTTCCGGAGAAGCCTTCGCCTCATCCGAGCTGCTCGCAGACATCCGGAAACCAAATCCATTTAACGCTCAATTCCCTAAGTGCGGTCTACATCTCAATAATTGCATGAAACCTAACAAGAACTTTTGATATGAAAATTGTTTATTGAATAAGCCTCAACGTAGGCTTTAATTAAAGGAAATACATTTAAAAAAAAAACACAAAATATAATATCTTCTCTGGTAGTGTAAAATTATTTCATTGCAATTTATAATCCAAATTCACTGTAAAATTCAAACTATCATAAAAGTTAGTTAAGTGTAACATCAATAATTGAACATGATAAATCGGAAACTTTTATAAATCTAAATAAGTCATGTAGTAATGAGCAGTATATAAACAAAAGACTTTATTTATAATATTTTCCCTTGAGATGTAAACTAATTACTTAATTTCAAGATTTTAAACTTAAAAGTGCTAAACATCTTAATAATGTTTATTCAATAATCTTTGAAATCTTAAAGTATTTGGGGTGCTTTGATTCGGATTTATCGTTATTAACTTAAATGATAAAAAAATAAACAGTAAAAGTAAAACCGCTGCATTTCTAAAAATGTTTCATATTTTTAGATGTATTTAATAATTGTTAAATTAATGAAGACGTATCTTAGATGCTTAACCAAACTAAATTAACAGCTAAAAAGAGCACTCAACGACTATTATAATTAGTGTCTTATTGTTAAAGCATATTAATTTACGAATATTAAGTCTTAATGTAGTTTTATGAAACTGGTGTAGTACTTGAGGTAGTAACAGATATATCGGCGATGTGAGGATGAACGGTCAAAGACGTGGTCGTCCCAGGAGACCTCGTGGTCTGTGCAAAGTTCATTTACGAAAGGTTTTTTTTATGATAGAATCGGGAATTCAGATATGAAACTACTGCTGATTACTTATTACTCCACTGAGTTGAGCTCTAGTATTTGAAATATTACGAGTAACAGAAGGGACCCCGTAAAGGACAGACATATTGTTTGTATGAATAATTTAAAGTAAATCAAACGCAAACACTCAGTTACGTCCAGATATAATTAGATATATTATTTCAACAACAAGAGTAATAAACAAAATAATTTTGATAATGATTAAGAACATTTTTTTAAATATTGAAAATTGATTAAAGAAACTCTTAGAAAAATATATCAACGTGATTGGGGATGTGGGTTCGAATCCCGCACAAATCACGTTGATATATTTTTCTAAGAGTTTCTTTAATCAATTTTCAATATTTAAAAAAATGTTCTTAATCATTATCAATCAATTAAACCTGTATAGGTAAAATCGTACTTCCTGTGAGATGGTCTTCACAAAAACCAATAATTAAATTTAACAAGTACGTGTATTGACATAATTAAATAGACTAATATCCAGATTGGATTTAAAATGCTTCACTCAGTACTTTGTGTTAAAAGTCTAGTATTGCAAGTCACACAATATTTAATTAGGCATAATAAGAACATTGTTTCATTTATAGGATATGATTATTAAAAATTCTTGTCTAGTACTAGTGATTGGTTAGCATAGTTGGTAATGCACCTGCCATGTAAGCGAGGGGATGTGGGTTCGAATCCCGCACAAATCACGTTGATATATTTTTCTAAGAGTTTCTTTAATCAATTTTCAATATTTAAAAAAATGTTCTTAATCATTATCAATCAATTAAACCTGTATAGGTAAAATCGTACTTCCTGTGAGATGGTCTTCACAAAAACCAATAATTAAAAATAATTTTGTTTGTAATACTACGCTAAAGTAGACGTACTTTATAAAGTGTTTTCATAGAATTTCTAAATTTAATTTGGTTAAAAGATTGTAAATATTCTTGTCCCTCCCCTTTGTGTTTTATAATATAGCGGTTTAATTTTCTTAGCAGTCAGGACACGAGTGCGCTCGGATATCGAAAACCAGGTTTTAATTTGCTTTCGTTTACGTTCACGGGCAGCACGTTTATTTTGCATGAGAACGGGTGCTGTGCAGCCATTGAAGCGTTAGCATTCTAAATTTGTGCTCGGGAGCATCGCGGAAAAAGAAAACCTCCTTAAATAAAGCCTCGGCTTCTCCGTCTCAAGAGCTACAAGAGCGACTGATTTTGTAACCAAAAAACCTCGTCTTTGCAGATGTTGTTTCTTTTCCATCTCTTTTAAAGTATTATTTTATTGTTGTTCATACAATAACATATAACAATTCATTAAAAAAACGTTTGTTATTAAACATAAAATATTAAAAAGAAATTTATAGTTACGATTTTTTTTAATCCACATAAATAATTGATCTTTTTCTCTATGAAGACAAGACGAAACAAATGTAAAAAGAAAGCTTGTGATTAAATGATTTATTTTTAATAAAAATTAAAGATACGTATTTAATAGTTACAATTGAAGAGTGTTGAGCTGCTTGAAATTTTCAGTCTCCGTGCTGTGACCATCTTTAGGGACTTAAATTTGAAAAAAACTGAATATGGTCTAAAACTGAAATTACTGTGAAGACTTTTGAGGACTGAAAAATTCAAGCAGCTCTACACCCAAGAAACAATATCACCCAATAAAACCGTCTGTTTAAAATAAAAAAAAATAAAAAGTTACGTTTTATTTTTTTTGTAAATGTTCATAATTTGCAAAATAATTTTATGTAGAAATCAAATCTATATTGAGATGTATTTTTTTTTATGGGGAGGGTTCATGCTGAAGGTGGTGCTGTAGGTCTCTCCAATATACCAGTCAGGCAGGGGACTTAATTTCCGGTCGGGCTGCATTCATAATACTGGCGAGTGTAACCTCTCGCCAGTAGAAATCTCACAAGAAACAAACTGGCTTATTAAAATTCATAACAGAGCCCCATCTGAATCGCAATGAATCTCTTTGAGATGTTTTTTTTGTTATGATTCGACATTTTTTTGACGTCTCAACGCAAGGTTAAGACATTTAATTATCGCAGAGACCGAAAAAGAAAATACACAAAAGTAATAATTTATTTAAACTACTGAAATAACAAAGTAATGTTTTGTTTATTTATTTGCAGGATTCAACTTCATTTCGAATTGTTTTTCGCCTTGTATAATATCAACAGAGTAACTAATTGGTGGTATTTGATTTTAATTTAGTATAATTTGTTTTTTGTCCATTAAAATAAACCATTCCGAGTGCTTTGTTATATTAGATGATTTAGTTTCTAGCTGCTTGAAGATTTCTGTCTTCCAATGTTTTGGCCTAGAATCATTATCGGGAATTTAAGAATCTTTGATGATGGTCCCAGCATGCGTATCGAAACTTCGGAGGACAGAAGGCAGTAAGCAGCTTAATACTCATGAAACCAAATTATTCAATAACAATGGCTACCAAAACCTACGAGTTTACTATATACTATATAGTATGTCAATTTTTTTCTATTCAGCTTAAGCTGTACATGGTTTTCAAAATTTTTAACCTATTGTGGTTAGAATCTAAATATATTTTTTTCATAGACACCCAGTAGAGTGAATAGTATTTTTTGATTACTATTGTATACTATATACTTAAAACATATTGATGGTATATCGGGCCCTGGACTAAAAGTAAACATTTGAATGATATCCTGATAAACAACGATAACTTTTAAACTTTTAGTGTTTTTTTTGCATAAAGTACTAAAACGTTTTTAATGACAGCTTAAACGTATCGGAAATACCATTTCAAACATGCAATAAAAGCCTTTTTAAACCAAACACAACCTACGCTTGTGATTTCACACAATTAACTCCATTGTAAAGCAATAACACGTTAGCGCTGGGAGAGACGTCAAATGCATCAAAGCATATTTTCTAACTGAATTGCATGTCCGATCACTTTGTGACTCGGCCGAGCGTGCTGGGCGGCCATATTGGACACAAAATGGGTTCCAGCGTGCATTAGTTTTATCACTGCCCCGCCATTAATCATACATTCCGGTCCTAAATGGCGGATTGTATCTAAAGTTGATGTCGCATGAACGCTGCGGTGATAGCGCCTCGCTACCGGATTTACGACTGCGTCTGAATATAGTTCCTATTACTTAATTAGAATAATGTCATTTCATTAAGTTACATACGGCCTATGTAATACAATGCTTAATGGATCCATATATTTGGGATCAGTCAATTCAAATTCGCAACTTGAGCGATTACTTGTCCCAAGTTTATTTTCAAAATATTTGATGCTCGTTAAAAGTGATGTGAGGGAGAAAGTTTTTTTTCCAAGAATGTATGAATTAGTTGGCATCTAGCATATTGGCAAAACTAGGAATACAAGTTCTATATGTTATCTGTTAAATTAAAAATTAATTGTAGGTTTAGTTTATTAGGTTTAAACAAGCAATATGCGATAAATAATTTATTTTAAGAAAATTAAAAAATATAATTTTATAATGCACATCAGTAGATTATGATAATAACTTTTAACAGTTTATACGTATATCACGTAAATATTTTAACTATTGATATAAAAATACGTGTTAAAATATATTAAGATTTCCGTTTGTTTCGCAATAATTTGAAAATATTCATTGGAGCAAAAAAAATATTATGAAATTTATGTATGTGCGTTGTAATAGACAGATATAAATTAAGACCAAAAAGAACTATAAATCAAAAGTAGAATTAAAATGTGTCGGGTCGCCTGGCCGAAGATAAATGGATTTTGTTGGCTTTATAGATTACCTTATAACTAAAAATGCCGGAAAATAAACCGCAACCCTCCCTTCCTCTTTCTTCAGGCCGCTCGCCACCCCCGGGCCGCCCTTGTGAATGGATGTGTGAGCAAAGGGATGGATACAAAATCTCGCGTAAATATTGACAAGATAATCTTTAATATAAGTCAATTTGATATATCGATAACAAGAACGTTTCGAGAATATAAAGATTTTAAGATTATTTTTTGTTTGTCGAGTTTAAAAAAATAATTTTCATGCAACAGAAATAATTTATGCTGTCAAATTATTAAAAAAAATTATCGAGTATAACTGCACATACTTATTTTCAATAAATTGTGTACGATTCATCGGTTGTTTTGTATTCATAAATTGACAATCACAACACATACGACCAATTTTAATCAAAAACATTTACAACAAACATGTAATAGCAACACTTCCCACTTTTAGGAAAACAGAAAGATTATAATATAGAATATAAGCAGATGGCTGTCAAAAACACAAATTACAATTTACTACATTATATAATATGGAAATAAAATAACAGGTGATATTCAAAGGTGGACTAATTTTGTGCGCAAGAAAGGTTAAGCGTATAAATAGATCTATACATACATAATAGTTAAGAGCGGATACATCAAATATTTAAATATTATATATTATATATATATGTGTGTGTGTGTGTGTGTGTGTGTTTGTATATAAAAATGTAGGAATCTACCATATATGATTCATTTTATGTGGACCTTTCTTTTATCAGAAGTATCCCAAATATCAACATCAAATCCCGAAGCCCCCAGCCTCTGGATTCCGCCCCAACCCCCGGGCCTTCTCTCTTGCTTATTCAGTTCCCGTCTGGCTTCTCAGTGGGTTACTTTTACTACAGATCGCGCACAAACTATCCAGAATTACAAAATTTATATTTACTCCGCTGTTATTTACGGCCACATAAGAAGAGCGTTATTGCCGACGAAATCTTCAATAGCACGGGTCCCCACATGTTCCTCTGCCACTGAAATACTTGCTGAAAGAATTCAATTAATAAAGATTTAAAATTGTCTTTCAGTGCGTTAGTTTTTAGTCTTGAGCTGGAGAAATTATTATTTTTAATAATGTGAAAATTATGATATTTATTACAATAAAATAAAACCAAATGGTTTTGAAGACTACGTAGTAAATACCAGTTCCATTAATGATATTTATTTATGTTAATATTCGAAGTTAGTTTTTTCTTGCAAAAAATTGATGCCACATGAGCCTTTCCTGCAGAAATACTTTCTGAAAATATTTGATATATCGCTTAGTGGATGAGTTTTTATACTTTCGATTTCTTAGAAATTATAACTTAAAAAAAATAAATGAAATACATATAAAAAAATTTACTTTGTAAAGTTCTTAAGTTTAGTTAATAAGATATATTTACGTTTATGTTTTTTTATTATTTTCTACCTTTGTAAGCAGACAGTAAAAAAAGAAAATAAAAATGCTTAGTCTGTCAACAATAATTCTCTTTATGAACAAAATAAAAATATAAAAATAAACTTTTACTGATTTTGTTTTTATGGAGCTTATGTGACTGTGAAAATGCTAGAGATACTACAGACATAAACGAAATTCTCTGTAATTTTCTAATCAACAAATAGAATATCAAAAATAACTTAAATTGGATTTGTGAAGTAAAAGTTTTAGCTATTTTAAGGAATGGAAAATCTTTTTGAGGTATTATTTAACTAATACCTTTGAGGGAGGGGAGTTCACTTCCCGCATGTATCAGGGTTGTACCGTCTGAAGGACGTAACACGTGGTGACCTTGCCCTTTAGCCAGACTGTTGGGATCTCTTTCACGTTCAATACTTAGACTGAAGTATATTATAATTTGGATGTAGCGCAGGTCGGAGCCACGCCGCCGAGGAATGCGGGCAAAGATACTCGAGACATCGCGATATCGATCCCGCATTATCAAAAGCACGGTCTCCTGTACAGCGAGACCGCGCGTCACGAGACGAAACTTCCTGAACTCATGAATATATAAAAAATAAAATAATATTACGACTTAATATCATTATACCGAGCGGGAATATTTTCCCGCGGTATTTACGATATGTAAATGTTTCGTTAATATAAATAATGTAAGAGTTCAGAATGTGTCTGTAATCCCAGCGATGGAATCGTAAAAAAGTATTGCCCCAACAAATGGCGGTTGGCGACACCGTCTGCATTTCTTTATTTGCGCCAGCCCGCCCGCGGAGGCCGTTTTGTTTGACATTTAAATTCAAATTGGACCGTTTGTCCCCCCGCCAGTCCCCTCAGCCACTTTATTAAATTTACCGACTGCTCATATCATCGCCCTGATTCCCGGCGTCCCGCGTTCGACGCCGTGGGAGTTTATCTAAACCGCCCTCGCGGCCGAGGCTTACGCGAGCCGCCCTAATGAAACGGAGCATCCGCGAAATGAAGATCGCGGCTTTCGGATCTTCACGGGGAGATCCGAAATTTCATCGCACCCGGGGAATCCCGGCACAAATTCCTTATTTAAATGATAATTTCGGCCGAGGGGGCGTAATGCTCTACAGATATTTAAATTTTCTTTTTAAACTGTGCGCCGCGCTCCTTCTGCCCGGGCGCTCGCCTAAATAATACGTTTTTTTTTTATTTAGTTCCCGGGCCGAGAGACGTATTGTCTAAATACAATTTGGAACGCGAAATTTACGATCGGGGGGGGGATCGCCAGCATCCTTCCCGCGCTGCGTTCCGGCCGGAATCGCGCGGATCGATCGGCCGGCTCTTTTAAACTCTTCGGCCGCGGCGGCGGGTGATTTATCATTTGTCCGGAGCAGCCGGCCTCGCGCCGCGCCGCTCAAACACACTGATAAAATTAAACTGCCCCAGAGAGCTGCCCGGAACGAATGTAATGAATCGCCGTTTGTTTCGACCCCTCGTCCACAGGGCCACCCCCCCCGCGAGCCAAATTCCAAGCTACATTTTCTTGGCCTACATCTCTAAATTAGACTGCAGTAAGAAGATAGCTGTATACGACTGGCGTACGCTGTGCTCTAAGTGTCTAAATCAAGGCAAGCAGTTACTTTCAAAATACTGCAAATTACTTAGTACATAAAAAAATATCACTATGAGTAAATAATAAACATTTGACTATCAGTTGTGTCGCAGCGTAATGGGTGTCCAAAAAGAGTATCGGGTATTTGTTTTAGTGACCGTTATTGCGGCGATATGTTGCGAAAATTTTTGGGCCTAGAGTTGCAGGAGTTTCAAGGTTTCAACTCAAGAACGTAGTTCCAACAAGACTGGGCCAAATTATTCCCCAATAAGGTCATTTCACGTAGAGGTAACATCAACTGGCCTCCCAGAAGCCCCGACCTTAGCCCTCTTGACTATTTCGTATGGGGATACTTTAAAAGTAGGGTTTATAAGAATAATCCGATGAACGTAACGGAATTGAAACATAACACCAGGTCAGAAATAGCAGCAATATTGAGGGCTATGTGTCAGCGTGTTATCAACAATCTTTGTTCCAGATTAGAAGAGTGCCAACAGCGTATCGGTTTGTCACCATTTGGATAACAACATCTTTTGGAGATAAATTTACATTTTGTATTCTTATAATCAGCAATTAAAAAAAATACTTGATCACTACTTTGTTTGGACACTGTATATATATATTTAAAAATTAACTAATACGCTTAGTAGCGGAGTATCTGTCATGAATTCAAGATCTGTTTGACAAATGTAATAAATAGTCAGTAGTTGTGGGAGGATTTCCACTATGAAGACAAATCGCTGTATCTCAGAAGGAGATGCAAATGGACGAGGGTTTGATTTATCTGGGATGGGCAGCGGCTGGCGGGCCGGGACGCAGGAGGCTGGGGCTCGAGGCCCTCTGCGGGGCTCCCCGGCCTGCCCGCGGTCCGTCTGTCAGCCTATCGCCGGCCCTGCACTCTCCCAGAAGACTGGAGATAGATACTGTAGATAGGTTTCTAACTTCACTGAATTAACGATAGACATAGCACTATCTGAGTAACCTAAAGCTAGTGAACGTTACACTTAAAATACACGGCGTGTGCATTAATTCTTTCAGATTTTCTAAGAGATGACGTAACTAGAATTGAATTGCATCAGGCTATACTTTAACATTTCATTGTGAAGCGTCATACGTGTTTTCAGTATATGTCATATAGCTGAAGTATATAAAACATTCTTTTTGAGCTCTTAACATGTCAATGTCAATATGGCGATTTTGCATTTCAAAAATGCTGCTTGAACGCCACAAAAAGTAGTCATTTTTGCATCGTACCATCACTGGTGATGAAAAATGGATTTGCTACAACAACCTGAAGCGTAACAAATCATGGGGTAAGCCCGGACATGCTTCAACATCGACGGCCGGGCCAAATATTCATGGCGCCAAGGTAATGCTGTGTAGTTGGTGGGATCAGAAGGGTGTCATCCGCTATGAGCTGCTGAAACTAGGCCAAACTATCACGAGTCCTATAGACAACAATTAATGAGTTTGAAGCGAGCATTGGCAGAAAAACGGCCATTTCAAAAATTTTCCATCATGACAATGCACGGCCACATGTTGCTAAATCGGTTAAAACCTATTTGGAAAACAGTGGATGGGAAGTTCTGCCTCACTCGCCTTATAGCCCAGACCTTGCCCTTTTCGACTACCACTTATTTCGATCGATTCAGAATGCCCTTAAATTCTGAACAGGGTATCAAAAATTGGCTTGATTCTTTCTTCAGTTCTTTTGGGATCTATAATTTGCCCGAAAGATGGGAAAAAGTAGTGGCTAGCGATGGACAATACTTTGAATAGAATATATTGTACCAAAAAATCTATTGTACTAAAAAATCCGAAAAAATTATGCACACACCGTATACAAAAAAAAATAATTCACTTTTTCATCAAGTGTCTCACATTCAGAGGAGGTTGGCACTTGAGCCAGTGTTCATGGTTTTCCAAGAGACAAATATACATTTGAAGTTGTACTGATATGATAAAATATATTTATATTACAATATACCAAATGATGTGTCATTTTACTGGTATATTGACTAAATACAAGCATTTTTCAATAAATATTTAAATGATCACCTATTAGGTTTTAAGTTTAAATCAGAGGGAGATTAAGTTTAATTTTTAAATATTTTAAAATTACAATGTCTCGAAGTTCAAAGGAAAGGGAAAAGCCTTTGCTGGGAGAGAAAACCCTTCTAGTATAATTTTAGTGTCATTTTCTTGCGTTAAGCAAGGTTAATATTGAAAATGTAATAAGATGAATAAATTCGTAAAATATTTCATATACTTTTGTGTTTACTTAACGCTAGAGACTCTCTTTAATGAGGAAAATTTTAGGATCTGTTTGAAAATTAATTCAGTTTTGCATTTAAAATTGAATAAACATAAACTATAAACTCTAATTAGTATAAGATAAAAATAACGATATGTTAAAATTTAAACTCATATCAACAATGATTTTTTAAGAAAAACTACATGCTTAAGGAAGCTGTTTGTATTTATGTAGTAATAATGAGAAAATTCTACGTTTCAAGTTTACTTGAAACAATTCTTAAAACAAACCCAAAAGTTATTTTATAGGTCGTATTTTAAAGTAGTTTTCTCAATACTTGAACAAATTAGGTAGAGTTCAAATAACAAATATAAGCTGCAGTTTATAGGTTGAATTCCAATTTATAAATGATTGTCATAACTATCGAATTTCATTATTATTTTTTCTTAACATTTTATTATTATAAGAACGATATATTTTACGAATATAACGTATTAATAGAGATCAATGTCTACAAAATACATATCAATGAATCTGCCGAATAATAGGGTAACGACGTGTTGTAGAGTATTGTGTAAATTCTCTGCAACTGCAATTCGACAGGTAGAATGTAATATGGCGGTGTAATTAAAGTTTGACGTAATGAGAAATTCTCGTCGAATACACCACTTTGATGGCCATGCCAATATAGTTTCTAAATAGTATAGTATAAATTATTTAATATATATTTTCCAAACTACAGTAATTGCATTGTATATTTGAAAAGTTAGCATCTTAAAATAATAAGTTTTTTAAATAAAATTTAAAAAAAAACTTTCGCCTAATCAAATTAGTTTTTTTTCCCTCGACAGTGTTATTTTAAAAGAAATTTCGTGACTTTGTAGAGTGCGAAAGTGAATTAGTTATTCCATGAAAACAAATGATCTTTTTTTAATTTGTTACGCATTTAATTTTATCTGACCCCAGCAGAATATCCTTCTTAATTTTTAAGATATTGTTTGTATTTTTGCAATAAATCATCCGGATCAGAAATAGAATGTATCGTGAATTCAGTGTTACCGAGGCCTAAAGAAGGCTTTGCTAGTGGGTTGAAGTATGGGTTCTCCATTTGTCAGGTATTTCCGAAACTGGCTTGGCCGTGGCTTCACCCCCGGGAGGTCTCCATCCATCAGAGACAGCTCCCCGACCCACCCTCCACCAGCACAGTAACCGTGGGAGTATCAATTGTAATTAGAGCACCATTTTATGTTATAAATGTAAATAATACTTTTAAAAAACCAATATCTTAAAGGACTATCTATGGAAACAGAAATGTTTAAAAAAAAAAAATAATAATTTTTAAAATAAAGTTACTTAAATTATCATGTATTTTTATGTTGTTTAAATGATCTTAATCTTGTATATTCATATGGAATATAATTTTTATTTTAAACTCTGATAGTAAATATGATTTTTACACAATGGTGGTTAAATCATTGATCTTTGGATATATAGTAATACCCCGCTTTACGCGACGTATACGTTCCGGAAAAAATCGCGTTAAGTGAAATTCGCGTATATCGGGGTTTACGATTAAACATACATACACAGTCAAAATTTAATACAAAAAAATACGAACCATTTGAATAAATCATTTTAACTCTATAAACACTTTATGAAGTATTACATGTTATTTTTACTGAAAAATATAACTATTGTCTTTTGGGTAGCGTTTCTTTTACGTTCTTGTAAAATACGTTCATAACACCCATCGCTGTTTTTTTATTGTTAAGAGAAGTCAATGAGTACATTATGTTCATACACATACTTAAAATAAGAAACTCGCGTAATGCGAGGCATTTTAACGCAAAGTTTGTTATTCGCATTATAGTGAAACAGCGCATAACGGGGTCGCGTAAAGCGGGGTATCACTATTAACCCATCACATTTAATTTTTTATAATTCAAAATTTCGGCTTTATTATAAAAAAATCACGCTTCTTATATATTTTATAATAAATATAAAGATACGAAAAACCAGGTTAGTTTTTGTCGTCTCATTACTCTGAGTTTCAAGCAAATTATTTGTCTTTATTTTAAGGCGCTAAGTTTATATTAATGTGCTAAATTTGATTAAAAATCTCCGGAAAGGTGTTCAGATATTTAAGAGCCGCGCCCCGGCAGGTGCCAGAGATGGCCGGCAGTTCGTCAGCCGCCAGATAATTTTTCCTCTGCCTGGAGGGAAGGCAGCGAGAGGGTGAGGGTAGAGAGAAATAATGCCTACACCCCCCGGATTACAAGCCTGAAGCGTGAAACGCTAGCGCTTCTAGCCATGAGAAACACCAAACTACACAAAAAACATATATATACTCACTTTTGTAATCATAAATAAATACTTTTTTGTGATGAGTTATTGCTTATATTTGAATGAATCAAAAATATTACTAGAAAATAATATTTAAGGGGTGTTCAATAGAATTACGCTGCAGCTCGTATATGAACAATGTATGTCTATTTTTTGGATTGAACGTCAATCAAGTGCGTATGTATTATATTATTACTAATATGATTAGACACATCAGTTCACACATAGAAGATGATTTAAGAAATTCTCAGAAAAATATCATCGTGATTTGTGTAGGATTTGAACCCACATCTCCAGGCTTACGTGGCCGGTGTGCTGACCATTGAACTAACGAACCACATCCATTAATCGCGCGTCTTGGCTAAATTAATATCACACTCTACATATGAACCAATGTGTCCAGGCCAACCAATATTTAGAGTGTGAATGTTAATAAATTCTTGATTAATGGATGTGGTTCGTTAGTACAATGGTCAGTACACCGGTCATGATGTGGGTTCAAATCCCACACAAATCACGATGACATTTTTCTGAGAGTTTCTTTAACCATCTTCTATGTGCGAACTAATGTGCCTAATCATATAAGTAATGAACAATGTATCTTGTTGAGGGACAAGGCATTTGATTCGTGAAGATCCATTATTATGATAATAAAAGTATCTTTAGTATTTTGTCTTCACTTTGAGTTTATTAAAATTATTTGCATTACTAGTTTCGACCCAATACACTGGGTCATCATCAGATGCTTAACTAAACTGGTAATCATTATAACAATGTATCATTCTGATCAATTATCTTCTTCATGTGCCATTCTGTTCTCTCGATTTCTAGGTACTGGGGAAAATTCTGCATCCACGTTAGCTTTCTTCTTCCAATGTTTATTTTTTAAATATTTTTAAATTATACAAATATTTATTGGGTGTGGCAGGTTTCTTGCTTGGTGGCTGGGGCTTTGCGCGTCAAGTCGGTGCCGACAGAGCCAGCGTAGGGTAAAGCGAGCGGGTATGGCCAATGGTGATTGCGCGGAGACCGCGTTTGTTTCATTGCGCTCGTAATAACGGAAGAATGATATCCTCTTGTTTTACCGGCCGGGCCTGCGGGCTGGACAGCCGTCGTTATTCGTTATGCGCCACTATTTTTACGGTTCAGTTTCGGCCTAACGGAAATCGTCGTTATGCTGTCTTGAGATATCCCCTGGAAGATTGGAGGTACTTGTCTTTACACAGTTAACCTAGCATTGGCAAGAATATATACTTCATGAACTTGATTCAGAATATTTTATATTTTTTGCTTAAAATTTTATTTTTGATGCGACTGGTACTGCTAAGATGCTAGATATTCAAACAGACTGATTTTTTGTAAAATTAAATATTGATGTCCAAACACTAAAGTGTTAGAGAGAGATATGATTATGAGAATATTTTTTTTATGTTAATCAAGTTTAATGTTCTTGACTAATCGGAGATTCTATAAAAATATCTTTTTAAACAATTCTATATAATGCAAATGAGTTTAGAGTGGAATCCAAAAGCAAGCTACTGTACATTGGTTTTTTATGCTTCTATGTTATGTGTTATGTTCTATATATTAATGTTAAATCTTATTAATTTCATTCTATTCAATAATATAATTTTCCGAATATAATTATTCAATTCAAATAAAAAGCTAATAATTGAAATTGACTTGTATTTTGACTTTCTTTTAAAAATCATATTCTTTGAAGAAAAATAAAATATTAACACAGCTTTGATCATTGTTATGATTTGTTTATTTTCGCTGTCATCAAAGTTTTTTAGACATCTGTCTTACTTTCAAAGAAGTTAAAGGAAAATAATCTTGGAAATGGTAAAAACAACATAACACAACGGGGATATTTCTGATGATTTTTTCATATTTTTAATTGATATTGTTTTACGTTTTTGCTTTATAATTAGACACTTTATTTTGCGTATATATACTTTTTATTCAAAGCTTTTGTATTTATTGGCATTAATATCGATAGGTCTTATACAGATAATGAGATAAAAAATATTTTTTGTGTTTGTCTAAAAACTTTGATTTTGGGTGTGCATATTTGGGTTTTTTAATTTTTTTTACCTGTACACAAACATTTTTCAGGAATTTTTTTGGGGTTAATTTATCTGTACCCTCGGGCCTCAAACCAAGCTCCAGCATTACCAGCCGCCTCATTAGGGCCTTCCGCGGCCGGTGCATCCTTCCAGGGCTACTTACCGCAGTCGTTGCGGCCCCACCGCTCTTAATTAATGAAAGCACCCCAAGGAACCTCCCTCGACTCTTTCCGGGGTCGCTTGCCCGGGGAATCATTTCAATTTGACGGACTGCCAATGTCGGATGCTTGGTTTTATGTACAACCGTAAAAAACCCTCTGTTTTTATTAAGATCGACCGAAATAACCTTAACTTTTTTTACTATAAAATATCGAAATGGACTTCTCTATCATATTTACGATGTTCATTGATATATTGTAACTGATAACAAATAATTTTTTTAAAACATTATATTTGCTGTAAATTTAATAAAATTGATTCTACCGACCTAATATATACAACATTTAATGATCTTATTACTAATATGATTAGGTACATTAGTTGACACATAGAAGATGATTAAAGAAATTCTCAGAAAAATATCATCGTGATTTGTGTGGGATTTGAACCCACATCCCCTCATCATCTTCTATGTGTGAACTAATGTGCCTAATCATATTAGAATCCAAATCCAAAAAATAGATATACTTATATGATGGTGTGCGTCTTGGCTAAATTAATAGATTTTAAAAAATAATATCCAGATTGGATTAAAAACGCTTCACTTGTTACTTTGTTTAAAAAGTCCAGTGCTTGCAAATCATTAAATATTGGTTGACCTGGGCACATTGGTTCATATGTAGAGTGTGATTGTTAAGAAATTCTCGATTAATGGATGTGGTTCGGTAGTACAATGGTTAGTACACCAGCCATGTAAGCCTGGGGATGTGGGTTCAAATCCCACACAAATCACGATGATATTTTTCTGAGAATTTCTTTAATCATCATGTGTGAACTAATGTGTGTAATCATATTAGTAATGGGTAATAAATACGCACTTGATTGACGTTCAATCCAAAAAATAGATGTATTTATGATCTATTTATAATACCAAGGACAGCTGCTGCTTTGTATTTTTTTTAAATATTCTATACCTGTATTAGCAAATAAACACCACAGGTGAGCTGAGGTGGCGTTCCTATAAATATTGGAGCACATAAATATTACACGAACAAATAATATTTTTAAATTAAATTTTTAATCTTCGTTGTTTGAAATAATTAAGCACAGAAACTATTAACTAGATATCAATATCACGTCACATTAGCTATCAACCCTGCCTGATTGCTTCCGGCACGGGGGTGGAGCATTAACTATGGAAGGCTCGGTTCTGACATATTAGGGGATGTCATAGCGGTCGCGACTGGCTTGTTTAGCCGGCCGAGTACTTGCGGACCTACCCTATTAGCCTTGTTTATCACGATGTACGGTATTACGCAAGAGACAGGTTGATCCGCGCACGGACTAGTTATAAACCAGTCATGTTTGCGTTTCATTACGTCATAGTTATTCCTGGAGTCTCTGAACTCAGCTATCTGAACGTGGAAACAGCTATAAAAAGAAAAATAATAATATAATCAAAAAAGTAACTTAGCAAGATGATTATTATGAAAAATCCGTTTTAAATATCATTATAGAATAACGTTTCATAAATATATTGAAGAGTCAAATTTTTTTTTATAATTTTGCGTTTTGTACTTTATTTTTGCATTCTAGTAGTTTTTTTATGTTAAAAATTTGAAAATAATTCAAACTTATTAAAAATTCTGAAACTTATCTAATAATGTAATGATTATTCTTATTGTGTTATATAGTAATTAGAGAAACCCTGTTATATTTATTATATATATATATTAGGGTGTCCCTTATATGACCAAAAAATTTTTTTTTTCAAATTTCGAAATGGGTACCCTCTACTTTTTTTAGTAATGCTATAAGAGTCTTAAATATAAAATTTCATCTTTCTAGCATAATTGCAACCAGTGCCGACCGAGCTTCAAAGTTTAGTAAAAAACGTTTTTTGTCTTGATATTTCGGTCTGGTATAAAATCATTATAAATGCAATAAATTAAGTAAATAATAGTAAAAATTCAATTAGATGAACATTAATCTTTAATCAAAAACATAAAGTAATAACAATCAGCCAGGGTAACTTTTTTATAGAGTTGTTTTTTTACAGTCCGGATACAATTTTCTATGTTCCTGGACACAGCGCAGCAAGAACTGTTTTTGTTCTTCTTCAGCCGCGATAAGTCCGTTAAAATCTTGCATCATTTTAACAGCCCTTTCAGCAGTATCATTCACAACCCTCAAATAACTTATTTTTCTTTCAGCTTCCACAAAAGCACTATTATTATTCCAAGAAGATACATCTTCCTTTAGAAAACTGTCGTCGATCTGCAGTCGTGATAAAAATTGTTTGCTCTTTTCCGATACGAAATCATCCAGTGTTTTACAAACATAAGCAAACATCTTGTAGAGTCTTTTTGTCCTTCGCAGTTATTCTGCATTGTGACTGAAGTAAACACATTTTTAAAGAATAGATCGCTCTCGCCATCCAGCGTGCCTGATGCATGGCTTTGGGGGGGTTTAGTTTCAATTTTTCCTCTGAGTCTCCTCCCAAAAATATTACGCACAGTTCGACCAATTTGCGGTAGTCATCTCTTACATAACCTTTGTCTAATTCTGCCTTATAAAATATTAAAAAAGCTTGAATGTCTGTCTCGGCAACACGTTGTTTTACGAAATTAAGAGATGGTTCAATGTTACTAGCGTCGATGTTTTTCCAATTTTCTCTGAACTTTTTAAACATTGGAGTATCTGGGCTACTAGTAATTTACTTAATTTTGCTTTCAAAGACAGCTTTTAGGACCAATTCATAAACATGATGACGACAGACGAGCAGCAATTCTCTTCCTAAAGTTTGCTCCAAAATAGCACAAGCTCCATTGAAACGGCCAGTATTGAAAGCTGTTGTGTCGCAGCACATTATTTGTACTTTATCGTGAAGGTTCTAGTCAAAGAGAGCTGTTGAGACAGCCTTAGCTTGATGTTTTTCAGAAGAATGTTCTAGTTTCGGCACTGCAAGAAGCTGTTCCTTATCGTCAAACGAAGCAATAACTGGCAAGCGTTCTTCTTTAGAACTTCGTACATCTAACCCGGGTAATAGTTTTCCATCCCAATGGACTGTGACTACGTCGGGTACATTACTTCCAAAGAAGTCAGATTTTATTGCTTCTGCCCTTGATTTTCTAGTTTCAGCAGCTAGTGGTTATCTTTGTCTTACAACCCTTTCCTCTTCTTCCAATCGTCGTTGTTTAGATCTATCTTCTTTTTCCGACAATTTTTTATCAACACCACCTAAGCATCCTGGTCGATCTGGCTCTCTCTGTTTCATTAAAAATAATTTATCTTACTCTATTTTCATTCTCTCAAAAGCATCAGCATGTGCAATATCAAACAAATTATCAAGATCAATTTTGAAATTGTTCTCACGGCTCTTGAACGTAACCTGAGTTTTCTTACAATTTTTTTGCAACTCTCTCCAAACATGATATAAATCAACAATTTTCTTCACGCAGTTAGGAAATGCCCCTGTTGGAATTTTTGCTCTTTCCCAATATATGATGCACTCCCTAATCACAAAATTTGCACTTTCACTAACAGTCAGTTTAACCTCAAGAATATTGTAAAATAGGACCGAGAGAAATTGTCGATTAGATGGTAATTTGCACCATTTATTTGATATCTAGGCAAACCGATAAGGAAATTATTTTGTTTATCACTCCGTAATTCCACCGACATGTCAACGCACTAAACAATGAAGCACTACTAATCTCAAAAATCACGTATGAAATGACAAATAAAACATGTAGGTAACTACATGTTTTATTTGTAAAAGTCACAGCGCAGTACTTACGCAACTTGTATGGACAAGTTTAAATCGCAAGTCGGCACGGGTTATCGTTTATAAATCGAACTAATATTTTTTTTCTAGACAATATAGGGTTATTACTAAACTTTTAAGAAGGTACGCGTAAAAAAATATCGAACTTGAAATTTAAGGGACACCCTAATATATATACAGTAATACCCCGCTTTACGCGAAGGATACGTTCCGGAAAAAATCGCGCTAAGTGAAATTCGCGTATATCGGGGTTTACACAGTCACACACACAGTTACACAGTCAAAACTTAATACAAAAAAATACGAATAATTTGAATCAATCACTTTAATTCTAAGAACACTTTATGCAGTATTACATGTTATTTTTACTGAAAAATACATGTATTGTCTTTTGGGTAGCGTTTCTTATACGCTCTTGTAAAATACGTTCATAACACCCATCGCTGTTTTTTATTGTTAAGAGAAGTCAATGATTACATTATGTTATAAGAAATTCGCGCAATGCGAGGCATTTTAACGCGAAATTTGAAATTCGCGTTATAGTGAAACCGCGCATAACGGGGTCGCGTAAAGCAGGGTATTACTGTATATATATATACGATATTCATGCTCAAGTTATCTTAAGCTAATGTAGCGCAAATGTACATAATCAACACCCAGAAACCTGATTCTCAAAAAAAAAAAAAAACATTTTAGCTAGTTAGTAGTAATTATAAGCTTAATGATATGCGCTCTCGTGCTTCTCTGAGCTTTAAAAAGCTAAGAAAATCAATCGTCATGTAGCGCAAAGGTCCCTCCCACGTGTCGGGCGCCACGTGGTTTGGTTCCCACGGCCCACTTAGTGTGCAGCTGTAATGACCCCACATCGCCACCCCGAGCAGAACAACCCGCTGGTAAGGGTCGTCTCACAGTGGAAGTAAAGATATCGCAGCCTGCTTGCTCGCATTGTAAACACGAGCGACCAGTTTTATTTTGACGCATTGTTCAAATTGTCCTATTTTTGTGGCTCGGTGCCAAGCTTGCTTGCTTATTGTGTTTGAGATATTTGGGAAAATTATTTTAAATTTCAATTGAAGAAGTAGCGTTGCTACCCACGAAATCTTTGAATGAATAAAATAAATCCTTGCTCGTATCGTTACTCAGCAGCCAGCAAATTCACTCCCCAGAGGTTTAAGATTCTAGAGTTCTAGTATTTATAGAATTTTATGTAAGAAAACAAAATTATTTTCAGGTTAAATGTGGCAAAGAATTTTTCAGAGACGTACCAGTACAATTACTGAAGAATGCAAGGAAATTGCTTGAATATTTTAGGATATTTTTTGCTTGCATGTTTAATATATTTATTTTGTGTATTGAAATTACTTACTAATATGATTAGGCACATTTTTCACACATTGAAAATGATTTCAAAGATGTGTAAGCTTGGGGATGTAGATTCAAATCCTACACAAGTCACGTTGATATTTTTCTGAGAGTTTCTTTGAAATCATATTCAATGTGTAAAAAAATGTGCCTAACCAATATTTAATAACAATAAAACAACTAAAAACACTTGCGCCTTGGTTTTGATATATTTCTAAAATGTTAGTATCTGAGATCAAAATAAATGGTTTATTTCAGAATTTCTAGCAGCGTTTTATTCCGTTCTGCATCCAGATATAACCAAAAACTACCTTCCCAACTATCTGCCTCGTGTTTGTTCAAAATTACGACTAGTTTTACATGCGCGATGGCCGGTGCTACAGTCGTCTCGAGATGTTTATCCTCAGTTATAAAACCCGCCAGGTAGGAGCTAAACAGCTTCGTCTTACTTTAGTGCTACAAGTGTAAATGCAAGACGGAGTTTTCAGTAAATTAATATATCTTTCTAACTATCTTGTTTCAAAACTATATTTACTCTACTAAAAAGGTAAACGCATCGTTATTTGAAGAAGCAACACTGTCTTATTTTATTGAAATATCAAAATAATAAACATTAAAAAAATAAATTAAATATACATAGCTTTTGTAAGTTTAATTCTGCAATATAAAAAGGTTTTTTTTTTAAATTATCTTTTTATTTTTGCAATATAGCGGATTTACTTGGATGAAATCTATTTCATGTAAAATTGTTCTAATATCAAAATATGACTTAAACAATATTATTGAACTGGTTCATTAAAATAACTAAATATTATAACTGCCTCAAAGCTTTTATTTAAAATAAACATGACATACAATACTTAAAAAGAAGTAATAAAAAAATGTGCGTACAGATTATATACGCACAATGAGTCTGCCTGAGAATCGAAAATACACATTTCCGCGTAACATTATAAAATTGAGAAATCGTAAAATGATTCAAACTTCATTGAATAAAGTTTTACAAAAAAAAAATGGAATGAAAATCGGAGCGAACAAAGGAATTTTTTATACGTTTAAATATTCAAAAAAAATAAATTCTTTAAGATTCTTGCTCAATAATATATTACCAAACCGTGCGGAGTGTTGTAGCAGATAAGAATACCTTACGCGGGGGGCGCAGACATATTAAGAAGATTGATACTGTACTGAGCTTATTTACTCATTACCCTGCATAGAAAATAATAACTGCTTTAAAAACAAAGAAGTGGTATGGACAAACAGAGCGGCGAGTGATTTAGGGGCGGGCGGGGAGGGCGGCGGCGCGTATGGTGATGAAGGGGCCTGGTGGGCGGGGTGATCCATCAAGTCAGTCTTTAAAGAAGGGCGGGTCCCGTCATAACTCTCCGCGGTTGGAGCCGCAAGCCGATTCATTCCACTCCCATTACCGATACTCTGTCAATTGAAAAGTGTATTGTCTACGCATCACCGTAAAATAAAATGCGGAATTTATTTTTATTCGTGCCACGAAGGCGGAAAACAAAATCAGTTGAAGCTATCCGAGTATCGAAAATATAAAATCGTACGTAGTGACGTACGGCATCGAATAAATTTGATAATGCCGTAAAATCACGTCATTTTGTCACGCAGGCTCATTCAAAAGTGAATATAAACAAAACCACATTGAAATGAAGATAATGTACCCAAGTATGAAATTTTGGTCATAGCAAGTATTTGTTTGTGTAAGTAGACAGTGAATTTTGGTCGGTGGAAATCTCTGGGGATGTTTCTGTGTCGTTATTGTGTTACACTTCAAACTACTTTGAGAGTTTTAAGTGTAATTTCTAGGTAATGTTTCTAAGTATAAAGTCGTAATCAAATATACAGGATGCTTTCAAACAAAACTAGTTATTTTGTTGCTTGCGTTCTTGACAAATGGACTTTGTCCCATTTATCAGAAATCTTACATAAAATATTGTATATTTGAATCAAAACCAATTTCATTTAATACATATAAATGGATAAACTTTGATTAAGTAAGTCTCAGTTGATTAAACAGACATTTTTATTTTATTTTTTGTATGTAAATGATATTGTATTTGCGGAAATAAACATTCTTAGAATGTAGTATAAAGTTAAATGAATTTTTTTTTTTATGTCGTAGTTCATTTTCTTAACTATATTTTTTCGTTATTTTGGAGCAAAAATCATTTTGTGAAGTTCCGTTGTAGATTACAGTATTTTTGTATATTTAGAGGTAGCCTTGATCGCCTAAAAGCCTGCCCTAGGTTTATAAAATACGCCAGTGGGCTAAGTACAGGGAAGCCGAGTTTTGCTGTTTCGCGGAGCGCCTTTAATTCTATCAAACGTTTTGTTTCAGAATATTATTTCGATTTAGGGACATTAGACGTACTTTATTCCTCGTTATTATTTTAAGGCCACACCTTTTCCTTGTCGAGCTTTTTGTTTATACAATCAAATTTTATGTTAACGTATGTAATTCTGCTTTCTAGTTCAGAAAGCCTGATTTGGAAAGTTATCATGATGGTTTTTACTATTTCGTAAAAGTTAATTTAATTAATATAATTGAGGTTTTATCGAATTTCGCTGATATTTTGTATACTTGTCGTTTTGTATTAGTCGTTTCAAGAAAGCAGTTTTTTGTTACTCCGTTTGTAAAATATTTTTTGAATAAATCATGAAATGCTTAAGAAAAAAATCAACAAACTAAGTATATATTTATAACACACCAAATGTCATTCCTTTCTAGACTTTTCAGTAGTATAAATATGCGTATCGTACTTATGCGTGCATATTATTTTTTAAAATTATTTTGGCAGACTTTTTAAAATTTAATTTGCTTAAATAATACTTTGAGTTATAACAAAATAGATTCTATAAACGAAGAACTTCACACAACAATATTTGTTTTTACAAAAGTACGTTCGAGCCTCACTGTATTTACAAGAAGTTCTAGTTTATTCTTCTAGCAAAGCATATGTGTATAACACAGAGCAAACGTAAAAAAAGAAAGATCCACCTAAATAAAGGTTGCACGTGCCCGCCCCGCAGACAATCTTGTAGTTGAAGGATTAGACTATATTGCCACGTGTAGACCCGTGTAATCTGACAGGCTGATATCATACTAAATTGCAGATAACACTACGTTATTCACTGAGACATTTTTTGTTCCGTTCCGGCCGAAATAAAAAAGGGGCGCTCACTGAACAGCCGGAATCCTTTTCTTCGGGAAATTCCTTCATCTAAACTCTTAGCATGCGATCTTGAAAACCTTTCATAAAGAAATTGAAAGGAGTTTCCAGAAAAATCCTTCAAGAAAAAGCGAATAATCGATTGCTTTGAAATAACCTCCATTTTAAACGATACACAGAATGGCTCTCTTCGGGGAGGTATTTGGCAACCATCAATACCGACAATTTCGACATTCCTGTTCGTCTTCAATTAAAATACTAGCTCATTTTTAAATGTATATAAATTATAAAATCTCAAAAGTTTTTTTTACATTTAACCGTTATATGTTTTTTTAAACACTTCTCTCATAGATTTTTACATAAAAAAATACACTGTTATTTAATGACCATGCGAATTTGAGTTTGAACCGGAGAGCTACAAATTATAAATTATTTGTAATTATTTGAAAAATCTTGGCTAATTTCTCAAAACCTCTTTTTGGAATGCAGTTTTTTAAACGAGTAAACATTTTGTTCATTCTAACAAATTTTAATGCTTGTTTGTGCGTTACGTAATAAGTAGTCTTTGAATAAACCTCTGATTCTGACTGTTTTTTTTTATTTGTTTTTAATACTTTGACTTTCCTTATTTCGGATTTAAAAAAGCAAAAAAGATAAGTTTTTAAAATAAAGTAAATTTTGAGAGTCGACAAATCCAATACATACATGCTAGGAAGAAACTCCTGTTGAGTCGTCGTCGTGAGCTCGCGGGGGTGCGCTTTCGGGTTAAAGAGCCACACTGGATACAGAGAAGGTTGATTGATAGAGAAACGGCAGGAGGAAATGGCCGCATGAGGCTTGTTATGGGGCCCCATGGATGCGTCGTGTTTCCACTTCGTAATTCAAGGTATTATGATTGCCCCAGCCGCCCCAAAGCGTTCTTTGCAATTTCACATGTAATTTTTATAAAATTATTTAGTCAATAAGCAAATCGCAGTATTTGATACAGCGGAAGGCTTTGAAGGAGGATTCTTCAGAGTGGGGGTGGGGGGCTAGTCAGGGTGGGATTTATGCGGCCGTTTTTCAGGGAGGCGATAACCGTAAAGTGCGACGCGCGACTATTGCGTGTTATTGCCCAACTAATTTATTGTAAACAGAGCTGGTGAGCCCCAAGCGGCGCTGATAGCTCGGACTTCACAGGAGCGTGGAGTCAAATTGTCTTTCTATAATTTTAATTGTATAATAATTAATCGATAATAAAAATATATTAAAAATGCAGTATATTTATCAATTGTATGAGTCAAATACTTTTTCAAGTTATTAATTCATTCAATTGCATTTAATCTATCGTGAAATTTTACAAAAAATGTGAGTGTAATTTTAACCCTTTCTACTCCGTTGGCGACAATGTGTCGACATGGTAAATTCCTTTGTAACTCCGTTGGCGACTATAGGTCGCCATAGTGCACCTTATAAGAAGTCTAGGTGCGTATTAGAGCACGTATAAACTCTTTTTGTCATTTTTGCAAATTAATTGCTGCCATTCGGACGTATTCATTGTTAAATAAAAAATAAAAAAAAGTCCGGAGTTCAAAGGGTTAATGTTTGAATAAATGATTGTATCAAAAAAATACTTAATAAATATTGAAGACTATTAGGTACAATGTAAATATTATTATACATATAAAAAAATTTCCCAGCGCATGCTTTTACTCACTGAAAGCTTTTTCGGCTAGGAGAAAGTCCTGAAAGTTAAACGGCGCTCACATATTTTTTTTTATAAGCTTCTAGCTTTTTGGCTTATATAAAGTGATTTCATTGGCCCTTACCAATTTTATTAGTTCTAGTATATGATACCTGGCTGCGATAGTCGCGAAGCTGTGGGTTCAAATCCCATCGGTGTAGTAAAAACATATTTTTGGGTTTTTGTAGTTTTTCCTTCATATGAGGCTACTTAAAATATTTATACAATAATAATACTTCATTTTTGCTTTAAAACAGCTTTTATATTATTATTATTACTTATAATGAAAGCAGAAAAAAAATATTTACACTTAATAAATTGGACAGAATAACTTTAAAAAAATGAAATTTCTTTGTGTAAAAAAAAAAAAAAAATAACGTTATATTGTTGTAATTTATTGCTTGTTTTTTTATAATGAAGCAATTACAGTTGTAAAATTCAATATACCATCGATAATTGGAATAAAACAACTGAAAAAAAAAAAAAGGTTCTAAATGTGTGCTGTGTCTGCCGCCAGCGGAGTGCCAACAACTGTCGTTGGGGGGGCCGGGCAGGCTATTTATTCGCGTGTCCCTACGCCCGCGCCGCCCCTGGACATATCCGGGGTAAATAAATTCGCTTATTTGAAAGGTACAAGGATTAATTGTCTCTTTTTTAAATTTATAACAATGTTCTCATGTTTTTTTAGATTACCGCAGAATTCGGCCGTGTAATGAAGAGATATCATTTTTTTAGTTGATGTAACCGTATTTTCAATGTTTAAAATTATTAAATATCGTATGAGGTCTAATTATTAAATTTAAGTCTTTTTTTAAGCATAATTTTTACTGTGATGAAGTAGATGCGATAGATTGATTGACAGCATTGGCGTTTTGGTGATAGATGCTTTATTTGTATTTGAGGCGTTTAATCGTTGATTAATTTGATTTTTTTTAATTCGTGAGTGTTCTCGTAATGCCAGGCGCTCAAACTGCGGGTCGCAGGCACTGCGGGGGTCCTCGTAAATCCTCAATTATATTTCAATTTGGCAGACGCGCGTGGAGCCCCTCCGCTGCCCCCCGGACTCATTTGGCAATTCAATTATTTTTATAGCGTCTCCGTTGTCTATGGCAGGCGCACTGATTGTGTTCTCTTTTATTGCCGTGGAAAGTTTTGAGAAAATTATTAAAAACGGTATCATTAGCGTCAGCTTAGATGACTTTTTCAAGATTAACTGTGAATGTAGACTGTAAATATTCCGAAATAAGGTTTATTTTCCATTCTTACTCCATATTATCCAACCTCTTGTAGTCAACTTCAAACATATATAAAAGTTTCATACTATACTCCAAGATCTGTGCTTATTGAAACAAAATCATAAATATTTGAAATAATTATTATAGTATAATAAAATAAAACCAAATGGTTTTGGAGACTACGTTAATTTCACTATTAGCGAGAGTTCATTCGCCGAACACGGCATCTTCAAGACTTGAAGATGGCTCGGAGTCTTGAAGATGCCGTGTTTGGCGAAAGAACTCTCGCTAATAGTGAAATTAACGTAGTCTCCAAAACCATTTGGTTTTATTTTGTTATAATAAAATGGAGTATTACAAAATAAACACCAGTTCCATTAATTATTATAGTATTTAGGCCATTCAGATACTTCTTCAGACTAGCAACAGTTTGTCATGGATACGTATGTAAATTTGTGGATGATTATCATCAATCAAATTAATAAATTAATCAAATTTGAAATAAAAATGATTGGAACTGGATTCTAAGTTCAAGGAGTCTACAATTTTAATTCTCTATAAAAATAAGAGATTACACGTAAGAGGCAGGTAAGCTACTAATAATACGCGTTTAGTTTTATAACGACAACTACATTGACATTGTTTTATAAAAAATGATAATCTTCAAGGTTATTTATTTAATTGAAAGGTTTTTATTATTCACATACTTTTACAAAATAAAGAATAAAAAATATATTACGTTCTTGGATTTTATGATGTTTAAATAAGCGTGTTGGTTACAGAACTAAGGTAATATATAAAGTAAAAAAAAAACCAAATACCTTTCGATACTGATGATATTTATTACTTACAGAGAAAATGAGAAACTATCTGTTTTTAGATGCATCGTCTGTTAATAAAAAAAACTATTACTATCTCAGTGAATAAGAAGTCTCATAAAATGTATATGAGTAAGTACTATAAAACATATCGCTTAAATAGACAATGTAATATGAAGCAGTATAAATCAAGCTATATATATTTTTAACTGAATATATTTTCTATTATGACATAGGGCAGGGGTGGGATGGGTCAGCACACTCCCCTGGTGCAAGAGGAACTGGCGCAGGTATATTAATCATTTTTATGTGGGTATTAAAGGTGTGTAGATTATCCCTTGCGATCCTCACAAAGACTCCCATTATTCAGCCGACGTCACCCTAACCAGTACTAATGGGGCTCAATGAGCCGAGCCATAGTTTCTAGATATCCAGTCTTTCACTGGGAAACTGACTATTGTTAAAGAGGCCTACAGTTTTTTTCCCCCAACAGTCAGTTCAAGATCAGATATGCACCGGATCTCATGTAATATGGAACATATGGTCGATATACTCCTTTTACTCACATATATTAAAACATACTAACATGATCAGGCATATTTTTTCACATATTGAAAATGATTCAAAGAAACTCTCAGAAAAATATCATCGTGACTTTTGTATCTACACAAGTCACGATAATATTTTTCTGAGAGTTTCTTTGAATCATTTTTAATATGTGAAAAAATATGCCTAATCATATTAGTAAGTAATTAAAACGCACTTAATTGACGTTCAATCCAAAATAGACACATATATATATATTAAAACAATATATTATGTATTCTTGGGGGAATTTATAAATAATTAGTATAACTAAATTCAAAACGACACCCAATGAGCTGTATTTGTATCCAAGAGCTTTATAAGAGATTATAATTTATTTTTGTGTGTAAAACGTGGTTGAGATTTCAAAAGATGTTCATACTTTTAATCTGCAAAGAACGTATTTAGAATATAAGACTGAACAAAAGCGTAATTCTTTCAGAAAATAATTAAATATTCATGACAACTATCAACCCCGCCGTCCCCAAATTTGTCATCTAAAGTTTCCGGGGCGGGGGAAGTCTTGTGTTTTACCGAAGGAAAAATTAATATCCCGCAGAAAGAAAGAGCAGGGGTAGATTAACTAAGTTACTCGAGAAATATTGTCGCATTAGGCGAACTCAAGCGATACAATTTTTCAGAGTACACGGTGTACACGAGGGGGTGTTTTGGCCCACCCTCTCTCTGCATGCCCTGCCAGTACACTCGCAATGGGTTTTATCATTTTCCGTCTGGTCTAATGGCAGATTTACGCATATTTGGCCGTGATGGTTTTGGTCCTGGGAATTATTTTTCTGCGAGTTTCAATTTCGACGACTCTGTAATGGGTTTTCGTGCATGTCTGGAATATGTGTCGCATGACGCTTTATTGTTTGTAAAATTGCAAAAAAATATATACGAACGTTTAACAACGCTTCTGGAGCAAAGGTACAAAATGTGTATTTTTTTATGAAACTCTCAATAAGTCGTAGAAAAGAAATAATTTGCACTGCCACTTTAAATGTAAACAAATATTTATAACTTAACCTAACACAACCGTCTGCATGTTTATTCAATATTTGTTTTTTATTTATTAAAAAATATTTTTTCAAATATAAACCTAGTTGTTGACGGCGGTGGCTTTTTGTCGAACTTTTTAATAACTTGAATTAAAACTTTTCATCACTTCTTCACAACCTATTTCCGTAAAAATAATTGGGTCTATGTTTTAGTACAAAAAAATTGCATACATTTTGGTTTAATTATTTAAAATATTTTATTATAGATGTTAATTTTTCTTATTATCTTTAAACAAACAGCAGTGTAATCAGAAATAAAACAAGTACATATAAATATTATATTATGTTTTTAATGCATTCAACAAACTTTCTTAAATACTTTTAAAATAGACCGAACTTTCTAAAATAGACTGAAAATTCTTTGAGTCATATTTCACATTATCAAATAGAACGAAGTACAAAGTTAAAAGAAAAGCGTTCAGAATTTATTCAGCGCTTCCCGCCGATACTTTTTAATTCCGAGGAACTCTCCAACCCCCTGCTTCATCCCTCACCCCCCGTGGGGTGCGACAACAGTGCCTCGTTCTAATATTTATTTAATCTAGAATTCTCTATCGCCTCCTCGGGGCGAGTTGCCTGGGAACTTGCACCTCGCTGCAGCGGTCGTCTGTCAGCTCATTTTGTTTATTCTTATTAAGAAATAAATCATCTCGCCAGCTTTGCCTCTGTGATAAAAAAACTAAATTTATAATTATTGTGACGTCACTAATTTAGACTGCTATTTCTCATCTCAGCGATAGTAGTACATTTATATGACGCGTGTTTGTACTTGAAGTCCACTGTTTCGACTGTGTGTACCAGTGGATCCATGTTTCGTCGACGGCCATGAAACGACGCAGAAACTTCTTCGGGTTGCGCTTAAACAGCGTCAAACACTGCTCCGAAGTGGTCTCAGTGAGCAAACGCGGCACCCATCGTGCCGACAGCTTTCTCATGCCCAAAACTTCATGCAGGATATGACTCACGCAATCTTTTGAGATGCCTACTGTTTCAGCTATCTCGCGCACCTTCAATCAGCGGTCTGCCAATACGAGATCGTGGATTTTTGTCACGTTATTCTCTGTGGTAGCCATTTTCGGGGCACCTGGGCGTGGCTCATCAAAAACCGACGTGCGACCACGTTGAAACTCGTTAAACCAATTTTTGACGGTCGCCATCGAAGGAGAAAAGTCACCGTACACAGCATCCAAATCTCATTGATTTTGCTGCTCGATTTCCCTTCCAAAAACAAGAATCGAATCAACGACCGATATTGCTCTTTTTTCCATTTTTCTAAAATACTCTTCCACACGCGGTCAAAACAAAACTACGAGTCCGATTCGGCTGAAATTTTAACAATAGCCGTCTACGAGAATTTCCTACAAGATAGTAACTAACGAACACCATCGGGCGGTGAGGCTAAGTACTTATCGGACCGCCCTTTGCACCGGCTGAGTGTAACTATAATATACTCGTGAATCGATAATAGCAGGTTAAAATGATATACACAGTAAGCAGCGTACATTGATTTACTGAGAGTTTGACATCGATGTATAAATTAACAGGATACGTGTAAAAGTAATAAGTGATACAGAATGAATAAACACTCGGGGTTGCGAGTAGCACGGGGTAGCAGGCACTTTATTGACACTCCCCATCCACCCTCCTCACCTCATTGTCCCTTACTTTCCACTTAAGGTTAATTTATTGTCAGTGTAAACAGAACAGCCTCGCGGAGTTCTCGGCAACTGTTTTTGCATTTCTAAGGGAAGCTCTGAAGGACAAACTTGCGCTGCGTATACCCTCGACTAAATTCTATCAACTATTTGTATATATAGACGTGCCTCCCGTTCGAACTTTGGCCAAAGTAAAGTATTGTGATTATTTTGATATTCACCCAACTTGGTGTAATATTATTTTTTGATATTACGTTTAAGGCTCTTCACCTGGTCGTAAATTTAAATTAAAATCTACGTAAGAAGCTTTACAAAAAATCTGCAGAGTGTATTTTTTACTGTTGCTTTTCAAATTTAAAAAATACATTTAAACCAGCATTTTTACATTGCAAATCCTGATTTATCTTTAATTGGATACTTTTGAATCTATATTATCAAAGTTGTGTTGAAATAAAAAAAAACTTTTTTGAACAAAGAAATGGTGTATTTCATTTAAAAAACGATATTATTATAATGCAAAAAATTCAGAATAAGATGGCGAATAGAATCGTTGTTTATTTTACATCATTTCTATGTTGAAAACCCAAACGTGACGAGACAAAAGACGAGCCCATAATGACGCGATATAGTTTATAACTCTGGCAGAGGGCGAGAGGTTCTTGCGATGCAGTTTGTTGTCCCTAATGACAAAGTTTAGAGGTCCCCGCCGCCATGTTGGATCACCATTTTCCCCTAATGGAATAATTGCTGGCCGGAGGAATAAATCACTCTTGATAATGGAGGTCGCTGCGCCTTTGTCAGGCGTCAGTTGTTGGCGTCGCGACGTCTCCGCTGCTCAGAATTAAGGTTGATATCTTTCCTCGAAAAGTTTTTAATAACACCTTTATTTTCCAGGTCGTATTTATTTATAATAATATCATTGAAGTCACCAAGAAATGATTTATTTTATTATTCAACGTGTTCGAAAAACAAATATAAATATCCCAGGGCTAAGAGATTACAAAAAAATTGTTTGTGAGTATTTTTGCCTTTCAAGAGCTTCATTAGATTGATTAGTAATTATCTCAACAAATATTATGGGTGCATTGAATAATAACCTCGCAAGTTGCGTACTGTACATTTTTATACATCATCGATTTAAGATTACTTATAGCGCGAGAAATAAATTGTGTGTGAAGACCCCGGCATTATGAATTCGCCATCTCATTAAAAAAAAATGAAGTTTAAGATTGAGAGCTTCCTTTGTCGGACTTCTTCAGGTGGAATCTTGCGGGTTGTAGGGAAATACGCGAAAACATTATCATTATCCGTGATAAATGACCAGCGCCAGGACTGACGCAAAAACCCGCATTGTTCCCGGCCGCCGCACAGTGGCCACGATTTTGAATTCCGAGACACTTTAAATTTTTTTTTTTTACTTTGATATAATGATGCATGTATGACAGATGTGAGACATTAATTGAAGCCGAGAAACGTCGAAAGGCGATTTTGCATTTCGGAAATGCTGCTTGAACGCCACAAAAAAAGTCATTTTTGCATCGTATCATCACTGGTGATGAAAAATGGATTTGCTACGACAACCTGAAGTGTAAAAAATTAGAGAGCAAGCCCGGATATACATCAACATCGACGGCCAGGCCAAATATTCATGGCGCCAAGGTAATTCTGTGTAGTTGGTGGGATCAGAAGGGTGTCATCCACTATGAGCTGCTGAAACCAGGCCAAACTATCACGGGCGAGTTCTACAGACAACAATTGATGCGTTTAAAGCGAGCATTGTCAGAAAAACGGCCAAAATATGCGACCAGGCACAAGTCTGTAATTTCACATCATGACAATGCTCGGCTACATATTCCTAAATCGGTAAAAAACCTATTTGGAAAAAAAGTGGATGGGAAGTTCTGCCTCACCCGCCTTATAGCCCAGACCTTTCCCCTTCCGACTACTACTTGTTTCGATCGATCCAGAATGCCCTTCACTTCTGAACAGGGTATCAAAAATTGGCTTGATTCTTTCTTAGCTTCAAAAGACGAACAGTTCTTTTGGGATGAAATCCATAATTTGCCCGATAGATTGGGAAAAAAGTAGTGGCTAGCGATGGACAATACTTTGAATAGAATATATTGTACCAATTTTCTTAATTGATTTGATTTTCTTTATTATAATTTTTTTTAAATCGATGTAATTTTTTTTATTTATAATTTGTCTGCAGTGGTGTCACTCGGGTAGCACAGTGCGGCGGTTCGGCGCGATGAGATATCAATTAGGCCGCGAGCGTCACGCGACGGCTCGCCCCGGACTCGCCTAATCAAATTTCACCTAAATCAATCATACTTATCTGATAAACCAAGAACACGGCGCCCGCCGAACTTTGCTGAGTGCGGACGTGTGTGGCTGGGAAATTCACTTTAATTAAAGTCCTCGGATTTGGACTTTTTACTTGGCGGAAGATTGATCTAGCCGAGAAGAGCTTTCTTTAGGTTTTTTACTGCGCACTATAGTTATTTCGTCTCTGGTCGATAAGTGCTTGCGAAATTGAAAAAAATGTGTTTTTTTTTGTTAACAGTAATGTAAAAAACTATCGGGGTGGTTTTCAAACGTATTTTCTTAAACAAAGTATTAATAGTATACATACACTACCATTATTACAATGGCATGGAAACTACAAGTTTTAAAGCTGAAATATAAATGTAAGAAAAACTTTAAATAATTTATTTAATTCAACCGGTTTTATATAGTTTTAATTTGTAAAATTTTATTGTTATTATGTTAAAAATGTTTAAACATGAATTATCAGAAAAAAAATTAAATTATTATTAACCTGTCAAATGTGGAAAAATATGTGTGTTTCTTTATGGATAACAATACGAAGGCTGTACTTTGAAAAATCACAGTTAAAATTATGTTTGTAATAAGAAATAACAAATGATTTCAATAATTTGATTTTTTATACTGTTCTTCTATTTTTGTTTTTACAAAGATTATTGATTGATAAATATTTTTTTTAAATTGAACTTTTTAAATATACGCATAGTTGTTAAATGACGAATAACGGTTTAGTTATATTAAAGTCGAGAGAAAATACAGTGATGTAATTTCACGCTGACCACAGCGTTGGAACGCAATTTGTTCACATACTGGAGCTTTCCCCCGATGGCAGTGACAACTTTGAGAAAAGCACATTCTGTAAACTATTTGCGATATTATTGAAGGGATTTAAACTCGCAACTAGTTAAGATGGCCGCGTGTACATCAGCCATGTTCAGTAATTGCAAAATCTTATCTCACAACTTTATTAGCTATGTCATAAAACTCTTTATCAGAAAACTTAAAATATATATTACCAATACAATATATATCCTGACTCATACTTCTTGGTTGATAAAAGTTAAAATTCAAAGAGTCTTAATGTCGAAATTTCTTTTACTCTTACATCACTAATAGAAAATGAATATTATTAAAACGTCTTGCCAAAGTATGTAAAGATTATTAGCATTTTTCAAATGACTATTAAAACAATCACTGTTTCGAAAAATCAACATAAATCGAAATCAATAATTATACTTGTTCTACTTATTGACTCGCTAGTATTTACCCATCTCTTCACTGAAAGTTCTAAATACTTCAGCATAAAGTTCAGTTCAGATCTAAGTGGAGACGCACACAGTCTTTTGATAATCTATGAAATATAATTTTTTCACTGGATCAATTTTAATATTTATCAAAATCATTATTTTATTGATATTATTTGCTTTTGTGCATCACTAGTATGGATTTCTCTCAGCACTGAATACTCTAGAGACTCAGTATGGAGATTGATCGACCCCTGAGAGAGCAGGTTGGGTCTTAGTGGAGATGAACGGGTCTTGGGAGAGGCTGAGGTGATTAATTGTACTGCAACAGGTGCAGGTCATAAGGAATCGGAAATCAGGGATCACGAAAGCATTACGCAGGTAATTATAAAAGACCTGGCTCGATCTAATAATTATGAGTATTTTGATTAAATGTTTGATTTATTACACATTTCAAATATCAATAACGTGTATGACCAGTTTTTGTATTGAAATAATTGGTTTAACAGTGTTTTTAAAACATGAAATCATATCTTAATAAATAAACGTTTTTTAAAACTTTCCACAATTTCTTATACAATTTAAGCAATCATAGTCTTTTGCTTCAATCTATTCACTCATTGTGACCGCTTTAACGTGTATAACACAAATTTTCACAATAAATAAGGTAGCTTTATATAATACTATAGTATATATATAACAATTGTTCATCGCCGTTATATCTTAGTTTAAATTCGGCTGACGCTCCAGGTCCAAAGCGAAGAATACTTTTTGTATAAAGAAAACTCTCTTTGACAAAGATTTTTTAAAATAAAATAAAGAAGTAACTAGTTATGTTCAAAGACGTACTTACCTTAAAACAATAGCAATTACGTTAAATTATTTCTAACCACTTTCCTATTAGTTCTGCTTTTATTTTAACGCCTACTTTTATTGCGTGGTATAGTTAGTAAACTTCTCGTTGAAATTGGATATGGATACTTTGAGCTTGTTGACATAACATTAAAAATAACAGTATATACTATACAATACAAAATAACACTTCTAGAAAAATTACATAGTTTTTTTTAGTAAATATACAGAAGGCTCAGTCGGGCATGGGACACCTCCCTCAGCCTCGCGGGCTGTCGTATTTGTTCAGTTTCCGAGCCAATTTCATAAAGAAAATATTGAAAGCTTATAGAAGATACTACAACTTTGTTTATTTATTTCTACTGGGAATTTTTTCACAGGGAGAGCTTTGGCGCAGAATTGAAAATAAAGTGAATTCCTGCAGTGCTCGGAGCCGATCACCTGTTCTAAAAACTAATATTTTATCGTCGAGTCTATAAAACTATCACAGTATTCTATATGAGATTTGGGGTATTCTTTTATATTGATTTGTTTTTAAGAACGCAATGTATATGTACAAATATAAAATATCGATGTATTTAATACATTATTGCTGTTAGTAATTACTAAAAATTCAAACATTAAAAAAATATAATAAGTGAAAACATAACTTGAAGAAATATACAATAAAATAATGACATTAGAAGTGAATAATTTTTATTTGAATATCTTAAGGGAATAATTAATATTCACTGTATTTGCATATGAGTTTTTTAAAAAATTTTAGCTGTGTTTAATCTGTATGCAAAGCATTTACATATGTTGAATTTCGTTCAGTATAATGATTGCTTTAAAAAATTATAAGAGCCCTATTGACTATGTTTTAACTGATGTTTTGTGTTGATTATTTAAACACATTTTAGAATCTTGTGAAAATGTAACTCTATACAAGCTAAACGTTTTTGAATAAACGACGCAAGAAATCACCTGTTAAATGTTAATATATTGAAACATTCAGTCTCAAAAGAAAATCGCTTTCAAATCACTAAAGCGACTCGCACCTGCCTGTCGAGCTGAGATCACGCTGGCAATGAATTATTATTGAAATCGAATTCTATTTCCGATGAACATGAGTGAAATCATTTAATTTATCTCCCCGGGATTTGCATAATATCTCCATAAATATTCCAGCCGGCGACGGCAGGGCACCCCGTGTCTATGTTTTTTAACGCAATAAAGAGCGGGTAAAGGGAGTAAGTATTAGTGCCGAGAAAGCAGGGTTCGCCAAAACCTATGGTCGACAGAAAAAGTAGAATTTGCTAACGAGGATGCTACATTTGAAGAACTTATTAAAAAAATCAATTTGAGAATTAACAGCAAATATTTTTTTCATCGTTTCGACATTTAATGTGAAGTTTTACATATTTTAACTAATATGATTAGGCACATTATTTCACACATTGAAGATGATTAAAGAAACTCTCAGAAAAATACATACATAAGCTTACATGGCCGGTGCATTACCATTATGCTAACGAACCACTGCAATTAATCGAGAATTTTTAACTATCATAATCTACATATGAACCAATGGGCCTAAGCCAACCAATATTTACTGATTTGCAAGCACTGTACTTTTTAATCAAAGTAACAAGTGAAGCGTTTTATGTACAATCTGGATGTTATTTTTAAAATCTATTAATTTAGCAAAAGACGCGCACCATTATACGAGGGCGGTCCGATAAGTACCTCACCGCCCGATGGTGCTAGTATCGCAAGAAAAATTTACTATCGTGTAGTACATTTTCGTAGACGGCTACTGTCAAATTTCAGCCGAATCGGACTCGTAACTTTGTTTTGACCACGTGTGGAAGCGGATGTGTACGCGTATTTTAGAAAAATGGAAAAAGAGCAATATCGGTCGGTGATTCGATTCTTGTTTTTGGAAGGGAAATCAAAAAGCGCCTGGATGCTGTACCTGCAACGCACCGGCTCACACCTCCGCCTTCGAATTGCACTACGAACTGCTCCCCCATCCACCATTTTTTCCAGATTTAGCCCAGTGCAATTTTTTTTTGTTTCCATACTTGACAAAGTCACTCGCCGGGCAGAAATTAAGTTGAATGAGGAGGTCATCGCCGCCACGGAGGCCTACTTTGCAGACCTCGAGAAAACGTATTTTTCAATGGGTTAAATAAATTGGAGCATCGCTGGGTCAAGTGTATCGAGCTAAAAGGAGACTATTTTGAGAACGAAATCACCACTTTTCCAAAATTTTCGTTTTTCTTTTGTAGGCTAAGTACTTTTCGGACCGGATTTTTTTTTTTTAATAAACTGGATTCTGATTCCCGGAATAAGGCTGATATGTCTAAAGTGGTCGTTCTATGGGCCTAAATTTAAATAGTTTTGACATATCAAAAAGCAGTTTCAGGGGTGGTTCTTTCCACCTGCAGACCTCCTGAAGGCGGCCCTCCTCGGGCCTTCTCATCAGTATGCGCAGGCCCGTCCGCGCCCTAATGAGGCCCGTATGACGTCACGGCCGACCGCGCTGTTGCTATGGGGGTTGCCTTTTTAATCCCCGTATCCGCCCTGTAACAACTGCAGTTTTAATTGGCTGCGAGCGTAAGCCCGCCACTTGCCCTGGCCGACGTCGTTAATGCTGCTCTTTCGCCGTAAACGCGATTGTTTCGTAAAATATTATTATTTTTCAGAATTTTATTTTTGAGCTGCGCTAACGATGCACCGAAAAATTCAAGTGAATTAACATATAACATATATTAAAAATTAATGCAGTGTAACGTTTAATAAAAATGTTCTCTAAAAATCTGCAGACAACATATTCCAAAACTATATATTGGTTTTTTTGTGAAGACCGTCACAGTAAGTACGATTTTGCCCTATACAGGTTTCATTTTTGATTGATATGATTAAGTACAATTCATTTTTTTCACATACTGAAAAATGATTAAAGAAACTCAGAAAAATATCATCATGACTTGTGCAGGATGGGTTCGTAAACTAAAACTAAACTATATCCTCAGAAACTTTAACAAACTAAAAAAATTACTATGCTTTTTGAATAAAGTGTTTTATTCTTGTAACCGGTTGGTTTTTTGATAAATATAATTAAACATAGGTGGCTGTATTTGTCTATTTGTTTATACTCCATTATATGTCTTGTTAAATTAATATTTTCGTTGACTGTTGCTAACAGACTGGATTGATATTTTCACTTCAAATTGTTTAAATTTTGTTTAAGATGAAATTTTATGATGAAAAATGAAAAGAACTTAAGTTTAAAAAAGTACTCGTATTAATTAGTAACACATAAAAAAACGCAGCAAAACTCACATAAATTTGTAAGTTATTTAAAAAAATACACAAAAACCTCCTAATAACCGTTTTTAGTTAAATTCCTATCGGCATAATACCGATACAGATACGATCGATAGTTAAAAAATAGAGCCTATTTTTCAGAGCTGAAAATGAAAATAAGTCTTTAAATAAAAATCTCATTATTTTAAGCTTAGCAATTTAAATAAATTACACCACTTTAGTAAATTGATTCGATATTTTTTTTTTCTGAAAAACAAGATTCCGGAGAATGATAATTAGCGATCAATTAAGCTGCCCGGCCGGAGGCTCAAGAGAGCCGAGGCGCTGAAAAAAAAGGATTTTCGCAAACAGAAATGATAATCTAGCAGAAAGCACGACGGGAGCATTAAGTATATTTGTTTTGCGGGATAATATATTATATCTTTATGTTTAAAACCGTAAGATGGAATAATACATCATGTTTAGGACGGTTTATAAAGCCACGGGAGGAGGAGCGGCAAAAAGACGGGAAGCGGTAGACAAATTTATTACCGGCGGCAGGGGTGGAGGGAGCTTGGGTCAATATTTAGCATTTGTCTTCGCCGGCTCGGATTTCAGCGTCCTTGACTCGACTACACCTCTAGATTTTATTTTTTCACGGTTATTTCTGGTGCCGTGGCTTTGTCTTGCCAACTGATTAAAACTTATATACGTTGACCTTCCACCGTCGCGAGGTTTCGTTGTGAAAACTTCTGCATGCTAATTGCCATGTTATCGTTTTATCAAATTTTAATATGTTTAACCATGAAATTACATATATACAATTAGGCTTTATTTAATAGTTGTCGGTGTGAACTTATTATACGTGACAGGTTTTTCAAGTGGACAACTTAAATCGTTATTTTTGAATCGGCTGTATTCGGGGTCAGCCACAAGCAAGAGCCGCTTAATTCAGACCCGGAGGGAGTCAAGGAGTGTTATTGTCACAATTGTCATTTGGCCAGTAGTGTGCTCGTTAGGCGCTGTACTTGTTATCCTCCGCCAATATTGACTCTCCCCGCCACCTCCATCCCCGCCTCCGCTCCACCCCTGACGTATCAATTGGCCAAGGCGTCCCTCGAAACATCCCCCTGAAAACCATGCTGGAGAACATTTTTCTGCCTAACCCTTTCCTACATCCTGCGTATCATACAATGGTGGGGATTAATTCAGAGATAAATTCATTGTATTAATTTTTTTCTGCTTTCGCAATTGATTTAACAAAAAAAGGTAATTCAAATTGCTTTGTACGTAAAATTAAATTTTAACGTGAAAGAATTCGCAATGAATTCGAATGCAATCAGTTATATTCACTAGATTTACCTTTTATTAAAAATAAAATTAGAAATATCGGTATATGTCGGAGAATACGATAAACCAAGAATTAAAAAATAATTTGATTATTTTTAAAATATACTTGAATTAGTATTTATACGTGAAAATTAGTTATTTCATTCAGATAATTCAACAGCAAACATAAACCATATTTAACCATGTGATTTGACTTAAATGTACACAGTTGATTTTATAGACCTCAAAGGATTTCCAGGGAGTCCCCGTGAATGGTCCCAAGACTGAGATTGAGAAGTCGGAAGACAAAAAGCACTAAGAAATCCCAAAATCATCTAATAAAAATGGCTACCAAAACCATTGAGCTCATTGATCAAGAGATTCATTATATCCTTTTGCAAATTTGAAAAGATGGAGTGTTTTCAAAGGAGATTAATGAGATCTGTGTGGAAAAGAGGTAAGATCAATGATTGATCGTATTGCGGACGTATATTAACACGAAATACAAGATAACACTATCTCTGTCTTGTATACTGTTTCTAAAGCAAAAACAAAAATATAATTTCAAGAAAATTTGATAATTGATAAGTAAAAATGAGCTGAAAAGCTTGCTATGGCAAGTTTCAGTCGAGTGCGCGGTTTGAGCTGCAAGGCTGATGAAGATTCGCCGAGGATAGGTGGCGGGAGATTCAATTTCAGATTAGCATTCAATCTTCACCGCCGGATTTGTCTGCCGATATGTACGGACGTGGATTGGAAATATCGGAAAATAATTCCAGATTGATGGAAGGGGGTTCGCCTTGATCTGCCTGAATATTTTACGCTCGCAAATCGACGGATGAATTTTCAGTTTCAATTTTATTATAACGATCTGTGGCTTTAATATTAACTTACTCTGTGTATTTTATAACTTTTTAAAATTCAAAATCATAATTATATAAAATTATTTAATATTATCTTAATATGATACTAAAAAGTTTTATAATCCTAAGCTATTACGTTGTTCGTATTGAGACTGTTAAAAAGTTTAATTATTCACAATTTTATATTATGATTCTGAAAAGATTAACTAATTTACCAACTCAAAATTTTTTAAAAAATATATCAATTAAGATGTTTTAAACCCGTCAACTCAAATTGTAAGCTTTTTGCGATTTGATGTTTAAAACGTTGCTAGCATATCGAATCACTGTGTCATATATTTCAAGTCCTTGCTATTCGTTTTGTATTATAGTAACAGTAATGTCTTTCGGCATAATATTTCTCTGGATTTCTCTGGATTAATTTCTACAAGCAGAATTATCTCGCTTATATTAGCCGCCGGCTGTTTGTACAAACTTCCTTGGCGTTTTACATTTTTAAGTTTGTCCGAACTATCGCAGGTGAGCCGAGCATTTGGAAACATTCGGGGGCTCGGAAACTGCCGGAGGATACAAATACTCCGCAGCCTGACGGGCGGGGGAAACGTACTACCTGTTTAAAAGAGAAACTACTAAAAATATAAAAAGAAATTCATATACTCCTCGCACAATGTTTTAAATTTTGTTGTTTTGCAAGCATGTTTAAAATGTAAGTATATTACTAGTTACAGTAGCTCAAGATTTAGTAAAGAGTTAAAGCTTACAATAAATTTAGATTTTTAAAATTTTATATGATTATGCGAGTTGATCTCGATGTAATATATATGTGCACTTGTATTGTTGTAAGTAAACCGCAGTAATAACAACAAATACATTGAATCTTGTTGAGGGACAAGGCATTTGAATGGTGAAGATCCATTATTATAATTATAATTATAAAAAGATGACTGATGATCATCATATCTAAATTGATATATTTTTAATATTTTAATCACAACCAAAATTTCACAATTTTTTCGAGTTGGTAAATTCGTTAATCTTTTCAGAATCATAATATAAAATTGTGAATAATTAAAGCTTTTAACAGTCTCATCAGTATCATGCATCTGAGGATGACCCGGTCATTGGGTCGAAACTAGTTATGCAAATAATTTCAATAAACTCAAAAATGAAGACAAAAATACAAAGTTACTTGTTATAATTATAATTAAAATACATTGAAGTTATTTATTAATTTGGTTAAGGTTTGAATCGTTAAATATTTTAACTGATAATCGCTCGTGCTTGTTCTAAGAGTTAATCCTTGGTATAAATACACAAATAAGAGATTCTGAGTTCTATGGAGTTATGCTGCTTTTTTTATGGGCCGAAACCCTTGGAACAAAACATCTAAAATTTCTAGATAAAATCGATGCATTACACCAAAGAAAGAAGAATTTTTAATAATACATAAAATATAAAATCGTTTAAAAATAAAATTTTGTTAATTTACACATAACAGACGCCTATTTTTACTACAACAAAAAAGGTATTTTAACACTGTTTTTATGAACATCGTGAAAATGCTTTCAAAAATATATCTAAAAACAAAAATCTCCCACAAAGGCCGACACGTAGGCCCGGCGCTGCCCGCAGCGGCGTGAGTGGCGCGCGCTGAGAGCCGGTGAGTGCGCGCTGACAGTGATGTATGGCCGCCCGGCATGCAAAGTGTTATCGAGACAAAAGTGCTACACAATACTTTATCTCCGCTTAACCTCCGCGCTGCAGGTGTGCCACGCGACCCTTTGTATTTGCCACCCCTGCCTCGCTTATCCTACTTGAAATAAAACGATTTCTATCTAGATATTACAAAGATAATTGTTTTATATAATACACGCGGCGGCGAGAAAATCTTTGAAAAAATTATTCACGATATCGCTGGGATTCAAACCAACAACCTCACGGCTGTCACGGCCCGGTAACCTACCACCTACAGTATCGTAATTGGGTTATGTATAATTCTATCACTTAAATATTATAAAGCCTTACAAGCTAAATTTTTTATTCAACAAATTTTGAAAGTATGAAGAACTTTAAAACGATTTTAAATTAATATTAAAATTAAACCACAGGATTCCATTGATGTTGCACAAACAAAGGAACATTATTTATAGACGTTATGGATATTGAATAATAATATAGTGTTTAAGGGCATTATTAATTGGTTCTCTGTGCCGTTATTGTCGTCATTCTTCGGCGATCTTTTGTCTTCTGCTTACCCGAAATTTAACAAACAAGCGAAATACGAATATTCAAATGAAACGGCCCGCGAAACAAATGGCTTGCGAAACCGAGGCGAAAGGCTCGAGGAAGGGGGTGGTCCCTCACTTGCACGCTACTATCAGGTGCTATATTCAATACAACCAATGAAAAAAAGGAAAAAAGCGGTGAATGTACAACAAGGGTTGTTTTTATGAAAACAAAAAAAAATTTTTTAGGGGTGAATTCAATTTTTTTAAAAATATTTTTCAGCAAGTATTTTTATAACGAGTATAAGCTGAAACGAAAGCGCTCACAAACAAATTTCGGGTATTCATATTTGTTGTGTAAAAAAAGTCTGTATAAAATGGTAATGTGGTAGTTTCCCACGCAACAAGCGTTCCGGCTCGTTTTAGTACAGTGGCGCCAATCAGCCCTTGAATAATTGGGGTGCTGGATAAATTTGGTGTTTCCGCCCCCGCCTCTGCCCCCGCCCCCGCCCCCGCCCCCGCCCCCGCCCCTGCTTGGCGACAGTTGGCACGGAACGTTTTTTCCCGCCCCCGGTGAGGGATTGTGTGACGACAGGTAAATGAGGTTTGAATAGCGCGCAGGTGCGAGATAGTCGCGGACCTCTATTGTTTCTCGGTAGCTGGAAAAAGGTTATTTGTCGCACCTCTGCTCATTGATTCCCCCCCTTTATCCCTTTTTAATGCTAGTTCTTTTTTATATTTTTCCAACCGAAAATAGTTATTCTTTTTTGGATGATTGCATTTTTTTTTTCGTTTTGTTTTATATTCAAAATTGTTATGACAGTTGATCGTGGCATTTTCCAAAAATAGAAGATTTTGTATCACTTTTTGATTTTAGTGAAAACAATTCCTTTCACACAAATAAAATCAATTGTATTGTGTAAATTCTTGTGTAATTTTTTTGTTAAAACCGTATTTTAAATTGACTATAGAGAAAACTCAATTAATTCAAGATAGTCTTTGAGAGCACCTTCGAATTATTTTCAAATAATAACCATTAATTAAATAAAACAATGTCCTTTTTTGTAAAGTTTTATTTTTTGGTATGAAATTGAATTCAAAATCAATTGGTTTTTATCCCCTGAATAATATTACAATACTTTAAAAAGTCTGTATAAAAGTGATAGTGTAAAAAGACACGGGGACTCACTATACCATAGTTTCCCAAACTATTTTGTCCCGTGGACCCCTTGTCGAGTTTTCCTGTTTTTCGTAATTTTTACATTTGACCGGATTTTTTGTCCGTTGTATCTGAAATCCGTTAAACAGAGGTTATCGAGGTTTTTACTATATACTTTTTAAAATAAAAACACCCAAAATGCATATATAGTAAAATTCAAAAAAATCAATACTTTTAATGGGAGGGATGGCTCTGATGCTTTGAATTGATTAAATCTCCTCGCCCAGTGATTTCCAATCTATTTCTTTTTTTGTAAGAGGAATGGTATCTTCAATTTCACCGTATGGATTGATAATCCACTGTGGTATTTTGGTGATGACCTGTTTAAATGGGATCCACTCTCGTAGGCCCCCATTTACAGTTCATGGACCCTCAATTTAATTTTTCGCTGTCATCGACCCCTGGGGGTCGATATTGACCACTTTGGGAACCTCTGCACTATACTATTCTCCCTAATAAAACCTCGAACAGACAAAGAGATATATTCAGTGAGATGGTCACCGACCTCCTTTAAAGAGAGGAACTTGATGACGAAAAAAACTAATATTATTTTCAGTGTTTTTACTGCGTATATTCTTTGCAGAGATTTTTAATGCCTAAACAAAGAAAACTCTAATAGTAAACTGTCGTACTGTAAAAGTACGGTGCTTAATGAGCAGACGTATTATAAAGCCTCGCGAGCAAACCATATTATAAAACAAATTTATACGAGCAAGGTGTTTGACGCGATTTCCACAGCACCACACCACAGACACGACCGGGGGGTGTTTAAATAAACTGGATTTAATATAACACGATTACCCGGAGGGCGGCTGCAGCGCGCCCCCGCCCCAGAGTCCCATTTCAAATCAGCCGGGATACCACAGCCTTCCGTCTTATTCATCACTTTCCGTTTTATAACCTTAATTTGGGGTGGGGGGTTGTCACACAATTTTTTTTTTAATAAAAAATAACGTAAATAAAATTTGACAGATATCCTTTTGTTTTGTTTGTGATAACAGGCTTTTATATGACACGTGGGGTGTTAAAATTTAAAATTGTCAAAGACTTTATTTCGAAGAAAAATGCTATTATTCTGTCAACAATTGTGTCATTAAACTGATACATTTGTTGATACAAACTGATACAGTTTCGATATAATATGTGTATACATAATTTTTTTTAAATAAATGAGCCGCATACACAAATCAACTAAAGCAGGTGTGAGCCATTTAGCAGTTCGAGGTCCACCATCAGAACGAGGATTGAACCGAGAGCCTCTCGAACAAGAGTCCACGGTCTAAAGTCAATAAACCAACTAAAATTCAGTACGCTTCATTTTAAAACATAATAACCGTAACGTATCCATCGGCAAATTTATATATTCAAATATTACCCTTTTATGAAGCTTAAAACTTTTCCCAGCGACGTGTGACCCAAAAAAAAGTACCTTGTCTCCGCCCCCTCCCCCTCACGTGTCCCCTGGGCTCTCTGTGACGTCATGGTTTTTTCATTTGATACATTTTTGCTTTGTTATTGCTAATCAGGAGTTCTGGCGGCGTTAATTGAATGAAGTTCAGGGACTGATTGCGGACGTGAAAACGCGAACTCTTTAGAATAATACCCCCGGTAACGAGCAGCACTCCAGCCAACAACGGCGCCGGGATAACAGATATAAATTACTCTTGCTTAATTTTATTAAAGCCTTAATCATGTTCTGTTTTTTTGCGAGGCTGTAGAGATGATAACTCTTTTGCATATTTGAAAAAATCCACTACATTTTCAGTTCATTAGTTGGATGTGTCTCAAAAATATTCCTATGCTTACTTTTATCACTTTAACAATCTTTGTATTTTTTTGAAGGTACGCAAGCTTCAACACATTCAGGGAATAAAAAAAATAATGTTCATGTTTCTGTTTATCAATTTTTTTATCATACTATCTTATTGCGAATGAATGATTAATTCATATTAACCGTGGTGATAATACATTAATTTGTAAATTTAAAAGAACAACCTTTCTAGTATAGATTTCTATGTATATCCAACCAGACATGAAATACTTACTATAATTTTCTCACACACACTTGACAGAACAGTGCCGTCTTATACACATAGTTCTCAGATCATCTATACTTGGGTATCTCTAGTTTGTGAAGTATATATTTTAAATTTATATTATGTGACTTTTGAAATAATGTTAAAGAATAAAGTAGGCTTGGTGGCACTTTGTCTTCTATGGTACTAAACGATTTTATTCATTTTTGTATAGAAAATATCCTTGCTCTTATTTTTCAAGAACAAATACTTGGAGAGATAATTTATATATATATATAGTTTATAATAAATATAATAAACACAAAGTGAAGACAAAATACAAAGCTACTTTTATCATTATAATAATGGATCTTCACCATTCAAATGCCTTGTCCCTCAACGAGATAATTTATTTTACAAACACGTGGATTCTAGCCTATGGCAGCGAGTTTAATTGACCCACATGGGTATAAAATATAAATATATCTTAAACAAATACAAAACAGCCGTTTCACATAGGTAATTTGATTATATTGTTAAATATGAGTTCATTAAAGGTATACCGGTTGAGTTTACAATATTCATTTACGACTCTATTAAGCCCCTTTCGAGGTAATGAAAACGGATGCACTTAACCCTTTCACGCCCGGATGCAGTTCTTTATCCGCTTATTTAGATTTACTGCTGTTTTTTCGAGTAATCCCCTCTCGCCGGGGGGCCATTAGCCTTCGATTCCGGCGGAGACAACGAAGATTTAGGCGGGGCGGGCGTGCGGCGACAGTATTTACCGATTACCGCGGGCGGCAACAGGTGGGCGGCTGCAGGCTCCGCACACGAGACGGATGAGACCGAAAAGTTGCAAAATTAATTTAATTTGGGCAAAAAGGCTGCGAGAGTTGATTAATCGTTTTATCTCTGCGCGGGGCTACGCTGCAATGTATCTCTCTCCAGAGTAATTTTTGTAAAAAATAAAAATGTTACTGCGAGGGCTTTTTAAGCATATTTAAAATCGAATGTTATAATTCTACCCCTACAGTGTTTAAAATTCGTTCCAAGTATATACATTACCTAATTTATCAATTAACAGAATACATCATTGTAGGAGCAGCAAAACGCCGATCTTAAAGACCCGGTGATCGACTGCACTTTTTCAAATCATGAACAGACAGACATATGTTCAGTGAATAAAAGATTTAAATAATATATAAATAATAATATAATAATCACTATATTTTCAGTTCATTAGTTGGATGTGACTCAAAAATATACACATGCTTTATCACTATAACAATCTTTGTATTTTTTTATAGGTACGCAAGTTTAGTTAAGCATCTGATGATGAGCCAGTGTATTGGGTCGAATATAGTAATGCAAATACTTTTAATAAGCTCAAAGTGAAGACAAAATACAAAGGTACTTTTATCATTATAATAATGGATCTTCACGAATCAAATGCCTTGTCCCTCAACAAGATTTTAAATAATACGTAAAAAAACTCTGTTTGATTATGCTAACGTGAAAGGTTGGCGAAACCGGTCATCAATAAAGATGTACATATGAATAAATCACTTAAGTATTTTACTTATCATATAAAATATTAAAATGGAATTCCACCAAGTGCTCTCTGCCAAAAATATTGAATTTCCAAAAAGAAAAGTAATAAAAAAACACTTTTTACCAACAATCGTTAAACAACATTTAAAGAATACAAAGTCAACAACATTTATGCAATAACAATAAAACTCATCTAAATGAATTTAAAAACTGCAAGGGAAGAGCAGGTAATCAAGGAATCAGCGTATTGAATGAGTTTTTGGCTTTAACCGAATTCACTGAACCACGTTGGTTGGAAATATAATAACCGTGAGTTTAGCAAGAACTGTAGCCATAAATTAAAGCGCACGTTGTGTTTTTCAAATCAGGGACAAGCATAAAATATCGCAGTGCATTTTTCTAGATAATGGCCCTGGCTTTGGGGCGTGTGAACGGCTTCTTTACAGCTCCATTTAACAAAACAAGGGGGGGCTCAGACATCTCTATAGGGCGCGAGGCCCGGGGGTAGTAGTGATTGATGCCCAGCCAGAGCTGGTAGGACTTCCAGCACTACGGAAATTCGATAACCGTACAATTAATGGATCTCAATAAAAACAAACAAACAAAACTGGTTATTCCACTCAATTTCACTATTGATTAAAACTGTTTTCATAAAATTTATAATTCTATTATTAGTTTTGATGCCATCATCTTAAAGGGTTAAGTATTTTATAGTACGTTTTTAGGGTTAAATTCGAGTAGGTAATAATTTTTTTTTAAATTTATTAATATTTATTAAAAAACTCTAAGCTCAAAAAAATAAAATAAAACAAATGCAAAAGACGTAAAAAATACAACACAGCCGCATTACTTAAATATTTTCTACTGCCTGCCGATTTGTTTGCTCATTTTTTAATTGAAGTTAAAATAAAATATTTGTCGTGAGGTGATTTTTTTTTATTCAATATATTTGTTTTAATTTTGGATTTGAAAGTTAAAAACGAGTATATCTTTAACTTTACATGAAAGTTAAAGTTGCAATAAAATAAGATTAGATACAAGATTATTATAATTAAAATGAGTTAACTTTTTTACAAAGCAATTTTTATAAATAACGAAAAAGGAAAATAACATATTTATACAGAATCGTTAACTCATAAATAAACAAATATACACTTTGTTTAGTCACAATTTATTTGGTTCATTAAAATATGTTTTTGAAAAATCAATAAAAATGGTACTTACTCTTGTTTATTATTTTATTTTGTTTTTCAGAAACTGCCCTGCTTCCTGGCGTGCTGAAGACGAGTGCATCCCTTGACCAGACAGGTAATACATTTAGTGTTGAGCTCGCCGCAGAATACACAAAGGTTATCCACTATTTACTGAAATTAAGTAATTCGTTCAGCACTGGAGGTGATTAGCTGAAATCTCATTACCAGGAACCCCGCGGCGTCCGCTCTCTTGCAGCCAATCGCCAATGGATTAAACGAGCTTTTTCAGTTACGAAACTTTAGCCAACGGCGAGTTTACTGTATCGAAAGGTATATTCAACAGTTGAGTATATTAAATTTTGTCGAACAATAGTTTGAAAATTATTTTTAAATTGAATAAAATAGGTGGAATGTGAAAATATTTGTATTAATATTATACAAGTGTGAATTGTTATTTAATTTAAAAATAATACTTGTGAGCTATTAAACATGTTTGTGTAGCGATTATGAAAATCAATTATATTCTTGCATATAGCAATTCTACCTTTTTCTCAATTACAGAACAATAAGCCCCGATAACAAGGTGACGTGATTTTGTATTCTTCTTTTTATTTAGAAAAAAAACTAAGACTTATAAAAATATCATTATTTTTTCATCTGATACGTGGTGAAGATTATGAGTAAGATTAGTTCAAAAAAAAAATTCCAATTCAATACATTAAAAGTCATTACTGATTTTTTTTTTGGTGAAGACCGTCTCACAGGAAGTACGATTTTGCCTATACAGGTTTTATTGATTGATAATGATTAAGTACATTTTTTCAAATATTGAAAATTGATTAAAGAAACTATCATCGTGATTTGTGTGGGATTTGAACCCACATCCCCAAGCTTACATGGCCGATGCACAATATTTAATTGGCATAATAAGAACGTTGTTTTACTTATAGGATATGATTGTTAATAAATTCTTGCTAAGTACCAGTGATTCGTTGGTATAATTGGTAATACACACAAATCACGATGATACTTTTCTGAGAGTATCTTTAATCAATTTTCAATATTTTAAAAAATGTACTTAATCATTATCAATAATAATTAGGCTTAAATATCAAACGAACGAAATATTTTGTGATGTATTTAAACATTAAAGAACAATTCAACGTATCCACCGTAAAGTATCGGGTTCAAACATAACACGAACAATCAGATATAACTACCATTAAGTGAATCCGAACAGCCATCCCGTCCGCTTGAATGATGATTTCGCTCGACAGCATCATCTGAGGCATATCGGCCGGCGATGACGTCAGACCTCATTACGCCTCCCTCTCCCCGCGGGGAGCCTGTCACCCCTCCCCGCTTATTTGTCCGCCATTACTACGGACATGTCGATACGCCGTGACTGAGTTATGTGCGACCCAGCGTTGCCAGCCGCCCACCGCCGAGGGTTGCCAGCTCTCGAAACATTTCACACGCATTAATTATTGTCTGGGGTTGTTTCTCTCCGCTAGTTTTCATGATGTATTGCATAGAACTGAAAAATATACCCCACTGCTGTGTTACTATCGCCACTCAGCCTATTCACTATTTTTGACCGAGGCTATCAGGCATAAATCCAGGGATATCAACTGAGTGAAAAGTTTATGAGAAGTCGCGATCATCTAAGTATGTGGTTCTCTTAAATCAGTTCAGGTTTTCTACAAGTCTGCAAATATTTCACTGCTTTGCATTTCAGAGCTATTGCATAGAGCTGAAAAATATACCCCACTGCTGTGTTACTATCGCCACTCAGCCTATTCACTATTTTTGACCGAGGCTATCAGGCATAAATCCAGGGATATCAACCGAGTGAAAAGTTTATAGGAAGTCGTGATCATCTAAGTATGTGGCTCTCTTGAATGAGTTCAGGTTTTCTACAAGTTTGCATATATTTCACTGCTTTGTATTTCAAATCTATGAACGGCGGTGGTAGTTTCTTAGTTGTACAATGTTGCGTTATATTTCAGTATTTGGAGTTATCTGTGAAAGTAGTTTCAATCAAAAACAAAGAGCAACTTACATGCGATATATAAACATAGTTAATTTATATCTGCTTCAATGTTATAAGTGCTTTAAAAATGAAGGAAAAATGATATATTTAAAGACAAATTTCTGACCATAACACGATATATTTAAATTTAAAACCTAAATAATAAAAAAAATAATACACTGATATATTATATTTTATGTGATACTTTTGAATGTACACATTTGTTAATAACTGGTTTTATCAACTCGCATCGACGGTGAAATCAATTCAATAAATGTTTATTTCATCTTTACGTCGATGAAGATTAACAAATTTGTCTATTAATATATTTTATTTCCATATTAACAAAATGTTCCGTATATTTCATGTTAAGGGGTTCCCCTGTTAGCCTGCGACTACTGACCGGGATCGCTGCCAGTGGCCAACATGGATTTGCGCAATTAGGAGTCAATAAATTACTCGGTCAACATTAATAGATATTGCGATCTTATATTGCAGTATTTATTATTTTTCACAAGATAGATTACTACAATACGGGTACATCCATAAATCGTAAATTATTAATGTTGTCATATAGCCGACTTCGGCCGAGCGCATTAGAGCGGCCATTATTAATATAATAATTGTGATTTGTGGAGACGCCGCTTGATTTCCGGTTGCTGTGCTATTAGCGATCTTGTAATATAACACGGCTCAAAATATTTTTGAAACCTAAACAAGTACAAGTAGATTATAAAAAAACGTGCAAAAAACTGAATGAACTTAGTCCCATAAATGAAAGAAAATACGATCATTTTCAGATTTAAAATTTTTAGTCATGAACTTAATTTTTTTTGTATCAATCATCAATCAACCAATAGACAAAATTTAAAGCATGTCGTTAAAATCTAAATTTTGAAATATTTTGACATTTAACCAGAAAATCACGATTGATAATATCGTGTTTTTTAAATACTAAAAGAGGCTATTGAATCCTCGAAATATTTCCTCACGTCGGAGAACGTGCTTTTTTTCATCTCGGTACATAAAAAAAGAATCTGAAATGAAACATTCAGGGCGGCTATTCAATGAGTGATTTGCCATCTGACCTTATCTCTCGACCTTCTCTCAACCCGTCCGTGCAGCGCCCGGAGCTTTCTTTACAATTCCTCCTTTTGAGGAATCAGAATGCGACCTTCATAAATGAATCATAAAGAACGATTCGCTCCCTACCGTAAAGATCGATTCTGCAAACCAGAAGATTTTAATTTCCCGTCATCTTGGAAAACGGATTTATGTGTATATATATATATATATATATATATATAATAAAGATCCATACTGATACGTATTTTACTAAAGAAGAAAACGGTGCCGATAGTGGAATTGGTATTCTAAGAGATATCGGAAATAGGAAATGAAAATGACTCGTTACATTTATAAATCATGGAAGTCGCAAGTCACGCTGCGCGAGCCACGCAAGCCACGTGGGCCACGTGAGCCACGTGAGCCACGCCGGCTATGTGACAAACCTTCAAGATCCTGCATTATAACTTGAAAAGAATTTGTTTTTCATGAGTAACCGGGGGTGTTGCTTGAAAACGGCTCGATAGTGTCTGACATTAACTACTGGAGAAGTAGAACCTTTTTATGTTATGCTCTCAGTTTGGTGGCCATAGTGAACCATCTTGTAAATAACTTAGTCGTTGCTTAACGCTCCCCATACGCATTCTAACTGAAATTTACACCAATATCACAAAATATATATCTGACACACTGTATTACTGTACCTAAGCAATGGGAACCTATTTTGTGAATAATTCATTCAGTTGCTATGATATAAATTTTATCCACTCCTAATTGAATAATTTAAGCAAGTGTCAAATGATATTCAGAATATAATGCATTTGCATGGGTTTTGACGTTTGAGGCAAATCATTGGAACAATTCCATTGAAATATTTTTAGTACAATACTGTACTGCCTTTTTTTACGTTTTAAACTTTGCTGCGAGAGTCGGGTGGTGACTTCATTATCATGTAGGTCTATGCATATTGAATGGGAGATTTGACTTTAATAATATCCAGCAAGGATATATTATTATGACACTGATTTTTTTTAAGACTTATAATTTAACAAGCCAGAACAGAAAAGATTTTTAAACTCAATGGTAAAAGAGCTTTTATAGGATTGTATGATTTATGAATTATTTATTTACTATTTACATGAGCAACACAGTACACACATCTATTGCTTGATGATATTTTAATAATATTTTTTTTTGTTAAGATAGCTTGCTGCTTAACGAGAGAGAACTCATATTATTTTAGCCAATCAAGGTACACTTTGAAAGCTCTAGGCAATTGCTGAGAACAGCCCAGGGCTTGAAGCCGTGAAGTGTGGAGTGCGGGGTACACTGAACAGCATGAGTGACCTGCTACCCATTCACCCCCGGAAGGAGGCGGTCTTCTTACTTAACCACCCTCTGTGTTGGTCATCCCCCGGGCCGGATCGTGATAGCTCTCGCTGATGTGGGTCTGCCGCTATATTCGCAAAAACTACCCGAGTTTTTATACCCCAGTAAGTAAATATTCAGTTTTCTCTTGTGCGATGAAGTGATACGCAAGAAAAAGTGAAAGTTGTTTGTACTGCGGGTTTTTTTTTTTTTGTATATTTTTTGAGCAATTTAAAAGATGTGTTCATAATATTTTAACTAGCAGAAATTTATTACACAGTAAAAAAAATAAATGTCTAACATAGTTTTAGGATTATTTGAAATGTAAGTAAAATATACGAATACATACATAGCACGGTAGCAGTGAATTACTTCGAATATATTGTAAATTTTAATATAAAAAAACTTAGTGAATTAGTAATCAAATTTAAAAACCTTCTTTTACGAACAAAAATGGAGTCAAAAGACCATAAAAATGTTTAAATTCAATCGCCTTAGAAGATACCGATATTCATTACCAATTGCGCCATCCGGCCCCGGTCTCCCCGTGAATAATTGTCAGGGGCGGCCGAGGGAATCACTTCTAATTGTTAATTTTCTGTCCCCGGGACTTATGCAAATTGCTGGAGGAAAGTTGTCCCCCCCTCGAGGCCTATCGACATCTTGTTTTATGTCTCCAGGCCCGGACCGGGCCCGAACAAATCAATCTAACGACCGGGGCTTTCCATTAAATTACGCCCACCCCCCCCAGATATAAAGCCGGCCCTGAGACGAAACAACATTTAAACACCAATTATCATTTAATTGCTACATTGATAATCATTATTTAAATTTTGTCTCCGTATTGAATTCCAATACACCGATGACACCATAACGATGAAAGTCGATCTTACAACTGTAAATCTCTTTGTTCAATTTAAATACACTGTGTAAACTTAAATATTTACATTTAGTTTTATGTCAATTACGGATAAGTCAATCAGATGCGTATTTATTACCCATTACGGGCTTATTATATTTACTAATATGTAGAGTATGATTGTTAAAAATTCTCGATAAGTGGAAGTGATTCGTTAGTACAAAGGTTCGTACACCGGCCATGTAAGCCGGGGGATGTGGGTTTCAAATCCCACACAAATCACGATGATATTTTTCTGAGAGTTTCTTTAAATCATCTTCTATATATGAACTAATGTGCCTAATCATATTAGTAAATATAATAAGTCCGTAATGGGTAATCATATTAGTAAATTTAGTTTTAATTAAAATAATGATTTTATAGAAAATAAAACATTTGCACATGAGTTATCATTCAATTACTCAATTAACAATTGTTATTAAAATTGGGCTCCCCGTGATTGATCTTTTTCAATACTAAAATATAATTAAAATTACAATAAGTTAAATATTAATATTGATTTTTAAAAAATACAATGTTTGCATTTTAAGTATAATTTTTCATATACATTCATAATTGTTATTAAAATTGAACAAAAGATAAACATAGTACTCAAAAATATATATTTCCGTGTATGATATACGAAAACAGTTAAAATTTACATTACATTATATTGTAATACAAATATTGATTGAATAATTTTATCAATGTAATATCTAACTATTATAACTTAATAGTTAATTTAATAGTTATTTGATGTATTTCAACTTAATCGATTAAAATAACTTATTTAATTTTTTAGATTTCTCGCTAAAATTGTATATTAAAGCGTTAGAGCATTACTTTTTTATGAATGCGTAAATATGGATAAAAAATCAACTCTTGTCAAACTGAAAACTTTTTTTCTCATTGTGACATTTTTCTTTGGAGTTCATTCGATTAAGATGCTATGTACAATATTTTATAGGTTATATATAAAGAAACACACTTTGCTGATTTATTTTAAACTCTGTTTGATTTAACGCAAAAACTTTTTAGCCAGTCGCCATAAAAAGCGTAAACGTAATTTATTAATATCAAAAATTTAGTTTTTCAGCGGAATTACTACCTTGTAATGCGTCACCCCACTGTGCGTGCCATTGAACCTTTTTTATCCCGTAAAAAGCAATTTCATTTTTGATACCCAATTCCTTTTCGGGAATCGTAAAAAAAGCACCTCCGCCGTAACGAAAATGTACAATTTTAAGAAAACAGGCAGTGAATGATCTGCCCGCCGCACTATTCTGTTTATCGCGCAAACAACAAATACTCGCGAGCTTTCCGCTATCGATCCGCCTAATAAGAAACACCATTTTCAAAAAAAAAAAAAAAATGCCCAAACCTCCCCTCTTTGCGTTTAAAATAGTTTTGTATTTTTTCGTTTGACTGCGAGCATTTCTCTCCCCCAGCCGAGAATGTTGATGCGATATTTCACGATTTTTCCCACAGAGCACTACAATCCGCGTTCCCTGTACGAGGTAGGATCGGAGGCTGTTCTAGAGCAGTTATCGATTGCTGGAACTTAGGGAGGAATATCGGATCGAAATAACAAGATGTACGACCCCTCTCTGTGATAAATTTACTTAGAATACATGTATATCTTATTACTTATGCTGGGAACTCTTTTACGTGTGAGGTTTACGTGTACGCCATAGCTTTAAAATTAGTTTCAAAGTAAATATATATACTCACGATTAATGACACAGAACAAATAAATATTTTACTGCACAGAATACATTTATGTTATGAAACAAGGTATTTAATTCGAATGGCAGAAACATATATAATATTAAAAGTCTCGTTGATCTATTCAATATTGAAAATGCGACAACTGTTAACGATATGTCGAATGTGAGCCAGACTTGCGTGCACTTTTGCAGATTGAATGTGCATTTACTTCAGTATTCCATTCGGCTACTATGCAAAGTGTGAATAAAAAAAAATGTATAAAAAAGTCGTTGTTTATTTAAAAAAGTCTAATGTTGAATTCACTAAAGTCACTGTATCTCTGTAAAAAATCACTGTATTATTTATTTTTGTGAAGACCGTCTCACAGGAAGTACGATTTTGCCTATACAGGTTTTATTGATTGATAATGAAATATTGAACATTGATTAAAGAAACTCTCAGATAAATATCATCGTGATTTTGTGTACATGGCCGGTGCACTACCATTTTCTTTAAAAATAAAAATAATAATATCTAGATCGGATTTAAATGCTTCACTCAGTATTTGTGTTAAAATTCTAGTATTGCAAGTCACACAATATTTAATTGGCATAATAAGTACGTTGTTTCACTTATAGGATATGATTGTCAAAAATTCTTACTAACTACCAGTGATTTGTTGGTATAATTGGTTATTGCACCGGCCATGTAAGCTCAGGGATATGGGTTCAAATCGCACACAAATCACGATGACATTTTTCTGAGAGTTTCTTTAAGCAATTTTCAATGTTTGAAAAAATGTCAAAATCATTATCAATCAATCAAACCTGTATAGGCAAAATCGTACTTCCTGTGAGACGGTCTTCACTAAACCAATAATATATTTAACAAGTGCGTGTATAATAATATCCAGATCGGATTTAAAAATGCTTCACTCAGTACTTTTGCAAGTCACACAATATTTAATTGGCATAATAAGTACGTTGTTTCATTTATAGGATATGATTGTTAAAAATTCATGCCTAGTACTAGTGATTCGTTGGTATAATTGGTAATGCACCGGCCATGTAAGGTGGGGAATGCGGGTTCAAATCGCACACAAATCACGAAGATATTTTTCTGAGAGTTTCATTTAATTAATTTAACTGTCACTTTATTTTGCTATGTCGAAAGTTGATTTTTTTACAGAGTATTGAGAAAACTATACATTATATTTATCTATTTTTTATTATTTAATTAACGTCCATTTTCAGGGTTAAATAAAATCTTGAAGATGTTGAAAAATTGGATAAAATGACGACTTTCAAAACCAAAGTTTGTTGAAGATTTTTTTTTTTTTAATTTTCAAATTAATCCGAACAGAAGGGTTTATAATTAATCTTTTAATTCCAATTGAAAAAAAGGGTCATAAATGTTTAGGATTCTTGGAACAGGAACATCGCGAAACTCCAATCCCGAAACTTCAATCGGAAAAACACATATTTATCACATTAAAAGTAAATTATAAGAAATAAATATATAAATCGTAGTAGTAGAAAGGATGTTTCTAACTTTCTGCATTTAAATCTTTTTGATTAGTGCAGTCGATTTTTCGCAATAGGTACAAGCAAATGGTCCAAAAACTCGAATATGGTATCACGGCTCTTAAGCAATTTTCTTTATTTGAAAAAATGTAATTACATTTACAAAATATTTCAAATATTGAAAAAATATAGCAACCAGTTCTGTCATATTTACAGGCCGTTGAATTGCGGATGTGTCCGGAGAGGGTGTAAGAAGTCCCGACTTGACCGGCTTTACCGGACAAATGTCTCTGAGTAATGGGCCCTCGAGGCGCCGCTCCGGGCGCTGCGCCCCTTCACTGGAGGACAAGATGAATGGGGTTTTTGTAGGACTTTGCCAAGAACTGGGGGGCGTCGCTCCAGCCCTCGGCCGGCTTGTAATGTCTGAGCTGAATCCTAATTTTCAATGTATTCAAAATAAAAAATATATTCGTTTGAGTAAACCACGACACACACGATTTATTTAAAAAATTTATTAAAAAAAAAATGAAATTCTTCGAGAGCAACAAATGTAAGATTTCCAAATGTATTCACCTTAAAAGCTTTCATCGTGCTAGTTATGAGAAGTTTTTTGACGGTTTGTATAATATTAGCTTACAAAGTTAAAAAAGATAATCTAAAAAATATAAATTATTAAGAGATATTAAGAAATTTAATATTTGTCATATTTTAGGTTATTACTAATATGATTAGGATAATATTTTTGTATAAAATACTTGAGTGATTTTCCACATTTTTGTTTTTATTAGTGGTCAGGTACATTAAAATCTTTAAATTTATTACATTTTAATTACATTTATTACATTATAAATTTAGTACATTAAAATCACATTAGCCCTTACCACCTGACAATCATTCTCTCTCTTTCCAACAACCTCTCCCTCTAACAATTGTTTACCTAATTGCTTATAATTATATAAAATCTCACTCTGTTTGATAATGCCAACGTGAAAGGTTGGCGAAACCGGTCACTAATAAAAACAAAAATGTGGAAAATCACTCAAGTATTTTATTCAAAAATATTAAAATGGAATTCCACCAAGTACTCTCTGTCAAAAATATTGAATTTCTTAATATGATTAGGCACATTAGTTCACACATAGAAGATGATTAAAGAAATTCTCAGAAAAATATCATCGTGATTATGATATTTTTCTGAGAATTTATTTAATCATCTTCTATGTGCCTAATCATATTAGTAATAATATAATAAACCCGCAATGGGTAATAAATACGCATCTGATTGACGTTTAATAAAAAAAATAGACATACATATTTTAAGTTTAAAAAATATTTCACAACACCTCGTGGTTTCTGGCTTGCCTGTCGATTTACTTGTTTGGTGCCTGTAAGCAATAAGTTTATCAGCTTTTTCAAGTCAGTGAGAGCATTTTGCCAAAATAGTTGGTAACTAAAAATAAAATAAATATATTTAGTGTGGGCTTTGTATGCCAACGCCTCTATTCATAAGTAATGCTAGAGGTAATATTACACTTTGCGTCACAGTATATATTAGTTTGAGAGGACCGCACAGATCTATTCGTATTAAATTTGGCTTGTATTATTTCTTACATTGCGGTGTATTACTCTCATAAATAGTCCTGCGAGGGAGATTTACATATAACGAGAATGAAACTTTCCAGACTGTAATTCTGTATGCCTAAACATCTAACTAATATGTTTCTACTAGGCTTAACCGTCTACTAAGCTTTGCGAGTAAAAAAGATTAATTACATTGATACAAAAATATTTTAAAATATTAATCTTTTTATACATTCAATCAATGCGACTTGAAAATTATTTGATCATTGACGAAATAGCAAAAGTAATGAGTTAATATGTATATTTGATTTCTAATGATATTTTTATTATTTTTGTGATAATCTTTTAACAATAAATGTGTCAGACAAATTCACAAATATTTTTGATACATATATAGATAAAGTTATGAAATAATTAGTTTTCTTATATTTTAATACGTTGAATGAAGCAATGGCATTTAAAAATATTTATACATTTACTGTAATTTTAAAGTTATTATTCAATATAGGAAAACAATAATTTTTTTGTTTCATTCATTCATTATTAATTCAACTTTTAAAATCATAAAAATAAAGTAAGGGTTCTTTAATTTAAAAATAACTGAAATCATTGTTATTTTGCAAATCCATTAGAAAATATAAAACAACCAGACAGAAAGTTTGAAAGCATTTCGACTGGAAAATCTGAAACCTATTTAGAACTTTAAAATTATTTTCAAAAGTAATCAATTCATTATAATGAAACAATATTATACAAAAAATCTACTATAAAGATTCAGTAACAATTTTATATTATAAGTTTCCGAAGGTTTTTTTTACTTTAGAGCAATTTTTAACAATATTTAAATAGTTTTACGTTCAATTTAATCATTCGAAAACCTATTAATTTTGTTCTTAAAGATTTATTTAAGATTAATTATCTTTTATTTAATTATAAGTAGAAAATTAATATTGGTATTATATGCATAATTACTGAATTAAAGCCATATAAATTTATAATATTTTCATGTATACTGTATGATGACTTAATTTTATGTAATCTCTATAATCTGTAAAATTGAAATTTTATTACATAATATTACTTTTTTAAGCATCTTTATATTTAAATTAATAAAAAAATATCGTATATTGAGACACAGGTGAGCTTAAAATCGAAATTTTTTGACAATCTTACACCGTAGCAAAATCTTTTGAATGTTATTTGCAAGTGTGAAGTTGATTTACATTATTAGCTAGCATTTTCTCCATTGTTTTTATACATGAATCAATAAAATTATATACGTATTCTCAATAAACCTGTATGGGCGAAAATTCATATTTCTTAGATACTTTATCATTATCAGCGGTATGCTTCTGTACTTTAAAATTTAACACATTAAAAGAGCCATATAACTTATCTCACTCCGCGCAATCATCCCAGAATGGGCTCCTTGAAAACTTGAGCAGGTCTCTTCTGACGTCACGGCTTCAATCAGATATACATATATCACAGCTGAAATTTCATACTTGAAATTATTCCCACCCCCAACTACCCTTCGTCTTACTCCGGCATCGGCCGTAAAAATATTGATTTAAAACGGGCCGCACGCCCGAGCCGGTCCCGCGCCACTATTTATGGGCTTCTTTATGTGAATCGTTATGGTAAACGTTTAGCTGACGGAGGCTCTTATGGTAATGTGATGATCTGTGGAGGGCGGGGGCGGGGTAGGTACTTAGCAGAGGGGCGCTAATGTCTGCCATGTGATCTCCCCACGTGTAGCTGTTTCATCCCGTACATCATATCCTGGACATCGATTTTTTCATATTTCATAAAGTTTGTACGATATCCGAGGTGGTATAAATTTAAACATTTCATATTTATAACATATTTTACTCTAAAATTCACTCACCACTGCTTATTTTAACTTGAGTTATTTAATTATTTGACTTACGCCCACAAACGTATTCTGATAAAACCGTTTGACTAAATTGGTACAAAAGTCAAATTTGATTGTATCGTAACTGATAAAAAAGTCATTAAAATATTGTTATTACTGTTTAAAGTACTTAAAAGACATTCCGTGTTTCATTTTAACTCAATAATAATAAAATTATCATTATTGTAATTAAAAAGCAAATTGTTTGAATTAAATCATAAACTGAGAAATCATGTGGTCAACTATAAATAATAAATATGCATTTTAAACCAATACAGATCTTCATGTTTACAGTGTTTTCATGCTCATTGTTAACTTTTCTCATCGTTTTCTTTATAAATAGACAATTTAAAAACACATGTTACATATCTGTTACAAAGAGTACAATGGAAATTGGGGTTGGATCAGTGAAATTTTCATTAATATACTTTCGCACTATAACCGAGTCGTATAAGCTCCATCGAAAAAAATAACCTGGCAACCATATGCTGTAAGTATAAAAAAATATTTTTAATATATACTTCCGATAAAACAGAATAATCATATTTCGCCGGAAGCGAATGCGCGCCCTATTTGCCGCCGTCGCAATCTCAGTTTTCCGCGAAATTTGCACCGATCACGCGGCACTAAAATACACATTTCATCTCAAATGTTGTGGAAAAATCATAACAAACGAACGCCGCAAGTCGGATGGGGGGGGGGGTGAAGGTAGGGGGGGGGGAGGGGGAGGGGCACGGCCCGGAAGTTGTTCGGCTCGGGGAGATCCAAAATGGCGGCGCTTCCGCGACATGCAAACATTCCGAATAATGTGCAATAAACGGCAGATCTCCCGGCGACCCTGGGGTCTGCAAAATCAGCGAATGAACACCGTTGGTTGAATTTGATTCTGCGACAGCGATGCAGTTGCTGGCGTCATATAAAAATATGCAGAGTTAAGCAGGGAGGTATGGATGATTTGTAATTTAACCCATACCTAGAGACGCAGGTTGGGAAATTCTTATACAAATCGTCATCGTCATCTGACTGGAAAAAAATAGTAATCGAGTAAAGTCTAAAAAAAAAAACCAAATTTGTAGGGTACTTGTTTTTTATCCGACCACCAAATTTTTTTAATGTACATGTACTCGCAGAGATAAGAATCTGTCATATGACGATGAGTCCCGTTGTGGCGTTTATTTCGTTCCTTTGCAGATTTCCATGACCGCTCAATTCGTTGGGTTAAGTTAGGTTAGGTACAAGTTTTTTGGTGGTCGGATAAAAAACAAGTACCATTTGTAGACAACATCAAAGACAAGTAAACTGTTTAAGCTTGTCAGGTCTATCACTTCTTTCAAATTATTTTCTTGGCCTTCTTCATCTGATAGCCATTATTTTTCCCCTAGTGGTGATGGCTGGAAGGTTTTTATAATGAATGTGTAAAATGTACTAATTTGACTATGTGAAAACAGTGAAGAAAAACACTTCATGCACATTTGAATCGAGTTATGCAGCATGTCATGCAACTTACCTTGACCAAGTAGCGTACTGGCACTGGGTCGCGAGACAACTTTTCTAATATGTCCAGAAGCCCGGGTAAATATCCCATCCTTTCGAATCATCGATAATGTGATTCTGATAACTGAAAAATTTTCATAGTGAGTATGTAAAATGTATTCATTTAAATATGAGAAAACAGCGCGAAAACACTACACGCACATTGTACAAGGTTTTTACGATCAGACATCATCTCTACTTGATGATGGTTCATGATAAAGAGTGGGAGTATCTGCTCATTACGAAATTTTTGTAATGTCAACATCCAAGTTACACTTAAAAAAAAAAAAAAAATAATTTTCGCTGAAATATGAGTGTGTAACTGTTATTTCAAATCATCCATACCTCTCTGCTTAACCCTGTATCTGATTAATTCTCAGGGATTGATAAGAAGTGACGTAAAGCTTGCTTCAATGCTTCCGAATATATTTAGTTTAAATTGAAAATACGTTATAATATTGTAATAAAATTAACACTATAGGTAATTTTTAAAATTTAAGCTATATATACAGTTTATTTAAAACCAAAGTTGGTATACTTTTTCGGCTTTTTTCAATGCTGCAGAATTTAGAAAACACACATGGGAAATCATTTCTAAGTACAAAAACACTTAGCATTTTTTAAACTTTCGTAAAAGAAATACATTATTTCTTTTAAATGTCAAATTAATACGATTTTCAGACTTGTTTCAATGTTTCAGCTTATAGAAATTCTAAATGGTAAATATTTTTTCTATACGAAATAAACATGGAGTTGTTTAATTTTTTTATTTTGTTTAAAATTTATTTTGGCGGTATACAGGTAAAATTTGAATCCATACACTTTGAGTGACTGATGACATATTTTTTCCCGTATATTTTAAACACGTTAGACCAATTTCTTGATTTAATATAGCATTAAATTGAATAGTTGTAATTTTTTTAATTGATTGAAATCTACACTATAAACAATAAATTTTACTATTTTTAGGCAATAATCAGGTAATCAAATCTCCCGAGAAAAAGCTGACTAAAGTTTTTTCCGAAAAACAGATGGGCAGAGGTTGACCACCTGATTCTTTAATACAGCAAAAAATTAAATCGTTATATGCATGTATTAAATCGATTTACCCAGTTGTTAATGAATATTTAATAACTCGCGAGCATTCTTGGCTTTATTATTGTTGAGAAAAAAGTATCGGTCTTTGTCTCAAAATATCTTTTACTTTATTTTCATAGTCATTCTTCGCTTAATGCACATTAACGATTCGAGCTCTTAAAACAAATAACAAAACGTTTTTTGATTCATTTTTGAGTTCATTGTTTGCCCTGTGATAGTCAAATAACTATAATGGAATTCCTTACAATACAAATATTAAATCACAATTTCTATCAAACTGTATCAATTTGCTTCAACTAAACTTGTAACCATCAAATACCAATTATGGTATTGAAAATGATGGTTACTGTTCCAATAACCATATAATTAGTGCGCTAATTAATTTATCGAAAATAAATAATTTATCTAATTATCAATAAAATATTCAATACTACTAAAAAATATTTAAATATAGTATCTTTTCAAGCTTTTAATGTGTTTAAGCTTTACTAATAATCTGAATAAATACATAAAAATCGTAAATTATTATTTAACCTTAGTAAAATATTTTATTGATTTTTTGTGAATACCGTCTCTCAGGAAGTACGATCTTGCCTATACAGGTTTGATTGATTGATAATGATTAAGTACATTTTTTCAAATATTAAAAATTAATTAAAAAAACTCTTAGAAAAATATCATCGTGATTTTTTGGGATTTGAACTCACATTCCCCAACCTTACATGGCCGGTGCATTACCAATTATACCAACGAATCACTAGTACTAAGCAAGAATTTTTAACAATCATATTCTACAAATGAAACAACGTACTTATTATTCCAATTAAATGTTGTGTGATATTTTATTATATCGATGATATTTTTCTATGAAATCATTATTAGTAAAATATTGTTATTCAAATAATGAATATTTGGATTTTTTTATGACTTTTCCATTTGAAATTTTTTGTATCTAATTATACCTTATTCATAACACTATGAACTGGAAAAAGTATTTTAAAAATATTTATTTTGGTTTCGTTGTAATTATGCAGTATATACAATAATATTGTTCGAATTAATAAGCAGTCATATTTGTTATTGTAATATAAATGTTGTTCATTATATAGTATACTATTTAGTATGTGTCCAAGAAGATAGAAATAATAACAAACGGGTTTTACTCCTTGCAAAACGATGCCACCACTTAAACATCGTGTAGTTGCCTCTTTTTAACACTTACCGGAAGCGTCTTTCTTATGTCCGGGCACGAAATTTAATAATTTAAAGAGCGTCTCTGGACTGCAGCATCCCCATCCCCCACAGCCGTCTCCTCCACCCACCCTTGCTGCAATTAGCGAGACGATCATTTACGCTGAACTTTGTCGGCCATTACCAGCCGAGCGCTATCTACCGCCGGAGAAATAAATACCATAAATCGAGCTCGTACCACGTACAAAGTAATTAATCGAAAAATTTCAGCGGTGGATAAACGTACAGCATTGAAAATCAATCGAAGAATGGGACTTAACTCGGATTCGATTATCTCGTTGTAATTGAATTAAACGATAAACAAAGCTTTAACATGTATATGAGTAATCTGTGCGTTTATATTGGGATATCATAAATTAATCCTTTATTGCTGAGATAAGTATCAATTGATAGTCTAGTTGAATACAAACTTAGCCGGAGCAATAAATAATAGATTTAATTCCGATAAACATTCTCTCATAATGGAATTAATCACTTAGATGAATCAGCGCTATTCGAGCAGAGGAACCGGCGAGGAATCCGCGCGGACGGCGAATAAATTCGCAGAATTCTTCAGCCGCCGCGGCGCACAGTGGGGCGGATATTCGCTCAACCGGGACAGCTAACAATTTTTTTTATTTTAGAAATGTGTTAGCCACCGTTTTCTGGGATTCACAAGGTGTGATCTATATTGACTACCCGGAGAAGGCCAAAACGGTCACAGGGCTCTACTATGCCGAATTATTGGGCCGATTCGACTTCGAATTATTGGCGAAGAAAAAAGTGCTCTTCCACCATGACAACGCGCCGGCTCACACCTCCCCCATCGCCACGGCCAAATTGATCGAATTGCACTACGAACTGCTCCTTTCATCCACCGTATTCTCCAGATTTGGCCCCGTGCGATTTTTTTTTGTTTCCAAACTTGAAAAAGACACTCGCCGGGCAGAAATTTAAGTCGAATGAGGAGGTCATCGCCGCCACGGAGGCCTACTTTGCAGACCTCGAGAAAACGTATTTTTCAGATGGGTTAAAGAAGTTGGAGCACCGCTGGGTCAAGTGAATCGAGCTAAAAACTATTTTGAGAAATAATCGCCACTTTTCTAAAATTTTCGTTTTTCTTGTGTAGGCTAAGTACTTATCGGACCGCCTTCATATATATATATATATATATATATATATATATATATATATATATATATATATATATATATATATATTATACTCAACACATATGTGTACGGTTTATTGGAATAGAGCGGTATGACATAATGGCACAGAAGCGCTGTGCTGGCGGCGCATGCCTCCGTTCTGCGATAGTCCGGCCATTAATTCAAATATGCAACATGCAAATTTGTCCGGCACTGATTACAGAAGGATTGATATATTACATCCAGCCAGCGCAGAACAAATACAATAATGGAGCGGCCGAATCCAATTAATGACGGGGTAATTGTGGCCCGCGCCGGCCGACTATTTTTGCAGATAATAAGTCCCGGCTCGGAGGCTGTTACACGGGCGGGGATGTTTTCAGCTCGCGCCGCTTCCGGGCAATGAAGTTTCATTTGGCGATTCTGCCGCAGTACGTCAGGAAAATTCGCAACCAAATGAGATAAACTTTAGTGGAACAAGGGAAATCCACTATTTTCAATCAGCTGTAGAATGCGACGTGAAAACGTGAGCATAATGCTTTTATACACTGTGCCTCCCGTTTCACGGTATGTGCTCTTTTGATATTGGATACTGTGTGCACTATGATGTGATTTTAAAGCCAACTATTATTACGTTAAAGCTCTCAAATAAACGGAAGAATGAATTTTAAAAAAGTGTATATATATTTTAAAATTTTCTTTAACGTATCGATTTAAATATCACTCTGAAAATTATTATTATATTTACGATTTATGATTTTTTATATAAAAAAATTAACAAATACAACAGGACGTCATTTAATGTAAATCGTGTGTGCTGATACTTTCTTTTTTTCAATATAAAATATATTTTTTTAAACTTTTGCTATAAAGTCAAAAAGCACGTTGTATATTTCAAGCTGAAATAAAGCCTTGTTAACACTGTAATTTCTCAAAAAATCTCAAGTTTTTTCAAGATACAATTTCACGTTTGTTTAAAAACTCCATTATATTTTTACTACACTCGGGAATAACACCCCTACAATGAGATGCTCCTTGTCGTTACGTAGTCGATGATGTATGAGTTGACCTGGGTGCAGTCGCACATGGCACAACCCCCAACAAACAGCCGTGAGGAGCTGGCAGGCAGGCAATCTTAATTAGGCCAGGTGATTGGTAGAGACGTACTACCCCTTGCATTCTGGAATATCAAACATGCCGTGATGGTTCTTTGTGAAAGGAAAACTCGACTGTCGAGTTAGCTCTCTCCAAAGCAGTGAACAGGGAGTTGAGTAAATAAAACTACCGTAAACTGCTATTTTGTGAATTTAAATATACTTGGCTTCCAAAGCTCACAAGCTTTAAAGATTTTTTTTTTTTCAAATATTTTCAAAAATATAATTACGAGTATACTAACTTTTTAACAATTTTCGTGTTTATAAAAAAATAAAACTTTTACATTTAACATTTGTGATTTATCAATGCTTTGACAATTTTTATATCAATTAAAAGTTTTTTTTACATATTTTTTACTTTTTTAATTTCACTGAGGAAGGGAAGTTATATGAGTTTATATAAATAACAGTTATTTGCTATTTTTTAATTGTGATAAAATGTCAACTAATTAAAATAGTAAATATAAATTATCAAAAATACTCGTAAATTTATTTCATCTAATACAAACAGGCATTAAATACTTGATACGTAACAACCGCGATTACTTGCGATCGCTTCCTACTGCTTTCTTTTATGAGGATTATACTTTTGCGAAGTCTATTACTTATTTATATTATTTGCTTTGAGCTTCTACAAAAACAATCACTTTGTTGAATGCTTAAAATAATTACTTATTCGCAATGTCTTCAACTAACTTAGTCTAACAGATTTTGGTTCATTTTGATATGTGAAACGAATTGCTTACCCTAACTATGTAATCAATTTTAGAAGCAAGAGAGATCTGCCTTAGTTGATATATAACGTGCTGTAAATAAAGAAAATGTCGTATCAAAGTTTTGAATGTGAAGAAAATATAGCGGTATGGTTTCTGTATAGTAAAGTTAATTTATAAAGTTTGCACAAAGTAAGAAAGCAGTACTTAAGTCATATATTATAAATTTTGAAGAAACTGTTATGACTCAGTGCACAGTTTATGCAGTGACGCTGTTTAAGAATAATAAACCAACGAGCAAGTCTCTATAAAGCTGAATTTTCAAAGCGGCTGCCTCATCGCTTATTGGTTTTATAGTTTTGTATAATTTATTTCATATTCAAGATGTCAGATATCGCACTGTGGATTCAATTTGTAAGCCGTGAAGTACTCTGAGGAGAAATATCGGTCAGAGTAGCCGTCTTTTCTTGTTTATTTTTTCACTGTATACAGTATGACGCACAATTAATTGATAATAAAAATAATTAAGCTAATTTACAGTAATAAATAAAATTAAAATCAAATTAACTTAATAACGCTTAGAATTTAAATTTTTTAAAAATATTTTTTTGATAAATTTTTCCTACTTGTTTATAAATAGTTTCTGACCAATGCGAAAAAAGCATTGCCCTTTTTAGGGAAGATTGAATTTTCAATTCACTTTTCTGAACAAAATCCAAAGAGTATAAAATCAAGTTAATTCAGTCAGAATTCACGTTTTTCTTACAACAATAATGAAAAGTCAAATGGCTAGGCTTAAGCGCTTTAGTCTTTTAAAGGCTTTATCAGTTTCTTGTCTGGGAGAGATCAGGGTTAATTTTAAAAAAATTTCTAACAATAAAGATATTCAAATATGTTGTTTACATACGCAGTGTTTAGATTTAATCTGTATGTTTTGAATATGTCAGATTTTATGAATAAAATCGTAAACACGTTATGACTTGCGAGTCACCCTGTATATTAGCTTCCCGTGATAAATGCGTACCGTACCGCCCGTACGAGAGATTAAATTTGATTTAATGAAATGAGCTCCAGAATCCTATTGTTCAGCGTCTTGTAGAGTAAGCGGAAGGCTTTTATAAAGCGATGTTTCGGAATATACATTATCGAACTTTAATGGGCTTAAGTGTGACGGTTTTCAAAACTGATTTATTTAATAGCCGCTTATGGAGCGTTATTGCAGAAAATAAGGTTTTTTAATTTTCATTTTAAGGTTCTATATAATAAATTTTGATTTTGTTAAACCAACAAACTAAAATTTCCTTTTTAAGGCACTTTCGTAAGTGATTTTTTGCTGAAAGCTATTTTTAATGTTTAATTTCATGGAAGTTACACAACCGTATCATTATATCATCACTTATTGTTGCACCATTTAAGCTCAGTGTGGTTCCCTTCCTTGTTATCGGATGTTCTTAAAAATATCTTAATAAGACATCATGAATATTTAATATTTGTATCTGTAATAAAATTTTAATAACCATCGAATAAAAGATTTAACTAAACTGTCCAAGAAATTATCAAGGCAACGTCGTTTTTCTACCAAATCTATATGCACTATCCACCTTAGTCTTTGCGCTGACCTTTTTGCAGGGGTTGTCAAATCAATAAAAATAAATGTAGCACTATAATTCTAATATACAAGAGTATCGAGTGCTTTTCGTATTTTCTGTTTCTCTTGGCTTAATCTAGAGATGCACTTTACGAAAATATATTTATGGTTAAAAAAAACCGTAGCAGATCAAGTAAGTTTATTAAGACTCTGTGCATAACAATTTACATTAACGATAATACGAAAAGCATCTTATGTATATTGTGGATATTATAGGTCACCGCCCCAATTACCATCCCTCGCGATGCCCCGCCGATTCCAAGTAGTAGACCAACAACCCCAAGCGCCTCGGAGTTCTGAATTCCCGCATCTAAGTTGCACTATTGTCGCAACACTAGACAACCAACACCTACTTGCACACTCTACAACGTAAAGCCTGCGACTGCCTCACGTCTACCACTTAATGCTAACTTCAGAATCTTAGTACTAATTTGAATATACTACTGAAAATGCTTAAACGCAGGGGTGTGCAAATATTTTATATTAAAAGTTTCAAATGGTGAATATTGATTATATAAACCTCCTCTGAAAACGTTTAATTACTATAAAATTTATACTTATGCACTGTTACTCAATTCGAGATACGAAGACCTGGAACAGATTTCTTTAAAGTATATTGTAAAAAAAATACAGCTTTATTAGTTAAAAATGCAAAATTTATTAAGAAATTACTGATTACCATTATTACTAATTTGATTAGGCACATTAGTTCATATATAAAAGATGATTTAAAGAAACTCTCAGAAAAATATCATCGTGATTTGTGTGATATTTTTCTGAGAGATAATAAACCCGTAATGGGTAATAAATACGCATCTGATTGACGTTAATCAAAAAATAGACATATTAAATAGAAAACGCATTTTTTTTATTATTCTTTTTTAAATGAATCATAAAGTCAAAACAATAAGATGATATTTTTCTGAGAGTTTCTTTAAATCATCTTCTATGTATGAACTAATGTGCCTAATCATATTAGTAATAATATAATAAACCCGTAATGAGGAATAAATACGCATCTGATTGACGTCCAATCCAAAAAATAGACATACATGCTTACAAATCAAATAATGTATTACTAATACCGAAACATTATTTATTTCATGACAATTGCTCTGAAAACGATGATGATGAAGAGGATGAAATAAAATATCGTTTCCAAAAACTTATTGCATTTCAAATACGGATATGGTCAATATAAAATTTCAAAATAACAATTTAGAATAAAAATGCGCCGTTTTTATATTTTTTTTAATCCCAAAGCAATAAAAAAACGTTCGTTTGTTTGTTATTAAATAGAAATCTCCACAAATCAAAATCAAATCAGTCCGGTGAATCTCCACTCAATTAAAAGCGATAGCACTCACAAATATTTTAAAATCATTTCTCCCGTTTCATTTATTTACAATTAGCATAACATTTTACATATTCTGATGAATTCATTGAAAAATAAATTCTACATAAATGGAAAAATTATTCAGCATTCATTTTGCATTTAAAACGATTCCACCGTTTAAATAAAGTGATTAAGTTTCAGAGCTTGAAAAAAATCCGAGAGCGGTTGTGACATCGTCGCGTAGTTTCAAACGCAGCCGGAAGTGCTGAAACTTCAGCGATACTGGGCGGCAGGGGTGGGATGAGGACCTACCCTTCTGCGGTCACTGTAATGGATTTTTAATAACCCGACAGTGTCAAAGTGTATTACTTTTATAGGTAACTTAATAGGGGGGGGGGGGTAAAGAGTGTTATCAGCTCAGGCGCCGGTAAAGTGAAAAATCCTTAATTCATCGAACAGAATTTGATAAAGTTTATTACTTTATCGGGAAAATACAGCCTTTACAGTATAAAAGCTGAAATTTTCACGAGATGTTTAGATCCAAGTAGCTTATTTAATAATTACTTTTTGTTTTTATTGAACTTCACTACGACGAAAAATTATCAACATGTGTGACTTTTGTCGTTTATCAATCATTTTTTTAAAACGACTTGTATTTTTTATTATTGTTTCGTGGATCATTGTCTTATCAGGTATGAAATGCTGTATAATTAATAACTGATGTTAATTGTAGGGTAAAGCTGAAAAAAAAAACACAAGTCTAATCGGTAGTCTCATTAGCATTCTCACACACTAAGACGCGATCTGGAACATTAGTGGAAAGTATAATGGCGATACCCCAAAGCCTATGCACGGCATTAATTCCCGAGACATCCATCAAAAACATGGTGCGGGGGTACAAAGCGACTGGCGGCGCGGTAATTATTTTTTAATTCCATCGGATCCTTCCCGCTCGTCCTGCCTTCCTGAAGTTTCAGGCCCGGTCTTTACTTGCGAGTTAACCAAGAGAGTAGCGTATCGTTCTTGTTATACAAAAAAACCTTTTCGTCCAAAGAAATTGCAATTAACAAAAATGAACTGAATCGCGTGACGATTATTAAGATAGACATGCAAGAGAATATTTCTTTTTTTTATCAGTAAACCAATCTTTGCAGTCATTTTAAATGATAATACGTGTATTCTATATAATTTATTAAATTTTCGTAGATTAGATCAGTACAATTTACATAACTCTTTGTGAGCTATTTTGCATGCAAATGTATAGAAAAAAATTGTCTGCTTTATGTAAATAATTGAAAGTCAACTAAATAGATCTATTATATCATAAAATATATGATGGAAAATATCATTGTTAACCACAAAAATTATTGTTTTATTTGGATTAAATGGATATTTTTTTATCCACTTTGAAAATAATACATGTTATGATTAACGATTTTCCAATTTAAAACAACGTTTTTTTTAGCAGTTCTTGCAATTTCGTTTTTTTTTTCCCAGACAGACCCGTTCAACTGAAGTTCTAACTGACTTGCTTGTTCTTGCGGGCCTCAGCCTTTCGGGGGAGAACTGGCGCCAGGGCCGGACTAACGAGAGGTTGGCGTGACGCGCTCTCCCCTATACTTTTTCAACCTAATGGAAAGAACGTTTACCGTTATTCTCCGAGAATTTAGACGCCGTTTTGTTACTATGTCGAATTGAGAAAGTTATCAAACAAATTATTTAAAACCCAGTACTTCAGGGATGATATTGATAACAAAATAAAGTATAATATAAAGATCATACGCCACTATTTGAAAACAATTTTTTTTTGTATCATATTAATCATATTATCATAAGTCAATATGTTTCTATTCTTAAAAGATTTATTAGAATTTACAAGACGTTATCCAAAGCATATTAAACAAAAAGCAATTGTTTTTTCAAATATAAAAAAAAATTACATATATTTTTCCTTCCATAAAATGAAAGCAATTTCAGTTATTTGATATTAAACAAAATTGCTATCACCAAAATCAAACTTTACGATAAATTTATAAAATACAGAATAAATAAAACCAGGCTATCAAACATGAATAAATTAAGCTCAATGGCTTCATACAATTTGAATGAATAGTCACTAATTAATGTTTTTAATCATATCAACCAAATAAAAGCTTTTGAGAGTTGTGATTTAAGTTGGCATACTAATTATGAAAGCTGAATTATTCATAATACGTAGCTTTCTACACGGAACACACGTAAACTTCATTCATACATATCAATCCGGGCAAAAAGTTAATTTACTTTGGAGCAAGTGCAAGCTAGACCAACTGCAAATGGAGTTAACTTCTCGAAGGACGTGCGTGTCATACTAGAACCACCTATATTATAAACCAGAGAAAAAATCCAAAGTAATGAGGGTATTTCGCATTAAGTATATTTTGTATAACACCAAACGATGCTTAACATAATTATATATTTTTTACAGATAACATAAAAAAGTTTCTAAATAACTAATGCGACATATACGATGATATTTTTTCATACGAAATAATATGATTAGGCACATTGATTCATACATAGAAGATGATTTAATGAAACTCTCAGAAAAATATCATCGTGATTTGTATGGGATTTGAACCCACATCCCCTGGCTTACATGGCCGGTGTACTAACCCTTGTACTAACGAATCACTTCCGTTTATCGAGAATTTTTAACAATCATACTCTACATATGAATCAATGTGCCCAGGCCAACCAATATTTAGTGATTTGCAAGCACTGGACTTTTTGAACAAAGTAACAAGTGAAGCGATTTTAGTCCCATCTGGATATTATTTTTAAAATATACATATGTCTATTTATTTATTAAACGTCAATTAGGTGCGAATTTTTTACCCATTACGGGTTTATTATATTATTACTAATATGATTAGGCACATTAGTTCATACATAGAAGATGATTTAAAGAAACTCTCAGAAAAATTATTTTTCTGAGAATAAACCCGTAATGGGTAATAAATACGCATCTGATTGACGTTTAATCAAAAAATAGACATACGAAATAATTTGTCAGTCGTTATTATGACTTGATACAATTTTTTTTGGATTTTTTGCTGTTTTCGTGCTGCACGAAGACTGAAACATCGAATTTGCAGCGACCATAAATACCCATGAAAAACAGGACTTACTATGAAATATCTGATTTTTTTTTTTTATTTATAGAATATTTTGTAATGAAATTAGGCCCACTGAGGCAGCCGTTGGTGTCTACAGCCCTGGGCCTCGTGCAGAGGTGGTTTTGGTCAGGCTCGCAGCGAGTTTGGACAGCCAGTGGTGCAGTGCATGTATCCGCTGGGTCTCTTCCGGAGATAGCGGCCAGACATTTTATCTGCTAGGCAAATTTTGCTTTGTAATATTGTAGCTGGAATAACGTTAATTTAATTCTACGGCTTGTTTAACTTCCTCCGGTAATTCTATTTCGACTGGACTACACACGCGGGATTGTTCAACTTATTCAAAATTTAATTCAAATAAACTGTTATAAGATATTCTCAACAGTATATCAAACAGAAAAGTAATTTATATTGATACAAAATAAGTTTTACTTTCCATTACTTATACGCGATAGGCTATGGACAATTGATCATTTGTTCACTTGTAATAATGTCTCATAAAAAAATAGTTAAAAATTCAGTAACATCAAAATTTTTCTCTTACTGATAAATTTTTTATTTCGGACTAATAACATGTATATTTTTCTTTAAATTTTATATTTATTTATAAAAAAAAAATACACTTAAAATACTCTATACGATTCTAAGCTTTGGACATTATTTTATGTCATACGTAACTCTGTGTGACGAATTTTCATAGCTTATAAATCTGAATTCTGATAAAGTATCAATTTAAAGGACCATTGTATAGAATACTGATATTTGTAACAAAGATCCATTTTTTTATGACAATGGGAATTTCAAAAATCGATTTACTTTTATGTCTATCTTTCAAAAAAGCCATGTGTAGAAATATATTAACGAGAAATTTTGATAAAAAAACCTTCAATGTGATTCAATATGATATCGATTGAGATCTCAAAAAAGGTTCCTTCGCTCACACTACATAAACTCCATTCATTGATTTTACAGCCACCCTTTATCCATATCTGCTTTTCAATGTCAAATTTACACATTATTAGGACGGGCTTCAGACTTTAGTTGGGTAGTTTTCAGTCGTTTCTGAAACATTTGAATAAATTGTGAAGGGTTGTGCTTGCTAAATCTATGTTTTCGGGGTAAAACAATATCGATGAAACCGTGAGATAGAGATATTAAAAAGTTTTTGGTTCTTTTTGAACGGTGTTTTATCGCACAGTTCGGTTTTACAGTAGATTTAAAAGTTTTATGTGAGTTTGACTTGATTACTGTATTCAATTAAACATTTTCTTGTAATTTGGTAAATATATTCATACATAATTTAATGGACAGAGCTTCAGTTATACCCAAATATATATATAACTTATATTTTACTATAAACGAGTTTTCAAATCTAAGGACAATATTGATGTGATTTAAATATAAAAAAATAAATATCTGAAATAAGCGTCACGTGGAAAAAACATTTTTTTCAAACGTTAAGTAAAATAAAATAAAATAATTTTAAATAAAAACTACGTTTTTAGGACTTGTTCTGTATTTTCAAGAATTTCTGGCATGATTTAGCTCATACCGGGAGCACACTATGTTTAAAGAGCTTTTTTGAATGCGGTTTGTAACTTTTGTGAGGCGAACGGTGAATGCCTTGGCGTGAGCTTAATGAGTGAAGCCTTTAGATAGATACTGAATAGATTGCAAGCTTTTTAAGTGCGTGGTTAAGTTTCTTTTATTTTTATTCCCAACCAAATATCAGCACTACGCTCTTACATACAAAATGCAAAAAAAATTCTACAGCAGCTAGCTGGAATTTTTTTTACAAATGATATCATTGAAAAACCGAATTGAAAACAACCCAATTTCAATTAAAAAATTGAGCTCAGTTTTATTTTATATTTATAAATTTGAATGCTTAATGTTGATTTGGATAGTTGTATTAGAGTAGTTGGTTTTTAAAGCTCCCTGGTTTGATCTCTATCATGACACGGAAAACTCCAACTACATAATATAATTGTGTATTAGGACTAATTTTTTTAGTTATATTATTATTATATATATGTTTTAAGCAAATCAGTTGAAGATTACCTTACATTGACAATAAACAATTGTGAAAAGCATTTTGCGATCCATTTAGACACGATAGTATTTAAACCATAGGTATTTTGTTTATTTTATGATTTTTTAAATGTAAAGTAATTAATTTTCCAAAACAAGCAAATAATTGATTGACAAGGCATTTGATTCGTGAAGATCCATTATTATAATAATAAAAGTACCTTTGTATTTTGTTTTCACTTTGAGTTTATTAAAATTATTTGCATTACTAGTTTCGACCCAATACACTGGGTCATCAGATGCTTAATTAAAGATGCAGATTTCAAAACTAATTTATATTTAAAGGAGTCTATTAATTTTTATTTTTTTACAAAGCAATCTCGTAGACACGTAAAATTAACACAATTTCAAGGGGTAATTTTATCAGTCTGAAACAGCAAATATTATAATATTTCATTACAATATTTACATGAAATAAGCATATCGCGCCGGTACAGACAGTGCAGCGGGGGAAATCTCAGAAGTCAGAACCTTTACGGGTATTAAGCTGATACTTCTTGTAGGGGGGCACTTCGGGCGACTTCCTGACCCTTACACACTATTATAAAGGTACTTGAATTCAAAATGAGACGAATAAAGCCTAATTACGCCGCCTCTACGCCTGCCGAAGCAACCTTCGTCCTAACGACGTCATATCTCGCGCCCTAGAGCTCGACAACTTTTCCAATTCTAACAATATTTGTGCTTTGCATTGCGAACACATTTGCTACATAAATATTTAGCGAAACTGTTAACATTAATTCCTTTGATCTTTCGTTTTTATCGCGTTTTTCCCGTCTTTTTGTTGGTCAAATACTACTAATTCTAGCATGTTTACAGCACAAGACGACTCTGTGTTATAAAAATAAGTTCTTATGTATGATGCATTGATTTTTATTTCAAATATTGACAGTTTACAAATAAATAAATAAGAGTTTACGTTTGATAACGATTGATACATTATGCTATGAAATTGTAACGTCTTACATATTATACGAGTACACATAACAGTTGTAAACAAACAAACGTGTCAGCTATCAAAAATGTATCGGTTTGTCGTTAGTGGGTGACTGACTGAGAAAATATCGTTGACAGACGAGGTCCAGCATAGGGATATTTGTTTTGCTTAGATATAACATAGGCCTTGACTACAATCATTTATATCCAATAAAATACATAAAGTACTGGGTGGCATTATTTTATGTTTTGCCAGCATACTAGAGTGGCAACTTAAAGCAGATGCCGATTTATAAATAGTCGAAACAACATTTATAACATTTTTTCCCTTACAATGGGTTTTATTACCCGGTCGTGTAATTGTGTATACTCCGCAAGGTTACTGCCAACGTTTTAATGGAAACTGTATCAGTGTGTGGAAAAGCAGTTAAATTTAGCTGAAAAATAATTTACGCGTTATCCTCGAGCCTGCGTTTAGTTGTTTAATAAATCTTTCACAGTTGTTATAACAATAATTAAATTACATTTGTTGTATTAAGAGAAGTGCTTTGGTTGACTTAAGTCCGTTAAGGCGCTCGCTTCATTTAAATGCCGAGGCGTCGGACCCGACCGCTGCGTAATCCAGCCTCGGAGTAAATCACGACTAATCACAGCCGACCACCTCCAAATGCGACACGACCACCTCCGACTGCGACACGACCACGTTACGCAACACCGACCACCGCAACACGCTCTAAAGCACGGGGACTGTAGTGTCCATAAATAAAAGACACACTACGATAAAAAGATTTATGGTAAATTTTGATGCTTTCAATTCTTTTATATTTTATAAAATCTAACTAGAAATGTAGCCCGTCATAAAATGACGTATTCGATGAACGACGCAATAGTGTTTGAACATATGTTTGGCTGACAATTAGATGAATATTTTGTACACATATTTTTTTAATAACCGGATATTAATTTTGAAAGCAAAGCCATTCTAGGAAATATCACATTTCGTGTCACAAACATCGAATTACTTTCACTGCACTGTTCTTTATTAGATGCAGTCTTTATCACGTTCAATTGTGCTATTCTTTTTTAATTACGTTTGCTGTGCTTAGACGGTGTTATTTTTTTAGGAGGCAATTTAAGTTATTAATGATGTGATTAATAATTTCTAACGCAACTAAAAAATAAAATTGGTACTTGTGTCAAGCTGAAATAAACTTTAAATTTCTTAGAAACATCATATTTTGTTTTTTTGTAAAAATTCTAAATTTGAAATTCTCGCTGTGAACAACAGAACCATATAATTCGTACATAAAGCATATTTGATAGTTTTATTTAATTAGTTTATGAATGAAAATATTATCCTATCGTCTTGAAATTCGGTACATAACTGCGGAAAATCTCACTGAACTTGCGTGCAAAAAATCAGCGTTGTACCTTTTAAGATATTCTATAGAGAACCCAAAAATGAAACATACACACACACACACCCACACACAATGGCTATTATTATAGTAGATTTATCCTACTATCACAGCGATCAAATTTTAAAATTCAATTGAATTTTAATTTTTATCAGTAACGTGTTTTCTTATATAGATGTCCCAAAATTAACGCAAGATTTGAATTAAATAGAAAATTATTACTAATATGATTAGGCACATTAGTTCATACATAGAAGATGATTTAAAGAAACTCTCAGAAAAATATCATCGTGATTTGTGTGATATTTTTCTGAGAGATAATAAACCCGTAATGGGTAATAAATACGCATCTGATTGACGTTAATCAAAAAATAGACATATTAAATAGAAAACGCAGTTTTTTTATTATTCTTTTTTAAATGAATCATAAAGTCAAAACAATAAGATAACCCTAAACTCTCAGCTATCAAATTGTTTTTTTTTAAGTGTTTTCAAAACTTTACTGCAAAAATGGCGACCAATTCAAAATTTGCGTTAATTTTGGGACACCTTTATTATAACAATTTTTAATCAAAATGAACATTCAACTTATTCACTGTGAAATTAAACGAAATGCTTTAAATCGAAAATGAATAGTGTTGGTCTCATTTTGACAGTAATATAATCTAGATCGATATGTTCAGGAAAAGTATAAATAAACTATTTATACAAATAAATAGTATAGCGAATCGATCACAGACTACGTAGTCTATAATCGGACGAAATTTTAGAACAATGCTACGGATTGAATCAATTATGTATGACGGAATTCCCGGAGCAGTATATAATATTTGTGACAGTTAAAAAGGCGTCGTTTATGTGCAGGTAGTCGTTAATATAATTGCACTGCTGCAAACGGGGTGGCTTAGTGCGTAAAGGGCGGGGGTGGAAGCAAAAGGGGACGAGGGGGGACAGGGATGCTAATTTGTTCCCAACTAAAAGACGTCCTAAGTCCGGTGCGGTCGTACTGCGGACTGTTGTACCGTGTTGAATTAACCGTGCTCGTCTAATGTCTTCCCTTTAGTCCCTGGATTTTCAACTACAATGCAACGTATTACTGAATGTATGTTATTATTATTAACAGTGGCCTGTGGTCCATAAAAGTAATAAGACTTTACTTGCCCAAAATCATCTGAACTAATTTAAGAATACGTACTTAATTTCTGATTTCCAATTTTGTATTTTCTGAACTTGTTAAAATATAATCAATCTATACGTCTTTTTTGTGGATTGAACGTCAATCAAGTACGAATTTATTTACCTATACAGGTATATATTAATATTAATATGATTAGGCACATTTTTTGGCCTGGGTACATTGGTTCATATGTAGATTATGATTGTTAAAAATTCTCGCTAAGCTGCAGTGGCTCGTTAGCATAATGGATAAGGCACCGGCCATGTAAGCTTTGGATATGTGAGTTCGTATCTCACACAAGTCACGATGATATTTTTCTGAGTGTTTCTTTAATCATTTTCGATGTGTGAAAAAATGTGCCTAATCATATAAATCGTATTATATTATTAGTATTTTCAAAAACGGTCAGATTATTATAAAGAGTTTTTAGTAATGAGAATAATAGGATAATATCCACTTAACCTCTTTCAAGATGAAATTAAATACCAGATCGGATTTTTCAGAGATAAAGGACAAATATATTACCTCAATGATTTGAAAAATGTTGAAAAATAAATTCAACAGATTCGATTGGTTTTTTTTTTACAGATGGTTTTATTGATTTTTTACTATTCTGTCAATATTCTGTCAATAACTGTCTCAAAGAAAGTTAAAAGATTTAAAGAAAAGAAAGGCCTTATGAAATAAAGACTTATCTTTAAATTTAATTTATTTTGTTTCTTGGAATGCTAACAACTTGTTATACAATAAAAATTTTATAGTCTACATTTAAATGCAATTTCAATAAAATTTTTAATAAACAGTGGTCTAAGATATTGATTAGACAATCAAAATATCTTTCACAGTTTTTTAAATAATTTTTTGAGCGAAAACGTGCACAACATAAAACTACAATTACCTGAAAACAAAACGAAACTACAAAAAAATCTTGAAAGCAAAATTTAAGCAGGTATACAAAGTAGTAACAAGAAGTTATGATCAAAGTTGAAAAATTTAATAAACTTGACAAAAAATATCTTTCTCGAAACTTCTTTAAAATGCGAGTTCATCTGCGAGTCTCGGGATAATGTTGTTTTTTTCACGACTTGGTCTCGCATGGGCGTGAGGGCAGAGAGTCAAGGCCCAGCCGGAGACAACAGATGTGTTATAAAGAGATATGTCCGCTGAGGAGGACTTAGAGGCTTTTTATTGCCTCCGCCGCCGTCCTTCGTCATCCCAACCTGCCCACATGTAAACACCTTGCCTACAATGAGGATTTATACACTCTACACGTCAAGAGCTAAAAGAACAAAATAAAATGTGGAAATCAAGACATAAAACAACCCTTACAACAAGCTCGAGAATGGAAGCAGGGAATAAATCACGCCGTTGCGAGATTGTAAAATAAGAACAAAATATACGTGGATCACTTAATTATACAGTTTTATAACAAAAATAGCTCTATCGAGTTCAAAAAAACAACATTGGCATTCATAAATAATACCAATATAAACAAAAAAATTGACAAAATGTTTCACACCGAATTAAGCTTCTGTTTAATTGTGATCGTTCACAAATTATCCATTTGGCTATTAATATTTGTCTATTTTTTGGATTGGACGTCAATCAGATGCGTGTTTATTACCCATTACGGGTTTATTATATTATTACTAATATGATTAGGCACATTAGTTCATATATAGAAGATGATTTAAAGAAACTCTCCGACACAAATCACGATGATATTTTTCTGAGAGTTTCTTTAATCATCTTCTATGTATATGCCTAATCATATTAGTAATATTAATATTTGTTGATTAAATATGAACCGATTTATTGCGAATAATTTTAATACGTTTAAAGTGAAGAATATTCTGCTTATATTGTCAACATCTACACAATACAATTTGACATAATGGTATTGTCTTTAGTAAGGAGGTGTGCAGATCTTATCTGAAGTATAAATAATATGAACAGCCTTGGCTCGTACAATCCAAATATATTTCCAAACTGGCTTACTGTTCTAAAGGAAACTATCCTCCGAGATTAGACATGGATAGGGTAACCATACTATCACCCTTACAATATGGAACAACTGACAAAACTTGAGACACTGAATCTAATACACAACAGGAAATAAACTATTCGAACACCGCGCAAAGTTGAAAAGTATTGTTTTTGTGCGGTTTTGTGAAAATATATAATGCATAGATATATATTTGATAAGTTATTGGAAACTTTAAGTAAGTGTAACCATTATATGAAGTATTCACGGTTACAGGTATTTTGAGTGCATGATTCAATATCTTATCCATTTTGACTGCAATAATTGATCATCAAATGACTTTGTTCTGAAAAATTTAAATTTTGATGTATATATTATTGTTTTAATGTTATTGCGTTGTGGATGAATTTTTTGATCTCTTCAAATTTCAACTTTTACGAAGCATATCACCCAATACTAACGACTGCCAAAACCTACAAAAACATTACATTATAGCATCATTGATATAGGAGTATGTTTTATTTCAATACAACACAAATCATATATTACTTTTATGGTTCATCATTGAAATACATTGATTTTTCACGTTTAAATACAGCAACCCTATAGATGGGACGTATTTCGGGAGGTTGTTTGGTTCTGGCGGTATTCCTATCAATACATCAGCGTCGGTGTTATTCTTGGCCCGTATCCTGACGGCATTGCCTCTGAGCTCTGGCCCAGTGTTTATTCTGGCCGGGACGGTGCCAGGTTAGTGCCCCTTGCTAATCGATTCTGATTGACTTGAGACGTCACCGAGTATGATGAAGGAGTCTAAAAGGATTAAGCCGGTGCTTTCATCGGTAACAAGAGATTTTGTTGGAGTACTTCGATAATATAACGTGACGCTTTTATAGAAGCGCTTTTATGCTGCTTCGTCGAAAGTGAATGTGACCTTTTAATAGCTTCTGTGGACTTGAGAGCTCTATAATGGGAAATATAATATTAGGAAATATTTTAAGCATGTAACTTTAAAAAAATCGTTTTCGTAGGTTGTTGTTAGTGGATCTTGAGATTTTTTGGGAGCTCTGCTGCGAAGTAAATATTTAGAGTAATGAATTATGAAAAAAACACTACGCAGACGAACTTTTAAGAAATATCAAGATAATAATATTACTATATAAATATTGTTGATAGTATAAATGCCATAAACATGTAGACTTGAATCATTAAATTTGGTTGACTTATTGACTCAATCGTTATTGATACAGAGGCTTTCGATTTGACCTTAGTTCTGACATGAATTTAATAATAATAATAATAACAAAGCAAACATTATAATAGTTTGTTCAATTCTAAATGTAATTTATTTTAATTCAACAAAATTGTAATGGCATTTTAAGAAATCAAATAAATATGTTCACAGGTAATTGAGGGAATGGCTTATTAGTCAAAACGAAATTTTAATACCGGACATTTCGAAAACACACTTTGGTATCACGAATACAATGTTTATAAAAAAAAAGATCTGAAAAAAATTCTATACAGTTTCATAAATTTCTTGTTTTCGTCGGTTTCCCAAATAAATCGAATATCCTCCGACAATTTACAGACGTCTGCTTTTGTTATGAGAAAAAAAATTGCTATTTTCCACGCCTTTTTTCCAAGTACACAGAGAAATTTTGTTTATCATCCGGTTATCTGACTGACTCTAATGAGGTTTTTTTTTTCATTTTTAGTAGTTTGAGCAATCGATTATTAATATTATATGATTTTTAACATTCGTAAAAACTAATTAAAAATCATAAATACAATGTTATTAAATAAAGAAATACTGTGTTTTGAGTGTTTAGAACTTCCAACATTTCTGTTCCGGCATTGGAAATATCTTAAGAAAATAGTTTTGACTAAATATTTAAAATAAGCACAAAAACTTAAGAACAAAATATTCACTAAAATTTGCACATTTAAATACTTGAAATAATAGTTTTTGTGTGTAAATAATATTTAGATAGCACCAGTATATTTTAGTACTTGATATATTTTTAGGTCATTGACAGGGTTTTTGTACGTAGTATTTCTATAAATAAATCTGAAGGCTCGGCCTTCCTAAGTATATATTTTAACGCCGATTTTTTTAAGGTTAAAAGCTTTCGTATGTTTGAATTGTCAATATTGAAAAGACGAGCAGAAAATTTAAAACATACTAAAAGTAATTTTGTATGGGGTGAGTACGACACCGCCAAGTCTATGACTTGGAGTAGGGGTTCTAAAACACTACCCCTAGAAGGTTAATACTGCACAGAAGAGGTCAAGATAATATCGGTTTACTCCTCGAGGGAAAATTCGCAACCAAATCCAACCACCCACATCGTTTATAAAAATATATCTAAGAAAATTTAATATTTTGGTTGGTTTACCTGTTATTATACTTTACCCATATTTAACATATTTTATCAATTTTGATTGGTGATTTAGAATAAGCGACTTATCTTAGTGGCTTTTTACATACGTGAAAATATTTACTGATGAATAGTTATAAAAAAAAAAGTAATAATAGTTATAAAGAGAACTAATTATATTTGCAATTACCCAACATGTATAAAAAAATGCAAGAATCAGTCTCAACTCAAGTAGGTTTTATAATATTCAATTATTATATGGAAAACTTAATGAAACAGAAATGAAAAAAGGTTGTGTTTTCCTTCCTAGTGTGGCATCATAACCTTAGGGGTAGTTCATCACTAACGGCGCTTTGTTTCTTCTCAATCTGTCTTGAGAGACGCATGATATAGGGTAGGGGGTGGAACATATCTTGGTGTCGGCCAGGGGTTGATATGTTATGCATGGAAAATACCCCAAATGTTACAGGTTGTAGATATCAGTCAGCGTAAAGAATTTCATTTGGTTTTAATATTTTGAGAATAAAATTACTGTGAATGCTTTACCTGACCACAAGGAATAAAGTACATTTAACCAACCATTGAAATATGGAAAAAAAAACGTATAAATCAAAGCCGGTACACTCGTATAAAAAAGATTAATAGCTATTTTGAATCCGAATAAGCTCTCGAAAACTAAAAAGAGCTGTTAAAAAATAATAAATGCGAAAAGTTAAGTAAGTGCTCGGACACGGAGAGCTTACGGTAAGGAAAACGGTGCCGTCGGATCAAACTCGCGCGAGATAAGTCGGGGGCCCTCCCCGTAGGCCAATAGCCGCTCATGAGTATGCCGCCTGCGCCCCTCGCCCCACGCCCCGCGCCCCACGCCCCGCGCCCCACGCCCCGGGGTCTCCGCCCCCGCCCCTTATCGCGAGCCCCGCGACTATTACACTGCTTAGTCCGACTCTTGGGACCTCGCCGTCACGTGTAAGTGGCTACAATAATCTTATTTCATTACTAGATCCCTAAAAAAACGATCATTTTCTATTATGATTTACAGCAGTGGGTCTCAAACCCTTTTGGCCCACGGACCCCCTTTCATAGTCAGAACTTGCCTACGGATCCTCTTTCATAGTCAAAACTTGCCTACGGATCCTCTTTCATAGTCAAAACTTGCCTACGGACCCCCTTTCATAGTCAAAACTTGCCTACGGCCCCTGGGTGAAAAACTTCATTAATTCATATTATAGACTAGTTGATGCAAGTATAGACTCTATTGCGTTCCTGTATAAACCTACCTGACTCACCGCGATGCCTGTTATTACTAGTATTTTATGCACCTGTCTATATTTATATTTTACTTAGGACGTAAAAATCGCTAATAATGTATTCATTGTTATTTATTCTAACTTCCATATTAATAAAAATTTGTCACAATTTTTTTATTTTATATTTATATTAAACCTTGCGCAGACCCCCTGACGTTGTTCAGGGACCCCCAAATCGATTTTAATTTTCTAAGGACTCCCTGAATGATCCCAGGGATCCACTTTGAGAAGCTCTGATTTACAGTATGTATGCACACACACACACACGCATACATACTACATAAAATTATTTTTTTTGTGTTCAACAAGTAAAAAACGATATGCAGCTTTGAAAGACAACATGATTTTTTAAAAAATATTTTTTTTTTGAAAGGCACGGCTTTTGTATTTGTTGTATTTTTGTGCTACTAGGGATTTATACTCGTAAATAAAAAGTAGGGATATACTGTTACTTACTTACGAAACCGAGAAATGTAAATATGTAGAATAATACAAAAAAATCTATGCCATTCGAGAGACACAACAGAGAATATGTGAGCAGATTTTGAATAGCGTCCGTATCTTTTATTTTTACATTTATTTTGCAGATCTAACAGCTTACCCCGCAATCCTCTATTTACACGGAGCGTACTCTTCCGAGAAGTCTGTCGTCCGAGTCTCCGCTTATCTCCACCTATATTAATAACGGTAACAATCCATCTCGCCCGGGGAGAGCGGGGCACATTTTTTCCGAAGCGGACCCGTGGGACGGGGCGGGGGCAGATAAAGGCTCGGACCCAGGGGACGCCCTTGTTTGTCCACAAACAGCCGGACAAGCCGAGACAAGCCCGGGCTCTTGGAGACAAGACAACTTTCATTACAGTACCGCTTCGGGGCGCAAAACCATGCATTTACGTTTATTCATTTCAAGGCAATTTCTTTGTTCGTGGGTGGTGTGCTGCATTCTTTGAGCCATCTTCAGTGCCATCAATACAAATTTTTGAGATAATAAATACGAGGTCATTTCATCGCGATCTATTACGCTGAGCACCTGGGGGCGAGCGCAAATAAAAACGCCAATAAAGTGACGTCGTCGTCACAAACAATATAATGAATATATATATATTTTTTGATCAAAATAAATACCATGATCTACTGTGCTTATTAGTTTTATATATATAAAAAAAAAGAAAATGGCATGATTCGCGTTGAAAATCTAAATTAATACATGAATCGCAGAAAATGCCTATATCTTTTTAAAATTAATATCATCGAAATAAATGGCGTTTGGCCCTCGGAGAAATCTCGGCCCGCGCGGCGCGGTGCCAATATTAATATTTCTGTGATGTCTGACTTGATTTGTCTCACTTCTTCCGGGAAAAGTGATTTTCCATCTGGTCACAAGCCATCAAGGAGTATATCCTTCAAATTGGTTTCCTTCCCGATCCCCGCTTTTTCAATCCCTCCCGCCTGGCCGCGCCGCTGATATTACAATTTATCATTATCAACCCGCAGGATTGGGACTTACTTATTTCAGATTCCGGGGATGTGAGAGCTCGTGAAGGCCGTTCAGATATTGGCTGCGAGAAAGTCGCAATAAATTCACGTTTATTTTTTTAGCCACGGGTATGCGGAAATCATCTAAAAATATGATTTACAGCATTCGTTTGGAGTAGACTTGGTGCATTTTGTTGATATACGATAGATTTTTTTTAATTTTAATCTAAAAAATATATTATTGATTGGCTTGGAGACATTGATATTTTCTGTTTGCAGTCGTTTCCTCCTTTCAAAAGCTTCTTCAAACTTATAAAAGCTATTAAAAGGCGAAAGTATCATTTAAAAAAGCATTTAAAAATACTTTGTTAAATAATTATATATTGCAGCAAAAAACATGAATTCTTAGTTTTCATTTTGAATGCGGTATAACTGTTATTAATTTGTCACTTTAAAGCTTATTTAAGATTTATAGTAAAAGGTCATAAAGTATCGATAAACATAATATATTATAAGTGTAATAGTAATATTGGGCGTTTAGATATTCGCTTCAAGAAAAGTTTTCAAAAGGCGTTTATACAAAGATATTTTGTTTAAAAATAGCAAATATGCCAGTAGTGATATGCAAAAATTACAATAAAAAGAAACACACCGTAATCTTGGAGTTGCATATATTATTTTAATAATTTGAATTAAAGTTAATACAGGTATAAACATAAGCGTAAGAACGCAAATTGCATAAATTATTAAAAGTTGTATCATATATTTTAGGAATAATAATTATTTTATATTTACCTTTTAAAATTCCAGTCCCTTTATGTCAGCTTCAGGTCTCCTTGTGTTTATTTATTTACTCAACTAATTATTCAATAATAAACAAAACCAAAGATTTTTATTTTGTACTCATTTAACATATAATTATGTTTTTATACTAGCATCGTTTTAATTTAAGGTTAATTGGAATTGCTTAACAACTTTTTTCATTGCTATCAACAGATATCTTGATATAACAATATTAATATCTCGGTACATATTTTTTTAAGAATGTGATTTAATGACACATCTCTTTGCCTTAAAAATTATTTTTTAGCATCATAAGATATTTATTCATTAATTAATATTTTAACAACACTGGAAGCAACCTAAAAATAATTTCAGTCGCAAGTAAAACTTCCCAAAAGGCTTATAAGTTTACGGGTGCATCTTCGCCGAGAGTACGAACAATAATACACATTTCTCCAGCGTCTGTTTGCTGAATCTACTTCCGGTGGTTTATTTAGTCCTTTCAGTGACCGCGTGTCCTGCTGAAAGTAGCGGCCGTTTACTTTGCACTCTTCTCGACTTCTTCCCTTTGGCTTACTTCCCGATCGGCCACTCGGGCCGATACTGCCGGGGCTCATAAAATAAACGGATGAATATTTTTGGTGCCACCTCAAAGAGCTTCTATCAAACGCGTTGGAATGCGGTTAAATTTTTGGAGTTGTTTTGCGAGCTTTTTTGTTAGCATAAAATACGGCGCCGAACGAAACAATGCTGAAGATGTTTCAACAAATTTTGTAAGTTTTTCCGCGAATCAACAGACTTTAAGTATTTATATCATTTTGGAAAAAAACTATTTTCGATATTAACGAGAATTAGAGTTTAATTTGGGATTCGATACCACCTTGACAAACTTGAAGTCACGCTTCAATAAAACTAATACGTAAATTTTACGAGTCATAATAGGTTACATACGGTAGTGAACTTGAACACTCGTGCTAGTTATTTCGAATTAACCTCATAGCTTATCTGAGTGTTTAATACATATATTGGAGTAAAAAATGTATATACTTTGAGTAATTTTATCATTTTGCTTTAAAAGCTCACAACGTCTGCGCTATTTATAAAATATTAAAGCTCTCGCTTATGTGCTAAGTACTGCCCCTACGGCTAGAGTGAATTTACTTGAAACTATAATTCACAGGTTCTAGCATATTTCATCTCAATAGGCAAGGTGTAAATATTTTAATAAGTAACAAAAATCATTTATTAGTTTGTGAACTTAATAAGTTATTATTTTATACTCGTCTTATAAGTTTTTATCTATATTCTGCATTGAGTTTAAAAACAAATTCATTTTTTATATAAAGAAACGTATATAAATAATAATTATAAATAAAATAAATTTATTGAAATTGAACCATTTTTTTAAAAGAATATCAAATGGCTTGGTAAGGATATTTTATTTGTGTAAACTTATGTGCACATGAGGGTATAAAAAAACATTCATATTAAAATATTTTTTATCACAAAAAAACGATGTAACAAATAAATTTGCGGAATTATTATATTTTAGAAGTCAGAGATATCTTTGAAACGTTCACTTAAAAAGGCAGCTTGAATATTAAATTATATCAAGAAAATAAGCATCCAAAGGTCGACTAAACAATTATCAGTGAACAGGGGGCACTTGATATTCCGCAGTTGTCGGGGCGGGATTTACCCCTAGTGCGGCGCTGGCGGGGGTTGGCGGGGGTTGGCGGGGGTACCGGGGGCCATGGGGGCTGGCAGGGGGTACCGGGGACCATGGGGGCACCGGGGACCACGGGGCGCCCCCCCTGATGACCGGAGACAAGTCCTCGCAACCGGCGCGAGCTCTAGACACTTAGGAAATCTACCGTCCCAATCTGGTCACTCTGCGCAAACAAAAAGGACGAACCCCATTTTGTTTGGTCCGATGTGTTGCGAACTCGGGAGATGTTTTGCTGTTTTCTTTGTTGGGTTTAGATTAAGATATGCTTGTTTATATGTTTTTTCAAAATATTTTACATTCAAATTAATATTACACTTATAAAAAATCTTGTGCATGTATTGAACCAATATAAATTAAAAGTAGGTATCCCTATGTAGATGGATTTAAAAAATTATGCGGATTCATAATTTACCAAGAAAGAATGCATTACCAGTCATAACAAATAAACTCTTTTCTTTGTGTATTTGAAGAAATTGCTTCACCAAAAATGAGAAGCATCTGTATGCTAGCACGGTAGAGGCAAACGGCCCGGCAAAAATATAAAATCAAGCAAAGTGATGCAGGCATTTCCGCTTTGAAATGATTAAAAAGATCAACAGAAGTTTCGTAAAATTTAATACACTCAAATGCCAGGCAACAAAAACGTAGCACTCCGATTTGTTGCCCCCATCAACATAAAGATGGCGTTTTATAAGGCTTAATTTCCTGTCTCAGTTCGGGGGCGTAATTTCCAGTAGTTTAACCTTAAAAATTGTTCGTACGGCGCGGAATCGGAGGCGGCGCGCCCGCAGTACACAAATTAAAACATCCAGGCGGTCTCGGCGAGCCGTTAAAGTAAGTCGCCGATTTACGGAAGTAAAAAGCAAGGCCTTTGTTCCCGGCCGGCGTCACATCCGGCGTCGCTGGCGCGTGGCGCGGCTGCCTCGCCTAAGCCTGCCGCCGACTAGTGCCGGGCTGCAGGCGCTGGAACAGCTTGCGAAGCTGCTATAAATAGCAGCTAATTTCAGATATTTTTGTACCCATTCAAACAGCTATTTTTTAAATCAAAAAACGTTTTAAGTGTTGTTCCAACTTATTGTTTCACCAGCGTCGTAGACGTAGATTTTTTTTTTAAATAGATTTGGTACCTTGCTTGTTATGTACAAGGTTTGCCATCACAATTTGGGGAAATTTTCCAAACTAGTCAAGCGAATTGCGCTATACATGGGAGTGACTGAAGCTACATCCTCTTTATGGTTCTGATGACACGCTTCAACAAGCCGTTCAGTGACTTCATCATCTGTGGGTGTCTCGCCACTGACTTCAAGTCATCCAGGCATTGGCTCTCCAGTTGGTGTCTCTGAAGGCTAAAAATGGGGCATGAACTTACAAAGTGGATCACTGTTTGTGGAGTAATATCACCACAAAGGCATGTGTCGTCGCTCGTCAAAACTTCTCATCACTCCATGACCCGTTAGGAGCTGGATTGATTCAAAGCTAATCCCGCAGGTATTCCTGTATACAGCGGCGTCCGTAACAGAATCAAAGAACATCTTTGTTACGTTCCCTTGCGGAGAGCTTGTTGACCTTATATAGACTTATATATATTATTGACATGACGCAATAAGTTCTAGATACAATGAACTAAGCATCTCGTTAAAAATATGCGTGTGAAAAATTGCTTACGTTTCGCTCGCAGCTTTGGCGAATTTTCGCGCTATCCTGCGGGTGTCTTTATTCAGAAAAAGTACGCCGATATTTACGGCCTCGGTGAGGGGGACTCCGTGCAGATGGCGAATGAGTTATCGAAGGGCCGAACAATGTGGCGTCTCTTTCACTACACTTAGAATAAATACCGGCATTTTAAATATTTCTCGTCGTGTTTATTGTAGCGAATAAAAAAAATGTATTCAAGAGACACAAATGCGTACAATTCCATGAATAATACCCGGGGAGACGATCTCGCGTAAAGGGCTGTTTTCAGGAAAAGTTCGTCAAACGCAAGCACTGCTCTCAAGATTACATAAATGCTTTTTAAAAATATACTTTTAAAAATAATGTATTTATACTTTTCATTATTTACCTGAAGTATTGTTTGCTCACATTTTATTTCGCTTGTCTGTACTTGCTGCTGAATACCTCTTTTGATCCTTAAATGTTGGATGATTTTATATATTTTTTTTATTTAAAAATTAGTGCATATTGAGAATCATATATTTAATAAAGCAGGAACTAGCCACTTGTATACAAAAGTAAATTAAAACGAGCCAAACGTGTTTCAATAAATTCTCACATAATTTGAACGTCAACTTATTTTGAATTATTACACGATATTAAAATCAACATCAAATTACTGTTTGTAAAGTTATTTTATAATTTATGCGTTTAAATTTTAGTATTGTCTCTCTCTTCGATAAAACCATTTTACCAATAACAGAAGGTCGACAGGTGAGGCCCTGGATTGTTAGCACTTCACTTGACATGCTCTAGAGTTGTGTTAGGAACAGAACTACAAGAGTTGGTTGCGATATTTTTTTTATTTTGAGTTATAATAGCTTCGTGTGTGTAGACTCCAGTAAACGGTTGCGCTCTTAAAAAAATTCGGCAAAGTAAGTCTTCGGCTTCGATATATTAATACAATAAAAATAACTTTTTCAATCTTTTTTCAATTGCTTTTCTTAAACGCGACTGAAACGGGGGGTGCGATAATTGCTCGAGTCGTTATCTGGAAGACGTAGAGCCTAACTTGTCAGAGCACTAAATCAATCGAGCCACCCCGTGGCATTAAGTAGCATTTAGTCAGGCTGCAAGACGCGCCCTCATCCTCTCGTAAATAACTTAGCGCCTGGTGACCCTGCAAGCCACCCTGGACCTGCATTTTATTTGACAAGCTAAGAAATGTGCGGCGAGAAGGCGAGAGCTCGCCCAGCTCCCCTTCCTTCACCCCTAGCCCACCGAGGGGATGTAAGTTGACAAGGCCTAATGATATATTTTATTTTCGACTGAAATTAACGTCTTTCGTTTCAAAACTACCAAAGTATTTAACCTTCTCGTATTGCTGGAGTTTTTTTTAAATATTTTATACTGTAGTATTTTGAACAAGATTATCAAAAATTATTGGAATTATTTATATCATATTTGATAACGTCCCAAATGTTATTCAGCAGAATATTTCTTAATACATATCTTTACTATATTTAAATTTAATATCAACCCATTATTGCACGTAAATAGTATTGGTACTGATATGTAAGATTTTGAAAAATTAGCAAATTGTTACAAAAAAAGTTAATTAGGATATGCTCTGAAAGTACCTTGTCAAGATGGGGGGCTCCTGCTATTGTTTCTGTAGCTTGCTGCAGAAGGAGTATCAGTTCTAAACGCCAAAGCTTTGTAAAGAAAATATTATACAGGTGTTCAAAAAGAGTATCGGGTGAATGTGAATAGTGACCGCTATTGCGATATGCTGCGAAAATTTTTGGGCCCAGAGTTGCAGGAGTTTTGAGGTTTCAACTCAAGAACGCGGTTCCAACAAGACCACTTGCCATACATCCAATCAATCAATTGAAGCTCTTAACGAATTATTCCCTAATAAGGTCATTTCACGTAGAGGTAACATCAACTGGCCTCCCAGAAGCCCCGACCTTAGCCTTCTTGACTATTTCGTATGGGGATACCTTAAAAGTAGGGTTTATGAGAATAATCCGACGAACTTAACGGAATTGAAACAAAACGTCAGGTCAGAAATGGCAGCAATATCGAAGGCAATGTGTCAGCGTGTTATCAGCAATCTTCGTTCCAGATGAGAAGAGTGCCAGCAGCGCGTAAAAGTCACCATTTGGATAACATTATCTTTTTAAAATAATTTTCTATTTTGTGTTCTTATAATTAACAGTAAAAAAATAAATTTAATTTCATGTGGTTTTTGTTTCACTGTACTTACAAATACCCGATACTCTCTTTGGACACCTTGTGTAATAATGCTATTGGTAAGCAGCAATATGCAGACTTTTCCTTCTAATATCAAACTGCTTTGTTGAAGAACCCGGGGACTCACTTCACCATTTTCTCCTTAGAAAACATGAACTCAGTGAAATGCTCGCCAACCTCCTCTGAGGAGAGGCACTTGATGAAGATGAAGCAGGTAGTAAAGCGTATCCAGTAGCGTTGTGCGGCTTGTAGAATCCCAGTGACGATATATTCAGACTTTGTTGCAAATTCTCAATTTCAAAGCCGGTCTGAGGCTGTTTGTCTAATGATACAGCGCACCGCACATTTGTCCCACCGTGCGCCCGTCCCGGCGTCCGCCTGTCCCAGCGTGCGCCTTATTGGATTCACACCGCGGGGCCGTGAGATATCGGCGAATCCGACCGCTGCAACCCGCGGACGTGCGGCCCCGGGAAGTCGCACCGTTTATCATAGGGATTATTGATATCCTCTCAGGTTGCAATTTTCCGTTTGCGGGGAATATGACACGATCTATCTTTCGATCTTGACACCATTATCTAGGTTAGATCTATTGCATTGTAAACTAACTTCACCTATCAAAAATCGTTCTTAGTAGAATTATGAAACTATAAAAATTTTAAACAGACTTACTGAAACTAGATGACAGTTATATTCACACAGATTTATTTAAACTAAAATATATTTATCATCCCAATATTTTAGCATAAGCATTCTTATGATAATTTAAAAAAGGTTTAATAAATTTATCTCGAGTTACGTATTGTCACATTGTATTTAAGCTACACTTTCTCAATTATAATAATTTATGATGTTAACGTAATTTTTTTTTAAAATGATGTATTCTGTCGTTGCAGATGTGCGGCTAGCGGCTGGAGGCATGCGCCTGCTCGTGCTGGGCGCGCTCCTGGTGCACGCGCTGCACGCGCACTGCCCGCGCCTCTGCGACTGCCGCTGGAAGGGCGGCAAGGAGTCCGTGCTTTGCCCCGCAGCCAACCTCACCCGCCTACCCGCGCGCCTCGACCCCGGCACGCAGCTGCTGGACCTCTCCGACAACCCGCTGGCGACTATCCCGCGGGACGCCTTCCTCTCCGCCGGCCTCCTCAACCTGCAGAAGGTCTACGCCGCAAAGTGCCGCCTCAGAACCGTCGACCGCCACGCCTTCCGCAAGCTCATCAACCTCGTGGAGCTCGACCTCAGCTACAACCTGCTCTCCAGCGTGCCTTCTCACGTGTTCGACTCCGTGCCCGAGCTGCGCGAGCTCAGGCTGTCGGGGAACCCCATCCAGCGCTTGCTCAACGAGGCTTTCGTGCGCGTGCCGCAGCTCGTGCGCCTCGAGCTCTCCGACTGCCGCCTCGGCACCGTCGAGCCGAGGGCTTTTGCCGGCCTGGAAACGTCCCTGGAATGGCTCAAGCTCGACAAGAACAAGCTTTCGGACGTGCGCTCGGCCACTCTCACATCGCTCCAGAGCCTCCACGGCCTGGAGCTGGCGGACAACCCCTGGAACTGCACGTGCGGGCTGCGGCCTCTGCGCGAGTGGATGCTCGAGCAAAACGTGCCTTTCGGGATGCCCCCCGCCTGCCGCCATCCTCCGCGGCTGGCGGGCCGCCCCTGGGACAAAATGGAGCTGGACGAATTCGCTTGCGCACCGGAGATAGATCCACCGGAAGCCGACTCCCGAGTCGAGGAAGGCAGCAACGTCACTCTGAGCTGTCACATTGAAGGAGAACCGGCGCCGAAAGTCGTGTGGACGCTGAGAAACAGGGTCCTAACGAACTCGTCTAGTGGAGCGCGGCGCAATTATCTGATACGATCGCGTGGAAAAATGGCTACCGTGACTGTCTTGGCGGCGGAAACTCAAGACGCGGGACTGTACACGTGTGCGGCGGAGAACCTTGCGGGGCGAGCCGAGGGCTCAGTGCGGCTGACAGTGGCGAAGCGGGCCGGGGGGGCGGCACATGGCGGCCTGGCGCTGGTCGCAGGGGCGGCTGCTGCTCTGCTCGTGCTCGCCGCGTGTCTGCTGCTCCTCGGGCTGCGCGGCGCCCGGCGCAAGCCCCGCCCGCACCCCGTGGCCTGCCCTCGGCGCCGCGCGGACAGCTACGAGAAGATCGAGATGAGCCGCAAGCTCAGCGACCACGCGGCAGCCGCGCACGCCGACAGGGAGACGGCGGCCCTGCGCAGCGAGGCCGTGAGCGCCGTGGTGGGGGCGGTGCGCAAGCGCGGCGAGTACCGCCACGTGCCCAGCCAGGACACGGAGGACGAAGCCGAGACCTACGACGAGGAGATGGAGACGCCCACGCCCACACCCACAGAAGCTGGCGGCGCCCCGGCCTGGAGGACGGCCGCTCCCTGGCCTGCGCGCCCGCCGGGCAAACCCGAGGACGCCGATTTGCACATACCCAGACTCTCAGAGTACAGAGAACCTAGGTAACCTTTTCATTATTTGTCTTTCTACATTTAACTGGAATTCTAGAAGTGTCCTCATTGACCTCGCCCACTCCTTCCAAATCTCCACCTGCTTAGTCCCAAACCCATCTATCAGCTCCCTCCTCGACTACAATCTCGAGGACTGCCTCTACCAAAAAAGGCCAAAAGCCACCCCCCCCCCTCCGGCTCCCACCCACACACCACACCACATAACCCCACGGTGACACAAGTCATCCAGTCATTTTGAAGGCGCTGAAGTAAAATCTTCCTGTTTCGCCGATAAATCCAAATACACTAGACTAGACTAGTAAATGTAAAAATTATAAATCTCTTCAGCTTTCCAATTTATTCATGACGAAATAAAGGTTTTAAAGGACATTAGCTTCATATTTCGTATAAATTTTTTTCGATTAAATTGTAACGAGTTTGATAGCAGATGTTTCAAGCAAACATCATGGTAAACTATATTTTAAAAAGCATATTTTATTTATAACAAGCATTGCATACAAGACGTAAAGTAATAATATTTACTAACAAACTAACAATTTAGTATTTTAAGCTGATTTATTTAATAGATTTTTACCTTACCTTCAACAGATTGGACTTGACGCCAGATTCCAGTTCGTCGTGCGGGATGTCGTACAGCACGCACAGTCATAAGGAATCCCAGAACAAAGTGAACAACAACACCAGCGAGATCACTTCCCGGGCGGCGAGGCGCCAGGCGGGGGCTTCTCCGCGCCCTCCAGCCGGCAGAGCCTCCACCGACGACCAGAACAACCTGGCCGGCGACTCCGAGCGCAACTACCCCGACTTGCTGGAGGTCAACTCCAACCCGCTCCCCGACCCGCCACCGCCGGTGTACGCCAGAGACCACGCGGGAGACTTCTTCTGCACCCTCCCCAGAAAAGGAGCCCTGAGCGCGCGAAACAACAACCGCGACAGTCAAAGCCCGCTTCTACCTGAAAGCAGATACGGCAGCAGCGGAGGCGAGTCCGGCCTCGGTTCAAATTCAAACCGTCGGCTATCAGCGGAATCCTATTCGCACGGACTGGCCAACGGAAATAAGGCTGGTAGATCTAACAGCTTCTTGAACCTGGCGGCTGGAGGACCTAGCTTGCCAGGATCACCTGCCAGCGCCACGCCGCTGCTGGAGCTGCGCGGGCTTCCTCGGGCGGAGCTGACGCGCGCCCCAGTGGCCACTCCGGCGCCGTCTCTGCCGCTGGCGTACGACTACCACGCGGCTCAGCTGGAGCGTTTCCTCGAGGAATACAGAAGCCTGCAGGAGCAGCTGTGCAAGATGAAGGAGACCTGCGAGAGCATGAGCGCGTCGCGGGAGCGGGCTGCGGCCGAGAGCGGCGCGCCTGGTCGGCCAGCCGTCGCGGTCACGGCCTCGTCAGCAAGTAACGTCCTGCCGTCTCGCCCCGAGCTGGGAGACTCCTGGGGAGCTGGCGGACTCGTGAAGCGCCTCGGTGGCTCAGGAGACTTCTTCCGCAGCTGAAATCCTCTTGACTCTATCGGGGAATCCTAGTTTCAATTTAAAAAAAAAACTATGAACTTAACATCGCTGTAATCGCCTGAAATCGCCGAAGTTGCCGCTATAGTGATCGGGTGTTGACTTCTCCCCTGTTTGTGTTTGAAGTTTTTTTTTGTAATAAAAAGAACTACTTAAAATTGTAAGCAATAAACTGTCTTCCGACTTTATCGGTGGGGATGCTGCGTGTGAAATATGGACAGAGGTAAAGGTTATGCTAAAAAATAATAGATATCTAAATTATCAAAACATTTCCATATCTTCATAACGAAATAAAATATTGGAGAATTTCAAATTCTTAGATGTTTACTAGAAGTCATTTAGAAATTTAATTTACCGAATGCAGATTCGTTTATGGTCAAATTTATTTGTTTGAAAATATACGTTCTTTTAACGTTTAACTGAAAATAAATACCAAAGCATATCACTTAATACATATAATCAGATAATTTTTAATATTTTAGTGACTGTATTATTAATTATTTATAGATCTTATTTTTTTGTTTGTTTCTTAGCTCTCATTTTTTAAAATGGGGTTATTTATTTAAAATTTATTTGGTCAAAACTTTGCATCAATTAATCATATCACTATCATCAACAGTAAAACTGCAATGACAAACTTATATCTCAATACTTGTATTGGCCTTGATAATGATGTACGTAATATATATTCAGTCTTGTTTTCTTATTTAGAAATGACACACCATTGCATAATATCAAATAAGAGTAAAAAGAAAGCTGTAGCTAAATTTGTATTATTAATACCTGCTAAACACAACATGGCAAGCATTGAAAGCTGTTAAAATTGTTTATCTGATGTATATATTTCATTACCATTGCACGGTATTAGTGATGTTGAATTATCTGACATCACACCTTAATTACAGGTACACCAATAGCAAAACGAAGTTACTGTACCTTTATCCATCTGATGAGCCTAGTAATTGGCATTACTACGATATGAAAAAAATACACAGATTAGAAGTTGTCTAATAAATTTCAATTAATATAAATATATACTCGTATGAACACTGGACTTCAAAAATATCATAATTTTTAGTTAATGGTATGTCCAATATAATAAACTCAATAAAATTCACGAAACGATTTGTCCATTAAAACTTATATAAAAGCTCTTTAACTAGTTAAAATAAACAAGAACGATAGTGTTAAATACGAAACCCGTAATTCAGGGGAAAGAAAGCGTTGCAGTTTTTCAGTTGGAAATTGTGAAAATGGAAATTAAATAGGAAATAAATCATAATAACATGACTTTGGTGAATTGTATTTCCTAAATACTATTATTGCGCTGGAAAACGAATAATGATAATGTTGTTGTTCCATCACCAGTTGAAAAATCTTAAAAAGGTTTCCAGGGTGTTGTTCTGAAGTGATTTTGAGTTTTTTTCTTCATAACTATATCAAACCTAAATTTTCACTTTTATAAAATTTTACTCTAAACTGTTAGATTCCATAACAGGATGTTATAGTTTTTCTATCATATCTGTAAGGTCATATCTGCGAACCGTAGTTTAATATTAATCTCTATTTAGTGTTATGTATATACTGTTATTCAGTTACATGTTAATATATTTACTTTAAAATGGATAATGTCTCCAACGAGAGCTTGGTTATTTTTTTGATACTAGTTGATTTTGTTAGTTAAAAATATATTTGTATATTAACTATCCATTTTAAAGGAAATACAAGTGTCTGTATATAAATATATCATGTAAATGTATCGAGACTATTGAACTATAATGAAACTTATTCAGTTCGAATATTAAAATTATTTCTTAAAAAAACTAAAAAGCCGTTTTATTTTTATGAATAATAAACATGTAACTTAAATCAATGACTTCAAAAAGTAAAAAAAAAATGCTTTTATTATTAACTATACTCAGTATTTTTTTTTCATTACGGGCAGAATATGGTGAAGTTAAGGTAACACAAAGTGAATTATAAAGATGTGTCTTTTGTGTTTCAAAATGAAAAGGTTAGTCAAGACGATTTTAGCATAAAAATATATATGAAATATCAATTTATCAACATTTTTTTAAAGCAATTTTACTTGACATGACTTTAAATATGTGAGACAAAATAAGTAACATCCCTTGGGACCTGTAGGTTTTCACTTGCGACATTGTCAAATCAGGAAGGTGTGAAGTAAATGAAGGTAGTGGCACCTTGACAACGGTCTTAGCATGAAAAGCAGCTTTGTCCGAAAATAAGCCCCTGATAGCAGTAGGACGCATTCTAAACATAACATAATCTATGAATTACAATTTACAAAATTAACAGTTTACAAATTTTCATGGTGATGTTAATTTTATATGATAATGAGTTATGATGTCACATCGTTTTAACAATTCCTTCTGTTGAACAATGGTTAGACTCCAGGAAAACAAAGTATGAAGTTCTGATGTCGACTTTTGACTTTGAACAACTTAAGAGTATCTGTAAACGAGCATATGACCTGTGAATGTGAGTGGTTTTATAATTTTATCTCAAAATATTTTTTCAGCGTTTATAGATTTTATGTGGTTTTTAAGTGAAAAACTTACAATAGGTTTTTTATAAATATTTTTGTGTGCTCAATAAACGTATGTTTTAAAGTTTGCAACAAATGAATATTGATCGGGAATTATCATAAAAAGCACAAGACACTTATCAACAATCAACTACACAACGTACTCGTATAACTTCTAAAGAATAATAAAATGCTATTATCCAAAAATATTCACAGCTTAAAGGGTGTAATACAAAATGCGATACAGATAACTTCTTGTAAGATTGATTTTTACGGAAGTTATTCGCTATCGTGTTTGTATTTTGTAAAGTCAAAAATCAGTATTTTGTAAAAAATATATCGATGTTACAACCTAACCTTATTAGAGGATTAGCTTTGACGTAATTGTAGAAGATGGGAGAAAGTTTGCGTTGCGGGGCAGACTCCGTATACAGCACAGTGGACTAGAAAGTATGGAACATCGTTTATCAAACTTCAGGAAATATCAGTCGCAGCATCCATCGGAGTAAGCTTTGATAAATGGATTACTAACAACTACTCGAGCCCAGACCCGCTGGTCGCTACTTAATGACTGTTATGATTAGATTTTTATTTTTAGACTCTAAAATATACATTGAAACTAACAACCTTTAATAATGTTTAGTAAAAATCTATTAAAAAAGTACAGAAAAACTTTATGATTAATGCTATTCAAAGGTTTGTTATAAGTAGAGGCAGTAATGTTTTTATTAATTAAAAATTGTAAATAAACTTGCAACATGTAATACAACATGTTTTAAGTGTTTTTACGAGTGTTTGTATTTTAATTTTCATTAAAGAGTATTGAAGACGTGTTTTTTCTGTTTTGATCCATTTTAAGCAATATTTTGAAGCTATTGTTTTAAATAATTTTGAAATGCGCCACTGCAGCTAAAATGTCAGAATCAAAAGTTACCAATACAGCGATAAATAAAAACGAAAAAATATTACTTTAAATATATTACTAGAATATTAAAATAATTATTTAAACACTCGAAAAGACTTGGATCATCGCTCTTTTCTTAAATGAATCATTAGCATACATTAAAATTAAAACAAGTACTTGTGGATTATACACATAAGCGCTTTATACAAGTAGCCACAAGTCGTGACAACAAATCGTAAAAAAACACTTCTTTCTGGCATTTTTTCACCAGAATCGGAGAAATCACATTTGAAACGACCAAATAAATTTAAAAAAAATTACTAATGAAAATTTATTGTGGCAATTTTTTGCTCGGTTGTCTTTTGTATCGGGACATGTGTAGAGGGCTATATTAGCGAAATTTCTTAATTTTTTCATACATATATTAAACATTAAATTTTTTGACTTACTAATAAAATTTAAAAAATTAAACTTCATTGTGATGAAGTAAAACAATTGTCTCTTTTACTAGCGAATAATATAAATTAAGCAAAATGCATTAAAAACTCTGCAACAAAAAGCATCCAAGCATTTACTATGAGCGCCATTACGCGCACGTACTTTCTCATTCAAAACGGCCACATTCTCCGAAATTGCAACAAAAACTCCAGACCGCGCAGAAGTAAACTCTCAACTTATTCATTGCACCAATTAAAAGCGAATAAAGTGAACTAGCGGCGCATTCTTCCGGCGAGGGGTTGTCTCCTGTGATGTTTTTACTTCCAGAAGTAACGACCTCAAAGCTCCCGGGGAATTACCAACAATGGCTGCCATGAATAATTAATTAACAAAAATCGTAAGCGGGGAAAAACCGGGCCAAAACGCGACACTAATCGAGTGCGAATTAAAACTGCACAAAGTTACTCGGAGCTTCGTATTAATTTTCCGCTATTTATAGATAGAAGAAAAAAAAATATTTGTGTCGAGAAATGTTGATTTGACCGGAGCGTGAGCTCACCGTTAGCCGAGAACCGGCCTTTCCGTTCCGTTTGCCTCCGAAAGGTGTTTATTGAGTATCGGCGCACCTTTTAGGGATGTGGGGTTTTTATAGCTTCATAATACTTGAAAAGCTCACTTTTAAAATATACGTGATAAACTCTTTGAAATTTGAGTGTTGCGAAATTTTAAAAGCAATGCAAATACAAAATTTACCAGTTGCGCACACCCAGTGACGATCAGGAAACTGGATGGGTCTTGGAGTGTTGAGCTCAGTCACATATTTTAACCATTTGAACTCCGGACTTTTTTTTTGTTTGTTTTTTTTTTTTATTTAACAATGTGAATACGTCCGAATACTTTGCAAAACTGACAAAAAGGGTTTGTACCTACTTTAATACGCACATAGACTTCTTATAGGGTAAACAATAAAAGGTGCACTATAGTCGCCAACGGAGATACAAAGGAATTTACCATGTCGACACATTGTCGACAACGGAGTAGAAAGTGTGGTACTTGTTTTTTATCCGACTACCAAAATTTTTTAATGTACATGTACTCGCAGAGATTAGAATCTATCATATGACGATGAGTCCCGTTGTGGCGTTTATTTCGTTCATTGCAGATTTCCATGACCGCTCAATTCGTTGGGTTAGGTTAGGTTAGGTTAAAAAAAAAAAAAGGTTAGGTACAAGTTTTTTGGTGGTCGGATAAAAAACAAGTACCGAAAGTGTTAAAAATTCAATATAGCTAACATTATATGAAATTTATCTTGTATTGTATATCACAATATCATGTACTCCCTGACGGCGACCGTCCAATATTACCGCTACCAATAAGCCGTCAACAATTCCACAGCAAAGCGATAAGTTAACATGTTGTTATATTTTTTAATGAATCATATCTTTATACATATTTTTTTTCCTAACTTTCATAGTCTGGTTATTTGCTATTGCAGGGTGTCGGAGTCTTTGTTGTGCATCATCTGTATGCGGCACATCAATACCCCGAGTCGGGCGCGAACAAAAAGAGAGCGGATCCGCGGCAGTTATTGGATGATTTATCCCCGAAGTTGCGCCCCGGGGCGTATCTCGGATCTTAGTGCGCCGCTAAGTGAATACAAGATGGAAGATTCCAGCCGACAACTAAATTTTATTGTGTCGGGAGTTAGCCAACAAATTCTCCGGCGGCGCGGCTTCAGCCGGGAGAGCTTTCATTACAATTAGGGTTACTCCGAGCCGAGGAGATATGCTAATGAAAAAGTTCCGGCAAGTCGGCTGAAGGCCCGAAGCTCCGCAGACGACCTTACCGGCCCGAAGACGTCGTCTGCGGCGTCGCGGCACTGAAGGAATTTAAATCATTTTTGTTGGATAAGGAAACTTTGACTATTACGCGGAGTAAATTTCCGTTGCTCTTTTACTATCTAGAATAATTTGCGCTCTTTAATTAAAATGGACACCGACTCTATTTACACTGTGCCTCTGAAATCTTTCTCGCTTGATATTGTTGTGAAAGTTTTGTAGATTCAATGGACGGACGAACTGTACTCATTACTCTATCCAATTGCTGTTATCTACTATAATAATAGCCACTGTGTGTGTGTATGTTTCATTTTTTGGTTCTCTATAGAATATCTTAATTTTTTGCATGTAAGTTCAGTAAGTTTTCTCGCAGTTATGTGATGAATTTCAAGACAATAAGATAATATTTTCATTCATTAACTAATTAAATAAAACTATCAAATATGCTTTATGTACGAGTTATATGATTCTGTTGTTCGCAGCGAGAATTTCAAATTTAGAATTTTTACAAAAAAACAAAATATGATGCTTCTAAGAAATTTCCAGTTTATGTCAGCTTGACACAAGTACCAATTTTATTTTTTAGTTGCGTTAGAAATTATTAATCACATCATTAATAACTTAAAATGCCTCCTAAAAAAATAACACCGTCTAAGCACAGCAAATGTATTTAAAAAAGAATAGCACAATTGAACGTTATAAAGACTTCATCTAATAAAGAACAGTGCAGTGAAAGTGATGCGTTGTTTGTGACACGAAATGTGATATTTCCTAGAATGGCTTTGCTTTCGAAATTGATATCCGGTTATTCAAAATATATTTGTACAAAATTAAATCAAATATTCATCTAATTGTCAGCCAAACATATGTTTAAACACTATTGCATCGTTTATCGAATACGTCATTTTATGACGGGCTACATTTCTAGTATGTAAATAAAAGAGTTTGTCATGAATTATGTGTATTTTTTAATCAAAATAAACCACAAGTTTATCAACACTTCCTCTACAATCTTTTTTGCTTGATACTATTGTTAAAATTATGTAGATTCAATAAACTCTAGACTGTTTTCATACGTAAAAATTTATGTTGTGTAAAAAAAAAAATCATCAAATACACTAAGATATTATATAATAATACAATAATTCCAGTGTAGATTGAATAGACGGTCTTGGCCGTTGCTTCGCTCTTAACAGCGGACTTCCCCGGCCGGAGCAGTAATTGCATTCACTCTCCTCACTTTAAAGTTTTCAGTAAACACAGAATTGAGTATTGTTCAGTTCGGAATCGCACAATAAAGGATACTTCCGGAATGAGATTTTCAGGCTTATTTAATGTGATAATTAAATACGACTACGCTGAGCGGCTTCCTCTACAACTTGTAATTGTATTGTCGAATGCATTATGTTTCTTTATTGTATTATAAACTCTCTCTCTTATTATTTTATCAAAGTATAAAACAATTTATTTAATTGTATTGTTTCGGCCGCATTGTTTGGCTATACAAAGTCTACCTTTTTCAGGAATCTTTGAAAAATAAACAACAGAGCTTTTGATAACAGTAAGGTTGATATTTAAAAAAAAAATTGATGCAATTTTAATAATGCAATTATTGAATAAATCGATAAATGTACCAGTATAGATATTTTTAGTATATATCGAATTCTGAGAATACTTGTGCAAGAAATATTTATAGTTTTTTTTTTAATAAGTAAAATACTTCAATGATTTTTCCACCTTTCACGTTGGCATGTTCGCGTTCACAGCTAGTATTATACCCATGGTATACTATTGATATAAATTAAACCAATAATATTTGTTAAACAAAAATAATCCCAAAACCATGTAAATGAATTTAAATAGATATAACTAGAAGACTCGAGGATAACTTATCAAAAAATTTAACTTTTAATACAGTATGTTAATTTTGACGTTCTTGTCACGTCACCTTACCTCGGGGTAGAAGATTTGTTTTGACAGGTCCCGTCTCAGTAAAGGTCGCTACACAAACATGAGGTAACCTGCTCCACTATTATCTGCGTGACACCGTGGATTACCTTCAATGTGAATTAATTATGAAATGTATATCCAAGTTCATGCTCCTCGCACAGCCGACTCAAAATTCTTAATCATCGTAACGTTGATACAGGAAACTGGATACAATTCTAAATATATTAAAACATATATATTTATATGTAGAAATTTTACTTTGTTGTTTTTCATACCCCAGACCGGCTGTATACTCACCCTTAAATTGAGAGTGTATTCACAAACTGAACTCTCTAGGCTTCGTGAAAAAGTGTACCCACAGCCTCTATGGAAGTACTTCCCTACATAGAGCCCACCCTCATTTTCCAGCACTAATTACGACACCAATTATTACGGGGTGTATTTGTTTTGTTACAAGTTTTGTTGCTGCAGAATAATTGGTATTAATTTGTTTACCAACAATTATTCGGAGCACTTCCGTTAAAGTTAAAAAGCGATATTTTTGCTCTATTTTTAGTTGCGCTCCCGAGACAAAATTTTAATATATTTTTCTACGTGTGCGCTGTATCAAACGCCTTTGTAGAATAACCAAGAGGAGAGAGTCCATTCCCCGCTCTTTGTATTATAATACCATTGTCATTTTAAAATTCTTTTATAAAGTTGTACCATATACGCCTATGAAAATATTAAAAATTATGCCACTTATTATGTTTGATTATTTTTTAAAAAACATCGTATAGACCTCAAAAAGATTTTATATACAATGCTTAAAATATAAAAAAAAAAAAACATATTTATAATTTGTCTCATACACACAGTTTAAAAATTATTTTTTCCAAATATGTGATATAATTTTGAAAATATTAACGAGGTGTAATTTAACATTGATTTTTTTGGGTTATATATTTTGTGTCTTTGAAAAGAAAAAGATTGTTTTTAATTGATGATTATTCAGTTTCAATTAAAAAAATTGTTGACTTAACAATTAAATCTAAAATTATTGAAAGCATAACGCCACGAATATCTAATGAATATATTACACTAATAATCAATAAATGCACCTACATTTTAAAGAAAAATAACAAATCAGAATTCACGTGAGTCCTATTTTTAATTATAATTAAAATTCAGTCCCCTTCTACTTTCCTTAATTCATATGATTTCAAGATACCCTTAAATTTTTGCTATTTACGTTTACATTATTCAGAAGCTATCGTGATATATCTAGCATAAAACCGTGACGTGTTTATATTTTTTAATGATAACACTGTGATTAAAAAATATATTATATTTAAAGTTTATGACCTTTTGTTTTATATGTTCAAAAATAAATTCTATAAAACGAAAATTCTAGAGTAAATTCCAACCAAAGCTGAAAATCTAAAACCTTTGCAAATTTTGTATGAAATTTATGAACTAGTAATTCGTATGCAAAATTTTATTTTTATAAGGTTTCGCGATAGGTGAACAATTCTAATTGTGATATTTTTAATTAAATGTAATTTAAAATATTTTCATAATCAAAAATCGCACGCAAGCTTTCAGAAGTGAAATTCTAATAAGTTTACGTGACCTTTGGTAAGGAGTTAACTAGAACTAAGTTCATATTACTTATGTTATCGTTGATTAAAAACATGGCCACTTTTATATATTAAAATATGTTTATTTAAAATTAGCATGTTGGCATTTCTTCAGTGAGTTTACCTTGACTTTTGAGTAAATATTGTTTTTGATTTGCTTCTCGAAAATAACTGGCTTTCTTTTTAAATAACTCCAGCATATTTATTAAAGGAATGCAGGATCTGCAAAGAAAAACTTTTCAAAAAATGTTTATGAAACATCTATATATAATTTTAAATACAAAACAAATATTTGATACATATTTTTATTCATATTTTCGACAGAATATATATTAGAATAACACAGTTTCAATTTATTTTTTTTAATTATTGATTTGATAAAAGTGGAAGTATTCCAACATATTTATGAAATGACACCTGAAAAATATTAATGATGCTAATTTTCTAAATTTTTATTAATTAAACATATTGTCATAAAATAAATTTTGTGATATCAATCATAAGAGATTCAAAGTGTTTGATTGAATTTTGATCAATTTTTTAACATAATACTCATCATATTAAATATCAACCAGAGCGATGAACTTTACCAAAAACCATATTTACTGCTTAGAAAGTTATACTCTATGTAGCAAATAACTACAGCAAGGCTCGTACAGCAGACGGCTGAGTGGCTGCGGTATGTTTGGTGAGGATACTAGCTTTCGGAGTGGTACGCTCAACTCCAGGTAAATGACCTTTGGCAATGCATTCATTAGCTCTGGAGATGAGAAGTTGTGTGACGCACTCTGAGTTGAAATTGATACTTAATCAAATGTGGTAACTATTGTCTAGACTCTAGACCATAGGTTCCCAAACTATTTTGTCCCGTCGACCCCTTGTCAAGTTTTCCTGTTTTTCGTAGACCCCTGTCTTGCTAATATTTAATTTTTATAACATTCGTCAACTTCAAACATATTTTTGACATCTGATATACAGGGTGCGCCATATTTTATGTCGGTATGTAAACATTAAATATCTTTAACATTTATCAACCAATTGACTTGAATAAACATGTTTTGAAACAATAATTTAATAAAATTTTAATCATGCTTCACCCTGAAACAAAGCGCCGAAATGGTAACGATGTAAATTGAAATTAGTCGTTCAGTTGTGTTAACTCAACGTGCATATCGTGGTCAATGGGATCCACTCTTGTAGCCCCCTATTTACAGTTCGTGGACCCCCAATTTAATTTTTCGCTGTCATCGACCCCTTGCAGAGCAGAATCGACCCCTAAGGGTCGATATTGACCACTTTGGGAACCTATGGTCTAGACTCTAGAACAACATAAGCAGAAGTGCACATATCGTAATTTGGATGCTATGCATACCTTAGGATAGGTATTTATAATTGTATTTTAGAACATATATCATGGCACATCCCATATTGCGTCGATTAAGCAACCTGTGTCGATAAATTCATTACCTTAGGAGATTGAAACGTGTGATGCATTCCAAGAATAAACAGATGCTAGATCAAAGTAATAGTGTATTAACGCAATATAAGTGGAAGTGCACATATCGTTTATTTTAACCTTATATTAAGTTTAATGCATACGCATAAATAGAATAACTGTATTGTAGAACATGACTATAGCCTGCTCTACTACAAATTAAATCTGCGAGTCAATGTTTGAATCATTGAGAAATTAAACCTATTGTTTTAAAAATACTTTTTTTTTCATTAAAACGTATAATCAATGAATATTATATGATTAAATCTTATGTTTTTCTTATATTGAAATACTTCCAATATAACTAAATTGTTTTGACCAATATTAAAAGCAACATGACGTCATCTCGGTTATTCATCATATAATAAATTAAATGCTAAGCTTAATTTTTTTTTAAATTGATTTTAAATGAGTAATACACAATTGAAGTAAATATAATTGATTTTTTTTAAATTATTTGTGTTAGAAAGTTTGTTTCCCTTTTAGAACGTTGCCGAAAAGTTTGATAAATCCCATTCCAATCCATTTCAATTCATTAGTTGTTATCGCAGGGAAAGCATTATTTTGCATCGCGATAAAACTACGAAGTATGTTATACTAATGGTCGTTATTCCGGTTGTTCGACGTGTGGTTAGTTTGTTATTTTGTATATATATTTATACACTGCTGTAACTGTTTATGAGTACTCCCCTACCGGGCCAGGCCAGTGACCACCCTGTATCTGCATTCGCGCCGGAGTCACGCGACTCTCCGAAGGTTTATGTGAAACTTGATTGACCGAATCGTAAAGTTGTTTTTATGTCGGCGAGATATTTCTCCGCACGAACAAAAAACACATTTCCCGGACCATTATTCATCGAAAGTGAAGCATTATATTTCATAAATATTTATTTCAGCTAGAAATCGGCGGCCCGACCATTTGTGGGGTTTTGTTTTACATAAGGACTAGTGATGGGCGTAATAGGATATGCGAAAATTAAAAATAATAGACTGCATTTTTTTTTAAATATATATATTTTTTGAAAAAACACGTCATCTAAAATCAAAATAAAATTTTCAACATGAAAGTTGGTTAGACTAATAAAGAGTTTTGTTTTCTATTATAACTATTGATAGGCAATTTCGTAAAATATAATATAATCGATTGACAGCAAACAAATTTATTGAACTTTTCTAATTTAGGGATGTTAATAATTATTAATATGAAACAAACAATCTTGCATGACTTTCTGATTTTCAATCAATATACCAAAAAATAATTTTGCAAAAATATCGCCAGTCAAAAATACAAAATATAATTTTGATATTTTAATATTTTGGAAAATATTACAAGTCGGTTAATTTTACTATCAATTCCAATAAGTCGGTTATAAAAATATGCCGACTGTGCCCATCACTATTGGAGTCCATCAATTGGTATGTATTGATGCCTTACCAAAACTAACATCACAATAAATACCAATACTGCATTGATTTGTGCTCTTTATTATTATTTTTATATTTCTTGTAATGTCTTCTCCACATCAATAAAACATAACTTGTGCGCGTGGGTATGTTCCACCAGCCAAAATAGAAACAAGGTACTAGTAAAATTTAAGAAGAAATAATAAAAATAAACATTTGAAGCCTTTTTCGCAAGAAAAATATACAGATTTTTTAACGTACTGAATATGTATATTTATATATTTTAAACCAAACTTTCGTATATCGCGCTTTTTTACAAAGCAATTTCGATATTACGCTGCTAAGATATTTCAAATTCGCTTTTGTGCCTTCAAAGCAAATGTTATTTACATACTTTACTACTTATTAAAAAAATGTATGTGAATTTAGCAAACATATCAGTTTTGGTCAGATCAAAGGATTCGTTATTGTTAAATCAATTTCGCTTTTCATCGAAAAAAAATATATATAAGTTTCAGTGATATGAATTTCAAACTTGACACTTTGTTTCAACAATTTTTTTGACTTCTTATTTTGTATATTTATTTCATAAAATATAAGATCTTTTAGATATTGATTTGGTTATTTGAGTACTGAGCTGCTTGGTGTTATTACTTCTCTAACATTTCAAAAGCTGTAAAAAAATTATAAAACTAACTACTTTTTTAAAAAATATATTAACAAGGATATGATATGCTTTCATTGTTTAATTTTTTTTTATACGCACCTGAAGTGTATAACGCTGTTACTAAAAAAATATTGTAAAATTCATCGCGTGGACATCTATTAATATAGGTGTGTTACTGAAAATCTGTCGAGGAGGCTCTGGCGCGGATCCATTGTGTTGGCGAAATGACAATGACTGTCAGTCACAACTGACGGCGGGGGAATGGCCGGGCACACCGGACGCTTCAATCATTGTCCATTGACAAACTGTACCCAAACCACTCGAGCTGGGCTGGACACTCTGTACCCAGCAACTTAACTAAAGCTCACTAGCAAATACGCTTTGAGCAAGGGTAATCATCATATGGATTAAAACCAAAAATTATTATTACGAGTTTCGCTTTGTTCGCAATGCGGATGACCTTGACTTTCTATTCTGAGTTCTACGAATCAGATGTTGTTGGTACACCTCTTCAGTAATGGTTTCACCCGGTATTAAAAGCTCACAATATACGACTCCCTTCTGGTCCCACCAAATATAGAGCATTATCTTGGCAGCGTTAATATTCTTCTTCGGTGTCGATTTGACTGGTTGGACAGGCTTCAAACACGTTTTTTTGCTCTTCGGGTTGTCTTAATGAATCCATTCTTCATCGCCAGTAACAATTTGATGCAAAAACGACTTCTTTTTATAACGCTCGAGCAGCATTTCAGACATGAAAAATCGCCTCCCCACGCCTCTCGGGTTCAACTCGTATGGCACCCAGTTTCCTTGCTTCCGGATAAATCCCAATGCATTTAGGCGCTTTAAAATGGCTGCTTAAGTCAAGTCCAATGGTTTTGCAGGCTCTTCTTGATCGAGTAACGCTTCCAATTCTTCATCTTCAAACTTTTACGACTGTCCACGCCGTTTTTATCTTTGATGTTAATATCGCCACTTTTTAAGCATTGAAACCTCTCAAAACACTGTGTTTTCACAAAAAACATGTTTGCCATACAATCCCATGAGCAAATGCAGTTTTCTTAGCAAAAAAGTGACTCACCAAAACTTCTCGCAAATGCTGTTTTTTTCGCCATGTTTCAAAATTTTTGATGCGCACAAGCAAATTAAAGCTGTTGACTGATTTTGACGATAGAGCTTCAAAATGACACGTATATCAATTATTTGCTACAGCGCATACAATAGTTTTGGCATCTAGTGTTATTAGGTCTATACCTTAAAAACCTAATAATTTCTACAAGTAGATGGATATCGTTGCATTGAATAGCTTCTCAACGGTGTACGCTGACGTCACAAGGCACGTGCTATTGCAGATGGTATTATAAATTACGATCTCGGTTTCTACGCAATAAGAATAATTTCCACATTCAGCGATCCGCGAGTCGGCTCGCCGCATTACTTATACTTATTTTTTATTGCCGGCAGTGAGATATGATTACTCGGGGAACTCTGCCGTAGGTCCTTCCGATGTCTCCTTCTCCTCTTGAAGAGACTGTTGGATTACGAAATAAAGAAATATTTTTCAAAACGAGATTTTTTTTGTTTGTCCAAAAAAAAAACCAGTGCCATATTAACAGTTTTCCGAAGACATGCAAAACATACGAAAAAAATAAATCGAAACGTTAAGTCTTCAGTTCAAATATATGAAACGTTAGCTTCATAATTACAATGAACAAAAATAAATAGTATTTTTTTTTCCTTCATAAATCTTCAAATAAAAAGGCATTGGATTGTTTTTCAATAGTGTATTTTTATCTTTTGTCAAGAGAATAAAACGTATTTTGTGATTTGGAAATTTAATCCTCAAACATGAAATCTACAAATAATAGTCTAAAGAAAAATCAGAGCTTCAATTGATCGAGTTTTCAAAGAGATGGTTGTCAACCTTATCTTAAAAGGGGAACAAAAATATGTTGTTTTGACAGTTAGATCGCTAAAAGTACTAATAAATAATTTAAGGCATAATAAGACTTGAATAATTTATTAGTGTATTAAAAATGTCTTTGTTCGGCTGAATTTTTATAAAATTTCGATTGTAGAGAACTTTTTTTATGAAAACGTAATTTTCCTTAAGGGTTATAATTCCTGCAGGGTGTGTGAAATCTATAATTCTGATTTTCAGGGACAAGGTGGAGTAATAAAATATTGAGTTATTGTGACAGCACAGGGGTTTAAGCACATGTTACCAAAATCTGAAAAAGATGGTTATATTATTTCGTAATCGATGGTATGATTTTCATGAAAAATGTGAAGTATTTGAAAAATTAAATTTAAAAAAATTTAATATCCCAAAGCTGAAGAATTTATGGAAATCTAAAAGCAATTGCTTGAAATTCTCAAAATATAAATATATTATTTGATAATTTTTATTTTTATTTGTGATTCTTGATAAGGATATGTTTTATTATGTTTCATTGAAGACAACGCTTCAATTAAACATACTTCTAGTTATATTATTTTTGTGTGTTTTGATGCTTCGTACAAGGCATTTGATTCGTGAAGATCCATTATTATAATGATAAAAGTAACTTTGTATTTTGTCTTCACATTGAGTTTGTTTAAATTATTTGCATTACCAGTTCCGACCCGATACACTGGGTCATCATCAAATGTGTACCATAAGACAAAATACAAAGTTACTTTTATCATAATATCATAATAAATTTTATCGCTTTTTTTTTAGTTCCGTTGCATGATTTTATGATCAAATAATACAGTCTGTTATGCTACATGCTTATTTAAAGAAAACACAATTTACAAGTTCTAAATTTCAAGAATCATTGCTAGTTTATGGTGATGAGCCATAAAAATGACTACACAAGAAAAATAATGATTTTTGTAATTATATATATTTATGGATTGGTCAATCAGATGCGTATTTATAACCCGTTTCGGGTTTATTATATTATTACTAATATGATTAGGCACATTTGTTATTATATAGAAGATGATTTAAAGTTTATTTAAATCATCTTCTATATATGAACTAATGTGCCTAATCATATTAGTAATTTCTGTAATTCATAATTTGTTCATCGTTTTATTATGGTCTTAAAAATATTGAATGTTCACCCAAACTGTTTACTCAAATTACAGGTAAAATGAATCAAATTCCACCAAGACAGAAGAAAACTTTTTAGAGCTACTGTGTTTTTTATGTGTGCGAAAAATATAAAATGAGATGTGAAAATGTAGTATGCCTCTTTTGTGTCGATTTTAATGCTCGAAATAAATCGATGTCCCGCCGTCCCGTCCCTTGCAATTTAAAAAGGGCCAGCCTGTCCGGTCGCCCGACCGCAGTCGTTGTTCGTCCCCATATAAAACACTGTATTATCAAGTCGTCAAATTTGATGCGCAGTAAAACAAAACGCCCCCCCCCTCCCGCCGACCCTTGCATAAATAAAAACACCCTAAGCGAAGGCTTTTATAGACAGCCCGCTTGTGATTCTGCAGTAGTTAAAAATAACGCGCGGTCGGGATTCGAGGCTCGCACCTTTACGCGATCCGCTCCAATGGAGCTTCGGCGACTTTAATCAAAATAAGCGGAATTCGAATGGCGCTTACCCGACATGTTTTCGTTGATGGCAGACACGGTTTTGTTTTCAACGGAATTTTATCTGTTTTGGACGTAATCTTTCTTCTGCGGTTTTTGTTGGCTTGCAGGCGCAAATGCGGAATCCAGATCAAATCGCAGATCATTCATCATATACAGTGTGTTGAATTAGAACGTGACCACTATAAAAAAATGTGTCCGGGGTGACTAGACTGATGTGCGTAGCGGGCAAAATTCGCGTATAATTTCACGTGCGAAATCTAGTCTATACACTCTTTGGTTTGCATGTAGTCAAATAAATCGTTTCCTATAAAAAGTTGAACCACTTTATACACACTTTGCGGATTATTTGGCATCACAACAACATCACTTTGTCCTAAAAAATGTTCAATAATTGGAGGATTATCACTCTCTGACCACTCCACTTCTTCATTGTCATTTTGTTCAGAATCACTAGACAGTATTGGTAGAAGTAACGTTGACGAGTCCCAAACAAACATTACGAGCTGTAAACCTAAAGAATAAAATGACCTTCTGCCGCTTTTAGAGAAAACACATTCAAAACGGTATTAATACGCGCCCCGCTTTTAGACAGCAGTTCGCGAAACGGGTACTAGTACCCGCCCCGCCTTTAGTGTGTTTTAATACATCGTAAAAAATATCCAGTTCTCGTGTTCACTTCGCACAGAGTGCACATTTACAGAGATGAGTGCCGCGTATGCTTCCCGCTATGAGGCAGTGTTCCTTTGTTCGCATCCTAAAGGACCAAAAATTTCACGCGTTCAGGCTGCAAAATATATGAATAAGTCAAAGGCGTTTTTGTGACCAAGTGGGTGAACCGATATTTAGAAACAAAACACGCCAATGACCTACTAGAACGTGGTAAAACAAAAAAGACGTCGTCCGCTGAGGATAAGCAGATAACTAACCTATTTTTGAAAAACCCACGTCTATCTTTGCGATCTGCACAAGAAGCACAAATCTGAAGCTAAATGACTAAATACGAGTATATCTCTAGCTACAATAAGAAGACGTTTAATGGAGATTATGTTAAAATACCGAAGCACTTTGAAGAAACCGCTCCTTTCAGAAAATCACGTCAAAAAAAAGATGTCGTGGGCACAAGAAAACAAAGACCGCGACTGGGACAAGATAATCTTTTCTGACGAAGCTTCGTTTTGGGTAACTATTATCTCACCTCGTGCTTGGTTATCTCACCTCAAACGTTCAGATCGAAATACCACAGTATTACTACTTGAAAGACTAAAATAGTTAAGACGCTGAAACAATCAAAATCCGAATATCCTCAACCCAACACGTTTTGTTTGATAGTTCGCGGTTTGTTTTTAACAGAATTTTATCTATAATTGCATCATATTTATATTTAAAATCTTAATGACGTAGTATGACATACAATAATTATTGAAACTTTTTATTATTAGAATTAACGGTCCACGTATGCAAAATTTAGAAAATTCTTAAAAAGCAATTAAATTCCAAATTTTAGAATATATTAATAAAAAATTTAAGTATTCGGATGGCGTAATCCAAATGACGCTTACCCGGCATCTAGTGCTTAATGGGCCGAAGTTTTATTTTCAACGGAATTTTATCTTTCTACTTTACACTGCAGTTTTATGGATTAAGAAAGCATCAATGCAGAATTTAGCATGTATATATGGATAAAAAGATCAAAATGCGCTAAGATATTTTATGAAAACCAGATGTGCATTGTTTTTTGAGACACAGTTTAATGTCAGACAAGTGTGTATTAACTTTCAACGGCAGTTTTATGGATTTGAATAATGTGGATTCAGAATCTAGCATTTAAATTGATTTTGAGTTCAAAGTGCTTTAAAATATGCGGAATACAAACAACGGGACGGATGGGACGCGGGTTTGCATATATTTTCTTAAATATACAGTTAAACTTAAAATAGAGCTATACGCTGTGTTATAAGTGCATTAAGCGTATTTGTACTATTTGTTTCACTTATTGAATAGACTCAAAGTAAATTAAATATAAGCACAACTGCTTATATTTAATTTAAATTTATATTTATATTTATCAACATTGTGGAATCAATAATTCAATTATGCTCAAGCATAAATGCGGTAAGCGCATAAATATTTATCGCCTGGGAGACAGCTGCCTCGTCTTGTAAAGTTCAATTAAGATTGCAGGTTGGTTGCCTGCAGCGGTCCTCCGAGTTGTAAAGCGCTCACAGATGTTCTGATTGTTTAGAATAACTTAATGGATAGTTAAAGCGGTGCTGTTGGGACAGGATTGTCCAATCTGGTAGTCAATAGTACCAGCTAGAATGAAAATACGAAGACACAACGGTTGACCTGCATTTTTAACACGTAATGTTATGAATGTATTTTTATACAGTGAGACATCCTATCGTTCTTTGTGAGAATAGTAAAGTAGAGTGGAAGTAGTGTGAGCTTTACAATTGTCAGTTGCAATCACGTCATGTCAGTTGCAGGTCCCTAGACTTATCGTAAAGCACTAGTCTCTTTGACTTAAATCGTCGACTTCTATTCTAGCTCTTAATCTCTCCGTCATTTCTTTTTCTTATAAAATGCATCCACACGTCAAACGATAAAAAAACTTCTGCTGGCGTTTTTTTTGTTTTATGTTTAAATTGCCTGTAAAACATATTGTAAAAAAATGGCTACGCAAAAAAATATTTTTCTAAAAAAATAGTTTTCATTAGTTGAAATATGTATTTTTTATGAAAACTGTATATACGTGAAATAACAAGAAACACATATTTTTTCAGGAAGGTATTGCTTGCGCACATGTATTCAAAAATAAAAATATAATATTATTCCCTCTAACTTTTTATTTTGTTAAAAGAAATCAATAAATAAAGAAAATATTATTGATTAACATTATAATAAATTATATTTATAAATTGTTTACATCATGATATTTGTACATTATATGTACAATACCGAACATTTTAAGGGCGGTCCAAAGGTGATGGCCACCGTTTTCTGGGATTCACAAGGTGTGATCTACATTGACTACCTGGAGAAGGGCAAAACGCTCTACTATGCGCAATTATTGGACCGATTCGACGCCGAATTGCAGAAAAAACGACCCCATTTAGCGAAGAAAAAAGTGCTCTTCCACCATGACAACGAACTGCTCCCCCATCCACCGTATTCTCCAGATTTAGCCCCGTGCAATTTTTTTTTGTTTCCAAACTTGAAAAAGTCACTCGCCGGGCAGAAATTTAAGTCGAATGAGGTGGTCATCGCCACCACGGAGGCCAGCTTTGCAGACCTCGAGAAAACGTATTTTTCAAATGGGTTAAAGAAGTTGGAGCATCACTTTTCCAAAATTTTCGTTTTTCTTTTGTAGGCTGAGTACTTATCGCACCGTCCTTGTATATTAGTTCCTAATATCCCGAATTCGAATACATAATCAATAAAAAGTTATTTAATAACTCTAAACCGTAAAAATAACAGCACCACGTTATGCGAGGAACGTTGAATAAAACATAACAAAAAATCGAGAACAGTTCGCTTCGTAATGGAAAAAAAGCGACTCTGAGGTTAAGGGCGCATGTATCGAATGTTCGTTCTCAATTACGCAGGGGTCGTCACGGGGGCGAGTTGTCGAGGCTTGCGGCTCGCTTCAGACGCTGAAACGATTCCTTTTCATGGAAGCCGAGCGAATAAAAGCCCGGCGCCTGCGGGAGACATCGTGCCGCGGCGCCGTTTTATTTACGACATTTTGTTTACTTTAGTGCCGTAATATTTTTTCATATATTATACCCTTCAATTCCAAGATGACGGTGGCTCGCGTTACGCGGCCCGCCCGGCCCGGGAGCTTACTCAGCGAAGGGACATGTGCTTGTTATTGCAGCTTCCGGGGCCTTCGCCGCTTCCGGTTTTATGCATCTTACATACAAATTTAAAAACTGTTGTCTTTCCGCCATTGGTGCAAATTTTGAGATATTCGAATGCGCCATTTCATTTGCGCTTATAGTTTCTTCTGCAGCTTTATAGCTGTTCGATATTTTATTCGTTTCTTTACTGACTAAAACTTAATTAAATCTTTCATAAAGTACTCTCCACTTCTCAACGTTTATTTAAGCCAAAACTGTAATATATTTCAACTTTATTTATAATACCACAAAGGTGATTCATTCCGATGTACATCTTTCGACCTATATAACGGTTTATAGCTCTCAGTCAACATTATTAACAAGTTATTTTCAAAATATAATATTACATTGCCATATTGAGAATCAAAAGGTTTTCACGCTGTTTCCTACAATGCTAACTTGGCTCCGCACCCATGTTATATTTTTTGTATGGAATAAAATGATAACCGGACAAATTTTAAGTAGTGGGATCTGACCGGAAGTTTTTTGGTAAAAAGTCTACGATATCAGCACAATGTGAATATTTCATCAAAGTAGACCTTAGATAAATCTGAATAATTGAATTTTATTTTTAGCACGGAAAGTTTTGGAATTTCAATATGCACTTCTCACTTCCGTGTCATAAAATTGCCATTTCTAAATTATAGAGCATACTTCAATATGGATTTCAATAGCAGCCAAGTTATATAGACAAGTTTTATTCCTCAAAGTTAGAAGTTATTTTTCAGAAACAAAAACAAGAGATAAAAGATTGTTGGTGTGAAAAATATAGTAACAACAGTACATTTTACCGTAGAGCTGTGTTATAAAAATTTAATTTAATCAAAAGTAACTCTTGTTGCTTCATTAATATTGTGATGATTTGTAGCTTAACCTATGTGCCAGTTAAAAATCATTGTTGTAAATGGCTTAAATAGTCGAATCAAAACGAACACAGTCGAAACAAACTGACCACGACATAGTCATAGCTGCGACTCTTCGGTCTTAGTATCATACCAAAGTAGTAATTTAAGTAGTACTGTTTTAAAGATAACATCAATTTTTTTGTTCACAGCATCGTTTTTCGGCAACTTGATACAACCGGGAAGTACATTTTTTAAAGAAAACAACATCAAAATGAAATCTAAGATGTTAACTTAATGAATCCGTGTTTCTCGCTAAATTATCCTTTTTGTGTTTTCTTTGTAATTCTGAGTGGAAAAATGAAAAATCGTTTTTAGCTAATTTGATTAAGTCGCATTACGAAACTTTAGCTTGCTATTTTTTTTAATATTTTTTCAGTATTTAGAGACGAAATTAATTAAATTTAAACGCGAAGAAAATCCGTAAATTCTTTTAATGTTTATTTATATAAAGTAAATCACGGTGCTTTAATTGTATCGCAGATTTCAAATAGTCAAGAAGGCATAAACATCAATGAAAAAGATCAAATAATTTTCCTTATCGAAGTAGGGAAAGCTCTGAAGGTAGAGTAACAGCTCTTCCGGCCTGGGAGTTTTCAGAACTCTATTATTTACTACCGTAATATTTTTAAAATTGTTTATTTCTGAAAGTTTCTTTTTCACTTTTGTTGGCAACACTCCAGAATTTTCAATCCGTGTTTATAGTCGGCAAATACGATCCTCCTCGCCGAAGCGATTAAAAACTTTTACTATTTAATATTAATTTCGAGATTCTATGAATCTGCTTCGATAAAATAAATTAATAAATTATAAGATAAATTGTTTTTTGAAAAATCGATTTCCAATTTATACTACTCGTAAATTTTAAACTACTACACATAGGTTAAAAATTTCATTACGATATCACTTAACAATTTATAAAGTCATGGCTGTTGTAATTTGTTATATAACCGTAATTTAAGGAACATTTAATCTGACAAAGATGTAATCGAATTCGACGCGAAAAGCGAAAAGTAACTCAAACAGTCTTTATTAATCTTTCATGAGGCCTCAGTCTAATTTTAGTCTAATTAATCGCCAATGTCAAATATGCCGATTTAAAACACGCATTCAAGAGATTCACGACATTAAGAATTGAATTAGAATTATTATTGCAATAAAAATTAATTATGGTCTAGGATGACGATTAATTAAGTCCCAATGGGCAATTAGATGTCGGGACCGGATCTCCAGACCAAATTTGGAATGAAGCCAGAGGTGCTTGGGGGCTTATGCCGATATTCGCATACGGCAGATGATCAAGCTGTTCTTATTTACAGAGGCCGCTGGTGTTATGGCTTCGGGGGTTGTGTATTTTACATTTTTGCAGCGTCCGGGATGACGGATAATGAGTAGAGGAGGGAATGAGTGTCGAGCCATTAAGCGCGGCCTTTGCATATTAAACCTCCATAAATAAGAGGGCGCCGGGCTGAGACATCTATCGGCCCCCGCCCCTCTCTGGTAAGGAGAGTAATGGAAGGCGACGCCAACGGAATCGCTGTATAACAATTCACTTCCGGCCAACAAGCCGAGGGAAATGTAAATTCTCAAGAAACGGCCTGCTTGGGAGGTATTTCAAAAGTGCTGCAAATAAAACCAATAGTCGCAGGCGGATTCTTTCCAATAAACTTCTTATTTCTGGCTTATTTCTTTTTCTTTGCATATTTATTTATTTCGGAATCCACATTTCAAGCAAGTACAGTGTTTTTCATTTTTCATTATTAGAGAAAAAATACAAATTGCAATACACGAAATTAAACTGTTTGCAGAAGCAAATATCCCCAATTAATGCGTTTTTTAACCTTACGTTTCTCAGAAAAATATCATCGTGATTTGTGTGAGATTTGAACCCACATCCCCAGGCTTACATGGCCGGTATACTAACCCTTGTACTAACAAATCACATCCATTATTCGATAATTTTTAACAATCATACTGTACATATGAACCAATGTGCCCAGGCCAACCAATATTTAATATTTAGGGTATTTTTACCACATATCACTACTGCACATATCAATATTATTATTTATAAGTAATAATATAATAAACCCGTAATGGGTAATAAATACGCATATGATTGACGTTCAATCCAAAAAATAGACATACTTACATTTCGGTTGTTGAGTAATTATTATAACAAAAATATTTAACCATTTTCAACACATATCATTGAGTGTAATTAAGAACACTGGGAATTTATAAAATATTCGTTCAAAAGAGAATAAATTAAATGGTGTGTATAACATTTTCTGCATTTTATGGGCAATAAAATCAAATATGTCATTGTATTATGAAAGCTACAGCACGTAAAAGCAATCTCATATGAAATGAGTAATGATATCAATCAATTAAACCGAGTTGACTGCGGAATCGACGGGCCAAAATATTTCATTAATTTTGAATGTTAAAGCCGAAGCTCTGTTACGAAGTACTTATATATATTTGTATGTATCAAACTCTATACAATTAAAGCAATGGATCCCGAGTCTAGCAATATTTGTGTGTATCAAATAATACTTTGAGAACTTTCAAAACACATAATACTATTAGCCGAATTTCAAACATACTCTGAAGTATGAAGATTCAATTTAAAAAAAAAATAAATCAATAAATATTTTTCCTAAATCGATATAGTGTTATAATAATAGTCAATATCATTTCATTTTAAGACTGATTTAAATTATTTTGGATTTTTTAAACTATCTGCACATATCAATATTACAGATAAGCGCATACATAAAAACCAGAAACTACCAATGTCCACTTAGAATATAATCACATGTCACGAGAGTTAACGGGAACTCACGTTGAAGGCTTTGACTTACCATTCACAGCAAACATCCCCAAAAAAACACCCTCTGCTTCGCCAACCCAACCGGTCGCCATTAAATTATATATATTTTTTATTAGGTTTATGATGTTTATATATATTTTTTTAAACTTATTTAAATATTTTTCGTACGTTTAAATTATTTTTAACTGTTGTGAAACTTTTGAGATTTATGAGTGTATTTAAAAAAAAAAAAGGTTTGTCCTCGTGATTTGTCGTTATGATCCACAGTGCGCCTGTGCTTCCTCGGTTATGGGGCAATTTATGAAGTCCGTTAGTTTGCATTGAAATACTATAAACTCGCGACCGTAGCTTGTATCTGGGGTTGTTACTCTAGAATTGTTTTTCGCGGATGATATTTCAGGAGTGCCGGCGTAATTGCAGAATAAAAACCTCCCCTGAAACAGAAAACTCATACATATTTAAACCTCGTCTCCGTCCGGAGGCCGTTAGTCAAAAATGTATTAAATATGTTTCGATATGGCCATTTAAAACGCAATTTCGGAAAGAGGAGGTTTTAAATGCGGGGGTCGTTTGCGGCGAATTGTTAAGTTCAATTCTCCAAATGAAAAATAAAAAATGTTTATCTACATTATCTTCAAGTATTTTTGCAGATAAATCTTTTTAGCCGGTCTGTATTCTAGAGATATTTTAATTTAAAAAAGCACTTTCAATTTTAGGAACGGACAGACATTAATTACCCCTGGCTTTTTCCGAAAATATTATCTACTGAACACATAGTCAGGGATGGAGAAAACGTATTAAGGGAAATATATAATTGATTAATTGAATATGAAAGATACCATAGCGAAGATATTCTGAAGAAAGAATCAACCTGTCAGACGTAATGTTACTGGATATAGAGTGATTTCTCTCTATAAATATCATATCAGGCACTAATATCTTATAGAGTTTATGTGGATGTACGAAAAAAGTCATTTTTATTTATATATTTATTGATAGATTGATATTCCTCCTTTTTTAAGAAACTACATTAAAAATCTCAAAAGCAAGAAACAAAAAAAAAAAAAAATTATTATGTTTTTTTAATAAAATATCTTAATAAAAAAAACAAATTATTATCGTATAAGATGAAAATACTGTGCACAAAACAAAATTATTTCTTTCTTGATATTGAAAAATACAGCATCGATTTTACGTTCAACAACAAAAGAATAGCTAGCCAGATGAATTTCAGTTAAACCTTCTGAAAACGAACATTCAGGAAGTTACAAAGTACAACACTTTTTATTTAGTGTATTTTTTATTAAGACGGAATTGTTCCCGTTATTTCAAATACTTTTACTATAAAAAAAAATTACTTTATACGAATACACTAAAAACATATTAAAAAAGTATACAATATATAGTTATATTTATTTTTGTTTGTCTCGTAAAACTAATTTTTCAAATCGTAATTTCTACCTCTAATATAATCATACAAATTTTAGTTGAAATAACAATTTATAGCCTTCCTTTTATAATTATGAATAATGTACCTTTAAGCCTAAGCCAAGGCAGTATTATAATAAAATATTAATATTGCTGAAATAATATTCTCAGCTCTACTATGTGATACTCACTTACATGGCAGGTATTGACATTTGAGGAGATATGAGTAAACAAGGGATTGTACTGACAAAAGGTGTAATTTGCAGCAGGTTGGTATGACACCTCGAATAAAGAAATAATTGTGCCAAAGTATTTAAGAAAAACTAAAAGAAATCTATCTTTTGAAAGAAATCCTAAGGGAAACAATTAATAATTAAAATCGTTTTCCAAAATTAACATTTTTAACATAAAAAAATCTGATCTAGTGAGTATTCAACTATATGAACAAATTTCAAAAATGTATCTATAGATACTTGACAAAAATTAATTATGATACATTTTATTAAAAAGGTTTTTTTGTTAAGAATTACAATTAGTATTCTGAGAATAAATCAATTAACAACGGAAGGGAAAAGGTTTTGTTTGAACACAAAATATAAAAAGTAAAAAATTTCCAGAAGTGTTAATTAACTTAATGATTGTCTACTAGTTTTAAAACTATATGAACAATGCTTAGTAAGAATATAAAAAAATAATAATTAAAAGTATTTATAGTGTTATGTTAAACAATGAAAAAAAAAACATTACTATACAAACAAACTTGCAAGAAGTTTGACTATAGAGCGCCAATATTATTCAACAAAGTAAAGCAATTTTAGTAGTACACGAACAAAGTTGCATAAGTTAATGGCAGTAGTTGAGATAAATTTAACTTAAATTTAACGACAAACGCCTAATGAAAGTAAACTCCCGTGAAATATCTCATGCTTAGAATTCGAAAAGTATTGCCGGATGAGACAGCAAACTTTGTTCGTTGCCAAATCTTTCCTCTTGCTAATTCGTCAGCTTACGCAGATTTTGCTTCTTGATTCTTCAGTCATATTAAAATATACCCAGTTCTTAAACTGAGAGTATTTAACTAAAAACTTTACGTTGTTTTGTCAAATTATTTTTATAGAATTTACTAAAGTAAAAAAATTAGTTTTGCTGTCGTTATTTTATACACAAATATAAAACTTTTTTTTTTTACAATTAACGTTTGATTTTACTTGTATATATAAGAATTATCTATCAATGACTTATTTTATTAAAATTACTATGGCGGTGCGTTCAAATGTGTTTTTCTCATTACATTAATTATTGATTATTAGATATATATCGTGTTTTAGAATAAATATCGTATACTTTTAAGCAGCTTTTACGTAGAAATTTCTTTTGAATTTAAAACTGCGGTGTAGAAGGATCTGGAAACCCACTTTACTGCTGACCCTTAGAAAACCACTAACAGACATAGATATATGTTCAGTGAAATGGTAACGAACCACTTTTGAGGAGAAGTATCTAAAGAAGAAGATAAAAATTATCTGATGTTTTGATAAAAAAAATAAGTATCTCATTCTGCTGTCTTAACACACTAAAGGCGTGGCGGGTACTAGTACCGTTCCGCGGACTATTGCATATTAATACGTTTTTAAATGTGTTTACTCTAAAAACAGCAGAAGGTCATTTTACTCTTTAGGTTTACAGTTTGAAATGTTTCTTTAGGACTCGTCAACGTTACTTCTACCAATACTGTCCAGTGATTCTGAACAAAGTGACAATGAAGAAGTGGAGTGATCAGAGAATGATAATCCTCCGATTATTGAACAATTTTTACGACAAAGTGGTGTTGTTGTGATGCCAAGTAATCCGCAAAGTGTGTATGACGTGGTTCAACTTTTTATAGGAAATTATTTATTTGACTACTTGCAAATCAAAGAGTGTATAGACTAGATTTCACACGCGCAATTTTACGCGAATTTTGCCCGCTACGCACATCAGTATAGTCAATTTGGTACCGCCTAAAGTGTGTTAATGAATAAGTCCTCAGCTCGCAGCATTAAAAAACCGCAATGACGAGTCTGTCATAAACCGAAAGCACCTTATTAAAAATCACCTCAGAAGCAATAAACAAAATTACCGCTTGCTCTTATAGCGGTATTTGCATGATGACTCATCGAGACAGTCCACAGAGCGCATAAAAGTTTTACTTGGGCGTTAAGGGCGTAATAAAGCAGCGCAGGGGATGAAGGGCGGGGGTCGTAAGACGCCGTTTAACTCGCAGCTGGATAACTGTCGGCGGCACACGTGATATTCAGGCTTCATGGGGCCAGTTAGGACCACTCAACGTGAGCAACACCATAGGACGGATTTAAAAAAGGACACCTAAATACGTATTAAGCAAACGGCGGTGCTTTTGTTCTCAGCGAGCCTCGTACGTTCTCATTTTATGAATTTCCCTCCGAAGTATAAATAAATTATTTTTAAGTCGGGAACACAGCGTTTGGGCCTAAGTGTCTTAATTTTGATTAATGTTTAAATTCTGGTTAATAGTGGTTGGCTAAGGAAAAAAAAAACACCGCTGCTTATGCTTTATGTTGTAGATACGGTAAATCATGTTTTTGGATATTGTACGTAAAAATAACATGGCATATTTACAGGATTTTTTTTAAAAACACAAATGCGGCTCGCTTCGGTTACGTCACTGAAGAGATTTTTTTAACAAGGACATGGAAAGTTGGAGCTTCTTGATAATTTTAAAATTTAATTATATTTTTATTAAATACGTAAATATTAATCAACTACTTCTTAATAAGATTTTACGATTTTTTAAAAAGTATCAGTTGACTAGCAGCTAAAAAATATATCAGTTTATAAAAAAAAATTGTTTTAATTATAAATCCAAAGTTATCATATTATCCTTCCATACTCATTTTCACCTATTTTTTTAGCAACATATAATAAATTTCCTAAACATATTTTAGAAATAAGCTATATGTTGAATTAAAATTAGCTATAATACGATTTTTAAAAACAAATATTTTTATTGCTATCGAATTATTCATGACAAATAAATTTGTATATGCGCTTAGTGACCAAACTCAGTAATTAGTGAAATTTCAATATTATTTATGTGGTGTGAGATAGTTAATCCACGGATAACTTATTTATTAACTGGATTGCATGCATAAATAAACGGAACGTTTGGGTAAAAAGAAAAATATGTATTATAAAACGAATCGTTATATTTTAGTATTCATTTATTCAATAAAATACTTAAACAGCATATCTCACTTTAACAGCCATAAGCTCAATAGCTTTATTACTGAATTCACTTGTCAGGACAGAAATTGAACTAGGCACATTTCGATCAAGAATCGACAGCTCATGAAAATTTCTCAGTGTATTAATATATATATTTAATATAAGAAATAATTATTTTGAACAAACCAAAAGTTCTACCATGTAATTTTATGGTATAACAAACGTTTGACTGCTAGAAAACACATAATATTTTTTTTGTTTCTCAATTGGCAACCCGGTTTCTGTCAGGGGCAGTCTTGGGTATTTATGCACCAGCGGAAGTGCACTATAGAGAATTTGGACTTTTTATTGCAACCCCAGTTCTCGCATTACAAGCCTCTAGTATTTGGTAGGCTACAGTGTTCTTAGTTCTTAGAAACATAGATTCTAATAAAGCAGTAATTAATTCTAAAGTTACATGTTCAATTAACATGCCAAAAGTTAAAATTTCAATAATAACTAACACAATACATTTTTAAAAAATTGAATGAAAAAGCTCACATATTATATGGGAAAAGTTTATTCAATACATTTAACCGAATATAATTTTTTTAATAATTCTCCCGTTTGCCATTTTATAATGAAAAACATTTTAAACGAATAGCTTTTCGAAAAACACGCGTCGACATTAAATTAGAGCATTTACTCTTATCAAATATTATATTATGGCTACTATTACACAAAATTTTATATTTACTATATAGTTAAAGTAGTAATGTTTACTCTCCTTAATACATGTAATAAACTATCATATTAATATTCTCAGTAAAACATCTAAACTGAACCATTAAAATTAACAAATACAACAAACTAGCTATGTTGTGTTTAAATTTACTGTATTGTGTTAAAATACATTTTTTAATAATTTTTGTCTCCATTTCCCACTACTAATAAAAATTTTATAAATAAAAAATTATCTCCCTTTGTTTTGTTGATTCGGTCTTATAATATTTTGCTATTTTTTGCATCTTCGTTTCTTGTCATTCTCACAAAGATGATAACTATTAATGATTATTTAATTCGTGAGACTATCTTAGGCAGGCAATCAAATTTATTATTCCTTGACTACAAGAAAATACTATTTTAATTAAAATCAGTTCGCATTATTCAAATTTATTACTGAAGTAGGTGATAATTTTATAGTATTTAATAAACTACTTGTTTCTTTGGTGGCATTCAAAAGATATAAACTGTTTGCTCCTTTTGTGGGTCGTACGTCAGTGTTTTCATTTAATTTTTTTTTTAATAAATGAAACTGAACACTCAGTTTCAACGTTTTGCTATCGGTAATGCGGCTATCTTTAGAAATCTTCAAAAAATAATTATTATGATTATAAATGGTTTATTAACCGAGTTTAGTAGTCGCCAAAACCTGCGAACACAGTTTCAATAATAACCTACACCACTTGTGCTTGTGTTTACCAAGTAAATTTGAATTTTAAGTAATAAAAATATGTGTTTATGATGCTGAATATAAACTAAACGTTTAAACGTGTCGTAAAATAAAACGCTGGCGGTTATTTCTTACAGAGGGAAGTCTCACGTAGAGTCGGAATGTAGACACTGTGCGGAGGGCGCTCTTGGCAGGTAATCAGCTAATGAAACCGACGGTAATCAAATGCTTAGGCTTAGTAATCCCTACTAGGACCGCCGCTAGAACGTGATTTTGTTCAAATATAACTACCTGTTATAAAAAATCAATTAGTATTTTTATAATATTATTATTTATAAATATTAAACAAGGTTTTTTATTAATATATTTGAAATAGTGGCATAAAAATTGACGTGCATTATGATTGCAAATTTTGTATTATATGAAAAGTGATATATCGTTTTGAAGACATTTGTAAAGAACGGCAATAAAATTGCACTCAATAAAATTGGTGCAGGCGTGTGACAGGGTGCAGAGGGTGGAGGCTCTTGGGAGGGGGCGGAGACTGGAAGACTGTCTCCAGCACCGGGGGAATAAATCCACCCTAACTGCAGCCACCGAGAGGACCCTCGCCAGCCGTAGGCGACAACTCTTTTCTATGCACCCTGTTGTAGCTTGATGTCGCCGGAAGAGACGTTATGTTGTAGTGTGTTTTTGAAATTAGCATTTTGTAAATTATACACTTGGTAAGCTTAGTTTAACGTACTTTAAGCTGGTAACCAAATTGACTAAACAGATGTGTAAAATTCGCGTAAAATTGCGCGTAGTCTATACACTCTTTGATTTGGACTTTTTGATATTTTTTTCCTTCCGTTCAGCAACTCCGAGTTAATTATGAGATTTATGTTAATAAATTAAATGTTATTGTTACATAATAGCTTATATTATATTTATATTTTAAGCGGGTAACCAAATTGACTAAACTGATGTGCGTAGCAGGCAAAATTCACTTAAAATTGCGCGTGTGAGATCTAGTCTATACACTCTTTGATTTGCATGTAGTCAAATAAATCGTTTCCTATAAAAAGTTGAACCACTCCATACACACTTTGCGGATTACTTGGCATCACAACAACACCACTTTGTCCTAAAAAATGTTCAATAATTGGAGGATTATCACTCTCTGACCACTCCACTTCTTCGTTGTCACTTTGTTCAGAATCAATTGACATTATTGGTAGAAGTAACGTTGACGAGTCTAAACAAACATTACGAGCTGTAAACCTAAAGAGTAAAATGACTTTCTGCCGCTTTAAGACTAAACACGTTCAAAAAGGTATTAAAACGCGCACCGCCTTTACTTGTACTAGTACCCGCCCCGCCTTTAGAGTGTTAACATTTTTTTTCTATTGGTTATCAAAAAACTCGAAAATGTACCCATCAAAGGGACACTCACCAAATATTTTTTTTCAATATTTAAAATATTATTTTTAAAAAAAACTACTGTGTAGAATATTTAACCAAGTCCTGGGCAGTATTAATTAAGGCTGTTGTCCGGCTCTCAATTGCTTCCACCTTGGCGCAGATTAAACTGGACCCAATAATCCAAGTTTCATTGTAGCGGCCGGCCGCCGCGCCCGATTAGCCCTGGAACGGCTCCAGCCGGCGACCGACGCGAAGCACCGCGTACAGGCATCGCCGCCCCACAATATCGCCGGCTCTGTTGATATAATAAACTTGCTGCAGTGTTTGTAACTGTGCTTGCTTGTTCATATTAAATAATGTAGAATATTCTAAACAGTTATGAGTTTCATTATCAATGTTTTGTCCATATTAAAAAAATATTTAGAACAGTATAAAACGACGTATTGTTTGATGATCCTAGCGCAGTAAAATAACTGTGCACATGTTAAATTTTTATTTATTGAATCGGTTATTATGTAACATTTAAATATTTGTATCCAGTTGTGTTATATTGATATTGTAACGTATCCCCCTCTACACGCTAAGTGAAATAATCCGCGGAAAATGCTCAACTTTCTGACCAATTCAGGAACTTAAATATTTCAGGATAATCTGGAAATCTGCATCTGAAAACAAGCTGGAGCTACAGCTGAAAAGAAAATATAACTACTGCAACGCTGAAAATGTTAAGTATACAATCTTAAAGCTATTTAGATCTGTCGATTCGCGAAGTAACTGAAGTTCAATTGGTTTAAAGCAGGATTATCTGACCGCCACCAACTACCTACACTCGGTCGGCACTATATCAATTACACCTGGTAATTAAAACCACTCCATCTACCATGAAAACCCTATAAGAACGGAGTTTTACGATAGATCTCCCTCCAACCCTCAATTCCTCCAAAAAAATTGAAGTTAGTCGCGTACTGATGAAAGTTTGACTAAAGGGAGATTCCCTAGTCCGAAGGTTAATAATTCAAATAACTCAAAGCTTAACCAAAAACACACTAAAATATTTTTACGCCATAAAATAGTATTTTAAATAAAATACATGAGTAATTTTTCCACACGTTAATTTTTATTGGTGACCGGTTTCGGCAACCTTTCACGTTGGCACTATCAAACTTAGTGTACCACAAGCTAGTCTTGAATTCAGTTATTGTGGTTATTGCAAACTGGGGATTTGATTGTTTTGAACTGTGAATTGTGTCTTAGTAAAAACATATATTTATTAACTTATGTAATATTTTTTTGTACATTTTTTTTTGTTGTATATATAATCTTAGCACGATTCAAATCGTTATCGTTCAATTGCATTTATATTGACTCCAGAACTTCAAACACGTAGGTTGGCGGCATATTTCATATCGTTGCAATTTTCCGCACTCTTGTTTGACGTCTCTCGGCATTTTATTGTGTCTCCTGTGAAGCGGCAGGTACTCCTCCCCATATGAGAACCCGAAACGCTACTTAACTTCCATATATTCCGATCTGAAGCAGACCACGGCACACGAGATTATCATCTGTTCTGAACAAAATAAAAGGCAGTCCCTGAATTTAATTTACACGGCAAACTAATAACAAATGTCGCTATCAGTTTTTAGTCTGACTTTGTTATCTGATTCCCCGTAGTGAGTTCATAGAATAAAATCGATATAAGCTAGTATTTGTTTTATTGTTTTAGTTATTTCCAAACGTAAGTTTTGCATAAAATTCCCAAAAATTCCTATTTTAGTCATATTGAAAAAAATTCAAGGAAAAAGAGGAGGCTTACGTGGATGCTGATTTTACGCTGAAAGTCAGGAGTACAGCCGAAAAAGTGAGACTGGCTCCGGAAAAATATATGTTTAGTGTAATAGTCACTTATTATATACTATTATATACTTTTTATCTTCACGACGAACATCGGTACATTTTTATAAAATTAACCGTAGTCGAGCAATGCAATAAAACGTACCTTTCATATAACCATGATATTTCAGTTGACTGCGTTTAATTGTAGTAGGGGTAGAGTTTTTTTTAATATGTATAACACTATATGTACTGAGCCTTCTTTATTATTTTTGTAAAAGATTAATATGAAAACATTTATCACACATTTTATTTACAAAGCATTTTTTTATTGTTTATAAGCTACATATAAATTTTAACTGTGTTGATTATATATATTTATATTTAAATTAAGGCTTTGATTCATTATGTGTTAATTATCTTGATGATTATAAAATGTATTTCAAGTAACACCTACATTTGAAAAAAAATTATCAAGTGTAACGACAGTCAAATGCTTTTTTAATAACATTTATAAGTATACGATGATTTTTTTGAACACAGTGCTGATTTTTATCCTGCTTTAGTTTTTCAGTGCATAAGTAAGTATTTCTGTGTTTTAATATAATGTTTTTTTTTATAGTTTTAAAAAGAATGAAACATATTTTAATGTATGCGAATTCGGTTTAATATTAAAACACATTGCAGTGTGAATCTATTAGTCTGTTTGTATTTCGATAACTTAACGTCTGAACATCACATCCGCCTGAATTCCCTTCAATAACCCTTGGCGGGCTTGTACCCCAGGCAAGAATACGCCGTGAGGGGTGAGGGGTGGGTCGGGAGTACATTATAAATATCGGCTCACTAATTGACAATCGCAAACTCCGCCTCGCTCCCCGCGGCCTCCCACGGACCGGCGCTTCTGCGCCCCTGACGATCCTATAATCAATGTTAAAGCGCTTTGATTAGTTTGCCAATTATTAATTTTGAAATTTGCTTGAGATTGTATTATTATACGTTAAAATTCTAAATAATAATCTAAATAACATAAAGTTATCTACTATAAAAATAGCCATTGTGTGTGTGTGTGTATGTTTAATTTAATGCTTCCCTATAGAATATCATAAAAGATACAACGCTGATTTTTTGCACGCAAGTTTAGTGAGATATTCCGCAGTTATGTGCCGAATTTCATGATGATCAGATAATATTTTTAAAAAATAACACAGCAACAGCACAGCAAACGTAATTAAAAAAGAATAGCACAATTGAACATGATAAAGACTGCATCTAATAAAGAACAGTGCAGTGAAAGTGATTTGTTGTTTGTGACACGAAATGTGATATTTCCTAGAATGGCTTTGCTTTCGAAATTAATATCCGGTTATTCAAAATATATGTGTACAAAATGAAATCAAATATTTATCTAATTGTCAGCCAAACATATGCTCAAACACTATTGAATCGTTCATCGAATACGTCATTCTATGACGGGCTACATTTCTAGTAATAAAATAAAAACAAATGGTTTTGGAGACTACGTTAATTTTACTTGTAGCGAGAGCTTTTTCGCCGAACACGGCATCTTCAAAACTCTATTTAATAACATAAAGTTATATATATATATATATATATATATATATATATATATATATATATATATATATATATATATATATATATATATATATATATGTATGTATATATATATATATATATATATATATATATATATATATATATATATATATATATTAAAAAATCTACGTTATAGTTTAATAATTAATACCCGTAATCAACCGTTAAGGTTTTCACTTTTCCACACTCATCTTAATTTGTAAAATTTCACTTTTTTTCAAACAAACATTGTTATTTATATGATTGATTTTTGTGAAGACCGTCTCACAGGAAGTTCGATTTTGCCTATACAGGTTTGATTGATTGATAATGATTAGGTACATTTTTTCAAGTATTGAAAATTGATGAAAGAAACTCTTAGAAAAATATCATCGTGATTTGTGTGGGATTTATACCCACACCTCCAAGCTTACATGGCCGGTGCATTACCAATTTAATTAAATATTTAATTGGTATAATAAGTACGTTGTTTCATTTATAGGATATGATTGTTAAAAATTCTTGCTTAGGACAAGTGATTCGTTGGTATAATTGGTAATGCACCGGCCATGTAAGCTTGTCATTATCAACATTGTTATTATTTAAATATTTTAAAAATTTGTTATAATACATTTGATATTATTTAAGCCTTAAAAATTTATTCACAAAAACTCACTCCCATATTCGTAGAATAATAAAGTCGTGTTGTGAAAAGCATCAAAGGTCTAATTTTTTAAAAAAAAAAATCATCTATTTTATAGCTGTTATTGGCAATAACTTTGAACCAAGCAAATTTATAATTTTTTTTTAAATATATTGTTTAAATACAATTTTATTTTTACGACGTATTCTTAATACTTGATTTGTAAAATAAGAAAAAAGCATTTCATACTCTTTGGATTATAAGATTTGGAAATTTTCAACAAAAGAAATAAAGAAAATACACATTTAGTTCTTATCACTAATTCAAGCCACCACTGCAAGTAAAGTTTACTTACAATTCTATACCAATGCTGATGGAACGCCGATATCCTCAGCAGGTTATTCGAAGAGAGGCTCCAAGTCTCCGAGTTGCTCTTTGCCTCATTAGGCAGCTCCGCGCCCTCGGGACCTCCGCCCATCAATATTGAAACATTTAATACGTCAGCTCCACCCCACCCCCAACTACCCCTACCCCAATACCCAACTAGAATCTCTATACTAGCTGCCTAATTGGCATGCCGGAAACTTTTTGCAGTTCACAAAAGTTTTCTTTAAATCTCATTATCTAGCTTATAAAGTACAGACTTTAATAGCATGGTTTTTTTAAAAATAATTGTATAGAGTAATACTCCCTGAAGTATTATTTTTGAAGCCACACATCAAAAATAAATATAATTTACAAATTAAAATATTATCTTTATGTATTGTGATAGCTTTATTCTATGGTGGAAACGTTTTTATTATAAAAGTTATTAAAAAGTAGAATTTTTGGTTCAGTAGTTCTATCGTTGACTGATAAATCTTCGGTTCGATTACCATAATAATCGATAAATTAAGAATTTTTTATTTGAACTCACGGCTTATACAAAAAGCAACGTATTTTTTAAAAAATAATTTTTACGAAACAATTTTATTAATATATATATTTTTTCTTTCTCAGATGTTTCATATACTCCTGCAACACTATCAACCCAATAGCAATAATTGTGCAACTGCCCTGCAAATAAGTGCACGTAAAAAGTGTGTGTAAATTATCTGAGTTATGACACTAACAATGAAGAATATCAATGCATCTGTCTGTATTTTATTCACAACAGATGTTTTAATCCTATCAAGTATGCTCACCTTCACATCCTGATCACCTGGAGTCCCGGAGGCTTCGAGGCGCAGCTCTCTGCTGGAGCTCGTTATGCTAATGCCCCGGTCCCTCCGTTCACTCAATTCATTTATACCGAGTGAATAGATAATGGGCTGACGTCTTGCTGCAGTTTGCTGTGCTATTAGATATGTTAAGCGTGAGGTTACACGGATATAAATCAAGCTGGCATTCATTGAAGTTCTTTTCAAAAATATTTTCAGTTCTTCTAACACCGTGTCCATTTTCAGTCGTCGGTATAAAATATGGTGAATAACCCTTAACAAGTAAAAATTGTTATTAACAGGCAAGGGTTACTGTAAGAAGTAAACATTGCACTTTTCATACTAGTTTAAGCATTCGATTTTGAAGGTGTAATAAACTTATTTTATAAAACAGTCAAATGAAATTCAATACTTCATGTCTGTGATGTAATAACTAATCAAATTAAAAAAAAAAACATCAAAAGTAATTATCAGACATAGAATGGCCTTCCAATAGAGTTTTGTTTATACCGCCTTTGAATTTTCAAAACAACAAAATAAGCCATCATTCAATGAAGCTAAGTTTTACCTTTACTTTGCAGAGAAAACTGTCCAAAGCTCTAGATGTTGAAATATAAATTTGTGAAAAAGCAATAACCGACTTTATAGAGGAACAAAAAACCAACTTCAATTCTAGTTTTTCAATTTGTTTTGAGTGCTTTTCAAACACTTTTAATATATATATATTTTATGAACTTGCAATAAATTAAAATACCCATTTCATACAAATAATAACTATCACGTAAAAAAAGAACTTTACTTAATTTTTTTATAATAAAAACTCATATACTCTATCACAAAATCTTAAGTATACTTTTAAAATCATTTCAACTTTAACTTTTTGAAGTGTAATTTTTATAAATTGAATATTTAATAAAGTGATCAAAAATTATAAACATAACCAGAGTTCAATCAGTTAAAGTGATTCCTCTCTTGGATGTTAGATCGATGATGAATTAGTGCTGTAAAAATCGGCCCACTTAAATAAAATTACGTAGTCTTTATAAATATTTAGCTTCATATTTTGCCCGTAAAACTTTTCACTCAACAATTTTCGTAAATTACCTGAACCAAAAGACCATCTGGCAAAAACTCAATGCGCTAACTTTCGTTTTCACTGAAAAGGACTGCGCGAAGTTTAACTTTATAATATTTCTTTAAATATTATATACTTTCTGAGAATAAAATTAAATAATTTTATTTCGTTTCTGTTGTTTATAAATATATATATTTTTGGACAACATTGAATATTGTTTTTGCAGTTTGCATGAGTCACTTGAAAAGAAGATAATATGAAATAACCTGGTCTATTTTTAAGGGTAATTTTTTTTCACCTTTGATTTAAATTTTTTTGATCTATGTTTTATTGGTTTAATGTTCAAAATATTTAATTACATTTTTTCAAAACACAATCATATTAAGAGTAAAATTCCTTTATTAAGCGAGTGCATGGGTGTTTTAAAACAAAGTGTGTATCCAAATATTACACACGTAGCAGAAAGGTTTCACATTATCCTGAACGTCGAGAGACACAACCCCCTCATGCGCTCTATCGGGACAATGAATCGGATCACCCCCACTCACCCCCACTCACCCCCACTCACCCCCGCCCTCACCTGCAGCAGGCTTTGTTTGTTCTTTAATTTGGACAGAAGAGGCTTCCCCGCCCAGGCTACGATAATACCTGCAGCACTTGACGTGTCAGACTGCGAGACAGCACCTTTTCTATGGAGTCTGCTCTTATTTTTAGCAAACAAAAACACCAAATTGAATAGAAAAGTACACAAGTATATTTGTACATTATTTAATCATCAAAGATAGCTTTTACTATTTTAAATATTTATAAAGTAAACTTTTATTGTGAATAATTACGTGAAATAAAATTCGTACCAAAGCTATAAATTAAATGCAAGGAATTGGTTTTAAAACGATTTGTTGATTCGTTATAGATAAAATATAATTAAATACAAAAATACTAAGCAACCCAAAAAAAGTTTATATCATTTTGAACTAAAATGATATCTTAAACTTTTTAAAATAAAATTTTCATCCTAATATCAAAAACACTAATACGAGCTTTATTCATAACGAATTTAAAGTGATTTGAATAATTTTCAATTTTGTATATTATATTAATTGAACAAAAAATAACTGTATTAAATAGTAAATATTATAATAATTAGAGCTTATTATTACTTAATCGTAAATGATGCTTTTTTAGTAATTAATAAATAAATTTATAAAAAAATGTGTTAGTCTTCCGTCTTCTCTTAGCGATGGCGTTGAAAGAGAATATGCAACAAAAAATACTCCCCATATTTTTACAATTATTTTACAAAATTTGTATTTTTAAAAATATCTTATATTTAGAATATTAGTGTGTTTGGATATTTCATATGGTCTTTACGGGTGTGTATTGAGTAAAAGCATTGTGAAAGCTGGCAGTAATCTGCGCACGCGGGAGCCTGTGCGCCAGATCACTCCATAAACTCTCGCGTTTTATACGCGGAACATCCAGATTGGGGTTGTTTCACCACTGAAACATTTCACTGCGAAATACCAAAGGTTTTTTTTATTATTTTTCAGCTGTGTTTGTTACCTGTTGGGTTTAAAAGTGAACAACCAAAGCTAGGACTTAAATTAGTCGTTAGATTTTCAAATCACTTTGGAGGTATAGCTCAAGCCGCATGTGCTGCGTTATGTCTTGCAGTAGCCAATATAAAATAAATCATTGATAAACATTATAAAAATCATACTTTAATTAATAATTCCTTCGAGTTGGGCCAAAGGAGAAATGCGTCTATTGTGCACAGTATACTCACCCTTATCCTCGATCTCTTTGAAAAGAGTTACGATGAATTTCCTTACAAAAAGCAAACCATGCTGAAATATTTTCTGATCACGAAAATAAGATGCTTCCAGAACAAACTTGATTAAAAATACATCGTTTTTTTAATGGAACATTCGATTACAGGGTACAAGCCATTCATTACTGGCACTACGCTCTGAGGAAGCGAGTTCTTGCACTACAAAGGAGTTCATTATATCTCCAGTGTTCGCGAGCACTATGCCAACACTCTCTTACGTAAGTTGATAAATTAAAGATTGACTATCAAGTTTTATATACGAATATTTAATCTCAATGGAACTCACAGTTCACAGGATATGATAGATTTAGCACTTCAAAGAAAAAAATATTTTTACTCAATTTTATTTTATTGAATTTTATATTATCTCATATTCGAAAACATTTTATTGTATTATTAGATTTTTGCGGGATATTTTATTGTGTTTTAAGAATATTCAATTTTTATTTTTTTATTAACTGGTTTGAATGCATTCTAGATTTTTTTAAGTTGACTTTTCATCAAGGTCATATTTAAAAAAAAGATGCATTAGTGCACCCCTTAAAATGCAGATTTTTTCTCGCGGTTGTGTCGCAGAAATAAAACCATGCAATTAATTGACTTTGTAATTGATTGATTTTACGAAGACCCACAAAATGGCTGCTTTTATTTATTATACTATGATGTAAAATTACAACGGCCACCAGATCATAAAAATATGTTCATTTCAGTTTAAATTATGTCGACTTTATAGCTAAAGATTTTCTCATGACTACTAGGTTATTTAATACAGCTCTTTTTATCCCCTTAATTTAATTCAACAAACCTTATACTTGAAATAGTACATTTTATTGTTAAAATAGTTCAACAAATAAAAAAGAATGATGCGCATGAGTAGTAGCTAGTTTAAAGCAGATCATGTTTTGATGTAAATGATATTACAGTTTAAATAATTACACTTGAAAAACAAATGGTTTTTGTAATAAACGATGCCCTTGACAAGTGGCATGTACATTTTACGCAATAATTTTGATCTAACAGGTTTTTTTACAGTTAAACTGCCAAGCTCTTCCCTCTACCAGATTCTCCCTTCTTTCCGGCCACCAGATCATAAAAATATGTTTATTTCAATGAGAGATAGGTAACATGGGAACGTGATAGTTATACGCTGATTAATCCATTAATATTTTCACACTGCAGCTCGCGGCGGAAACCCATGAGAATTTAAGCGCTCTCCAGTGGCGCACAATTAATCTCTAGCCCGCCTATTAGTCTCGCAAGGGCGGCCAGTGGCGGCGCAAGGGCGCTGCACCCATTCCGCTTATTGGCAAACCTTTGATGGGCGGGTGCAGCAGTGCCGGGCCGCCCGCGTGAGGGATTATTTTCACTTACGCAATATCCATTAGACGGGAGAGTAAAAAGGAGCCCCATCCCTCAACGTCACCCCCGCCCTGTTGCCATGGGGACGCCGCTGTACTTCACTCAGCAGGGATTTGCGCGTGAGCTCACGTTTTAATTCGACACGACAGGTGATATTGTGCACGCGCTCTGAGAGGGAAAAGCTTGGCAATTTGAATGTAAAAAACCTGTTAGATCAAAATTATTGCGTAAAATGAACATGCCACTTGTCAAGGACATCATATTTATAATGACAATCTATTGATTTGCAAGTGTGTTTATTTAAACTGTAATATCATTAACATCAAAACATGAACTGCTTTAAACTAGCTACTACTCATGCGCAACATACTTATTTATTTGTTGAACTATATTTTTAATTTAACATTAAAATGTATTATTTCAAGTATAAGGTTTGTTGAATTGAAGTTGGTAAATAAAAATAGCTGTATTAAATAACGTAGTATTAATCTTTATTTAGGAAGTCGACATAATTAAAATTATTGATGTACATATTTTATCAAAAAAAAAATACCTTTCATTCATTAATTGTAATTTTATTATTTTCTTTGAATCGATCAAATATTGAATCGCGCATGATTGATAATACAGAGCCTTAAGTATAATTTCTATATATTTAAAGTGATATTTTATATGCACCTAATAAAATGAAATTAATTTATTTTATTGCATTAAGTGTCTAAAATAATAAATACCAAATAAACTCATTACAATGAATAATCAGTATGATATGAAATAAAGATTCCAAATAATTAACAAAACTCTGCAGTGAGCGGTTAAAAAAATTATTAACAATCCCAAAAATCCAGTTTAAAAACAGCATACAAATTAATTTTCCAAAACAGAATCAAACGTGAAATTTAAGAATTTGTCAGAATTTTTTTCTCCAAAATACACTGGAATTTATGTCAAAAATATTCCATAAAAATTATAAAAATATATTTCTTTTCACCATTCTTCTTCGTATTACTCAGTTTTGATTACTTTTCTTTAAACCACCTTTAAAAAGTACACTCCTTAACCATGTTGCTTTAAAGAATAGCTCTTTTAATAGTAAGAATTTGTTCAATGGATATAAAATATCCCAGTCAAATGTCACTTAAACTTTATAATAACTTTTATAAGTTTAAAAAAAATCATCAAATATTCCATTTCGTTTCGAAAACTAATGGAATCAGAGACATTAAATATTAAGTATGTTTTTTTGAAAATCACGCTTTTTTCAGCAGGTTTTCAGTATTTTCGCTGTTTTAAATATGAAGAAAACTTCGCTAAAATATCATAAATTTCCCATAGCCCCTTGTCGGTCAGAGAAGTCGAAGGGCCGCGCTGGATAAACTCGACGCCCAAAAAATTTAATTAACTCGGGGCGAGGAAAAAAATGTTGCCGAATTCCCGGCCGGGGGGCATCTTTTTATTACCAATGAGTGTTGCTTATTTTTATTTTCCACAAACAGAGAGTTTTTTGAATTTGTATGAAAAATGTTGCCGGGAATAATGATGAAGTGAAAGCAAATCTAATTCGGCCGAGCATTAAGCAATTCGCCGGAACTCCATTTTTTTTTTTTTGTTGTAATTGTGGATTTTACTTCGTGAGAATAACTGAATCGGCACCTTTCTTGGATATGGTAATGTGACATTCTGGGCGCTCTTAATGTTCTAGTAGGGCAATTGCTTTGATCATGCTTACAGATAGAGATTAGGTTCTTGAAGGTGTCATATTAATAAAAGTATTATAACAGAAAAAAATCGGTTTTTAACGTACGTTTACAGTATATTTATGTATACTAGGAAAAAATAAATATATCAGTATAGGCCGCTTCTAACTGAATTGAAAAAAAAATCACTTATTGAAGTACTATTAATAATCATAGATACTTAAGCTATTTTATTTTACATAAAAATATATCAAAAAATTAGTATCGGATTCAATGTGAATGAAAATTTCTGAAAGCAAAAAAAAAAATTGTTGCAAAATTCAAATAAAATTTATAAGATATCGATTTAAGGTAAACTGTACAGTTAAAATGCTTCGTTACTTATAAAATTAGATTTTAATAGTAGTTATTTAAAACCCTTAATAAAAGTAATATTTTGATTCGATGCATTAATCAATTTTACAGTTTTATTTCAGAAATTATATTTTAAATATATCTCGCTAATGTCTTGTTAATTCAATAAATTCATATAAGCATACATTAGAATTCTGCATATACTCGTATTAAAATATTTATATGAAGTAAAAATAGCAATTCTATTTTATTTTAAGTATACTTAACAAAAGCAGAACACCCCATGTTTATAAAACGCACTGATTTTCATTCAGATTTTAATATAGTTTGAATCTGCACTCGGGTGCCGTGAATTTGAAATACGGATCTAATACATCGCATGCAACATGGGAGCGGAGTCCACATCAAAAATATAAATTATTAAGCATTTCATCGCCATCTTTATCTCGGCGGGGATTCTCACAAATCCGCTACAAATAATGCAGTCTGGCAGCAGATACAAAAAGCTCTGCTTCTGGCATAAATCACAGCTGCAGCTGCAGGGGTCGGCACATGCAGTCCCGGGGTGCAGAATAACAATCATCCCCAAAGGTTGCGAACCCCGGGGATTGCAACAGAGAATATCAAACCTGAACTGCGCTATAAAATACAGCCTTCAATTTTAAAATATTTTAAAGATTTTTACTGGCATGCTTTCGAGAAAATATTTTTTTTTACGTTTATGTTAGAAATAAAATATTGTGTCCGAGATAACGTATTACGATATACGTATACGATAGTCGATTGTAAATATTATATAAAATTGTTTTTATAGATTTTGTAGTCACATTGCTAGTACTTTTTGGGCGTGGTAATATTATTCTGAATAAACTGTATTAAAGTTTGACGAAAAATGAAATCGTTTAAAAAAAATTCTTAGTTATGCAGATTATTTGAAACCACGTCATTAAAGATATTAAATTTTTTTAAAATTAAAACTAAAGATTTTATGTTTATGTGTTCATAACATGAAAATAAAGCAGTTGTTAATCTTAAAAAAATACGTGATAATACCTTTTTATACGTTTGTTCTAAATAATCCCATGTAGCATTAAATAAACATTGAAAAAACAAAATGCTACTCATAAATAAAAAATAGGTCATTGATTTATTAAAAAAAAATAGTTTTAAGCGCTAACGGTGATCCAGCGGCGTTATAAGAATATAAACTTTCTATTTATCTTTATTCATAGAAGTTTTCCTTGGTGAACAAAAGTTTATTTTGAAGTGCCATCAATCTTTCGTATAAACATAGGTAGACCATTTTCCACCATGAAGTTTATTCGATTTATCAATGGATTACCTTTTCTGCACGGCGGTACACCCTTTTTAAAACTGTTTTTTATTATTATTATTATTAAAAATTGTCTAAAAAATAAATTATATTCTAATAATAAATTTAAGTCATTTTTTTTCTTCTAAATAATAAAATAAACTTGTTTGAAATATCAAAAAATATGTAGCGTCATATATAAGAAAAAGGTATTTTCTGATGAATCTTATAAAATATTTTGTAAGCCAATGGTGTATGTTTATACATAAACAAAAAGACAATGTGGTTCCAATGAATTTAGTTAGAATTATTAGATGTCTTTAGGTTCAAGCACAGTAAACATTATATATATTTATAGATTATTTTGTGTGCAACAAATAGAAAACCGGAAAATCCAGATACAATCGTAGTTAGCTTTGGCTGCTTTATCTGTATGTTTACCTGTCTTCTTTGTTAGCTTCCTCCTTATCTTACTTAGTAAGTCTAATTATAGACTTCTCGTCATGAAATTGACATTAAAATGAATCCCAGTTTTTTCAAATAACAAGTGGCTTAAATTCTTTAAAATTATTAAGTACTTATAACGAAACAAGCCCGAAAACAATTTTAAATGGAATGAAAGCTGTAGACATTGATCTTGTAGCGTTCCGAGAAATTAAAAAGAAGAACGAAGTAATTAAAAGTTTTAGCATCAATTTGCTTAAGTACTTGAATAATTACAAATCCGCTTTAATAATCCCGAATTAGACTTTGATGCCTTCAGCTTGCCACGATTATCGAAATAATTTCATAATATTATACTCAAACAGAGAACAAATTTCTAACATCGATTTCCGATTGAACAGAAGAGGGCGGGTGATTTGAATATACGGAAAGTTAGTTTTGGTGGATGGGTCCGTATCATCGATTCTCGATTTACGATTCAGTAACAGGGGATGGGGGTGGATTATGGGGTGGGGCGCCCGAGCACGACTGCCCCGGGCCCTGTGCTCTCGGAAGGGACTCATGAGAGGTTTCAGGAATATTTGAATATGACTCTCCGTAATTCTAATACACTTACCTTTATCGTGTTTCAGCTGCGTTATCTCTGTATGATAAAATAGTTTATGTGATTTCGGTTATTGGATATGTCGCAGCGTGTCTTCGGGAGTAAATTTCAACATTGTATTCGGGGCTGAATCTTCAGGATAGCGATATGAAAACTCCATGACGCAACGTCTTTTTGACTCTTTTGGTAATTTTTTTACAGTATTTTTTAAACTTGAATTAACCCGAAAAGACATAATCGATATTTGATAGATCTTTATACAAATCAATACTGAGTAAAAAATGCACTTGTGTTTTGTATTTAAAACAAATAATACATAACTTAAACTCATGTGTGTATTTTAAACAAATATGTGTACTTCTTATAATTACCTCAAAAAAAAAACCGACTAAACCTTTTATGACGAGAACTCTCACAAATTCAATTTCTCGTTATTTACTACCTTGTGGACTTTTTTTAATTTACCCAGTCTGTAGAGAAGCTTATAAGTTTTTAGTATTTTTAACTTTTTATTAAAAAAATCATTATTACTAATATGATTAGGCATATTAGTTCACACGATTAAAGAAATTCTTAGAAAAATGTCACCGTGATTTGTGTGGGATTTGAACCCACATCCCCAAGCTTACATCCAAGAATCACATCCATTAATCGAGAATTTTTAACAATCATACTCTACATATGAACCAATGTGCCCAGGCCAACTAATGTGCCTAATTAGTAATAATATAATATACCCATAATGAGTAATAAATACGCATCTGATTGACGTTCAATCCAAAAAATAGACAAAAAAATCATTGCTATCCATTTTAAAATAATTTTCAAATGTATTTATATCTTATCGTTTTATTAAAAAAAAAAAAAAAAAAAACTAAAATAAGCGGTTTAATTCTTAGCGCAGAATCTGTCTCTTTCACCGGATTCTTGGGTTCTTTCTTAGCTGGGGGAAGACGGCCAGCGTAAAAATTTGTCACAGTAACTCTTGGAGACAGGTCCGCGGACGGCAGTCTGTCCGATTTAATGGACACACGGCGAGGGCTGATGGCCATCGACAAGCACGGGGCAGGTACTGCCTTCAGCCCCCGCACCCCTGTCGGGGGGGGGTGCTCCCTCGGCGCCCTCCCGCCCCCCCCCCGAGGTGCAGCTGACGAAGGCACAAAGATCCCGCGAAGGGTGTTTTGGAAGTATGAAATAATTTTTTTCTTTATTTTTTGTGATTTTTATAAATTGATTATTATATATATTGAATTTTTTTTTTTTTTGTTGAACACGACTTAAAATTTATACAAATTGTACAATCAAATGAAAAAATTTATAAAATTAAGGCTTTTTTTACTAATGCTTTCAAAATAATCATCTTAAGTTTTTTTCTAGTCCGTTTTGCGAAAAATCGAAAAAAAATTGATACATCCCTTCTTCCGAACAGAATACATTTTTTTTTTTATTAATTTACTATTAATATGAAAAATATGTATTTTTCCGATAAAAGTGTAGGAATTTGGAGATTCGTCATGTCCCTTTTCCAAGAGTCCTAAACATTTAAAAGTCTTTTTTTAATTGGAATTAAAAGATTAAATAAATACCCTGTGCGATATATTATTTTAAAAATTTAAAGAAAAATCTTTAACAAACAAAGGTTTTAAAAAGTAGTCATTTTATCCAATTTTTCAACATCTTTAAGATTTTATTTTACCCTGAAAATGGAAGCAACTGCCTTAAGTCACTTACTTACTTTTGAAGTAAATAATATCGTCATAACAAAGAAAAAAAGTTGTTTAATATTGAAGAATAGTTATTTTTGACGAGTTATTTAACTAATATTAATAATATTTAGTCAAACAAATTAATAAAGATCTGAAGGCAAACTGAAAATAAAAAACATGCTTAGTAGGTATGAATCCTTTTCTGTGAATTTAATTATGACATATGTTGACAAACGCAAAATATTTTGTACAAGTATTTTGTAAGAATAAGCTTTGCTATTAAGCCAGATTAAAAATAAATACTTGTTATAGAAACATCATTTATAAACTATTCATGTGAATCCACATTTATTAAAAGTATTATTACATGATTCGGAATCTCAAATGAAATGGTATTCACCTGGCTAGAAATATAAGATCGGTTGAATTTTTCCAGGGAGTATTTTGCAAAGAACTTGAATCACCCCAACACTCTTTGTAAAAATATGTGGGGTGTTTTTCTTAGACGAGAGACACGTTACTTTTATTGTATCTCTCTTAAGGTACTTTTTAATCCCATTTTCTATTTCTAAAAGACTACCGCACAGAGCCCAGACAGACCTAGAAAACTTTTTAAAGAGAGCAATGTTTTTAAAAATCTCTTTACACAATCTTAACAAGGTTTCATGTGCGGATTTCTCATTTTATTTCTCATGAGATTTCTAAAAAAAAATAAATCGTTTCACATTCATAAATGTCGTTAAAATCGCTACAAATTGCCAATCTTAGCACTTCATGGTGGTGGTATATATGTATCTCACAAATTCAGACAAATTTATTAAAATTATATTTGTTTTACGCAAACTTAAATATTATAAAATAATGATTCTATATTCCAAGCTATGTGATTAATACTGCATTCTGCCATTACCCTTACTCTTGTTTTCTATCATACTGAACACCAAACTAAAGGTTAGACTAATTACTTTGTCCTACCTTATAGTGACAGACAAGAAATTTAACCGTGTAAATTAGACTTTATCAATAAGTACCATTCTTAGCTAAATATATAATTTTGTCTTGATTATTTTATATATATTGATGAAATTAAGTAAAGTATTGTCTTACAATGTATTTAAATATATATCTGTAACGCAATGTGGTTTGTGTAATGTGTATGCAAAAATATATATAATCTTTTTTAATTCAGTTTTTAATTATAAAAGGTTGTATCCATTTCAATCATAATAAATGAACTAACTAGAAGATCATCAAAACTACATGATGCTTAAAGCCCATAAAATAATTAAAACTGTATTACTATCATTATTTATGCTTAATCTTGTATTTAAACACAAATTTATATCGTGTTTCTGCATTAACATTACTGAGTTTATTTTTTTACTCATTAAAAAAATTTATATATTCGAAAAATTTCATTACAAATAAAATTTGGCTGTCTTGAAATTTGAATATTAAATAATAAATAAAATTCACGATGCTTTACAAATATTTATTTCATATATTTTATTAACATACAACTGTATTTAATATCAATGAATATTCTTGAAGCCTCATATTCATTTTGCAGCATCATTAACCCAGCCATTTATAAAGCAACCTCATTAATCAATAATAATTACCATAAAGACCATCATCAATTCCTCCACCATGAAGACACCACAAGCAGAAAGCCACAATAGGAGGGGGTAGAGTGCATCTGACTTGGAGAGAGTAGGTGGAAGACTTCAGGACTGCATTCTTGACAGGATCCATTTGTCATCCTGAAGGGTGCACCGGCGGAAGCAGAATCCATCACGCCAGATAAAAGTCTCCATCAGAGAGACAGACAATTCTGTCTTGCTTCGATCCTCTTTGAACAAATTCCATCTTTGGTGTAAAATCCAGGTTGTTTGATAATCTGATCTGCTTTTTTTTACCGATGCTTCGAAATTATGATGTACAAAAGTATATCATGAATACACATTTAATATGCTTCAAAGGCAAACGAATTTGCTTTTAGTAAACGCTTACAAAAATATATGTAAGTTCTCTCCATAAAACAATCTACTATAATAATAGCCATTGTATGTGTGTATGTTTTATTTTTTTGTTCTCTATAGAATATCTTAAAAGATACAACGCTGATTTTTTGCATGTAAGTTCAGTAAATTTTTTCGCAGTTATGAGCCGCATTTCAAGACGATAGGATAATATTTTCATTCATTAACTAATTAAATAAAACTATTAAATATGCTTAATGTACGAGTTAACTGATTCTGTTGTTCACAGCGAGAATTTCAAATTTAGAATTTTTACAAAAAAACAAAATATGATGCTTCTAAGAAATTTCCAGTTTATATCAGCTTGACACATGTATCAATTTTATTTTTTAGTTGCATTAGAAATTATTAATCACATCATTAATAACTTAAAATGCCTCCTAAAAAATAGCACCGTCTACGCACAGCAAACGTAATTAAAAAAGAATAGCACAATTGAACGCGATAAAGACTGCATCTAATAAAGAACAGTGCAGTGAAAGTGATTCGTTGTTTGTGACACGAAATGTGATATATCCTAGAATGGCTTTGCTTTCGAAATTAATATCCGGTTATTCAAAATATATGTGTACAAAATGAAATCAAATATTCATCTAATTGTCAGTCAAAAATATGTTCAAACACTATTGCATCGTCCATCGAATACGTCATTTTATGACGAGCTACATTTCTAGTATAATTATAAAACTGACATAAATCTAAATTTTCATTTTGGAACATCTCAAAATATATTGTTTTAAAATCAGTTCAGACGTTTATTTTAGTAAAAGTTTCACAGAAAACCTAGATGGATTTTTTATTTTTCGTCAATGAATTCCCTTATGAAACGATGAGAATTTTCGCTACATTTTATAGCACTGCTAAAGCACTAACACTGGATGGAGAAAAATTCATTATATTTAATATTTAATAATCGTTCGTGAAAACGTGTGTTCAGGCATCGAGTGGACTCGAATGATTCTCAAGAGGGACTCGGAGGGCCCCGTCGCCGTGTTTGATCAGGCTCCCTCAAAGGGCCCTCCCGGGCTGATTGTTTCAGCTGCACAGGAAAGAGGCTTCGAGGAAACCGACTGGAGGAAATAAAACCAGGCGGAGGGAGCGGCACTCTGCGGCCATTGTGTTTGCATATTTATTGTCAAAAAAGAAACCAATGCCTTGGGAATAAATTTCCTTTTGAGGTAAGCATTTTTTCTCACAGCCGAGAGTGTTTAACATGAAATATCGTTTTGAGATTCTGTTTGGTCATTTTCTCCCGCTTATATATATATTTTTTACATGTTTCTGCGTCGAATACTCCTCTCGGCGCATAAAGAATGTTACACATTCTTTATTTTGTTTTTCAATTTCGGTCGGCTTATGTGCACGGAAATAGAGTAGATAAAATGGCGCTCGCTTCTTCAAAGGTGTTGTGAATAATGAGATGTTATTTTATATTTTACACTCTTCCTTAATGCGGAAAGAACTGCGAAATATTAACTTTCTTCGTCTTTCCCACCCTCTTAGCATTTCTTTTCAAATTATAGTATATCTTTTGAAAGTGTATTCAATTATCTTTAAAACTCTAATAAACATTTATTTTTTATTTTATAATGTAAAAACATGACATGATATTCAAATAGAAAATATTTCTTTATATTATAATTAAAAACCAATTTTACTATTATTACTTTATAATTAAATGCAGTAATGATTTGTATTATACATCCCAAGAATAACTGTATTATATTTATTTTTTTTAATTAAATACCTGCAGAAATCGACAATGTTGAGCTTCCTAAAATTAACTAATGTTATTTGTATTTAAAAATTCAGATTTCAATAAATTTATCTAATGAACAACTTAATTAAATTGATTAAAAAATTGTATTTGTGTAATTGAATGAAAAATTATATTTGTCGAGTTTCAACTTTGCAGAATTCCATAATGACTAATACAGATATTCACGACAACTGACTTTTTAAAAAAAATTAAACTTATTTCACCTTAAATTGAAAAAACAAAAAATGTTTTTGGCTAAGGTTTCAACACAGTCACAACGCAATCATCTGTAATAGTTTCTAATCGCTTACCCGCCTCATCTCACATTTCCGGCACTCTACCTTGTACAAGGGTGGTAAATATACTACAATTTATATTCTCTAAATATAAGTACACCCCACTCTCATAGAATTTATATTAAGGACTTAAACCCGTTCTTCAGTTTACTCTTCCACGTTTTAAATAATTATGCATTTTTATTTATTGGTAAAAATCCAGCATCACAAATTGCAGCTCATAAATAAAAGACATCCCAAATTTTAATCAGAAACAATATTCTACAAGGAGGATTGCTCTTAATAGCCAAGCTTCCCAAGAGAAATGCGAAAAATGTCTTCGTCGCACGGTGCAGGGCTGTTTAATATATTACAGTACTGCATTTGGATGAAGCAGAAATATTGCAACGTTAAACCAAAATACGAGGCTTGTAACTGAATTCGTTATTTATGCTGTACGATGAGCTCTGACATTTGATTAATTCGATTCTTAATTCAGATATGATCTTGCTATTTGTCCCTAGATACCTTAAATAAATATTGCATGTTACTTGTTAAACCATAAGTTCCCAAACTATTTTATCCCGTCGACCCCTTGTCGAGTTTTCCTGTTTTTCGTAGACCCCTGTCTTTCTAATATTTAATTTTTATAACATTCGTCAACTTCAAACATATTTTTGACATCTGATATACAGGGTGCGCCATATTTTATGTTGGTATGTAAACATTAAATATCTTTGACATTTATCAACCGATTGACTCAAATAAACATGTATTAAAACAATAATTCAATACAATTTTAACCATGCTTCACACTGAAACAACGACGCTGTACATTAAAAATAGTCGTTCAGTTGTGTTAACTCAACGTGCATATTGTGGCCAACATGGCCAATGGGATCCACTCTTGTAGACCTCCATTTACAGTTCGTGGACCCCCAATTTAATTTTTCGCTGTCATCGACCCCTTGCAGGGCAGAATCGACCTCTGGGAGTCGATATTGACCACTTTGGGAACCTATGTGTTAAACTGTATCTACATGATTTTCAGGAGTTCAGCATGTCATTTTTTAATTCAGTTTGATTCGAGAAGCTTCACAAAGAAATGTAGGAAGGAAACATGTTTATGAAGAATAACATTGTTATAAAAAAATGAAAAATGTGAGATTGAAAATTATTTTTATAAGATAACAACGAGGAAACTATGATTAGGTATTGCGAACAACTAGTTCAACCCTCTCTTGTAAGCCCGGGGTGGACAATGCGCGCGGCGGGTGGGCGCTTATCTCGACCGCTTCCGCCCCCGCCCAGCCTGATACTTTAATCATATTTTGACACCCTTTGATGGCCGTAAAATATTGTTCCGTCCGTTTAGGGCGGCGGTAATCAGCGTTAAGGGAGACTGTGATTAATTAACGGCGCCGTTAAGTGAGGCGGCCCGAGAAGCAGTCCTGAGCAAGTTTTAATTGAGATTCCCATTTTAAGTTCTGTCAAGTTTCACCTTTATATTTTAATTATTTTTTTTTTTTTGAAGGACAAGTGGCGAGATTAATATTTAACAGGACGTCTTTTACGATATTCTGTTCGTTAATTTCTTTTGTGTTTCGCGTTTATTTGGTGCGAATGTTCAAGAGCCACCTCAAACAAAAACTGTAGTTTGTTACTTGACGAGAACGTCTAGGAAAAAAGTGAATGTAACTAGTTTCTTGAACTTAAATTATTGTATTGCTTACTTATTAACAGCACAGATAATTCATAGTATTAATAATTTACAGCATTTTTGAGTTTGATAATTGAAAATCTAAATATGTAATTCTTATACATGCACCCCTTTTCTGCCTTGAATTTTAATAAAAATAAAGTAAAGTACAAAACAAGGACTGTAATGAGGTTTTTACGTCTTATTATAATGTAGGTATTTTAAATATTCTCTGGTATAATCAGATAAACGCGTTCCGTTGTCATTTTCTTTAACGAGAGAGCAATTTCCTAAAGTCCCTCGTCCACCCTGGACGGGCTATACGTGGGAGAAAGTCCTTATCAAAATATACAAAGGTTTTTATACGTCTTCTTATAATATGGCTTCTTGTGATATTATCTGAAAATAATTAGATTATTGCGTATATGAACGAGTGATTAAATGAGAAACCATTAGCCTAATCAATCTTATCTCTTTAGATCCATATATCCATAATATAATCTACTATATTTTTATGACCATTACAAAGATCACAAAATGGTTTAATACTTTTATCACATAAAAAAATAATAATAAATAACTATTTGGTTATAACAATACCAATTTTATGATATTTTCATTTCGAAGCAAGTTATCTTTAACATTTGTAGAAATAATTGAATAACTACATCTACGTCTAGAGGTTCAGGAATGGAACAATATATAATATTACTTGTAATGGTTGTGTAAATAATCATAAAGCTACGTATCTGAATCGGTCGCTGTAATAAAATACCAACAACCGAAAGTTCAACAATAAAACAACGAGAAACCCATCTTTGTTTTATGATAGTTATTGTAATGTTTGAACAAATTATCAAATAATCTTTGTATTTAGTTTAAATGATTCTAATAAAAAATGAAACAATAGAACTATAGAATTTAATTAGAATTTAATTAATTAGAATTTATTCAAAAATGAAACAATGTAGTTTCCATAAAAACTATTTGTTTTTGTGATAGTTCGTATAAACAATCAAAAAACTGCGCATCTGGATTAATCGCTGTATTGAGAAATCACCATTCAATGGTTCAAAAATGAAACAATGTAGTTTCCATAAAAACTACTTGTTTTTGTGATAGTTCGTATAAACAATCAAAAAACTGCGTATCTGGATTAATCGCTGTATTATCGCTGTATCGAGAAATCACCATTCAAAGGTACAAAAATGAAATAATGTAGTTTTCATAAAAACCACTTGTTTTTGTGATAGTTCGTATAAAGTATAAACAATCAAATAACTGCGTATCTGGATTAATCGCTGTATTATCGCTGTATTGAGAAATCACCATTCAAAAGTTCAAAAATGTAACAATGTAGTATCAATAAAAAATACTTGTTTTTGTGATAGTTCGTATAAACAATCAAATAACTGCGTATCTGGATCAGTCACTGTAACTATCTGATTTCCCCCGGCCTGGCGGGTCCCCAATAGTAATGAAATAGCGGCGCAGTCGGCGACCGCCGCCGTTAGTCGCTAATAAAATTACCCGAGAGTTACAGCACGTGCTCGTATTATTGTTACCTGCTAATAAATGACCTGTTAAATATTAATTTCGTATCCGCTTGTGATAAATGCTGGTAAATGGTTGCCTATTTATTTGCCCGAATTAAAATTTGAGGTTATGGATTGCTCGCGCTATATTAACAGGGATAACCAATATCCAGGGATTGTCTTTTGAGAATTGCTTCTTTTACTTTGTTGAGATAAGTAATTAGACTTTTGTCTGAGCTTCGCTGGGTGAATTTCATTTTAAGAGCAGTGGCGTGCTATGATTGTAATAATTTTTAGTCAATACAATAATGTAAGATATAAATTTTATTCAAAATACGCGGCAATGCAATAAAACTGAATTTTATATATCTGGTTTAAATACATTTATTTTTCCGTACATATTTTCTGATCACTTATTGTTGAAACGTAAAAACTTCTTCTGGATCAAAAAAAATTATCATGTACAAAATATAGTTATCATTTTTAAGTAAAGTTAAATATGTAGTATTATTTTTTTACTAAAAAATTCAAACTACAATTAAATTTTCGGCACTGCGTTTTCATTGTAGCTATTGAATAAAATTGAGAATTAATAAGAACGAAAGATAAAATTCATCAAAAAACATCGAATCGAAACTGCAAAAAATATATATTGAATTCATCAGAAAGTAAACAATTTATTTACAATGTGAAACGACGCGAATATTTTTTTATGGAAGCATAGTTTAATGTGTAAATGAATTGCCAATCATAATTTTTAGTAAAAAAATCAACGTGGTATAAAATGTGAATTTGTTTTTTAATCGGCGAAAATACTTTACAATAATCATCGGAGCTCAATAAACATAAAACTTTTGTTATATAGAAGCTCCAGACATTTGACTTGTATAAAAGCTTTGTCTTCAACGGCAGACAGACGCTTTTCAAGGTCAGCCATTCCCTGGACACATCTGTGCTTTAAGGTTTATTCAAATAAAAGCTCTACTTTCAGTGGCGAGACGCAGACTCGCCCCTGGCCACGTGCGAGCTACGTGACACACGTGGGGCAAAGAGATTATAGTTTTACACTACTTATTTTAAATATCTTAAGTATAATTTTAGTATTAAGTATTAACAAAAAAAAAACTTTTAAAAATAACACAATTGAATTACTAAGACTGGCCCAGGATAAATATATGTTCAGTGAGATGGTCACCAACCTTCTCTGAGAAAAGGCACTTGAAGTAAAAGTTTATATACATGACAAAATAAAAATATATAATTATTACTAACCTCTATTATCTGCTCAATATTGGTAATTAAATAGTGTTTGATAGCCTAGGTAAGGTAAAAACAAAATATTTAATAAAATGATTTTTTATATAAATGAGTAAAGTCTGTATAATATATACGTATAATATCTGAAAGATATTAACTTTTAATTATTATTTCTTGTGAATTTCCAGTTAGGGGTAGTAAAGTAAGCCCCGGCGTCTTCCCTTGTTAGTCAAGAATCGATGGCTCAATCCGATACCGAGTCGGGGGAGACTTAATCTTTATTCTAATTGTAGTAGAGGATTTCTGACAAATCACCAGTCACTCCAACAAATGAGAGGTCACCGGCAGGTCCTGGGAGGGATGCCATTTAATTGGGATGAAATGTCCTCTATTAAGGAGTATAAACTCATTGTCATTTATATAGAGGCTACGCAGGGCAAGGACACATAAATTTATTTTAAATATAATATATTGAGTACATTAAACTGTCACAGTTTTAAAATGAGTAATTTATGGAGATGTGTCTGTAAGTATTATGAAAATACTTTAGTTGATGATAAAATACCACAAACTACATTAAATGGTCAAAACTTGATTAAAAGTTTCTTATTGGAAAATAATTTATCTTTAAACTAAAATATCTTAAATATCAGATTGCTGTAACAAAATTACTAATCAATACAAATTACTCTGAAATTGCATGCATCACTGGAGAAAATATGTCTTAGTTATTTAATGTTAAATTAATGATGTAAAATAAATTGTTAGTATATTAAAACATTAACGGATCCCAAAATAAGGCAGATAGGTACATTGATACATTGTGAAATAAATAAATATTTAAATATAAATTTATAAATTACAAGCCCCTAATGTGAATTTGGGTCATGTATGGGGGTATTATTTAATACATTCGTTGATTCAGTATATTAAATCGATTCCCCATACAATATCGCCGCAGGGGAAGCCCTAGAATCGTACGTTACCGATATCTGGTTGCGCCAACTTAATATTAATAATAATGATATGTGTGTGACGTCACGACCAGATACGCGTGATATGGGTTTTGTTTAAGGGCTGAGATTATGGGATTTTGTCAGTAACGACGGCAATATTCCGCCGAGGTGGGAGAGAACTTCGCATGTGAACTCTGATAATCAGGATTTCACTGTTTACCCTGTACTAACTTTGTACAATACTTTGGGTACAACTTTAACAATGGCTTACATGAATAGTTGTTTGTTTAATTATCTGAAAGCCTCTTAATAATAATCAATCAAAAAACAAGTTTTGCTATTTTGTGTTTTACCCATTTTTTTAAATATTCAACTTAACGATATTGTGGAGATTTTTAACTTAAGTTTATTTGGTTTAATGGAGAAGAAGATAAGACGCAGAAAAGCGAGCAGTTTAAAGAGATAAGAGACAAATATTGCTGTGTCTTGCTAATATTGCGTTGCTTTTGCTTTTAATTTTTGCGTTGAATTTTATTTAAAAAAATGTTTCGCTTTAAAACCTACCCTCAAAGCAAAACCAATTAATAATTATAAAACATGAAAACGTGTTTTAAAATTTTGGGTACATTTTTTTTAATCGTATGCCAATAGTGCCAAGTTTTGATTTGAAAAAAAATTCAAGGAATGCTCGAAAGATATAGTTAAGCACCCAAATAATAAAAGTTAAACCTGACGCAGCTTAGTACTAAAAAAACTCCACCAACAATCAAACATGACATCAAAATAACCGGGTTAATCCATGCTCGTTTTTATTTTATTTATAAACTCAGGAATCGATAATAGACCTTTTCGCAATGTTTATTCGTGTACCATTCAATACGATTGTCTTCGTTCAGATAAAATGCTGTCACGTCCGATTTTTATTGGATAATAAATATCTAGATTTTCAAATTTGAAATAGGTTGAGCGAATTGCCTTTTCACGATATTCAATAAGAAGTTTACCCGAATAAACGTGAATAAGTACTGCCGTTGGCCATAAAAAACGATAGATATTTTATTTTATTTTTGAAATATCAGCTATACAACTAGTGTTTATTATTCTTTGCATTCGTAAATCAACATTATTGGTTTGATATTTACATTCGTTCAATTTTAATATGAATACAGTTTACTTATCTTAACTTAATTGCGAGAATACCTCAGAGATATCATATGATAAAAAAGTTATAAACGAGAAAGACGTGCAACGATCACTTAAAATAAATGAACCAGGTCTAACTTTTAAGACTGGCATAGCTGTAAAAGATTCAAGACACAAATATGTGAATATGTGAAGTGCATGTGGATTAGTGGGTACTAGATCATGTTTAAATTTAATTTGAATTTTGCAAGCCAAGAAACTCAACAATCTAGTTTACGAGTTTACGGAAAGCAAATTATAATATTTTTATTATGATTAACACACATCCGATAAATTATTTAACATATAGAGCATTTAAATGACTTGTTGTGAAAATATAAAACGAGTTAGACTCATTGCAATTTTATAGATAGTTAACAATTTAAAATACGTCAAATATTAGTCATATTTGGTATCTTTAATAATTTAATGCAAAGATCTGTTTTTTTCGGTGATTGTAAGATAAAATCTGTTTTTTTTTCATATTAGAAAGCTACTTACGGAACTGTATTCTCGTAAAATGAAGCATGCCTGGAGTTGTTTCTTGGTCTTGCTGTTGCGGTGGCAGAGTACAAAGGAGATTAACACTTTTCCAAAGTCAACTGCAGGAATGTTTTCATGAGAAATGCTTTGGAGATAGCTGGCGAACCACAGGACATTAGGTCGTATGGCTTCTACGGTCCATTTTAAGCCTCACGGCAAAGACTACCCCATGTATGCTCTGCAGATAGGATAACCAAATGATAGTCAAACATTTAAAATATTTTTATCAACAAATATATATATATATAAAACAAAAAGCAAAATATATACACGTAATAATTTAAAATTTAATTTTTTTAAGTTATATATCACTATTTATGTAATCATACGTTTCAGTCACATTCATACATAACACCAACAAAATAATATATAAAATCAATTTATTCTAAGAGTTCACAATGTCTAAATATATACTCGTTTTAGTTGGGATTTTCCATGCTTGGTCATACGAGTATATAATCTTTAAATAAAGATATTTTATGACATTCCAGTGTAATTTGAATATTAAAATAACTAATATAGAAATTTGTTTTTATTCAGATAACTTTTTGTCTTTCTTTTATACTATACAGTAACCCTACCCCGAGATACTGCCTGCGCCGTTATCTCGGCCCACTAACCTGCCCACTACAGCCCCCGTACCTCACGGTGGTTGCGACAGTATCGTGAAAGCCTCTCCTTTCGTACACTCCATTATGGATAATTAGTTTATATTTTGTGTGCCTTTTTTATGTCTCCAGATAAGTCCAAAATGTTTACCAATAATCATATTTATTATGAATAGACCTATAAAACCCTATTACGAATAATACGATTATGAAACCATCATTAATAATAAAATTCTAATTTATTTTTATATTTTGTTGATCGCATAATGTTTTTAATCCTTATAATAATCGATATTTATTATACATAAACCTACTAGGCATGAAAGCTTTTTTTTTTAATGACCAAAACACTTTTATGTGTAGTTAAGAAATAAAAAATTGCGAATTCTATATACAAACCAAAGGTATTTTGTCCAATTAAAAAAGAATGTTATCGGAAAAAAATATCTATTTTTTCTACTCTTACATTTTTCAATTTTGAACAATTCCATCCATATAGCATTTCTATGGCCAAAAATACATTCAAATACTTGAAGTTTGTTATGGATAACAACGATAAGGTGTTTATCAATTTAACATTCACTTACAGAATGTAAGGAAATGATAATATAATAATGCTATTGGACAGCAGTAATACGCAGATATTTTCTTCAAATATAAAACTGCGGTTTAGAAAGACCCGGGGACCCACTTCACTATTTTCCCCTTAGAAAACACTGAGTATATGCTCAATAAAATGGTCCCCAACCTCCTTTGAGGAGTGGCACTTGATTAAGAAGACAGAATGAAAGAATCCAATATATTTATATATTAGTAATTGTTTTGAAATATTTATTTAACTGCTTACACTCATGTACGATACGCAACTTATAAATTTTATATATACTCGTATTTAAAAAAAAACCTTCCTGATGTTACGGGACATAAAAGTTAAAGTTGTGGAGTGAACGTGACTCGCTGTAACCCATTAATTTCAACAGAATTCAATTCCAGTTAATAGATTCAATGATAAGCTAAGAAACACATTCTCAGCGCTGTATATCTCTGCAACCACTGCGCCGGGCTGAGGAGGCAAATGCAAATGTAATCTCGTGGCCCGAGCCGGCTGCAGCAAGGATGCGCATGTCCTGCATCTCGTGTGCATCCTCCAGTTTGAGGTTATGGCCTGCTCCGAGCGAATCGAAAATCTCTTAAACAGATCCTGATCAGGGGACTCTCTTAAAGACACGATGTTCAGGCGGCTCAAAACTTAGTTTTATTTGCAGAGTATTTGAACAAACGATTTGGTATCAATTTTTAGTGTAGATTGATCTGGAAATTGTCTATATTACATTTTCACCCAAAAAACGAATAATTTTTTTTTTCTTATTTTTTAATAATATAAGTTCTTCCTTTCAAAAGCTCGCTAATCAATTTTTATTTTTAAATGTCTTTTCTTTTATTTTTACACTCACAACCCAGGGTTACTTTCACGTTGAATATTTGAGTTTTGTACTTGTCTTTGTGGAGTTCCTTATAGTCGGCAGATGTCTGCTCCATACTGCGTAGACATCAAATAAATTCATATAAAATTGATGCTATTCACCTGCTGAGGTTCAATTTGATAACGGACTGGCTTGTGGCAACAGGTGAGGCACTTCGCAATATCACACTAAGCGTCCTGTAACCCTTCGTTTCACAGCCGAATGAAAGGTACTTTTATCTAGTAACAAACATATTCAATTCCTTCAATTGACACTGACATTTATAGTAAATATGCAATCGTTTTTTTTTTCTATAGAATTAACATCAAATTAGCTTTTACAGTAATTTAAGAGTGCTTCTTTAGAGCAATGAAGCTCTCAGCGTTTACTTGATTTAGATTGATTTTATATGTATGCATAGCATGTGTTGATATAAAAATGGCGGTATATTAATATTGGAGTTCGTAAGTACTCAATAGTAACGTTACACGTTCAGATAATTGAGTGAATTGTTACTGCAGCTGTGCCGCAAGTATTGGAGACCCGGCAGTCATACTGACAGCCGAACAGCCAGTAATACTGGCTGTAATACTGCCAGTTGGGCAATAGCAATACCGACAGTAATGTATGGCTGGCGACACCTGTGCCGATGCACTTATGGAGGAGTTACACGAGTCAACAGGCAGCCAAACAAATACTATGACATCATAATGGTATATTGCACCATAAACCATCAAATACTCATTCTCCTTTTAATCAACAACTATTTTTTTCCCGATGTTGGAAAAAACACCGAGCCACGATAACCAAGTAGGTGAGGATTCAAATCCAAGCTTTGTCGTCATTACTATGTCTCTGTTAGTGATGAATAAAGGCTGGCAGAAACCTATAATGTGCAAACGGTTAAAATATTTCATGACCGGAGAATTACTGTTTTTGTTACGAACGGAGAAATCACCACGGAAAGTTCGGATACAAAACGTTTTCAAAAAGTTTCAAAATATAATTTCTCATTAGTTCATACATAGAAGATGATTAAATAAACTCTCAGAAAAATATCATCGTGATTTGTGTGGGAATTGAACCCACATCCCCTGGCTTGCATGGCCTGTGTACTAACCCTTGTACTAACGAATCACTTCCCTTTATCGAGATTTTTTAACAATCATACTCTACACTTGAACCAATGTGCCCAGGCCAACCAATATTTAGTGATTTGCAAGCACTGGACTTTTTGAACAAAGTAACAAGTGAAGCGATTTTAGTCCCATCTGGATATTATTTTTAAAATCTATCAATTCAGCCAAGACGCGCACCATCATATACGTATGTCTATTTTTTGGATTGGACGTATTTATTATATACATATATAGATGCCATGTGTTAAAAGTTATAGTATTGCAAATAAAACCAAATTTATATTGTCAGTTTTCATTGCATCGCTTTAAAATAGTAGCTACGGTTTTATGCGTGTATATATTTTTAGTATTTTTTTAACGCAACCTATCCGTGAATAATCTTGAAAGTTCCTTCGGTAAACAAGTCTAAAGTTTTTCTAAGATTTAAGTGAAGGCATCCGACACATAAACAGCCAATAGGAAATCGTCCCCCAGAGGCCTGCAGGTAAGGCCACCCTCGTTACGTCGTCCGCCCTTGTCCTTCGCCAGGTGCTCGCCCCCGTCCTCCGTCCTCTGTCCACATCGCAGTTTACTACTGGGAGCAACTTTTACTCGTGTCGGCATGACATCTCCAATTCGAATAAGGCGGACGTTAAACAGGGATATATTATTTTGATGACGGCAAAACTTTGGACACACAAACGTACAAAAAAATGTTGCCCTGAAAGCAATTTTGTTACAGTGAAATATCAATTTTTGAATACACTTAAAAATAAAGATAAGAAAAAAAAAACCGGAAGAGAAAGTGTGTTGTAGTACTGTATTTAATCTGAATTACCTATTAAATTTATTGTATTTGTACTTAATTGACTGCATGCTTAGTCACTTATTTAAAGAGAAATTCAAAAACCATGCAGGTAATACAAAATTTGTAAAATATTTTATTACTTAATTTGGTAAATAGTACATTGTTTTGCAATTTGATTTTGCAGGTGGAATTCATAATAAATGGCAAACTTTCTAACTGACTAATCTAAAATGAAATTCAATAAAAATAATGTAATGATTTCAGCATATAAGCATAGGAACTTAAAACTAAGAAATCAATCAGTCATATGTGAGAAATTCCTTAAATTCGAGACTTTAAAAAAAGTGATACAGATATATTTATCGTTTTTCATTGCCATACAAAGCAGTTTTTCATTTGACATTTTACTTTGTGTTCGATGAAAAACTATAAAAGTCTTAAGACTAACATCCGGCGCGAGCAGCACATAAATCTACATTAAATATTGTTTTCAATTCCAGCTCGGGGACACGTCTCAGAGAAATGATCTTTCAGTTGAACATTTGGTAGGGGCGGGAATTATCGGAAACGGGGGTGCGTGGGGGGGGAGGGGGAAGGGGGGAGGCGGGGGGGGCGGAAGTACACCTGCTGGCGGAAATGGCAACCCCTCAAAGAACACTGAAACGCTGAAAACTACTCGAAAAGATATCTTTGTCATCTTTTCTATTGTAGAGTTTGTGACAGGCTATTTTTCAATAAAGGTTTCATATCTTTTTTGTATCGTGTATTATTTGTAAATAAAAATGCTTTACAGTTGGATGTTTGTTTTTTAAATAAATATAAAATTAAAAGTTATATTATTATTAATGGCAATACTAACAGATTTTTGTTATTTGATTGAGATTTTCCGTCAGTCACAGAATTCATTATCGAGTTTTCAATTTTACAATTTTAAATATGCATTTAGTGGCATGGTTTGAGAGAATGTGTTATTTTTAAATTATTTAATAATTGTAGCATTTGAAAAAATATATTTCCCTTTGATTTTTCAACTATTTTGCTAATTTTATACAACGGACACCTTACGCTTTTTTACCCTGGTCGGGAATTCTCTTTCATTGCGCATTAAGGATAAGACTCTCTCATTTGTAACGTGGTCAACCAAAAGTATTTTAAGTAAAAGCCACTTTAAAGTGCCTTGATTTTTCACGTGGTTGCTGCCTTAAGTGTTTTAGCTTCAACTCCGTAAAAAAAACTATGACAAGATAATATTTAGTGAATCTCGAGCAAGTTTCTAGTGCGACAGTGGCTGATAGTCGAGAAAACAGTTTCACTAAAAAACTGAACCAGAATAAAGTACTAACACGAAATTAAAAATCGGAAGTAAAAAAAAATATCAAAGTAGAGATCTTGGTAATAATTTTACTCCTAACTTTCTAAACATAAGCAGTAAAACATCTAAGCAACAAAAACCTCGCGTGGGAAAGTTACTCTATCTGTTGTAAATATGAAGCATAGTTCAGAGGGTAATATAAGGCGATAAATTGCCAGACCCATCTTTTTCGTTGCGATGTGGTCGGCTGCCGTACAAATTCGGCTCGGGACCTTCCATTCAGTATGGAGGAGGCGTTCCCATTTGTGAAAAATTTTATTATGATTGAATAGCGCCTTTTAAAGCTCGAATTGAAAATAAAACTCGTGAAAAACAACCGTAAAATAATGCTGTATAAATGATGAGCTCTGAGATTCCAATCGTTTTTCTTATTTTTTTACTCGAAAACAATGGCTATTGGTAATCAACGAAATGAAAGTATTCGATACAGTTAATTTTTCTTTTATATTCGGCAGTTTGTTTTTATGGATTGAAGTGAATATCGTTAAAGCGCCGTTAAATAAACACTCTCTGATCACTATCGGAATGGAATGAACAAGTTAGCGTTCGGCGGACTTGATACTTTTTATTAAGCATAAGTAAAATTTATTGTTTGTAAAGCTGGAAATGAATACGAATTTTATATTCAATTTGTGCATTCTACTCCACAGCTTTTCATTTTTTTTATTTTTTGTAAAACTGAAAATAAATAACAGAAACTGATAAGGTGATATTATACAAATCAGTGCGGATCAAATTAAAGTATTTTTTTAAAACTAATTGATTGGTTTTTGGTCAAATTTGATACATTATATAAAAATACATTTTCAAATTAATTTAGTTTTGATTTTTTATATTTTACCCGCCGCACATGTTCAGCTCGTCACTTTTTGTCCTTTTGCTAAGCTTCTTGTGTTTAAAACATGATTAGTTAAGCTGCACGCCTGAGTTACATCTCAAAAAACTTGCATCAGAATTACCAAGTGCTTTTTCCCGTCAACATCTGACAGTCTCATTACGGAGGTACACTTCTTGCGATGCTGCAGCCACAAAAAGTACCCCACACGTCCGTGTCATAAATTCACTCTAAACCAACGGATAAAATTAAATTTCCATTTTTTATTATATGTTTAAAAGTTGATTTTTTAAAATAAACTTTTTTTTTTAATATTTCTATTTTACAGCTTCCACTGATCTTTTTTTATCTTGTTTGATCGCAAAAGCTCAGTTTTCTAAATTCTCTTGCATTTTTACAGTTCCACCATAGTACTAGCCTTTTTCAGCAATATTTCATATACTCTGCATTAAAATTTGCATTTACCATGTTTTTTAAAAGTTTTCGCTTTAAAAATTACATTTACTGAAATATGCTCTGGTTTTCGTAAGTTGGTAACGATTTCTGTTGGGGGTCTCGACTCTTGGACTCCCTGCCGGAAGCGTCCTCCGCCCCATCCCTCGTCATCATCAGACACTCCAATTAAGCTGCAGCCCTCCGGCCGTCGCACTCCATTTGGCTGCTGAATGAAATCACCGCCATCATGCTCGCTTTATACCTGGAATATCCTTCGTGATGGCTTTTCAGCCATTGGTTATAATAACAACGTATCTTAAAATGTTAGAACATGAGATAACCCCGTAAAAATCAAAAACAACCAAGCAAATTGTTATTCACAATAACAAGACTCAAAACTTTATCATTTCAAAAAATTAACAACTTGCCTAATACGTGAAATGGGATTTAAAACAGAACACTTAATTTTTATAAATAAAATATTGGGTTATTTATATTAAAACATATCGTTTAATTTTTATTTTGTTTTGTTCAATTGACAATATAAAAAAATAGAAATGGAAAATACCAATGAACTGTTTAATAATATAACAAAATGAAAAATATCTTATTTTGAAAATATTTTAAAAAAATACAAGCTTGCTTAATATTTTAATATAAAATAATGGCTGTACAAAAGAAACATTTATAAAATATAGATGTTTCAGTCATACGTAGATATTCATAAAATAGCAATTGCGTATGATTCAAACAAATGGTTTTTCTATATGTTCATTTCAACAAAAAAAATCCCAGGAATAAAGATTCCTAATTATAGAAAAAGCCTTTTATGTAACATTTAAATGAGTAGTAATAAGTTAAATATAAAGCTATTTTAACATTCAGATTTTATTAGAATATGTATAGTATAAATATAGAAAAAAGCTCTGTCAGGTGTAAGCGCACCCCACGCAGTCCCTTTTCGTCTGGCATCGCCGAGTTTTCGCATATTTTTGCCTCCGTAACGAGAGCCCTGGCTTTCTAATTACATATTTCTCATTATGTAAACGTATTCACGGTAAATTTGGAGGAAACTGTGATTTTATGCGTTACATTGTGTTCTGCTAAACGCCGTGTTTTGTTTCGGGGCTGTATTTAAATAATCGGAAGTCGCATTATCGCTGGATTAGTAGGGGCGCCGAGAAGTGAGGTTAGGTTGCTATGTTACGTGGTTCTGGGCGCGATAATAAATCTCGCATCCCCCTGGCGCATACGCGTACCCCGAGCTGCCCAAAATAGCCGGGGCTGGGGTGGGACGAGAGGTGCAGTTGCCTGTAATCACTTCAAAAGAATGTTATGGGCTTCCCGGGAAACTAAATAGGGCAGTTTACTTAACCGCTAATATTTTTAACACACCATAAGAAATTATGGCACTGTGCAGCTGTTCTGTATACACGGACAAAACTCATGCATTTCCGTGTTAAACTATGTACTCATATACATGTACATATACAGCAGAAAAAGACCCACAAACAAAGCCCTTATCCCGTATACCCAATAATCAAAATCAGACAAAAACAATGTCTGTTAAAATTAGGTTGAGTTAATATTGGTTCTTAATTGTTGAGCTGGTACTCCAACGTTTTGGTCACCTTCTTCAGGATTTCAGGAAACTTGAAACAGCTGTACACCCAAAAATCCTCTACGAATATAAAAAATCATCTTTTATTTATTTTTAAGTGGACGGTGAGGAGCTACGTAGTGACGCTTTGCCTCCCAGTTTCCTGCGTCGGTCCCAAATTCAATCGACTTCCACGAGGCTGCACCGGTGTAGGGGAGGTGTGACGTCATTTGTTAATAATGTAATTATGCTCTGGGGGGCGTTAGTGAGTCCGCCCTCAATGCCGTCTTGGGTGTCAAACACGCCACAATTATTTTTGTAAGAATGTTTATATAAATGAACGCAATCTTCAATATCATTATTTACTCAGCTGTTATCGACTCAATGTGCCAAAAAAGCCTCTTCTAGATTTCTCGTCGCATAACATATTGTTACACTGTGTATTTTTCTTTCGTCTCAACCTAGAAATAGTTAGTATTTTATGTCGTAGATATATATATATGAATTCATTTATTGTTTTGTGCAGAAACATGTGAAGTAAAGTAGTCTCCTGTATTAAACTACTAAGAGTGTATTTTGCTCGCTACAGTTGTCGATATTGCGTCATTGCTGCCGCGAGGCGCCCTAGTCGGGTTCGAGTTCATATTATTTTGTACACTATTAATTCTAAAATCATCAGGTATTATATTTCCCGGCGGCTGTCATGGCTGACGTCACATATTTAAATTTAATAATTTCCCGCGACATCAGTGATGCTCGCAGCTCCGCCGCCAGTCAGGGCCATTTAGCGCCTAATGGAAGTCGCAGCAGAGCTGGCGGGCTCCAGCGCCCCTCGGGCCCCACCCTGAGCATCCTCAGGCTTTGCAGCCATTTGATACGGGATTAATTTCGACGAGAGCAAAGCAAAAGTGCTCAGCGCGTTTAACAAAGGGAAATGATTTAACTGAAAGCGACTATTTCATACAAATAATGTAATCATTCTCGACTCTTTAATCGTAGAGCTACAAACAAGTATAAATATGCATTGAAAAGTATTTTATATATACGAGAGCGGTCCGATAAGTACTGAGCCTCACCGCCCGATGGTGCTAGTATTGCAAGAGAATCGCGTATTTTAGAAAAATGTAAAATGGGAAATATCGGTCGGTGATTCGATTCTTGTTTGTGGAAGGGAAATCGCGCAGCGAAATCAAAGAGCGCTTGGATGCTGCATACGGTGACTCTTTTCCTTCGATGGCGACCGTCGAAAATTGGTTTAACAAGTTTCAACGTGGTCGCACGTCGGTTTTTGATGAGCCACGCCCAGGTGCCCCGAAAATGGCTACCACGGAGGATAACGTCACAAAAATCCACGATCTCGTATTGGCAGACTGCCGATTGAAGGTGTGCGAGATAGCTGAAACAGTAGGCATCTCAAAAGACCACGTGGGTCATATCCTGCATGAAATTTTGAGCATGAGAAAGCTGTCGGCGCAATGGGTGCCGCGTTTGCTCACTCTGGACAATAAGCGCAATCATGAGAGCACTTCGGAGCAGTGTTTGACGCTATTAAGGCGCAATCCGAAGGAATTTTCGACGAAACATGGATCCATCGGTACACACCAGAGACCAAGGAACAGTCTAAACAGTGGACTTCACCCGGCGAACGTGCTCCGAAGAAGGCGAAGACTGTCCTATCGGCCGGAAAGGTGATGGCCACCGTTTTCTGGAATTCACAAGATGTGATCTACATTGACTACCTAGAGAAGGGTAAAACGGTTTCAGGACTCTACTATACCGAATTATTGAGCCGATTCGACGCCGAATTGCAGAAAAAACGGCCCCATTTGGCAAAGAAAAAAGTGCTCTTCCACCATGACAACGCACCGGCTCACACCTCCGCCGTCGCCATGGCCAAATTGGTCGAATTGCACTACAAACTGCTCCCCATCCACCGTATTCTCCAGATTTGGCCCCGTGCGATTTTTTTTGTTTCCAAACATGAAAAAGTCACTTGCCGGGCAGAAATTTTAGTCGAATGAGGAGGTAATCGCCGCCACGGAGGCCTACTTGGCAGACCTCAAAAAAACGTATTTTTCAGATGGGTTAAAGAAGTTGGAGCATCGCTGGGTCAAGTATATCGAGCTAAAAGGAGACTATTTTGAGAATTAAATCACCACTTTTCCAAAATTTTCGTTTTTCTTTTGTAGGCTAAGTACTTATCGGACCGCCCTCGTATGTTACAGTTCATTGATTGGTGTGACCTCGTGTCACTTCTGCAAATAGTTTTGCTTAAGTCAAATAGGAGCGTGAAGTATGATTAACGGAGGAGGTCAAAGAAAAGGTGTTGAAGAGGAAATGAGTAGACTGAGACTCTCCATATCTTATCTGCTTGCTTGGAGATTGACCGTTTCTGATCAAGAGATGAGAAAGGGGGTGAGTGGATTTGAAACGTGTCGCGATTTGGGCTCATTGGTTATCAAACTATTGGACTGTTTTCAAAGCAAGACCCAATGCATGCACTCGTACATCCTTTGAAGCCCTCTTCTATTTCAGTTTAATTTCAGTAGGAGTAGGATAACCAAGGGTTTATCGACCAACCTTTTTAGATCATTCAAGAGTTAACAGATTTTAATGACATGTAATAAACTAAACCAGACTCAACGAGATTTCATATAAGCCACTGATTGCACCATTTTTTTAATAGAAAAAATATATAAACCTTTTAAATATTACGTTGAGTTTATTTATAACTGTAAACATTAGCAGATGCGAATATATGGTTTTATAAGAAATATATGTGATAATGCGAATTTCTGGTATCTTTAAAGCGACATTGGCTGGCTACTCTTAGAGATCTTGAGTCATTGCGGTTGAGTTATTCCTTACCCCACTGGCAACACAGTCCGTTAAAGTACAGGCGAGGAGGAGTCTCGAATTGACACCTCTCATAAGTCAACATGACGCGTACATTAAGGCAACACTCACGGTCCCCGGGGGTGGGGGCAGGGGAACAAAAGTTTCCGAGTAAAACACCATGGGGCGGCGAAGGGGGTGGGCAGGGGAGGGGGTCGTCGATCAGCTGGGAGGGGAGATAATTAGTGCGGAGTTAATGCGCCCGTAATCTCTTTTTGATTGCGCATCTTCCAAATGGAATAACCAGACTCTGAAAAACCTAGCTTAAATTCTGCATTTTTAATTTTCTCAAGATATATGCATGAAATTTTAAGTTTACAGTTAAATATACAATGCGCGTCGTGGCTTCAAAAGATTGCAAACTTTAAAAATTCACAAAGCTTTGAATGATGAATAAATCAAATCATTTTTATTGGTAAAATACTCACGTTATTCGCATCAACGTAATTAAAATGCTATTGGAACTTGGATATACAAATTGGATGTACACGTCTGTAAATATGAGTATCACTTTATATTTTTCCTTATATCCATGCCTTTAGTGAAATTGTCTAGAATCGCACACAAATGAAATACTTTTCTTGGTAAGAAGCCAAATTAATTTTGTAATAAGTGTCCAAAAGAGTATTAAAAAATTACCAATATTTTAAATACGTAGAATGTAAATATTGTTTTGAAAAAAACTTATTTTTATAATGTTTTTTTTTTTCGTTTTTTTTTAAATTACAGTGTTTAATAAAAAAATCACTTACTTAGAGGCTTTATTCGTAATGTGTGAAATATCTCCCCGTGGAGCTGCTGGGTCGTGTAACTCCTCCACGCATGGATTTTCGTGGCGCCTATAAAACCATAATAATTGATCACATATATTTGACAGTTATTTCTATTCAGAATTCATAAAAAGCCATTTTCATAAAAAAAAAAAAAATTTGACAGGTGCGTGATTTAGTGAGGAAGAGTTTTATATACCTCAGTACGAAAATTATATATATATATAAATTTGCTATAAATAAAAAAATGGATTTTCATTTAAATTTGATTGCATTTGAGAGTTACTTCATCAACAATTACTTAATTTTTTGAGCTTTATTTCACTGAGTATATACTCATGCTGAGCTAGTGTTCGTGGTTTTATAAGGGGAAAATAGTGTAGTGGGTCCTTATATATTCAGATATACTATTCAAGAAAGCAGAAAAGCAAGCAGTGGGTAGCACTCAAGGGCAATGCGACTGTTTCCAGCATGATACATCATTTGCATTTGCGTTCTTAACAAAAAAGTCACTAAATAAATTTTACTACAAAAAATGCGATTCGTGTAATGTTTTCCTTTTTTAATATTATATAATTTTTGACGCAATTTAAAAAAGATAAGTTAAGCAATTAATATCAAAGTTCTTGAAATTAAATGCATGTGTTTCAACACGAATTCACTTCAGATATTAAACAGGCGTCAGACATAACCGGTGCACACACTAAAGGGGCGGAGGCTTCGGAGGAATTCTCAATCCCCGAGGCTCGCTAAGCACACGGAAGGCTATGAGGCCCGCTGCGGCCAGCCACAGTCTCCCGTATGCTCAATCAATGGTGAATACCCATCCAACATCGGCCGCATATCTACAAATCTACCACCCATGACCATTTGCATATGTGTATTAGTAATTAAAATACGAAATTTATAAGTATAAAATTAAAATGTTTGATATAAAGTATCGCTTCCAATTGGTGTTGGAGAAAACGATTTTTTTTGTATTTTGATGATCTCATTATCATCAAAAAACAATGTCTTATTAACTACAACGAATGACGGTTCTGAGATCTTAACATCGATAAATTACATAGATAATAAAAATATCGTCAAATCTATGATTTGGTCTGTTAACAATATATACCATAAATATGATTAGGCACACTAGTTCATACATTGAAGATGATTTAAAAAAACTCTCAGAAAAATATCATCGTGATTTGTGTGGGATTTTTCTGAGAGTTTCTTTAAATCATCTTCTATGTATGAACTAATGTGTCTAATCATATTAGTAATAATATAATAAACCCGTAATGGGTAATAAATACGCATCTGATTGACGTTAATCAAACAATAAGCATATATACCATAAAGACTAAAATAATAGATTATATGTATATTCACAGTATTTACTAGCAAAAGTATATTATAAAATGCACTTGGTGTTAAAAATCATATATTTATTAAACAAGTGTTTTTAATTTGAATGTGGTTTTTAATATATAACATTTAAACAAAAAATATGAATAGCCTTAATAGTTGCGAGAATTTTTGTTTAAAAAAAACTTTTACAAAAGAATACACCCGGAGTTAACCTATTTATTTATTTTAATACAAATTGCACTAGAATTGCATGTACACTAAAAATTGCAGTGTTTACTTGTTATTTTTTAAAATATACGTTTATTTTATACAAGTTGTGTTTTCCGTGTGCATTTTCCGGATTTCATGTGAGTTGTTTTAGGCCCGTCGCGTTAATGTGCCACTTGCATAAGCGTGCCCCAGACACAGCAGTCGGAGCCCCCTGCCCGGGGCGCGAGGGCTCTCCACCGGGGACGCCCGAGTCGCCCCACATTCGGTAAACGTTTAAATATCTTTCTGGAAATGACGGCTGCAGAGCAGGGGTGCACAGACTTGGCGAAGACCAGAACAGAGATGACTCGCTCTAAGCTCAAAGTGACGACGCAGAACACACGTTTTTTCAAGTGCTGCGCGACAGAAACGGAGAGGTGGTGACTGCGATGCGAGGCTGGCGTCGGGATTTGATCCTGTCCATGTTGGCAGGAGAGCTTGAGACGCAGTAGTAGACTTCTGCGAAAAGGTCCAGTGCAAGAAGGAGGAGCTAAAGATGCCCCGACAAGCGAGCGCCTCCCAACCACCGTGACTACGCCTTCGTCTTCATGACTTCCCCTCTCTACAGGAAGCATGAAGACGGAAGACATCATATTACATATCTTTTTACTTTTTCTTGTATTGTAAAAAGCGTATTGATGTATAATTCAGGGGTGCACAGACTTGGTGAAGACCAGAACAGAGATGACTCGCTCTAAGCTCAAAGTGACGACGCAGAACACACGTTTTTTTGAAGTGCTGCGCGACAGAAACGGAGAGGTGGTGACTGCGATGCGAGGCTGGCGTCGGGATTTGATCCTGTCCATGTTGGCACGCAGGAGAGCTTGAGACGCAGTAGTAGACTTCTGCGAAAAGGTCCAGTGCAAGAAGGAGGAGCTAAAGATGCCTCGACAAGCGAGCGCCTCCCAACCACCGGGACTACGCCTTCGTCTTCATGACTTCCCCTCTCTACAGGAAGCATGAAGACGGAAGACATCATATTACATATCTTTTTACTTTTTCTTGTATTGTAAAAAGCGTATTGATGTATAATTTGTTTGTGATATGCTGCCTCTTCCCCCTTTACAGGAATGCAGTATATGTAGATGCAATGCTTGCGGGGAACTTCCCCACAGGGAATGATGATTTTCATTAAATATATATTTTTTTTTGTTTTAATTTTTTTAAATTTATTTCGTGGCTGTACAGGAGAAATAAAGGAGACGCCACTGGAGCTGGAAGATTACCTGACAGTTTTCCCAGCCCGGATGGCATAAAAAAAAGGCTCATAGTGAATGTTATCATCGCCTGTATTCAATTCATGACAGACCAGTTTAATTTTAAATATTACATATTTAATAATGATTAAGTACATTTTTTCAAATATTGAAAATTGATTAAAGAAACTCTTAGAAAAATATTATCGTGATTTGTGCGGGATTCGAACCCACATCCCCTCGCTTACATGGCAGGTGCATTACCAACTATGCTAACGAATCACTAGTACTAGACAAGAATTTTTAATAATCATATCCTATAAATGAAACAATGTTCTTATTATGCCTAATTAAATGTGGGTTCGAATCCCGCACAAATCACGATGATATTTTTCTAAGAGTTTCTTTAATCAATTTTCAATATTTGAAAAAATGTACTTAATCATTATTAATCAATTAAACCTGTATAGGTAAAATCGTACTTCCTGTGAGATAGTCTTCACAAAAAACCAATAATAAATTACATATTTACATTTTAAAAAAATTATAGCCAAATAGGATATATCAAATGAACGAAAATTATTTTTATTAGTTTTTTTAGTCGTTGAAAGCCTTCTCTCAACTAGTGCAAAAAAGCCTTTAGAAGCGTGTGCCTCAGTTTGTGCACCCCTGCTGTAGAGACTGGAGCTGTTTTTTTTAATTTTTCTTGCATCCGGGCAATTTAAAAACCAGTTTAATAAAACCTACTAGTTTATAATGAAGTGGGGAGAGGTCAGAATTCTGGCTATGGTTTCAGACCTATGAATGTCAAGTCATTCATAAAAATCACTCAAGCAATAAATAAAGTTAATTACTAAAGTTTTCACAATGCCGCACTTGACACAAGAAGCGTGCCCTAATTTTACGGCAGAGCTAACCCGTTTGCATGTACTGCCTTCGTATAAGTCTAATAGCCTGGGTTTTCATGAATACTGTGTACCATAATAGATAACCTTTAAATGAAATGAATTGACTTTAAACTAAAAACAAATTAAGCTTATGTTTTCGGTGCGCTGTTTGAGAACCGACTTAATGATTCTTTTACTGAGGAATTAAATACAGGGGGGTATCGTTTGGTACATTAAAGGTTGCAGTTTGGAGTGCTTATTCGTAGAGTTTTAACATAGCTATCGCTTTATTTTGCATATCTCTCCCCGCCAGCGCCGAGGTTGAAACGGCAGTGGAAAGTTAAAACACGATTGCCGCGGTATAGAATAAAACGAACGATGGGCAAGGAAAGGAGAAAGCAAAAACTAGACAGGCCATAACCAGCAAAATAAGTGGTGTACTAAATATTATTATTAATGGAACTGGTATTTATTTTGTAATACTCCATTTTATTATAATAAAATAAAACCAAATGGTTTTGGAGACTACGTTAATTTCACTTGTAGTCTGTATAGACTCAGTCTTGAAGATGCCGTGTTCGGCGAAAGAGCTCTCGCTACAAGTGAAATTAAAGTAGTCTCCAAAACCATTTGGTTTTATTTTATTATATTAAAATATTATTATGCTGAATTGATATTGAATTGAGCTTTGAAGACAAACCTGCCAGTTGAACTTTTTTTTTTCATTCGATATAATGAATTTCATGAACGAGACATGTGCTTAGCGTGAAAATAAGCTTTTAATCAAATATAAAAAAAAATTAATTTAAAAAACAATTACTGTAGTATATTCATACGATCATATATAATTGTGAGTTTTTTTTTGCATATTAAGAGCTTAAATATAATCATAAATATATTGTTCATACAAAAAATAACTGCGATTTTTCATCAATTAAACCAAAGCGCAGAAAAATATCTTTAGAAAAGCTTTACAATTTAGCTTTCAGCTCGACGAGATAACAACTCGACAAGTCTCTCTTTTTCCAACCCATGCCATTTCCATATCTTATTTTACCTTATAATCTTTCTTGTATATAACAAGGCACCCTTATCTGTAGCTTTTTAAGATATCAGTGAATTTCAAAATATTTTATTAAGTTTTAAATTGTGTCGACTGTGAATAATAATTTAAGTAAAAATACCTCTAAAGTCAATTTTTGTTATCTTTCTGCTACGACAACCTAAAAAAATATATACTTTTTTAAATATATTTTGTATAATGTTAAATAATATATAATAGACAGTCGAAGAAGGAAAATATTATAGTTGACCAAATAAATGTTTGATATTATTTTTATGTAAATATGTTTATTTTAAAAATATAAATAAAAACAAAAAAATATTATTTTATTTAACTCACTAAAAAATAAATTATGAAAGTAGGTAAAGCGATGAAATACAATTTAATATTGTTATATCAGTATAAATTAAAAAAAAAATTAACAATGCATTTCAATAATAAAACTATTCAATTTAATCAATAGATGGTGACCAAACATTATATTAATTAAATTTAAAAGGTTGTCTATGAAATTCGGTAGTAAACTCTCTCAAAATGCCCGTTGGTGTTTTCAGTTATTAGATTTTTTTTTCATATTACTTAAAAACACATTCTATTCCATAAAAGATATTTTGTTATGTATTTAATTTTTTTATGGTATGGTAAACGTGTGTCTCTGGTATTTTGTGAATGAATTTAAAACCCCCTTGTTTCACTAAATTCCACTCCAATTACATCAAAATTTCACCATTTCATCAACGCTACAAAGTTACTCTGCATTCTATATTACATAATTATTTTAAATAAAATATACAAAAGTAATAATATCTAATATATAATAAAAAAAATATTATTTGATAAAAATAATATTTATTTAAAAAAAAACCCCTACAAAATACGGAAAATGCATCCATTTACGCTACAAAGTTGCCCCGAAGTCCGTATAATTCTTCAATATTTCATACAAACGACTATGCGGTGACAAATTGTCATTAAATATTACGGCAGAATCGGAAAAAGGAAAAACGATACAAGGGACGCCAAAAATTCATAGGCATATAATTTCCTAACACTTGAGAAAATATTTTCTCTTTTGAATATTTTTTCTTGGGTGTTTTGTCGCATCGGTTTGAGGTTTTTCGTTTGATGCTCTTTGAGACTCTTTTGCAGGTAACTTAAAAAGAGCAAAATTTGAAGGTACCCCTTAAACAACACAAGTAGCCTGAAAATTCTTAACGAAGCAGGCGTCTTATTAAGGGTCTATTGATATATGTACTGACCTATTCAATTGACGCCTCAAAAATAATGCTTGATATGCAAAGCTTTCACACCGAAGCAAAAAACAAACAGTTTACAATAAACGCTCTATCTGACAGGTTTTCTATCATCAACGCAAACATTCATGAAAAGCCAAAACCAAATCAAGCCAAAGTCTCGCTTGACACGGTTCGTGGTTTTCTTCCCCTTCAACCGAGAGTAACTTTCTGAAATAAATAAAGCGTTTCAAAGTTTAAAATTAATTTTACTGGTTATTAAATAAAATATGGAGCGTCTCTAGACTGATTTATATGGGATTTAGGGGGTGGTACATATAATATATTACGGGAAATTGGTATGTAATTACTGAATGATAAGTCTTTTTAATGAAATTTGGGGCTGGCTCGTGTGTTCGTTGACCGCTTATCACACGCTGTAAATTATAATTTTTCGAAAGAAAGCAAAGATATTCCCTTTTCCCTCGCCTATTTTATACCCAGGGCTGCACTCGTTTGCATTAAAGTAAGCACGAAATATAAAATCCATGTTACCAACCTGCTTTTGTATCATCTTTGCGTGTGTGTATTGAAAATAGAAATCACAAAAAAAATTGATGGTTCACTAATCTAACCATCAACGTTATCAAAACCATCTAAAGACCATCTAAAAACCATCACGAAAATAGTCCCACTTTATCTTTATAAAAAAAAATATAGGTAAATGATGATTTACAGTAAATAATTTGTATATTTACGGCGATTAGTCAAATATTAACATCAAACTAAATAAATGTTTTTAATTTTAATAATACTTGTAATCATTCTTGAAAACTCTCACTGCATTGGCTTGTTTTTTTCACAACTAAAAGAATCGAAACAGTCTCATAACAGTTTGTCTTTTTTTGGTTTACCTAGTTATTATCATAGAAATATTTTTATTTATTATTTAAAAATAATTAAGATTTTGTATCTGCATCTTAGAGCCGAAGGCAATTTCTCTCAAGCTCATTATTATATATATATATATATATATATATATATATATATATATATATATATATATATATATATATATATATATATATATATATATACATATATATATATATATATTACACACCAGGTCAATGTCTAGTAAAGTAATAAGTAAATCAAGAACTATACAAACTTAAGAATAATTTAAAAAATTTAATATAAAAACTAGGTTTTAACCGATTTGAATGCAAAAAGCGTCTACCCATAAGAAAAAGATTTTTTTCTCATTCTTGTATTAATGGAGAAAGTGTTCTCGCATTATAAATACGTGTTGGAGAAATCAGTCATCCCGGGCCGAGACTGAGCCCAGCCAAAATCGGCCATAATTTTGATTCATATCAGCAATAAAACACTTTTATATATTATGCTATCGTTACCTGTCGACGTTTTAATCAATAGCTTAACATAAAAAAAAAGAAAAATCGCGGTATAAAATGTCCGCCTTTCCCCTATCGCATGAATAAAATTGTCCAAAGATGACGTTACAGATATATGGAAATATTGTTAATTTTGAATATAATATTAATCATAGCGCAATTATTGATTTTTAAATAATACACAACAGTTTTATATACATTATATGTTTTAAAAAAATATGCCCTGCGTTCGAGCATGGTATGTGGAATCCCTCGAAAAAGAAAAGTAATGCAAAATTTTGTATCGATTATAATATATATTTATGAAATATTATATAATTAAAACTCTATTTTTATTGTTTGATAATATGTCATAGAAGGTATTTTTGTAAATCATTTGTTAAGTAAAAATTAAAAGATGTATGTATAAATGACATGTTCAAAGAGATTCAACATTTTTTTATGTGCATCAAAAATGTTTACTATTATTTAGGGTGTCCAAAAAGAGTATCGGGTGAATGTGAATAGTGACCGTTATTGCGATATGTTGCGAAAATTTTTGGGCCCAGAGTTGCAGGAGTTTCAAGGTTTCAACTCAAAAACGTGGTTCCAACAAGACGGGCCACTTGCCATACATCCAATCAATCAATTGAAGCTGTTAACGAATTATTCTCTGATACGGTCATTTCACGTAGAGGTAACATCAACTGGCCTCCCAGAAGCCCCGGCTTTAGCCCTCTTGACTATTTCGTATGGGGATACCTTGAAAGTAGGGTTTATAAGAATAATCCAACAAACCTAACGGAATTAAAGCAAAACATCAGGTCAGAAATGGCAGCAATATCGAAGGTTATGTGTCAGCGTGTTACCTGCAATCTGTTCCAGATTAGAAGAGTGCCAGCAGCGCGTAACGGTCACCATTTGGATAACATCATCTTTTTTAAATAAATTAACATTTTGTGTTCTTACAATCAATAGTTAAAAAAATACTTGATTACGAGTAGTTTTTGTTTTACTGAACTAACAAATACCGGATGCTCTCTTTGGACATCTTGAATATTCAATTAAATATGTCGTATGTCTTTGTGCATACCCTTAGCGTGTGTTAAGAATCGGTAGTGGAGTAGTAGACTTCGAATTATTGTGGAGGGATGTGCTCTGGAAGTAACTTGTTTTGTAAGGAGTATCAGATCTAAACGCTAGAGTTTTGTAAGTAAAATATTATATAATACTGCTATGGCGAGCAGCAATACGCAGACTTTCAATATAAAACTGCGGTGTAGAAAGACCAAGGGACCCACTACACACGAACACTGGCTCAGCATGTTTGGACACACTGTACTTCATCATCGTGTTAAGGAAATAAAACATAGCTGCGTATTTAGATATTACTTCCATCTGGTGTTATTAATTCGCAGAAACAGCAGTGCGGGGGGGATGAAGCGCAATCCCTGGCATTTCGCGAGACGTGGCCTCCCCGCGCCCTGCGCCCCCACCCCCGCTCATTATTCCGGGCGCGTGCGGATCTAACAGCCTCCCCAACCCCCTCCCCAACCCCCTAACCTAACCACCCCCGCGTACCGCTGCAAGCAAAAATGTCGCGAATTATAATTCCTCCCGACCGGCCGCTCTCTCCGCGGACCTCCCCGGCGCAATCAATCAGACAGGCCCGGCCAATCCTGCCAATCAATTCACGACTCTGGCCGTATTTACCCAAGAGGCTGTTTTTCTTTCTTTGATTATTGAATGCTGTCTTTATTGAATTTTTAATATATGTATTCACTCACTTAAACAACAAAATACTTGGATGTCAATGTAAAAAAAAAAAAAAAGCTTTAACTACTCTAATCATTCATTGTTTTTTAAGCAACCATTTTTATTACTAATATGATTAGGCACATTAGTTCATACATAGAATGTGATTTAAAGAAACTCTCAGAAAAATATCATCGTGGTTTGTGTTCAAATCCCACACAAATCTTCTATGTATGAACTAATGTGCCTAATCATATTAGTAATAATATAATAAACCCGTAATGGGTAATAAATACGCATCTGATTGACGTCCAATCCAAAAAATAGACATACAACCATTTTTACACAAAATAAAATTAAAAACAAATATGTTTTCTCTTAAACTGTTTTGAAAGGTTTCAAAACTTATTACATCATATCGTTAAGCTTTATTTTTCCTCGTCAAGTGCCTCTCCGCAAGGGAGGTTGGCGACCATTACTGAGCATATACTCATGCTGAACCAGTTTTAATGGTTTTTTAAGGGGAAAATAGTGTTTTTCTACACTGCAGTTTTTTATTGGAAGGAAAATTCTGCGTATCATATCTACAAAGCGTTTAGATCTGATACTTCTTCTGTAAGCTGCAGAAACAATACCACCTCGTCAAGGTACATCCAGAGTACATCCCTCCATAATCATTCAAAGTCCACTTCTCCATGGCCGATTTTTTACACATGCTCAGGGTACAGAATGGCAGACATGCACAAGCAACAAAAAAGGAATAGTTGGGAGGTTAAGCTGTATAAGCCTATATAAAGTGAACAAAAATCTTACTAATTTCGCTAGTACAAAATAATGAATGATTCATGGCTCGACGTCACAAAAAAAGTAAAAATCATCATGTAAATCGTCGCTTTCAAAACGACTGTATTCAGTGTCTACGACTAATTTTAAATGGTAATTATTGTGAAACTACAAGTTTACTTCAATAAGAGCGCAGTAGTTTACTGAGACAAATATGAATTAGTGTTATTCCTGGTCGGGGCCGTTCGCGGCGACCGTTGTCTGTAATTACATTTCACTTGTGAGGGCGCGCTGCTCCCTCGACTTCTGGAGCAAGTTTGTTTTCAGTTCCGGCAGAGAGTGCACAGCCCAATTATTTCGCCTGAGAAATAACTTGGGAGGATTCTTGAGAATTTTTTTGAATTTTCCTGTTAACACTCGAGTCCCGCAATTCCCGAGAAAAGTAAAGGTTTTACAGCTTTCCGGTCAGGAGAACTTTCTGAAAATTCTCCAAATGGAAAACGCATGTTTACTTTTTTTTTCTATGATAACTTTGCGCTTCTTTTTATTCCGCGTTTTTTTCAGCTTCAATTCAGAGCATAGTCAAAATAATAAATTTAATATTGACGCATTACATAATCCGTGTAAGTTTTTACTCCCTCCCGCTTGTGCGAGATCATATTTCTATTTCAAAGCACGAAAAACCAAACTCCGAACTTCAGAAGAAAACCATTTTATCACACAATGAAGGAAATCTCCGAATAGATTTCTATTCGTTTCTCGTTTTGGATTTCAAAGAGTTTTTCTCAAAGTTTTCACATAAACTGCAAAAGCGATCAATCGCACGAAAGAAGAAAGCCAAAAATTTTGTTTGAAATTCACAAAACTGCATTACCTCTAATTACAGGGGAGCTCTTCGCGTAAGTTTTAAACTCTCCCCGCATACCTGCGCCGTGCCTGCCGTCTGCGACTACAACTTCTTTTCAATAGCCAATTGATTGAAAAACTATTGAAATAAAAAACTATTATTAATCGGAAAATAAAAAAAAAACATTTATTTAAAAAATCTGTGAGATAAAACTTTATGCATTCCATCAATTGTATAGAATTGTGTAGTTAAAATACATTTTAAAAAATATTACATTTTATAGCACAGTAACCTGAGTTAATGCACATAAGTCACGCAGTGTATTTTAAAATTAAAAAATTTACTTACCTATTATTTGTTAAATTCATGACTTGTTTTCAAATTATTAGACTATATTTATTAAGTAAAAATAATTGAATGTAATCTAGCTGCAAATACGATAAAATAATTGTAGTTTTTCTAAACTATCTTTTTGAGTTATTTAATATGAATATAATCTACCGAAATCAAACATTTTTTTCAAAAATGCATATGAATAATACTAAGCGTTAAGAACTACTTTAATTTTATATTTAAAATATCTAATATATATATATATATCTATTTTTGGATTGGTCAATCAGATGCGTATTTATTACCCATTACGGGTTTATTATATTATTACTAATATGATTAGGCACATTAGTTCATATATAGAAGATGATTTAAAGAAACTCTCAGAAAAATATAATCGTGATTTGTGTGGGATTTGAACCCACATCCCCTGGTTTACATGACCGGTGTACTACGGTGGTCATGTAAACCAAACACAAATCACGATGATATTTCTCTGAGAGTTTCTTTAAATCATCTTCTATATATGAACTAATGTGCCTAATCATATTAGTAATATCTAATATATCTTAAATGCCCCTTTCACCTTTACCGGTCAGGAAAGCGTGTTTCCTCTTAGAACAACTAGAATAAATGGTTACACTTATTTCAACTAAATTGTTCAAGAAGTTACTACTAAAAATTAAATTCAAAATTTAGATACCAATATACAGAATGAAATATTATAAAATATACTTTTCAGTTTCATGCAAATTTGACATGCGACACAGGAACATCTACCGAGGGATGGTCAATATAATGAAATAAGCCATAAAACATTCATTTCAAAAATATTTCCCATGAAAGGCTCCGCTCTTATTCACGCCACTGACTCTCGTCCATTCATTGGGGCTGTTGAATGGTAAATTAGCCGATTTTCGTGGCTGAGGGTCCTCTGGACTCGGCCCTCCGCACGTCCTGTCTTTTCGGCCAATCGGATTACCCCCTGCATAGGGTAAGATCCAATTTGCGGGCATTTTGTAAACCCCATCCCTTGTCAGCTGTTGGCCGAATTAAAACGTTAGTACCCTGTGAACTTATTAACAATATTACCATTTTCTGCGCCTTTAATTAAAAACAATTACATTATATTCCTAAAATATATTTTTATGTGAATAAGTGTTATAAATAGACGGGGGAAGAATAATCTTTCTGTGGCGAGCATTTTATTATTATAAAGCATCCTGAACTATCTGAATGCCGTAAAACAGATGTTACAATGACTTAATAAACATTTTTATGAAACTTGAACTCCGCTTTGATAGTTCCAAGTCTGTAGTTTTACAGCTTTTCGTTACTTAAAGCTTTATCGTCACCGTTCTCATCTTAAAGCCGTAATAATTTAGAGCTTTCCTGTAAACTGATGTCTTGTGCAAGGCTTTATTACCAATACACTCAACGTGGGCACAAAGAACACGCAGCCTTCTATAGTCCGCAAAACAGCTTTCAATGATTTATATTCATGATCATTATATTAATTAGAACTGTCAAATAGACTTCTGCTGTGATATAATGTTGTGTGCAATAGATTGCACAATTTGTTTCAGGTTAATGATGCTATATAACAATCGGTGTTCAAATAATAGTAGAGTTTTTAATAAAGTATTGATTCGTTGAAATATCGTTCAGACTTACTACGAGTAATTGCGTTTTTCAAAACTTTTTAATGAGTACGAACTTCTTTTTTTACGATTGATTCATTGTAATTTTTTTTTAATATTTATATTTGTGTATGTAAATACTGATGTGTGTGCATATGTGATGCAAGATTCATTCATAAATCCATAAGTGAAATTCAGAATAAATTGAATGCTGCGGTTATACATCAATATCCATAAAATTTGGTTTTAAAGATTTTCACTTACGTCCACACTTACATGCATCAATACCTAAATTTATTCGCCGTTACTGTATTTCACTATCCTGTAAATCCAACGGTTTTATATTTTATGTATTTTTTACTGAACGCTCAAAGCTGCCTTTTTATGGAAGCCTGTCGGGAGAATGCGAGGGTTCTTTAAGTTATCTTCTTTTAAATTGACTTGCTTTTATTTCAACGGACACTACATGTATTTGTATTTATTTCTATAATTCTCCCACCCCGCATTCCCTATTCTGTTGCTTGTGCGTGGTTGCGATTCTGTATCCAAAGCGTGTGTAAAGGATCGGTAATGGAGTAGTGGACTTGGAATGATTCTGGAGAGATGTGGTTTTAGAGAACATTGTCGAAGTGGGGGGAACTTCTGCTATTGTTTCTGTAGCGTGATGCAGAAGAAATATCAGATCTAAATTCCAGAGCTTTGTAATGAAAGCAATATAAAACTGCAGTGTAGAAGGACCAGAGGACCCACTACACTATTTTCCTTTTAGAAAACCTTGAACTGACCTCAAACATAAAAACCTGATTTATCATGAATATATTGCTCAGCGAAAAGGTCGCCAACCTTCTCTGAGGAGAGGCACACGATGAAGAAGATATAATTCTCGCATTATAATAAATGATATAAAACCAAAAAAACAAATCCATTGGAGAATCCTGTTTTTAGATCAAACAATTCTTTGACTTTGCGATACATTATATTTTAACAATTATTGAAATTAAATTATCATCGCGACTATCTATTATACAAAAATAGTGGGAGCTACCAGAGAAACCTGAAAATGATTATTTTCTTTGTGACATTTTATTTTAATTTTTAATAAAATAATTAATAATCAAAGACTATAATTATATAAAATGCCACTATTTAGATATCTATGCTAATTGAGGACATAATTAAAATTCTTGGTTTACTAAAAAATATATTTATTATACAAGATGGCTCTTGCGTTAGACAGAACTATTATAGTTATTCACTACAGATAAACGCTAAATATCTGACATAGGTTTTTTTTAAAGAAACTTTGAGCTGTTATGTAAGCTCAAAGAAGACTAAAAACCTTTTCTTTTAATTCATCAAAATCTGCATCGAATTATCGATACACGGCATTGATAATATTTACCCATATAAATTGACGTACATATTTTCAATTAACACTTTCACGTAGACCGACTCACTAATATTTCGAGAATTCACCCGTACAATTTTTTTTAAATATTTCGCCATCCACATATATTATGTGCACAATTTAAACCCACCGTGGTTGTGCTCCTGAAGTGGTGTTATTTGAAACAATTACGGGACAACACGTTGTGTTTACAGGACAATACCGGCAGAGTATTCGCGTCTATTGACGTCGCAAAATGGCCGAATGTGTTTATTCCCCGCAGTGTATTTGATCGCTAATTTATATTCGGAAAGCAGCAGATTTACGCCGGCGTCCCGCATTGTCACACAATCCAATTAATTGCATCAGTTATTTGAATTTTTTCGATGTGTATTTTAATTGATAGACTTCGGTCCGTCCCGAAAAATGCGGACGGAATGAACTCGAGTATTGCTGCCGCTTGCATATTCATGGTTGATGATTTTATGCAAATTTTTAAAATCAGGTTTCGGATGCATCCCTCACCGGGTGTAGATAGCTTTTTATTATGTGAACTCCGAATATTTTGGTATCAGAAAAATTCGTAATTGTTTTCCTACCGTAAAGCGCCCATTGATGCTTTTGAATAAGAGTGATATACACTTAGCTGTTTTTTGTTTGAATTTTTTTATAAATGAAACACTTATTTTGATTAGGCACATTAGTTCATACATAGAAGATGATTTAAAGAAATTCTCAGAAAAATATCATCAAAAATATCAGTGATTTTTGTGGGATTTGAACCCACATCCCCTGGCTTGCATGGCCGGTGTACTAACCCTTGTACTAACGAATCACTTCCCTTTATCGAGAATTTTTAACAATCATACTCTACATATGAACCAATGTGCCCAGGCCAACCAATATTTAGTGATTTGCAAGCACTGGACTTTTTGAACAAAGTAACAAGTGAAGCGATTTTAGTCCCATCTGGATATTATTTTTAAAATCTATTAATTTAGCCAAGACGCGCACCATCATATACGTATGTCTTTTTTTTGATTACCCATTACGGGTTTATTATATTATTACTAATATGATTCAGCAGATTATTTCATACATAGAAGATGATTTAAAGGAACTCTCAGAAAAATATCATCGTGATTTGTGTGGGATTTGAACCCACATCCCCTGGCTTACATGGCCGGTGTACTAACCCTTGTACTAACGAATCACTTCTATTTAACAATCATCTTCTATATATGAACTAATGTGCCTAATCATATTAGTAATAATATAAAAAACCCGTAATGGGTAATAAATACGCATCTGATTGACGTTCAATCAAAAAATAGACATATATTTTTTATACATTTTTAATGTAAAAATATATAAGCCATTTGTAAGGTGTTATTCAACAACAAAAAAAGTATGTAGATTTACAGATCGCTGTTAATATTATGGTCATCCTGTGTTTACATTTAAATAATATATTTAATCTACTAAACCCTCGCAAGACAAAAACGCTAATCACAAATTCTTCTTACAAATATAAATCATTGTAATCTACGAATTTTTATTTAAATGTGAAGTATAACAAATTATGCCAGTCTTTTGTTGATTCATTCTGTCTATATCTGTTTTCGCCAATTACTAGATATGCTTTTCATTGTAGTATTATCTAATAATTTTTGAAAAATTGTAGTATTACTTTTGTCGAAATTACATAACTCGATTGTAGTAAGTTTCTGGATCGGTCATTATTCAGCGCGACCCGCTTTGTTGTTGTTGAAAGGGAACACGATTGTTTGCCTCCAATAAATAATTTGGATGTGATGGATGGTTTTACGTTTCAAAATAAATAAGCACAATATATCATCCGACAAACAAAAACGTTTGATTAAAATAGACTATTTACCATAAAACAATTAGTTTTTGCAAGGCCAGTTGATTGGTTTTAACCAGATAAATGTTTGCTTTATAAAAGTATGGCAATCAATAATACTGATATTATATTCCGCTATGTAATGCTTTTATTCCGAGTCTATTCAATTATATTTAATGATATTTTCATAATAAAAGTAACAATAATTAATCACACTCTTCAAAATAGTAATTCTGCGTTTTGTATTCCCATAACGTGACATGATAAGCCCAAATGGTTTCGGGAACTATAATTACTTATTGAATTATCTTTACAATGTCTGCTGTGCTATCATTAAAAAATAATAAATGACTATCATACCCTTTTAAATAAAAATCAATACAAACACGTCTTGTCCTGAGCAAGTACTATGCTTTATTTAATAAAATATCATTATTCATGAAATAATACCACCAGGATTCTAAAGTATTGGCTATGATAAAAAAAAATTGTTTGACATGATAAATAATAATTTTTTTTTTGAAATTACAATTATATATCTCCCGTCCAAAAACACTATAATCATTTTAAATTATACAAGAATATTATACGATCAGTATTAACATAAAAAAATTAAATAATTTTTGCTGTCATAACACTTTTTGTATTTACTTATAACATGCAATCATTGTTCCCCTACTATTGCGAATTTTTTTACTATACTCGAATAATAAAACTAAAGTTTCAATTCGTCAATTTATCATTTTTTTTAAAACACAACAATAAACATCAAATTTACTTATTTTCAAGTAATTTTAGTATGCCTGTGATAAATACAAAATTTAACGAATTCCCAGAAGTTATAATTTATTTGTCAGACTATTGAGAGTTTAATAGCAACTGTTCAAATATTTGATTTATGTACATTTATAGTAGATGTATAGAAGTACGCTTGGATCTATTAGATCAACTATGAAGTAATAATTCACCTATTGCTCCGTCCATTTGTAACCTAAAATTAATATTATATCAACTATAGGTGGGGCGTCCGACTAATGGAAGTTCCGAAGCAATGCAATACCAATTACCGGACCAATTGATACATTTAGTTCAAGTTACCAACGAAAGTAAGTAATGCTTTGAACAGTTTGCTTTTGTATTGAGATGCTAGGGGAAAAAAATGGTGTTATGTTGTATTTCTATAAAAATAATTAATATCGAACCATATGAGAATGAATCAAATAACAAATTTCAGGTACGCATATTTTATATTATACCTTCATAAAACAGTTTTTATTTGGATATCAAAAGCATTTTGTTAATTGATTAAATATTTTTTTACTACTTAACCATAAACATCAATATTCCTAGCCAGTGTTTCATTAGTCTCTTTTTTTCATCTGCTTGAAGCAATCATCAATTTTCGTTACGGAATAATTAATATTTATACGTGGAGATAAAGCTAGCTTTTTTTGCTCCGAGCAGTGTGAAATCTCTCCGGTTTATGAATTGAAATAATAAGTTCAGTGCCAAAACTCGCAAAGCCCAAAAAACTTTGGAGACTGCTAATGGCACTGTCTGCCTTCAAATCCATAACCACTCTCAAAAAGCAGCTCGAAACGTGACCGCCGCGCCCGGCACGGCCAGTGGATAAGCCCCGGCTATATAGCAGTCAAACAAAAAGAAACGTAGACTGTGAATTAGATTATAAAAAAAAACATAAAAATATTCAAAAAAAAATTCCCTTATATTGATTCAACTCATAGTTAACTATAACTAATATTTACAGGCGGAAATACAAATAAAAACGCGCCGTGTTTAAGTGAAAACCATACTGATTAAAAACTGAAAATGAGCTTCATTGCTTTAAAATTTTTCTAATCGATATCATAAAAACATGCATAAGCAGTTAATCTGTATCAGTAAAATATGCCTTTTTTTTAATAATAAGTTTGTACATTTATTGAATATTCCATGGTTGCATATTGTGGAGTGAAATGCTTGCAGAAAGTTAGCTTTATAGTTATCTTTTTAACAGGACAAGCACTTAGTAAGCGACTTGTACAATACGACAGTCAAATATAAAAGCCGCATAAACTGAACAAGTTTATAAAAAGGCGCATTTCTTTAAAGCTTTTAGATTATTTCACATTAAGATTTTATGTTAATGTATTAAGAACACAAATATCCATTATTGTTGTGGTTGGATTTATAATACAATACATATTATAACCATGTGAGTTTAATTTAAAAAAGTGGTATAAATTATTTTCTCTTTCTCTTTCATGAAATTTTTGTAATCCAGAAGCTATTTATTTAAACTTTTGAGATTAGAAACATCTCGTTTAAACCACCTTACAAGAATGTATTTTTTATCGTACATATCGTCTTTCATCAATTAAGTGAAAAAGTAAGGAAATAATTGTTAATAAAGTGTTGCTTATCTCTGATAGTAGATATTAAATTAAATTGTATCCTTAAATACATAGGATATATGCATAAATTTAGAAGTAGTTTTGTAGACAACTTAACTAAATAACTTTAAGTATACAATACGATAAGTGTAGATGAATTTTCTTTGTAATAAATTTGGTAAATGGCTTAAATTTTAATATTTCTAAAGCTCTTTGCAGCACTCCCGTGTATTTGTGTATGCATTTTGGTTTAGAAGGGGCGCTAGGGGGACTTTGCGCATATAAAGGATTGCTTATAAACTATCTGAATTAACCTCGTATTGCTAAAGCGATATTTTCAGTTTAATATAATGACGAGATTCCTTGGATTCTGATACTCTCCATTAGCCAGAAGCATTGTTCACTATTCTGTTTTCTTCGGTGTGGTGCAGCAAAAATTTAAGCTCAATGGTATTTTCGCCGATGGTGATGTAGAAGGTGTTGATGGTTGCAGGATTGTAAATCAAAAGGCTGGCGAAATAATTTGCGTATTCGTAGCTTATTCAATATAACTACACTGGATAGAAATATACGTGGTTACTGCTTCGATCTCTCTCGAGAGGCGCGGGGAAGCCTCTTATATAGGGTCCCGCTTCCTTTGTGGATAGCATAAACCGGAAGAATCTTACGTATCGGGGGGTGTCTCATTGCGAGGATATTTCACCTGAAATACGATCACCTTTTGAATGACCGCTAATTACTATGGGTTTATGTCGTATTTTAATGGGCCGTCTAATAAAATATCTAATGAATATTGGTCGAATGTCACATTCCAACAGGCCGTAAGACACGTGTTCCGATGTAGGTACTAACCCCTACAGTATAAAAGCTTACAATAACAAGACGAAGGTGTGTATAAAATATTGGTTATGACAGCAGTTATACTGCGATATATTTTCATTTTTTTAAAGATGCCCCCAGTAATAGAAAAATCCAAAGGGCAAAAGATAAACTCGCTCGGTTTCTGTTTCACTATGTCCATTTACTAACATGTCGGCCGTAACTTGATATTGGAGAGGCGAATGCATCAATCAACCCAGCGAAAAGGTTGACACATACAAACCGAGAAGGGGGCTCGGTGCGCCCGCAAATAAATTCCTGCCATCCCTCCAGGAGAACTTCCGGGCGGCCATCAGACACGTTATTGTGTTTGGCAAACTTTTAAATTCGAGCGAATCAGGTAGGAAATCGCATTACGAATTGAGGTATCGTTGTATTGAATGCAATGCAAACTTTGCGTCATTGCGAGCTATGATTGAAAATCTAGCGCATCCGTCTAGCCCGTCTCGCGTCTTGTTTATTTTAAAATGATTGAACTTTTAAAAGCAACATCAAATCTTTATATTTAATCACAGCTGAATCTAAATCTGTCGTGAACATGAAATGATTGTGGAGGGATGTGTTATGAAAGCACCTTATAGATAAGAGGGACTCTTGCTGTTGTTTCTGCGACCTACTACAGACGAAATATTATATCTCAATATCAGAGCTTTGTAAGGAAAAGATTGTATAATAATAATACTGGGCAGCAGCAAATACGACGACATTTTCTTCGAACACAGAACTACGGCGTAGAAGGTCCCGAGGACCCTCCATACTAATTATCTTTAGAATTCTATTGATATGAACAGTTCTGAGAGGTGGTTAACTACCTGAGAGGCACCTGAAGAATATATAATATTTATTTTCCCAATTTGTTTTTAAAACTAAATCCAAGTACAAATTATTAATGGTATCTAACTTGTGGTCATGAATTGATCATCTCAGTTTCAAGTTGAATGCCACTATTTTATAGTTCAAAACATATATCTATCAGATATGTTGAACTAGTCTGCTTATTATTTAACATTCTTTGATGGATAATCATACCCATTCTGTTGCTCGTGCATTACTATCATTCTGTACCCTGAGCGTGTGAGAAGGATCGGTAATGGAGTAGTGGACTTGGAATGATTGTGGAAAGATGTGCTCTGGAAGTATCTTGTCGAGGTGGGGAAGCTCCTGTTGTTGTTTCTGTAGCTCGCTGCAGATCTAAACGCGAGAGTTTTGTAAAGGATTATATAATAATGCTATTGGGCAGCAGCTATACGCAGATTTTTCATTCGAATATAAATCTACGGTGTAGAAAAAAAAACGGAGACCCACTATTCTATTTTCTCCTTAAACTATTAATTTATGCTCAGTGAGATAGTTACCAACCTCCTCTTAGGAGAGGCACCCGAGAAAGAAGAACGGAATGTTAATATATTTAATCACAAAACATCTAAATATAAACTAAATATCACAGTCATTAAACGGCTACGATATCCACAAACCCGCAATGCGTTTTTTTTATTATAAAATCTACACCATAAAAATACTTGTTAAATATTTCGAATAATAAATATCGTTGGAAGTTACTTCAAGTGCGAAATACGATATACTTTACAATCAAAATTTTCATTTTGTGAAACAAAACCGCAGCCCGACCGCGACGTACATACTAAATTGAAGCACTTTTCACCTGATATCTTTTCGCGGCTAAATGGGAGACCTGAGGTCTGAGCTGAATTTGTATGCGCTTCCTCCGCCCTGAGATATAGCCTCCTCCGCCCTCACCCCGGACTCTCATTCTTATTGAATGCGCCGACTATAATGGCCGGCTCTTAGAAAGATGGGAACGATGATACGCTTGCATAAATTAAATCATTTTAAATGGTCAGTAACTTCAGATTTTCCGCTTGAGAAAGACCGATAGCTCAGTTTACGCTTGATAGATATTTTACTCGAAGATAATAAATCTTTCTAACCAAATAATTTTTTTTGTGTTTATCTATTAACCCTTTCCACTCCAATGTCGAGTGTCACTCGACATTGCAGGTTTCCACCAACTCCAATGTCGAGTGTCACTCGACATTGGACCTGAAATATATTTTGGTTTGATTTTTTTTAAGGCAATTTTTTTTTTATTTTCTGTTGAAACATATACGAAATACATACTATTTGACAAACTGTGTAAGCATTTTAGAACGTTGGGACCCTTCGTATTACTACCTGACGTGAACAAAAAATGGTGTGTTCCAGGATGGCTAGCGGGCGGCGACAAAACAAAACAGTTGCTTTCGTGCAAAGAAAACCTGCAAGGGCAAAACGAGGAAATATTCGCAGTTATAAACCCAAACAGAACTTACTGATAGAAGTGAAAAAACCGACGGTTATTGTAAATTACAATAAATTTATGCTTCGTCGTACTGTTTTATAAGAAAGACTCTCAGATGGTGGAGAAAACATTTTTTTTTTGGGGACTGGAAGTCTCTATTATAAATTCATTTATATTATATAACAAAGGTGCAATAAAAAATGGAAATAAACCGCTGAGTCATAAACATTACAGGCAAAAATTATTGATGGCGCTGATCGGAGACTTTAGAGCTCCGATTTCATCTCGTAAAATTTCGTCCGCAGCTGACACAGAGCAACGATTAGATGGGACGTCACATTTTATATATTTGCACTCAGATGGCAAGCACAAAGATTGTGCCGTGTGTTCCAATAGAAAAATTAAAGGTGGAAGAAAAGAAACCTCGTATTATTGTAAAACATGCGAGGCAAAACCATCACTCCATCCTGGAATATGTTTCGAAAAATATCATACTCAAATTAATTTTAAAAATTGATTTCAAGGATAACTATATTGTACACTATATTAGAAATAAGAATAAAAAATAATAAGTTAATAAAATCGTTTTCTTAATATAAAAAAAAATAATTATGTTTATTTACTTAATATCAAATTTTGTACGGGAGCTGGTGGAAACATACAAAAAAATGCTTGGAGTGGAAAGGGTTAAGAACTAGCGGATACCCGGCGCGTTCTACTGCGCTAAATAAAGAAATAGAATACTTTTTTTATTTGTTCGAAAAAAAAAAAAGGAAATTTTGTTTATTTATTAACTTTTTATCTTAATGCTAGCGGATATATTGAGTTTTTTCGGTAGGTGTGTAAACATAAAGTCTTTTCAGCGTTCCAACTCTAAACGCAACATAACAGGAATTTTGCGAAAAACAGGAATTTTCTATGTTCAAACCAGCAATACTTAGCGATTGGCCATGAGCCTTGTTGATAGTTATTACAACAGCACAATTTAGGTGGATCTAAGTTGCGAATGAGCATCTATGGTGAACCAACTTTTAAAGTTAAGATGTGTGGTGACATTCCAGATGGTTCCAAAGAGTTAAAAAACTCTATTGGATTGTTCATGCAATTTTTCGCAAAATTATTGTGGCTGTGCTGCTCGTTATTCGGCTTTTTTTTCAGTAAAATAAACACGTTGTTCGTTTTCTAAATGAACAGCAAGATGTTGAAAAGTTGGGTATCATTCGTGAATACTGAAACCAGGAATTTCATATTTTTTCAATTTCATTCGTGAATACCAGACCAGGAATCAATGTCAATATCAACGTTTCTTACTTTAATGGTGGTGGTGAATCCTCCATCTTCTGGCTTTCGTCGTCTGTATTTCGGATATCCATCCTCACCAGGAATTGTATCTCCGAATGTTTTCCAAATGCTTGGACAACGCTGTGTTGTCAGAAACGTAGCTTGTAAGCGGTTCTGGCGGGTCAACCAGCGTTGACAACTTGGCTTTTCCGGCTTTTTCAACCGGGTGATTCCTTTTGAAATTTCAGTGCATGGCAGTACAAACAAAGAGAGCTCATCGGCCCAATTACAACATTCGGATGATTACTGTAGTCGCAGTCTTTGTCATAATTGAATGCCACCAAGTGAAAATCGATTCTTTGTATCGATTTAACCGCACGTATCTGATAACCTTTAAGCCTGTTTTCATGTTGTTGAGGAGTTTCAGCAGCTCTTGCTGTGGTAGCTCTGATTCGAACTTGTTCTAGACGTGCTTCATGTTGTTCTGGTGTTTCTACAGCTCTTGACTGCCGCTCTTTCAACCTATTTGACTCTGTACGCACTTTTCATTTTCCGGCAGTTTCGGCTGCTCTTTCGGCTCTTTTTCGTTTCGCATCAGCTGTATTTTTTCCAATTGCAGCTCTTTTCGGTGGCATTTTTTGATATATATATTTTTTTGATAACCAAAAATGATACCCGGCGTGTGCTACTACGCTAAATAAATAAATAAATATTTTTTAATTTTTATCTTAATGCTAGCGGATAAACAATGTATTGAGTTTTTTCGGTAGGTGTGTAAACAAAGATTTTTTCATTAACTACGTGGCGATAGTTTTTTAACAGCAAGTCTTGTTTCGTTGCACAATTTAGGTGGATCTAAGTTGCGAATGAGCATCTATGGTGAACCAACTTTTAAAGTTAAGATGTGTGGTGACATTCCAGATGGTTCCAAAGAGTTAAAAATCTCTATTGGATAGTTGACTCTATTTTGGAACTTCATTATGCAGCAATGTTTTCGCAAAATTATTGTAGATGTGCTCCTCGTTCTTCGACATTTTTTTTCAGTAAAATAAACACGTTGACCGTTTTCTAAATGAACAGCAAGATTGGATTGAACAGTTGGATATCGTTCGTGAATACTGAAACCAAGAATTCGCCAGACAGCTTCATTACTGCGACCCATCTGAAATTGAGTGATTTCATAGTTTCGATTTGAAAGCTCAAACACTGCCATATCACTGCCTTTGTTAACATATTTGCATATGTCCTTGCATATGAATTTCACGGAGTTGCAGTGTTCCACATTGATATATTATTGAAATGTTTTTTACAGTATTGGACTGTATGGAACAATCCATATGTTATCAATGTCAATATCGACGTTTCTTAATTTAATGGTGGTGGTGTATCCTCCATCTTCTGGCTTTCGTAGACCAGTTTGAGTTTCATCGATCAAATCGCGTGGATATCTTTTCGTGCATTTGCCGTCTTTTATGCATGGCGAATTCATATGCAACACTCCGCATGGGCCGTGATGTTCTTACAAACAACGTCAAAAAGTATCAGATCTTCACGTTGATGCGGGTGTTCAGCAGATATAAGATCGATGTCGATTTGAGTTGGAATAATTTTTTCAATAGACGAAACTTGTAATACGAATATTTTCGTATAATAATTTTTTTCCCATATATAAACAGACAAACTCATTATGATAAAACACGTTGTGAATGACAGATAGTGATTTTGTTTTGAAAGTCCGTACGATCTGTCCGCGCGATCTTCACAATGTTCTTTTTTCAATTTTTTGCGAGGAACGATGTCCACTTTACAGATGTTGAAAATTTTTGTATGGAAAATATCAAAAATCGACCTAATTCTGTTCCGTAAGTTCGGCAGCCTGTAACGGCAAGTTCATTCTAATATTTACAAACATCAATATCAGTATTTCTCGATTGGTAGCCATGCAGGCAGCCAGCTTCAAGGCATTTTCGCGTATATGCAATACGCGAAAATGGCAGTTCCTTTTATGAATTGGAAACTTTTGTATGGGATTTTTCTTAATTGAATAAACCAAATTTGATAATCAATTTTTATAATTTTAGTGGTCTTGATTACTTTCGGTATTTTTGGCTTTCAAATAAACACGGTGTGGGGCTCGTCGGTCGTACGGTTTCAAAGCCTATAGCGGACTAACAAACATTTTTAGTGTTTTATATATATAGATTAAGACTGAAAACGTTAAGGCGTGTCAAAATATATATTTATTTATTAGAATTTTTTTTTAAATTTTGATAACTAAAGTATACCTGTTTTTAAACATCGACCATTAAATCTCTTAAGTTATCTGCACGCGATCTTTGAAAAACCTCAATACATTACTCTTTTATGGACCCATTTCTAGAGACACTAATGCTCGCTCCGCTCGCGCCGAGGTTGCCAGTTTTCCTGCAAGAATTTCCCCGGAAGTCTTCCAGGAGACACTTTGGCTGAAGGAAACGATTTCCTTTTTTGGAGGATCTTCCGCCTCCTTCTTGCTTCCTGCGCTCTTCCTTGCTCTTTATTCGAGAAAAATAACAGAAGAATTATACACCTGAGATAACGCAATACTGTTCAAACTGAATCAATAAACAATAATACTATTTGTATTATTATAAGAGTATAAAATAAAAACCACGTAAAATAGATAAACTGTTAAAAAAAAATTATTCAAAATATATGATATGATTACGAAATGTACTTAGTACTCTTACTTCATTTGAGCAAGAAGCTGCCAATTGTGAATAATCCAAATATTAGTAAAACCACAAATATATTTATTGAATCAAACAACAATGCATAAAATAGTATTTGTTAAAAAAATAATTGCATTCATGAAAAACTTGAAGCCATGTCTGGTAAAGATCACACTGTATATGGATTATGGAGTAATTATTCTTAAATCTTTTTTTTTTTTTTTTAAATAAATATATATATACATATACTGCAACGTCCGCTTGTTCACTATCCCCAGCACGGAGCAAAGTATTTCTTAAAAATATTTAATTTATTCGCTTGAATGAATTTTACGGCAACAGAAAAAATTCAATCTATTTATACGATTGTACAGAATTTTTCCAAGCATTCGTGTATTTTGTGTATTTATTCCTACGCAAAATAAAAAAAACACATTTTTAAAACGATTCATCCGACGTACGGAATTCATAAAGCTTGTATATTCACTTTAAAAGCGGAATATCAAAGAGACACCCAAACACCAGTGCTGTTACTGTGTTTTCCCAGGCGAACCAGCCTTATACCTTATTCATAAAAGCAATTAGTATAATATTAAATTCGCCCGAAATGAAAAAAACCGTACGAAATTTTTCTCCGGCGATGATTTACCTTTTCTGCTCTAAATTAAAAATGAGACAAAAACATGTATAAATTGAAGAATAAAAACTTCAATGTATTTAAATTATTTGTGCTATAAACCATAACACTTTATGCGCGCCATTTTCCAAATAAATATAAATTTCAAAATTATTTCAAATATTTCTGAAAATTTTCTGAATTTCAATTGGTTTGTTCCATTTTTATAACTATTTCGGCCTTCATTTGTTTTTGATAATGTTCCGAATTTGAATTTTTGACAGTTGTGTGCCGCAATTTATTCGCGCGTTTTTATAAATTATTTCGTACTTCATTTGTTTTTGAAAATGTCTAAATTTTCAAATTTGAAATTTGTGTGACGTAATTGGCTTGTTCCATTTTTATAACTATTTCGGCCTTCATTTGTTTTTGATAATGTTCCGAATTTGAATTTTTGACAGTTGTGTGCCGCAATTTATTCGCGCGTTTTTATAAATTATTTCGTACTTCATTTGTTTTTGAAAATGTTCTAAATTTTAAAATTTGAAATTTGTGTGACGTAATTGGCTTGTTCCATTTTTATAACTATTTCGGCCTTCATTTGTTTTTGATAATGTTCCGAATTTGAATTTTTGACAGTTGTGTGACGCAATATTTTCGCGCGTTTTTCAAAATTATTTCGGACTTCATTTGTTTTTGATAATGTTCTAAATTTGAATTTGACAATTGTATGACGCAATTATTTCATGCGTTTTTAGAAATTATTTCGGACTTTAAAATTTAAATTTTTGACTATTGTGTGATGTAATTGTTTTGTTTTTTTTTTCAAAATTATGGCTGACTTTATTTATTTTATTAACTTTTGAAATTTTAATTTTTGACACTAGTCTTACTCAATATTTTGGCTCATTTTTGTATCATATGTATTTTTGTAACAGGCTTAGAGAATTTTTAACGTTTCATGCGGTAGTGGAAGTGGAAATTGACACCTGTTTTTTTTAGCCATACTTTTTTTTAAATATAATACATTATTTTATAAAATGTTTCTTTTTTATGTTATCAACCGTTTATTACGTTAATTCCCCACCTTCTATTTTTGTTTTTGTATGCAGAATTTATTCATGAGATGTTTAAAAAAATCTTATTTAAAACATTTATAATAGTTTGGTTTTCAAAAAAAAATTAAGTCATTTTAAATGGTATATATAAGTATATGTTATTTTAATGTAAGAACTAACCAATAATATTAATTTTAATTATTTTAAAACGTCTCGATTGGTGAAATAGTTTTAATAATTTTTTTTTAATTTGCTAAAAATATTAAGGTTTGCAAGTAGTTTTATAAGCCAGTAAATATATTAACTCTATAATCACATACAAGTTAAAAACAATTTCTCGAAATTCTTGAAAGCGCTTAAGATAAGGGTTATTCGTAAATTCTACGTTTTAATATTTTATAAAAGAATGAAAACTGTAGTTACATCTACCCAAATCGATGGTTGCCGGTATTCGTGACATATTTCCCTTTCTTGTTTTATTATAACACTTAAACTGAGACTCTTAAAGAATCCGAGATTTCCGCATTATGGAAAAAATAAATTTATAATATCCCTTTAACCCGGAAAGCTCAGAATCGTAAATGGTTTAACTGCTGTTCTCAGCAAAAAAGAAAAAATCCATTTTAGCAGATATTCAAAAGCGTTATGTTGCCTTTAAAAAAACTTTTATTTTTAAACGGTTTAAGTATCGAAAGCTGTCTACGTTTACCGAATACCAATTTCCATGAGGTTCTTATTTGGTGGCGATCATCCTGTTTACTACGTCATTAGCAGCCTATTTTTCGTTAAAAAAAATTTAACAAAATATATTGGTTGGATTAGAAAATACAAGTTCAAATCCCACATGTATCTTGTACTTGTGAATTTACAGTTTGTTTTATATTTGATTTGAATATGTCACCGTATTGTTAAATGTATGAATACTTATTATGAGATAATAACACGTTATTATTAGATTTTCCCATCAGGATGAACTTCACAATTGTAGTTTTTTTTAGTTTTTGGAAAAAATATACTAAATGTGGGTAATAAATATAAAAGAACTTTTGAACAGGTTGTTGCTCATAAAAAAACTTTTTTCACGGTAATTTTTGGCCAACTGTAAATTTGCCATGTATTTCAAGTTAAATAATATAGCTTGGGCCGCGCAAGCGACGTGACTGCATTGAAAAACGGAAGCCAAGTAAATTATAAAATAAAAGCGCGCAATTCATTTTGTGGCGGATTGCTTTCACAGATTATGAGTCCCCTCCCCCGCGGGACCACTCTAATATTTAAAACTTAATGTGCCCGGAATTATCTTCTTCTCTCATTACGGGTTCGTGTCTCGGCTAAGGTCATTTATGCTAGCAAATAGGTGGGTGTCCGCGCTAACCCCAAACTGAAAAACCTGAAATACTTATGTAAAAAGGTTTTATGCCTCAGCTAAAGGCTCTTTGATACGGCGAATTTTGGCTTGTAGGTGTTTTACTTTGAGGTGGGAACATTTTAGTGAGAAGCGGGTGTCATTCTTGTTTTATATTTACTTTATATTTACAATGATACATTTAACTATTTTGATTTATTTTGTTATTCCATAAACCTTCTGCTAAAAAAATACGACTGTTCACGCTTTGTAAACAATCATTTTGACGAAATGTAAACTATATTTCCAATCATGTCACCTCAGTGAATCATCATATTAACGTTCTTAGAAAATTCGTTTTTTTTTGTTTTTGTCTGCCAACTTAAATTGACTATTTATAATAACCTGCCATAACCTACAAAAATTTCAATATTCAATAAACATTCATCAATAAATGTAGCGTATTTTAAAGGGCTCAGTTTACTCAGAGAAAGCACGACTCGGCTCTGTTTCCTTTTTAAAAATTATAAAAACAGATTTAATCATTCGAATATAAAAATCCAATTACTTTCTGGAGCAAATAAAAACATCTGTACAGCCTCCCACCTGAAATCGCAAAGTATTCAAATTCTCATAAAAATGTTCAAATTGCCCCGAAAGCTACTTAATGGTGCAGATAAAACACAGTCGAGGAACAAAGCTGGCCGGCCTGTCAACGGGGGCGGGGGTGGGTTGCTGGACAGGGACACGTGTATAAAGCAAATTATCTGCCAACCAACCCCCAACCCCCAACCCCATCACCCTCTAGCGCTACAACTTTTTACAACTGTAAAAACCTTGTATCACAATGCTGCGACCATATGCGTGAACGTATCCTAATTCAACAAATAAATCTTTAGATGTACGTTATGGGCATATTTTTTTTATTCTTAATATATCAACATGTATCAGAAAATTTCAGAAATGAATATGATTAAATTTGTTGATAATTCATGGGTATTCATATTGTTTATTCATTCATTAAGAACATTATTTTTTTTATAAACAAATAATTTTTAAATAAATATAATTTTATACTTGTTGAAGGACAAGGCATTTGATTCGTGAAGATCCATTATTATAATGATAAAAGTACCTTTGTATTTTGTCTTCACTTTGAGTTTATTAAAATTATTTGCATTACTAGTTTCGACCCAATACACTGGGTCATCATCAGATGCATAACTAACTGTTTAGTTATGTATTGGGTCATCATCAAACTAACTCAAATTGAAGACAAAATACAAAGGTACTTTTATCATAATAATAATTTTATACATTTATATTTCATTTATTTCTTTACAGTTTATCCAAGGAACTAATATTTATTTAAGTAATGATAAGAAAAAGTTTATTTTCTAAGAAAAATTTGTGAAATGCAAACTCATTTATTTTAATAATAAACTCGCTTGCTATTAATTATTATTTTTTTTAAATAAATACCTTTTATCGTTTATAAGACAAAATTAAAATAAATAATTGTTTACTCCATCATATTCCATATGTCCATCACTTTGACTTGAAGATTTAATATATAAACAGCCATGACTTCATGGATAAAAATCAACACACAAAAATGTGTCCTAGATACATTAGATATTATGTTATTTGCATATACTTCTGTATAAAAATTCAATACACTTTCAATGCTTTAAGACAACGTCGTTTAGGGATAAAAACTTAGAAAGTTGTTTGAGGGATTATTCCGGATACAATTTGTACTAAAAAAAGCTTTAGGATATTATATAATTCCAGTATTATAACTTTAAACATTCTCACTCTAATGTCTTATAAATGTGATTATCCTTCATTTTTCATCGCCACTTTCCGTATTTCCGCCTTCTCCGCGTTTAATATCTCGTTCACGGGCCTACGATATATTTTTCTGAGGCAGAACACACTCGGAGCTCCTGGGAGCCACTCTTGCTCCGAGATTTATTTTAAATGAATTCCACTGTAACCATCAGAATAAAATCAAAATAAATACCAGATACAAATTCAAAACACAGCGCACCAAAATATATTGTATTATTCTCAGTCACGTACTGTTACCGCAGAGCTATAATTACTGAATAGTTTTAAAATGTTGGAGTGCAATAATACACAAGAAGCAATCACATAGTAAAAAATAGTTTTATTGACAAGCTTATGCTAATGATCAGTACTCAACATTGACAGAATTCCACTATAAAATTCGTTTTATTATTATGCTTGGTAGGCATCTACAAACAAGTATATTGTCAAAACAAGTAACTTCAATCAAAAACATGTTTTTTAACTGAAATACTTAAGACAGTCCATTATCTGGCGAAATCGTGTCATATAATTAATTTAATTGTCACTTTATTTTTCTATATCGAAATTGATTTTTTTACAAAGTATTGAGAAAACTATCAATTAAATTTACCTATTTTTTATTATTTAATTAACGTCCATTTTCAGAGTAAAATAGAATCTTGAAAAAGTTGAAAAATTTGATAAAATGACGACTTTTCAAAACCAAAGTTTGTTAAAGACTTTTTTTTTTTTATTTTTTAAATTAATAAGACGCACATGGTTTATATTTATTATTTTAATTCCAATTTAAAAAAAGACTTTTAAATGTTTAGGATTCCTGGAAAATGTACCGGACGAATCTCCAAATTCCTACACATCAATCGGAAAAACACATATTTATCAAATTAATAGTAAATTTATAAGAAATAAAAATATATTGTGTTCGGAAGTAGGGATGTATCAAACTTTTTGCATTTAAATATTTTTGATTGGTGTAGTCGATTTTTCGCAAAACGGACTAGAAAATGATCAAAAAAACTCGATTGTGGGACCCTCAATAAACAAAAACATCACTTCGTGTACTTGTATTTATAGTATTTAGTGATGCTAAGCTTACTCTACGCAGAGTTCAACTTGATTAAATTTTTTTTAATATTTACAAGCTTTAGTGCAGATGCGTCATTGCGACCAACTCGAGGCAGTAGACATGCCTGAAGAGCGAAAGCGATACATTTGACCCAAAAGCCTAATAAGACAGCAGTCCCCGGGTAATCCCCGGATCCGGTAAGCCTTGGACGATTCCATTTCTTCATTAAGCAGCGCCCTTGCGCCTTCGCGGAGCCCCCAGCTTTCGGAAGCCGCGCCAGCCATCACGGGACTTGTTCGGATCGACGGAGCGCCAATGGCCCCCGATTCAATTTCAAGAGGGTTTTGCTTTGCTGGCTTTGCAAAGACCAAAACTTCAGGAGATTAGATACTTAGAATATCAACGCGTTTAAAATAAATATGCACATATAAATTCTGTGCATTAACTTCCAAGACTTTGTTGTTTTTGTGTCCTTGCAGGCTAGGATTAAAAACGATTCGTTAAGTTTTAATAAAATATTAAAAAAAACTTATATTATTGATTTTTGTGAAGACCGTCTCACAGGAAGTACGATTTTGCCTATACAGATTTTATTAGCCTATATCGTACATGGCCGGTGCAAATGCTTCACTCAGTACTTTGGGTTAAAAGTCTAGTATTGCAAGTCACACAATATTTAATTGGCATAATAAGTATGTTGTTTCACTTATAGGATATACCAGTGATTCGTTGGTATAATTGGTAATGCACCGGCTATGTAAGCTTGGGAATGTGGGTTTCAAATCCCACACAAATCACGATGATGAGTGTTTCTTTAATCAATTTTCAATATTTGAAAAAATGTACTTAGTATTACTTAAATATAAACATTGGTTATCTTTGAATCACGGCACGGATTTAAGAACCCTATAATGAGATAGTTTTATATTTTTGAGTGAAATACTTGTCTGATTTTCCACATGTTCGTTTTTATTTGTGACCGGTTTCGCCGTTGGCATTATCAAACAGAGTCAAAAATATTAAAATGAAATTCCACCAAAAATATTGAATTTCATAGATAGTTTTATCTTACTTTTGGAAACACAATAATCCACTCAAAGGGTTACGAGTGAGTATAACAAAATCAACAGTCATTGTAACCCCATAAAAGATTTTACCGAAAATCTTTATATGGAGCAAAGAGAAGGGGTAATCGAGCCGCTATAAGACAAAGACTTGCAGTATTTGCAGTGAAACTAAAACCCTATCAGTCCACCCCATCTGGATCGCTTTACTGCCGGCGAGCACTTTAAGGGTTCGTCTCGTGCTGAGATCAAACACTGCAGATGTCCGCAGGCTACATGACACCAGATAAGGACCGACTAATTGCCCCTTGAGCCTCTCACCCCCACCTTCCGTTTCCACCACACGCGATTTAACCCTGAGAAAAATAGACGCAACAAACACTCTCCAGTAAAAGTGGAAGAGAAAAATAGTTGCTATATCGGAATCCAGACTTGCTTTGTGATTTTCAGTGATTACCTTTTAGTTATATTTTATAAAATTGGATCGGTGTAAGTTTTTTATTTGTTTACTGGTGATACATAAATATTTCAGTATCAATTTTATATTTTAATAAGTTTAAGTGAAACCGACTTAAAACGTAAGTAATAGAATAAATTACAAATAGTTGCATTATTAAATCAAAAATAAGTAAAAAAATTTAAAACAGCACCGACCTACGTGAATCGATTAATTAAATATCGCATGTCAGAGAGAAATTTTGTTAATCGCCAAACTACAAGTAGGTTTCAAACAATAGAGATTTATTTTGATTCCTTTACAGCATAGGCTACCAAACTATTTTGTCCTGTCGACCCCTTGTCGAGTTTTCCTGTTTTTCGTTGACCCCTGCCTTGCTAATATTGAATTTTTGTAAATTCATCATCTTCAAACATATTTTTTACATCTGATACAGGTGCGCCATATTTTATGTCGGTATGTAAACATTGAATAACTATTTCTTTTTTTGTAAGAAGGTTGACAACTGCATTGAAACCCTATTTTCATACCACATGAAGATAGAAAAGCTATCAAAAACCTTCTTGTGATAGTCCATAATGCAGGATTAACAGCATTATTGTGTAAGTACATAGGTTCAATCTGTGTGCATTTATGACATTTAGGGAATGCCTAAATTTTGGTGATGACCGGTTTGAATGGGATCCACTCTCGTAGACCCCCATTTACAGTTCGTGGACCCCCATTTTAATTTTTCGATATTGACCACTTTGGGAACCAGTGCTTTACAGCTATCCGAATGCTAATTATTAACTAACTCATTTTCCGCACCCCTTCTAAGTGAACGGTCAATTTTATTATCCCTTATTAAAACCAAGGGTTGATTTAATCCCCGAGTCCTGAAATTTGTCGGACGGCAAGCGTGTAAATTGCAACAAAACGCTCGCAAATTGCGCATACGTAGAGCATTGTTCCTGGCGGTCATTGTCCAGGGGGCCCGGCAGGAAACGCCGGAGATGGCCCACTTCCGGGGCACGCACGACCCCCGCCGGCCTGCCCTGGCCTGCCCTGGCCTGCCCTGGCCTGCCCTGGTCTGCCCTGGTCTGCCCCCTGGCCTGGTCTCCGCCTAAGCCGATAGTCTTACGGAACGCGGAGTCGCAAAATCAGACCCACCCCTTTCCCACCCCCGCACAGAGCACAGCCTTTGTACCGAGAATTAGCATGCTTTGTTTTAAAACATGAGCTTGTAATAGCTAGATTTATTTTAGGAGAAAAGCACAATATTTACAGGGTAGCCTATGAAATGTTAACAAAGACTATTTAATACTGTTTTTTTTATTTGCATAAAAAACTGATTTGTTTAAAATAATTAATAAGTATCGTAAAAATGCTATTCATTGTTATATAGAGATATAAAAATTGAACAAAAATAATTAGCATGTAAGAATATTTTTTGTTTTTCCATTTGATTGCCCAGACGAAGTGTAACATATTCACAAAGCCATAATTATTTTTTTTTGAAAATATTTTTTATTTATTCCAAAGTACAAAATGTGTAAAAATAATCAAAAATTCAGAATTCGTTCACTTTAGCTCGACATGATCACCTTTTGCCTTGATTATTGCCTTCAGACGGCCAATGATAGCTTCGCAAGCTGCCCGAATGTGACTGACCGGTATCTTGGCCCATTCACGGACAATGGCTTTATTTAGCATTTCGACACTGGCGAATTTTTTAGTTCTCATCTTGTTCTCAAAAATAGACCAGATCGAAAAATCCAACTTATTTCAATCTTAAGTTTAAAGTTTGTTATTTGACTGAGAAAGTATTAAATTAACGCAGACTATTTAAGAGTCAAATCTATATCAATAGCAATTTAGCAGGTGCGGCTAAACGTTACAATTTTTTCCACTACATACTGGCTTTCTTTGGGATTATGTTTTTTTTATATTTAGAAAAAGTACGAAATATATTGAAGACATGATTCTTAAACCGATAACAACTTGAACGATATAAGTACCACCGAGGCTTTAACAGCCTGAGCAGAGCTTTTTAGGAAATAATTTTAATATAAGAATATTGGATGTGGAAATGGTATCACAGGATGGAAAAAAAGAATTTTTTTGTGTACTTTACTGTTATAATAAGTACTTATCTCGGAAGGACGTTTCTTTATTCTTATATAAGAGGATGGGGTTTTATTTTTGAAGTTCCTGTGAACAATATAATACTAATAAAACCTAGCGATTACAGCCATAAAAAGGCTGGATAAAAAAGGCATATTAAAATTAAGAAGATTTTCAGACAAAGCCCGCTTTGCAAAGAAATACCATATGGTAACTTAATCGGGAACATACTTTACATTTTCACCAGTAAAATATTATGTTATTTTTAATATGAAAAAAACATTTAACCTATCTAAAATTTAACTGTCCTTTCAATTTTTTTTTTTACACTAGAAAAATGAAATATACACTATTTTAAAAAAATGATCTGTTCTGCATTTTAGAAAAAAATATGTTGAAAAAATGTTTCAATTTATTTTGATATACGTATAGATTAATATATTGTTTTGAATACTTACTAAAAATAATTACTTCTAGACAAAAGTTTATAGCCTGAAATATTCAACTGCGTTTCAAAATAAAAGCTTATCAATAAAGATCGATTCTAAAACTTTTTAATAATGTTAATTCAGTGAGTTGTCAAACGTAAGGTAAACAAACCTACACGAAAAGTTAAATTACTCTGGAATACTTTTATAAAGCTATCTGGAAGCGAGCTGTCCAGTTTCTTTACGGTAACCCTAGCCTCTAAGGCTTCTCACAACCCCCCCCCCCCTCCCACACACACACATACACATATCGCCCACACATACACACACACACACCGGCACTGGCAGAGCCTCACAATTTAAAATTCAAATACAACAAAGTTTGTTTCTTCCCTTTCTGTTTCATTTCCTGTGTCTTTCGGCGCGAGCGAGACAGAAGGAGTCACGTGACTAGCGTCGGAATAATAATAATAATAATAACAATTCCGGATTGGATTCGGGAGTTAAATTATGACATTCTTTCGTATGAATTACTTGTAAACGCTTTGTAATACTATGGCAGCGTGGAGATGATATTAATAAATCATATTATTAAAACGGCTTTACGAACATTTCAACATCATAAATTGTATTAAATTATGCGCGTTACCGCTTCGAGATAATATTTAATATTTGGGAACCGTGTCGTGCGCCTGCGAGGCTTTTAGGGAATTAACAGTGTTGTTTTACGCTAACCAGATCTTAAAAATACATTCGGATGCAACGTAGCCCTTAACTTATGGCAATTACAGTGCAGCTTACAGCGCTGGCTCTTTCAGGCGTTTTCCTTCCGCTTAATTGGAAAGTGCACTTCCGCCTGAGCTTGTTCTGCTATTTTTTGCGTTATTTGAAATCTCACATCACCCCGCTTTCCCAACAAATATGTAAACTTCGCGAAGAAATAAAAATTTTATGCACAGAGTTTCTCTGCCATTACTATGGTAATTGCTTGTCTTCGGGATAAAGAAAGGTGGGAAAGGATTTCGTGTTGAGGGATATAAGTTTTGGTTTAGCATTAATGTTTTTATGATTCTCAGGAAAGCTTTTATAAAATGCATTAATTTAAGTTTCAGTTGAGCGGGAGGGGACTCTCTGCTTTCCATAATATCCTGCCATTATGCATCTTCGTTGCTTTGACAAATTTGCTTTGAGTCGAACCACAGTCGTCTGTCATATATAGTAATATTATGAAGTCGATTGTATATAGCCTCATAATAAGAGATCACACGTGATATATCCAATAGATCGAAAATATGTGAAAAACTATAAATAGTTCTAGTAAAGTAGCGAGAAAAAAAAATTATTTTGTGTTTTTTTTAACAAGTTAGTTGTTTTTGTGATTTTGGATAAAAATATTTGTTAAATTGTATAAACGTTATTTGAATGAATAAATGAGTACACCAGTACACCTGCCATGTAAGCTTGGAGATGTGGGTTCAAATCCTACACAAGTCACGATGGTATTTTCCTGAGTTTCTTTGAATCACTTTCAATATGCGAAAAAAAAATGCCTATCCATATTAGTAAAATCCTATTTCATATTAGTATAACCCTGTAAAGGTAATTAAAACGCATTTGGTTGACGTTCAATCCACAAAATAGACATATATATTATTAAATTGCAAGTAAAAGATAAACACTTCTTATTCTGTCAAAACATTTACTTTTAAATATATATATCTCACTGCTTTGATCGTACACAATACACATAAGCATAGCGTCATTTTAACGCAATTTAAAATTTCAACCTTGATTTATTAATAATATTTATCGAGATGTTGTGTTCAAAATCATAGGCTTTTAAATCATTCTACCTTACTATTACGCCACGGCCAGGACACCTACAGCTTGTGACGGAGTCGTCTCCTTTTCCGAGAAGACCAACCAGACTCCAGAGCTCCGACCTGAGGAGAAGCCCACGGACAAGACAAGAACGGCGCTGAAGAGGATCGAGAGCTGAAGAGCACGAGACATGTCTCCATAGATAGTAAGTGACGAATGTCAGAGACGAATGAATGAATTGTGTATAATTATATTAGATATATTGTATATTATATGTAAAAAGACTAGCTGTCGGCACCCGGAAGTAGTACTACAGCGCAAAAAAAAAACCTTACTATTATAGTTACGTACATTGTATTGTTGTTTTAAAATTTTATTCTGGTTTCGAAATTCAAAACCATTAATTGTGCAGATAACACAATTAATAAAGTATCCCGTTTAAAAAAAAGAGGCGACCGACATTGGCCTGCCTGCGATTTCGGAAAAATGAAACCATTAAGCGCGACGCCGTGGAATCGGGCGGCGGGAAGAGCTCCATACCTCAGGCCAGATAGGAATCAAATGGGGCTCCCTCGCACCGGCGGGGCCGCAAGTGCCCGGACTTACTTACAGGTATCGGGCTCGGGGCACGAGGGGCGGGGGCGCAGGGGGTGGGGGCACGAGGGGTGGGGGCACGAGGGGCGGGGGCACAAGGGGCGGGGGCGCGGGGCGCACTGAATTAACGAGTAGATTTGGACCCTCGTCTGCCGGAGCTGGAAAAAGCGGACGGCCCGCGCGGGCGACTGTCTCGCGGCTTAAAATTTTAGATGTTTTTGTTTTTCGTCCCTTTTTTTTTTCTTTCGGCGTTTTGTTACTTTATAAAGGTGTTTTGTTCGCCGCGCAAAAAAAAAAAGTAATTTTTGTCTATCTTGTGTTTTATTTTGTATATTTGTATTCTTGGGAGATAATTTTTATTGGGTGCTTCAGTGTTGGACTCGCACTCGAGGGTTAAATGTGTAGCATTAGAGAATGTAATGATATGTATATTTAAATTTAAATATTTTTTAATAATTCATTGTTATTTATTGACTTGTAAAATTCAGTAGTATTTTTTTGTTATAAAAATATAAATACAGTAATATTCTGCTTTACGCGACCCCGTTATGCGCTGTTTCAAAATGCCTCGCATTACGCGAATTTCTTATTTTAAGAATGTGTATGAACATAATGTAGTCATTGACTTCTCTTAACAATTAAAAACAGCGTTGGGTGTCATGAACGTATTTTACAAGAACGTAAAAGAAACGCTGCCCAAAAGACAATAAATGTATTTTTCAGTAAAAATAACATGTAATACTGCATAAAGTGTTTTTAGAATCAAAGTAATTGATTCAAATGATTCGTATTTTTTTGTATTAAGTTTTGACTATGTATGTACGAGTATGTTTAATCGTAAAACCCGATATACGCGAATTTCGCTTAACGCGATTTTTTCCGGAACGTATTACTGTATTACAATATTGGGTATTATACCGTGTTTCCTATTTATAGTATTGATCCGATTAAGTACTGGTTCCAATTTTGGGAGTTTTAAATTTATAAATTAATTTCAAATCATTTCTAGTTCCTTAAAGTACTACGATTGCCATATCCTAACGTATTCAATAAATATTTGAATGTACCCGATACAATAGTGGAATTCCTAGTTATTTAGTAATAGTTAGCAATCTCTGGTTCCGAATTTACGGGACACTAATCAAGTGAAAGTTGGGACCAATAAGCGCGCTGACAACTGCTATTGCGGCACAGGGACCTACCCTCAGAGCCACATCCACCCTGCCCTCCTGAAGTTCCATCGTAAATCACGGAAGAGCCATCATCCCTTATTGAAAATTGTGCAAAATCATAACCAAAGAGATCAGTTGATTATAATTGGTAATAATAATAATATGCATCATGAGATGCATAAAATTCAAGTTACATTTTCAAAATAAGTGCTGAATATGAAAAAAATGCATTTAACTTAAAATATAATAATAGTGTGTGTAGTCTGAAATATAAGTATATAAAATCAAGTAGCTGTCTGTAGTACGATTCTGCGTAAAAAATTTAATTTAATTTCAAATTTCTTTTATTTTTTATGAGGTGTATTACAATAGATCTTATAACTAATGTTTTGGTGGAGTGTTTGGCTATCCCCGTCCTGCGCGCAGGTTTACTTGTGTTGATTTACTGTGGTTGTGATATTGTGTTAGGCAGGGAAAATGTGTGGGAAAAACCCTTTATTCGCATGTGTTTATGTGTAATAAATATCTACGAACAAAATAACAAAGATAAAAATTTATAACAATAACAGGAGGGTGCAATGATCACCCCTGGGTTTGTTTTTTGACTACTTGGCGTTCCTTCTTGTATAGGGTGCTCCGGGAGCCGTCGGAGAGTTATATTTTCTGCGTGGTTGTATAACTATTTATGTAATGAAATCGATACAGTAACTGAAATCCTAGGTTCATAAAATTTTTCTTCAATTATATAAATTAATATCCTTTTCAAATTCGATTGAATATTATATAAATATAATTATGCGTTTCCGTAAAAATTTTATACAAATTCTCTTGAATACATTGACACAAATAAGGATAACCGTACATAAAGCTGGGATATCAGGGTTACTGGGGTATTAGTTACACTCCCGTTCCTGCATATTAGTCCGGCTATCAGGGTTATTAAACGAGCAAGCATCGGACATGCAGAGAGAACTTTTAAAACGGTCATGAGCTTTATGTGCAAACTTTATGACTTCCACTCAAAGGAAAGCACTTTGGTTCTTTACAATACCTTCACAGTTCGTAAACTTTACGAAGATGTAATTTTTCTCCTAAATTCTACATATGTAAAAAGTGTTTTTATGATTGTTTGTAAATATACAATAAATCCGTATTTTTCACTCATGTTTGCTCAGTGTATATAAAATCAGTTTACAAATGAAACGAAGTTAATAACACTTTTTTGTGTTATGATGAGTTTATTCTTATTATCGACGTGACTCTCAATGTATCAGCTGATAACAAAGTTTTGCGTCTAAATACTTCAATTGCTCAGTCTTATTTTCAGAACCTGGGATACTTTAGTTGGAATATTTACTTCTAGGCTACCACACGGTTGAGTAGTAGAGACATATCTGCATTATAAACTTTAATCATTTTTAAAGATACAATCAAAGCGTCTCTCAATTCAAAATTTTGAGTGAAACATTTATATCACTGGGAAAATTCCGGAAACTTTTAGTTGGTATGTTTACCACTGGACCACAATGTGGTTAACCGGAAGGGGAATATCTGCGTTGTTAGATTTTGAAAATGGCAATTTGTCTACAACCCAGCTGCTGACAAAGAGAATAAGAATACTGAAATGGCAGAAGTGCTGGCTCGAGCAAAGAGGCACCTCTTGAAATTGCAAATGTTCAACAATAAAAACAGCCACTTTGTTTTCGAATCCAGGAATGATCTTGGAGTTGATGAAAGGCTTCACTGTAACATTCGTGGCAGTCTAATTTAATTGTAAAACTTTATGATTAAAGTACATAAATGAAAAACCACATAGGTACAAAATAACGAGGCTTTATTTGACTCAAAAAACAATGGTTGTTGAAAGTAGAATATAAATATATTCAATTCCTTCTAAAGAAAAAACATTAATTTTTAAAAATAGTCGTAATCTCATGGTCAGTCAAATAATTGAAGTTTTAATATTAAATTGATAATTACAAATAAGTTCAAGCGAGAAATAATAAAATATGGTAAACAGTTATCAGTGATGCACAAACAGAATAAAAAATTCCATTTAATACTAAACATTAAAATTAATCGTTTGCTTTTGTTTGAATGCCATCCTTTAAAGCTTTTGCGAATAGCGGTTTTCATGCCAAAAAGAATATGACAAAAGTGATAAAAAAAACTTTTGTGTGTGATATTAATTTAAGGATACTAAAAAAAAAACATTAATCACATTAAAGAAATTCGAGACATCTACTGACAAATAATAATGATAAACGGTCACACAAAGAACTTTTCTTAGGAATGACTACAAAACATGCTATAAATTATACAAAAAGATTTTTTTAAATATGTGGTGTAGTAAAAAATAATATTATATTATTATAGCACATGTAAATTTAAATAATTATTTAACCGGTATTTATGTGTAATCGTATAAATACGGTTGTGCTGTGTAGTTCATAATAAAAATTGTAGCATTTAACGCATAGGTAATTTACATGATATGAAACACAGGTGAGATTTGAATTCACAGCTGCTGTGAATTGCTACCTGGTCGTTAAATCGATTCGATTTACTGGGATATGAAAACATTCCCAATTATGATCAATTTTTGTTGATTCAATGCCAATTGCTGCAAAAGGGGTATCAGTTCTAAACGCTAGAGCTTTGAAAGGAAATAGTTATACAGTGTGTCCAAAGAGAGTATCGGGTATTTGTTAGTTCAGTAAAACAAAAACTACTAGTAATCAAGTACTTTTTTTTATTGTTGATTATAAAAACACAAATGGAAAATTATTTTTAAAAATGATGTTATCCAAATGGTGATCGTTACGCTGCTGGAAATCTTCTAATCTGGAACGAAGATTGATGATAACACGTTGATATATAGCCCTCGATATTGCTGCCATTTCTGACCTGATGTTTAGTTTCAATTCCATTAGGCTCGTCGGATTATTCTTATAAACCCTACTTTTAAGGTATCCCCATACAAAATAGTCAAGAGGGCTAAGGTAGGAGCTTCTGGGAGGCCAATTGATGTTACCTCTACGTGAAATGACCTTATTAGGGAATAATTCGTTAACAGCTTCAATTGATTGATTGAATGTATGGCAAGTGGCCCGTCTTGTTAGAACCACGTTCTTGAGTTGAAACCTTGAAACTCCTGCAACTCTGGGCCCAAAAATTTTCGCAGCATATCGCAATAACGGTCGCTATTCACACAGCAATACGCAGACTTTTCTTTCCAATTTTCCCTTTAGAAAATCATGAACACTGCATATATTCAGTGAAATGATCGCCAGCCTCCTCTGAGGATTGAAATCAATATCATTCGAGTAAAATTCTTCTGGAGCATGTTTAGTCACCGAGCCTTGTCAATTTGAAAATGTTCAACTGCCTAATGGATAATCGAATAATTTTGATTGTACAAAAAGTCAAATTAAAAATTGATGCGTATTTTATCGGCGGACGCATAAGCGGAGTTTAACAACAGGTATTAACAAAAATGCGTTCGCATCCCGCACGCCCGCCCTCGCAGGCTATCGAGTCCGCGTAACATCCAGTTTGTATTTCCGGCCGTTTAAATGGGATTCAAATTGCTCCATTTGCAATGAAAATCCCCATTTTTGCGTCGTCCCCCAAGTAAGCCGTTTCCCACTAAGCAACGTACAATTACACGCGTGACGAGAGCGCGCCCGCGGTAACAAAAACTCGTATCTGCTTAATTCGACTGAAAACGCAATTAGGAGTCTTCGTATAAATTCAAATAAGGATTTGATTATCCGCGCAAACATGTCTATTTAGTGTTTACATGCTGAAAAAGATCACAAACAATAAAACGTTTATCCTGAAATCCGGCCGCGAGGCATTCCGGTGAGTGACGGGGGATGAGCCCGCGGGCACACGGGGAAAGAGCACGCAGCGGGATGATCCGATAATATATTTTTATTTATCGAGATTACAAAAAAAAAAGCACAAAGCAACACGTGTAGCTTTTATCGATTTTTAATATTTAAAAAAATGTCACTTTCAAACTGAAAGTATAAGTCATTGCCATAAAATTTACTATACAAAATACAGGATGCCCAAAAAGAGTAGTGACCGTTATTGCGATATGCTGTGAAAAATTTTGGACCCAGAGTTGCAGGAGTTTGCCACTTGCCATACATCCAATCAATCGATTGAAGCTGTTAACGAATTATTAGGGAATAAGGTCATTTCACGTAGAGGTAACATCAACTGGCCTCCCAGAAGCCCCGACCTTAGCCCTCTTGACTATTTCGTATAGGGATACCTTAAAAGTAGGGTTTATGAAAATAATTTGACGAACCCAACGGAATTGAAACAAAATATCAGATCAAAAATGGCAGCAATATCGAAGGCTGTGTGTCAGCGTGTTATAAGCAATCTTTGTTCCAGACTAGAAGTGTGACACCAGCGCAACAGTCACGGTTATTGAAATAATCTTCCATTTTGTGTTCTTATAGTCAACAATAAAAAAAATATTTGATTACTAGTAGTTTTTGTTTTACTGAACTAACAAATACCCGATACTCTCTTTAGACACCCTGTATATTCAATTAAATATGTCGTATGTCTTTGTCCATGGCTGCCATTCTGTACCCTTAGCGTATGTTAAGGATCGGCAATGGAGTAGTGGACTTGGAATGATTGTGGAGGGATGTGCTCTGGAAGTAACTTATTTAGGTGGGGGAGGCTCCTGCTATTGTAAGGAATATAGATCTAAACGCCAGAGCTTTGTAAAGAAAAGATTATATAATAATGCTATGGGGAGCAGCAATACGCAGACTTTTCCTTCCAATATAAAACTGCGGTGTAGAAAGACCCAGGGACATGAACACTGGCTTAGCATGAGTATGTGCTCAGTGAAATGATCACCAACCTCCACTTGATGAAGATGTCTTTTAAAAAAAAAAAAATTAACGAACAAATGATAGATTTTTGGAATTAATAATACTTTCTACAGTCAAATTAACTTTTATAAAAAATATATTTGTATTTCTAATAATAAAATAAAAGTTCATTTTCCAAACACGTTTAAACTTTGAACCTAATTCGACTTATTGTTGATTCTTAAAATACATATAACCGCAAACTTTGTTTTGTAACTAGCCTTACAGTTTTCTTGCCATATATATTTATGAAAGACTAATACGCAATCAAATTGGTCTAAGAATATCAATATCGATAGCAAAAGTGTATTCGTTTAGGGCAAATATATCAAAGCCAAATCAAATCTCTTATACTATTTGATTAAATCGATTACTATACCCACTGCGTTTATTTTTTAATGACGCACACTCGTTTAATTGTCGATTCTGTTATTGTTTTTTTATGTATTTGGTGCGCGATGAAAAAATATGCAGCTCTTCTAGTTCACATACCATCTTTTAAATTACATAGTCATTAAATTACATTATGACAAGATAGAGTGTTTTGTCCGATGGTGCGCGACGCTCCCCGATGGCGCATGTGGGCCGATATGTTCGCTACTAGATTAATTACAACTTCAAAGGAAGTCGACAGAGACGCTCGTCACAGTTCAAACTTATCACTAATTACAATTTATTCTAAATCCCAAAAATTAACCTCGCGGAAACCTTCGCATGTTGACTCATTATTCTAATTAAGGTCCTCGCAATCACGTGTCGTGTTAATCTGACAGAATTTGCAGAAAACTCCTCGCCGAACAATAGTCATTTTCGGCAGACAGATATTTCATAAATTGCAAATTATCATTCAAATCATAACAGTATCTGACTTACTCTTGTGATTTTTGTTATTAATTGATGTTAATAATGCCTTCATCGTAACTGTAAAGGTTAAGTTAGCCGTAGCGACGAAGAGAAGCCGTTTAGATGCATAGAATATTTTGGTCAAATTTCACTTGATATTTGCAAACAACTATCAGAATTTAAAATGGCCATTAAAAATAGAAGCAATTTAGGAATACATTTAAAAAACAGTAAGGACGAAGTTGATACCTTCCAGAAGAGTGGAGTCTACAAATTAACGTGTGATGACTGTAAATCTATGTACATTGGTCAAACAGGTCGTAGTTTTGCAACAAGATACAAAAAGCACCTGGCATCCTTTAGAAATAATAAACTAGACTCACAATTTGCAATACATCTCAATGACAATAAACATAATTCAAACGTTGACAATAAACCAAGTCTCCTTCATTTTTCTAATAAAGGATATAGACTTAATATTTTGGAGCAATTAGAAATAATTAAGCACCAAAATGGAGAATTCCCTCTGATCAACGAACAACTGAATAACCATAATTCTCCCCCTCTTAATATTTTTAAAAATACACTTTGATTCTGCATTCAAACTAATTGCTTTCAGGTGGCGGCCAGGACAGCCAGGAATCATCACAAACTAGTTTATTAAAGTACTTAGTATTAAAATTATTGCTGTTAATATCATTTTAATGGGGTTTCACAGCTCCCAATAGAAGCATTTTTCCACATAAATTTGTAATGCCTCATTTATTTCTGTTGAATTTGTTATGTATAATCTCGCTTTTTTCTGTATAGACTCAGTCTTGAAGATGTCGTGTTCGGCGAAAAAACTCTCGCTAATAGTAAAATTAACGTAGTCTCCAAAACCATTTGGTTTTATTTTATTATAATAAAATGGAGTACTACAAAATAAATACCATTTCCATTAATGAAGTTCATGTGTTGATATTGTTTTATAAATATTTCCTATTTACGACATATCCTTTTTCATGACAATGTGTTAGTCCTAGAAATATGCAAGATCATTACATCACAGCATTAACATGCAGCCTCCAAGTACTATAAACAAGACCGCCCTTAAAAACCCTCTCCTTCCTGTCTATGTGAACATCAAGGCACTTCCGTCCGCATCCGGCGGCAGATTTATGTCCCAGGGAGGCTCACAGCCCCGGCGGCTTCCTAGGGGGGGGCACTTGCATTGTGCCCCGGGGCCCGGTCGTCTTATTTCCACGTGTACCCCCGAACACCTGTCGCCAAGATGTGAATTATTGTTTATTTATGTGAAGTCCGCATTACCATAACGCTGCTCTTTCAAAGTTATAGATATGACATAAATTTCAAAAATAAATAATACCAGAAACAACAATAACTTAGGAATAAAACACTGATTTATTCTTTTACTTTGTAGTATATAACACTTTTCTAAATATTTCAATGCTACTTATAAAAATCTAAGAATCTATCAGCTATTTGCTAGAAAATGCTGTATTGTAGATGGTCCACACATAGTTAGCATCCTGAGCGGGTTTTCAAATCAATAGTTGCATAGGGATCAAAAATTAATGTTGATTTACAACATTTTTTGTTTTGTTACACTTTCATCTTATACACGAAGATACTATATTATTGGTATTTTCGTACCACATCGGAGCAATTATTAGCATATAAAATAACATTATTAACACTCAGAAATTGAATCAGTCATGACAAATTTTGAATGGTAAGTTTCCTCTATAGCATTAGGCGTATCCTATTTCCGGATATTCCTTACAAAGTGTTAAAAAATCAAAGGTAAACGAAGCATTTGAAAGTGAAAGCTAACTCGGATGTGGAATTTGCTACAGTGGCTGGAAATTGGGAGTACAGCCGAGCCAATAAGTTTGGCTCAGGATAAAGATATGTTCAGATGTGTATGTCTATTTTTTGGATTGAACGTCAATCAAGTGCGTATTTATTACCCATTACGGGTTTATTATATTATTAATAATATGATTAGGCACATTAGTTCACACAAAGAAGATGATTAAAGAAATTCTCAGAAAAATATCATCGTGATTTGTGTGGCATTTGAACCCACATCGTGGCCGGTGTACTGACCATTGTACTAACGAACCACATCCGTTAATCGAACCAATATTTAGTGATTTGCAAGCACTGGACTTTTTAAACAAAGTAACAAGTGAAGCGTTTTTAATCCGATCTGGATATTATTTTTATATACATTGGTTGGCCTGGGCATATTGGTTCATATGTAGTGTATGATTGTTAAAAATTCTCGATTAATGGAATGGCGATGTAAGCCTGGGGATGTGGGTTTCAAATACCACACAAATCACGATGATATTTTTTTGAGAATTTCTTTAATATGTGTGAACTAATATGCCTAATCGTATTAGTAATACGGTCAGATGTATTAAACATATTGATATTTTGAAAAAAAAATTCAAAGCTTAGAAACCATAAAACAAGTATTCAACCGTAATAAATTGCAGGAGCTAGGTGGCCATGGTCCGGGCCGCGGTCCAGTGAGCAGGTGACGCCGCGGGCCCGCTAATGACAGCCCCTGGCCGGGCCGTGGGCTTCCCGAACTGCTGACAAAAGAAATAATAAGCCGCGAGAGCGCAATGCACATTAAGGGACCGGAGCCCGCAGCTTTGCGGCCCACGCCTCGTCTAACCAAATGAAACAACTTCAGAAACTTTCTCCCTTTCGCTTTTTACCGTGTCCAGTTATATAACTCGAGAGTGTAAAAAAATAACGAGGGTGAGTTTTATCAACGCCCAGAAATTATATCAAAGTGTTTTGCAACATTGTTGGTTACAAACACTGACAGTTCAATCAAATAAATTAATTTCGTTGTTACTGTTGTTATAATAATTGATGGTGATGGAGCGCATTATCATTCATACACAAGGGTGGAATTTTCTCTACATAAACTCTATAATGAAAATAGAGATTCCTTTGTACGCTACCATGTAAGCCACTTATCGTATTGCAAATGAACAAATATAAAAAAAAAGAATCTTGCTGCAAATATTATAAACTGGTTTGTATAGTTTGTTACACAAACATATTGGTTTTGATTTTGCATGTTCAATTTGTTAATTGAAGAAAAATAACAAACCATTTTATGATATATGTATGCATTTTTGTTTAAAACAACCTTTTAAAAGTTACTTCCAGTGTTTAATTTAATAATTTATGCAATCAATGGTTTCATAAAAATTATAGATTAACTGTCGTGAAATGTTTTTTACCTGAGCAACTAAGTTCATAGCACTTATAATATTTATATACATTTGATAACTTTTCACGGTTGTAAATCTTATGATATTTTATTATTAGATTTTTAATACATTGCATTTTCTTGGCAATCAAATATCTAACCATAACTCAATTGGTGTTGTTTGTTGTAAATTATCATATAATAAATTACTATAATATGAAGAAAATACAAGGATGTCAATTGAATCACATTTCACGCGAAGTTCACAATCTTTTAATGAAATATATCATTCTCAATTGCGTCTACATAATTAAAAATATGAAAAACATTCACTCCGTCTTGCTCTCCAAGTTATAAAAGAGTAAATTTTGTTTCAGACTAGACATTCAGTTTCACGTAACTCCGACTTTCGAGGACCTCCTGGCGAGACGGCAACTTAATGCATCCCTTTGTGGAGTGAAACGGCGAGGGGGGGGCTCCTTTTTTGACTGCTCAAAAAAATGTTACCTGATAAGACTGAAAGCAGCCTCCGGTCTCCTAAAAACCTCGGCTGAATGGACCAAGACGTCTCCCCGCACGATGTTGATACAATCTGTGGACTAATCAGCAGACGGGCCATTGTGCGCGAAACTCCCATCCCGCTGAAGAACACTTCCAAGCGCACTGCGAGTAATGAGACGAAAACCAACCGCGCCGTCCGCAGATGAAATCTGCCAGGACTTTTTCAAATGCATTCCTCTGCCTCGGATTTCAATAAGAATATTTAATAACAAAATGTCTGAGAGGTCTGTATCACCACTGCCATCTAGCGAGGGGCTCGCAAATAAATATCGCACCCCTATGAGGTAAAATGCCATCTGTTAGTCGCGTAACGAAGCTTCCGGGCGGGTTGCTGGTGACCTTAAGGGGTGGAGGCTCTAACATCCCCCGAAAGCTTGTAGCTGACATCAAAGGGAAAAGCTGCGCTAAATATCAAACAGATCGCAGATTGCTTTGCGGAAAATTCTCTTGCAGCGTTCCCAATTGGACCTTGAGGCGAGCTTCTATTTGCTCTTGTGATTTTCATCCGCCGTTTTTTCGCATTTGATCTCGCAACAAAGGTATTTATGAATTTTTCACTAACGCTTGAAACGAACGAGTGATTTTATTTTTATTCTAGTGAATTTTGGTGATTTGACATTTTGCTATTTCGTGTCGTGTGGTATTTCTACTTTCGTACGCAACAGGTTTTTAGTTTAAATTCAGCACGAATAATATATTTTCTTGGTAAATATATTGAGTAACCGCAAGGGAGATGTCATAAATAATTCATGAAGATACAAAATACAACACCGAAATATCGTCTTTTGTGAGAACCTGATATTGCAAAAGCTAGATTGGCATTGACTTCAGTGATAAATTCCATAAAAAAACAACATATATATACAAACAATTGAATCATAAATTTATAAAATGTTTAGCGGAAAAGACGATACTAGAATGTTTTTACACTTCTCATATTAAAAAATAAAAATTACGGAGAGCCTTACTTGATTTCTATTGTATATAATATATTAGTTTTCTCTTACTCTTCATTCTTTATGTGCTAAATTCTAGTAAAATAACCAATTTATCAAATATAAATTTTATTTAAATAGGTAAAATTCTATCAAATTTAAAAAAATTATTATATTAACACGGAAATAGGCATAAAATTACATACATTAACTATTATTTATATTTATCATTTTTTTTAATTTAAACACTAACTTGATTGAGTATTGTGATTAGTGTGTTTATAGATGGTGGATTAAAACTTGAAATGGTGAAAAATGATTTTTCTCGTTGTGTCACCAATAAATAAATTATTTTAAAAAATCAAACTGTAATATTATTTATATGACGTATAAAAACAGACCAGACTTTTAAATATGATATACGACGAATAAACTTCCTGACACACATACGAGAATTTTTCTTAAATGTAATAGACAGGAATAGATCGAATGGATAGAAAAGAAGTGAATGTACTGTGCATCTATTGTTTTATTATTTATACAAATTCAAGCATTTATTCATCGACTGATTGCAAGGTTACTATGGGTTATAACGTATCCTCGACTGGAGGAGCAGCGACTCCTGGCAGCATTGCTCCAGTGGCCCAGTTAGATAGTGATCTGCAGGCTGCCCCGCGATGCCCTCGTCAGGTGATTTGGAAAACGTGGATCGTTGATGATCATGAAGATAACGTCCCTGCGACGAATCACCTTCGCAGGTGATAATATAAATCCACAGTTACTTTGAAATCATTATTTTAACAATTTCCAAAATATCTTTGATTTTATTAGTACATATTATTTTTTACTTTTAATTTTTAGCAGTTATTTAAACGTACACGCGGTTTTTACTTTTTAGAGTAGTCAAGCTTACCATAACTTCTCCGCTTGTTGGAAATGTTGGAAAATTTCGAATTGTTATAATTAACTAGCGCTAAGTAAACGGTGTGTCGTGTTACGTTACGAGTTCATTTTGAAAGCACATAAAACATTTCCCCGTTATTTGTACATGATCTGTGAGAGGCTCTAAAGGGCAAAGGGAAGGCTATGACGTGTGCAGGGCTCGTGACGTCAAAGGGGCCACGGTCACGAGCGGAGAGATCAGAGATAGCCAATTGAACAGCCGATCTGTCCCCGCATCGAGTGGAGGTGATGGACGTGGATGTGTCCCCAAGCTCATGCAAATCACCCGATCGATATCCCAATGGACCCAATGTCAACTGAAACAACAAACGACAATGTTGAGTGACAGGTCAAGGGGGTGTGTGTGGCATTGTAGTACATCAAGCTATATTGATCGTTCTGTATATATCCGTCTAATTTGGAAGTACAGATATTACATTTGCTTTCGACCCTTCAAACCCCTCGGCGTAAACTGCAACACTGTATTCTACGCATTTGTGAATTTAAATTATAATGTGTTTCATAAAACTTTTATTTTTGCTTGCTGTTATTGGTCCAAAGCACGCGTTATACTTGACATATATTTTATTTTATTAGATACACGATACATACACTTATATTCTATATAAAATGATATTTTAAAAGGACAAGGGCGCATGAAATTTTCGTTTGTAGATTTAGTTAAGTTTCGTTAGCACAATGGTCAGTACACCGGCCATGTAAGCCTGGAGATGTGGGTTCAAATTCCACACAAATCACGATAATATTTTTCTGAGATTTCTTTAATCATCTTCTATGTGTGAACTGATGTGCCTAATCATATTAATAATAATATAATAAACCCGTAATGGGTAATAAATACGCACTTGATTGACGTGCAATCCAAAAAATAGACATATTAATATTATTTATTATAATGATAAAAGTACCTTTGTATTTTTTCTTCACTTTGAGCTTATTAAAATTATTCACATTACTAGTTTCGACCCAGAAAACTGGGTTATCATAACTAAACAGCAAAATATAAAAATAACATATGCTTAAATACAACTAACAGAATACTGGTAACAATAAAAATTTTGACAAAATTAGATGAGGGTTATACAATTAGTTAAGTTTAAGGACTAATTTTTTTTTTGTGTTTATCGTTAAACAAAAATAATAATAAAGATTAATAATCAAAAATAATAAATTAATAACAATACTGATAAAATAATGTTTAGAAATGGAAACATGTTTAATAAAGGTGACAATTAATTAATGTGTCATCATTTAAGTTAGATTGTTTACGAATCTCTAATATTTCTAGTTTATTAAGTGTTACACCTCTCTGTGTGCATCTATGTAAAATCTCAAAACCATCACTGTGTGAAGACAAAATGCAAAGGTACTTTTATCATTATAATAATGGATCTTCACGAATCAAATGCCTTGTGAAATGGGTTTTTTGTAGTTTGTGTGTGTGTGTGTGTGTGTGTGTGGAGGGATAGTGACGTCACGCATTTCGAAATCACAGTGCGAGGGAAAAATATCTTGAGACCGTTTACAAAGTCGGAATCAGTCGAAGTTCGAACAATCGATAGTCGGCGGAGCAACCTTCGCCAGTTTTCCCAATCATTAGGCCCGAGCCAGTCGCGCTTGCGCCGCCCCGCCGACCGGACGCCCCGCCGCTCTCCGCGCCCGAGCGCATCCCCCAGTGCAGCAGCCACAGTTGCGTCATTATCCCAGGATATTGTGATCGGTGACAGTTCTCCAGTGCCGGGACTGGGATGACAGCAGGACCTTCCCACAGGACCAAAGAGTAAACTCGAGTGAGTCTCCGATCCCTACTTTTGCTTAATGCTGCTGCGTAGCTTTTGGCGCTGTCAGGTGTCGTGTATTTTTGTTGCATATTATATATAGTTGGAGGATGATTTGAAGAAACTCTCAGAAAAATATCATCGTGACTTGTGTGGGATTTGAAACCACATCCCCTGGTTTACATGGCCGGTGTACTAACCCTTGTACTAACGAATCATATTAGTAATAATATAATAAACCCGTAATGGGTAATAAATACGCATCTGATCAAAAAATTGACGTACGTATTATATATAGCTTAAAAATAAATTTATGTATAAAAAAAACCGTTTCATTTTTACTCTGATATTACAAATCATAAATGGCAAAGTTATATTGCTTTACAAAATCAGCTATTACAGTATATCACTATTTCGCATTAAATAAATAATTTAACTGTTATAATGATAAAAGTAGCTTTGTATTTTGTCTTCACTTTGAGTTTATTATATTTTTTGGCATCATCAGACGCATAACTAAACAGTGTGGTTATGCATCTGATGATGACCTTGTCTATTTGGTCGAAACTAGTCATACAAAAAATATAATAAACTCAAAGTGACTACTTTTATCATTAGAATAATGGATCTTCACCAATCAAATGCCCTGTCCCTCAACAAAATATAACTGTTATTACTCTTGTGAAGCGTGTATATACTATATATACATCGTATTTCTACGCATGACGAACGTGTAAATGTTTATTTTATAAACAATCTCACAAAACCATAAAAAAATCAACCGCACGATTATAGGAAACCACCAACATATTATCTCTACCTTTTTGATTATCATACGATATTTTAACTATTGTGTTTATAAATTAATTACATGGACACATTTTTATGTCAGCTGATTTCTATTCATTTAAAATATAATATAATTGTTCCTTGCGGTTCGGAGAATATTTGTACACAGCACACGTAAGCGCTATCTAATCACAGGTTTTAAAAACTGCCAAAAATAAATGGTGGGGGTTTCATTAAAAACAATTTATTCGCCAATTACGAGGGAGATAACTTTGGTAACAATCTAAAATAATTACTCGTTTGATAAGGCCGGGGAGAACGTATTTCACACAATAATTGCCCGTTAGAGCGCTGCTCGCAAAACAATAACGCACTAAGTCCGTTTACGCAGAAAGTTGGGCACTTGAAGCGCAAGTGCTGGCCGGCGATAACGGGGTAAGGCAATTTCCTTGCGCAGTGGACACGAGTGTAACTTTAATTAATTTCAACGTAATAACAATCACAATCTCACAAATGAAGCATTTTTTTTTTTCGAAAAAAATTATATTTTTGAGCATTTTGGAGTTACCTAGTGCGCATTCGTAAAAACCTGATTTATTTTTACTAATATCTTCTTCTTTCGTTGCCTCTCCTTATAAGAGGTTGGTGACCATTTCCTTGAACTTGTCTCTATCCTGGGCCAGTCTCACCGGTCCGGCTACACTTCCGATCTCCAGCCACTGGCGCAAATTCTGCATCCACGTGAACTTCCTTCTTCCAATGCCCTTTTTTCTTTCGATTTTTCCTTGGACAATCAGCTGGAGGATGCCATACTTATTGTTGCGAAAAGTGTGTCCAAAATAGGAGACCTTTCGCTTCTTTGCTAACGTCCGTTTGTTGAATTACGTTTATATTTTTTAAATAGTATTTGCATTTTAAAATTTAAAGCTCTCATAATCTGTAAATGAAAAAACTTCCAGAATGTGTTTTAAACGTTTTGTGGAACAAAAACATTGTTTTTGGAATGAAAAAAGTAAAATTATTAATATGATTCTATAATCCTAATAAACGATAATAATATTACAGAAATCGGACTTTATTATATGTTTTTAAGCAATCGATACACATGTTAAACAAAACACCGGTGGCATTTAAATTCACACTTCTTCGGTAATCGCTGCTTGGTGTTGTAATCAATTAAAACAATGTTGTTTTAAAGCTTAGCGATAAAAAACTATTTATAAATTTTTATAAATTTTGACTAGATTATGGTTTATTTACTTTTGTAAGGTTATGTGAATATTTTTTTAAGTATATTTCAACAAGTAAAGATTTTTCTCGTAGTCTTATGTTCAATTAGCCTGTAAGGTAAACGAAATTTAAATCATGAGTAATTGGATATTTTATAATAAATATGTATATATTTTTAATATAGTAATGGATAGTTCCGATATTGATGAGATTCTATATAACTCCGCTGGGTCTTCCATTTCAATCAGTAGGCGGATTGGTTGGTATTTATCCCGATGCTCTCAGCCGCGAAACAATTACGGCGCTGCTCACCCAACATGGCGACCGCCCCCGCCCAGGGGTGGCCAAGTGGGGGCGGGGGTGGGTGCAGGGGTGGGGACAGGGTGGGGACAGGGTGGGGACAGGGTGGAGACAGAGTGGGGACAGGGTGGGGGTGGGACCAGGGGTGGGGGCGACCCAACACTCTAGAACGATCCCCGTGCGTGGGCGACGCGTCTCTGCGTCCTACGCGACTGAAAACATTATATTAATCATGAAGCACAAGGCTGCTTTGTTAAAGCGCAAAACTGCTTCAGCTAAAAAGCTTTCATATTAATATATAATGCGGTTTACGGTATTTTGAAAAGCAATCAAAACAGTTTCACTCGAGGACCTTTACTCTAAGTGAGTAATGCCTGGGACTTCCTATACTATCCTATCATCCAAACAGTGATACTTAACTTTTTAACCTCGATCACTTTGAGTTAGTCAATATTTTTTTAAGCATTTTTCATAGTACGCATTTTTTTAACATATTAAAAGCAGATACAGCCCCAATTAAATCTGATCGCTTCGAGTTACCTCTTTTTCTGCCGGTCGCAGTCCTTTTACGGATCGAAGTCTATTTTTAGATTATCCGAGTTCAAAGGTCTCATGCTCGCAGGGCAAGGCTAAAAGAACAGAATTGATGAAGGTTATGATACTGTGTGTAGATACACAGTACTCTCGAATATATTTTTTATAAAACACAAAGAAAAATGTTGTATATTATGGGCTATAACACGCCGCAGTGTCTAGTATTTCGACTCCGCCTGGGGCGAAGGGATAAGGGAAAAGGCAAATATGTCTCATAATGTCGAGGGTTATCTGGAAAAGTGTCCCGAGTGACAGGCTCGCATTTTATGCTCCTGAAATAATACAACGGCGACATGTTTGTAGAAGGACGATCTGCCGGAAAGCTTATCGTAACTTAATTTCCTGATACCAGCTCAGTAAATGATTCAATGAAATTTTTTATTCAGAGTATGTGTGTCTACTGGCTCACATTTTTTTCTTCATAATTGTGGCATATTTTCAAATTGTATATTTGTCATTTTAGTTGAGAATATTTTATGTGTTTTTTTTTAATATACAATATTAAACCTGAAATCATATCACACAGTAAATTTATTCACTGTACTTGAACCAATCAACGGAAGTTAATTCATAGGAGAGATAACAGCTATTGCGTTCGTTAGTCATTTACAGATTTGTGATACAATTATAATTCAAGCATGTACTAAAGTATTTTGTGTTTTTGTTTTCATCATAGTTTTTAAAAGATTTTTCAGTTTTCAGCTGATTTTAAGCATACCTTTTTAAAAGTTCTTCATTTAGAGCCCTTGGGGTGGATTTTTACATTCCTATTTTCTATTTAGGATCAAATACTTTATAAGTGAAACTTTATTGAATTGAACAAGTGTAGTTTTATTACATTTATTTAAAATAATAATGAAAGAATAACTTTTTTATGATTAAATAATAATTATTCAATAATTCACCTATTTTCGACTTTAAAGAATACTACATACTTTGATAATAAATAGTAGAAGTAGAAGCAAAAATAGTCTCTGCTTAGAGTATAATAATATAGCAAGCCCAAAACGTTAAAAAATTTAAAGTGACTCCACAAATCTCGTTTGCTACAGATTTTTACGTCATTCTTCATTTTTTGCTAAATATATTAAATTTCGTGTGATTTTTATTGACAGTTCATATTCCGTGAGCCATTTTCATCTTAATGTTTTATGAACGAGCGCCGCTCATTTTATAGTCCAGTCTTTTGGGAAAATAAGAAAAGACAGTCACTTCCCTCCTCGGCATGACACATTGCGGAGCTTTCATAAAATTTAAATGAAGCCGAGTCCAGGAGGATCAGAAATGCCTGACGCCCTTCACCTCATTATGTGGGAGCGGGGCGATGTGGGACGTGCCGGGGGCGAATACACGGGAACCACCACCACCCCCGACCTAGTATGCCTCCCTACCCCTATTCCTGTTCAACTACACACCACTAGGAAGCACTGTGCATTTTAATATCTGCCTGAAGTACTTCGATATCAAATTTTTGCTTCACCAAAAGCGCGAATAAAGCACTGGTTTCACGTAACTTTAAAATAAAAATTTTCATTCAACAGAATCAGGCATCACACTCAGTGTTATTTTATTATGTTTATTGATCAAATGAAATATTGATATTTTAAAAAAATATTTCAATAATAAAATAAACCATATATTTTACTCTGTTTCATGGTCCATAAGTTCTCAAATGATATTAAAAGCGTACAACAAAATTTAATATAAAACTTCTTATTACCTGTGCCTCTTTTTATTAACTGCTTAATATTCTCATATATTTTAAGTAAATATTATGAATTAAAGTCTTTGTAAATAAACACTCAGAATTACGAGTTAGTTATATTCATGTAATCAGTTTATGAAGTCACGCGGCAGGATTATGGTAAAAAATAAATTAATATAATTTTAAATGGAGTCATATTTGTATGATATGAATAAAGTCTTAGATTATTTTTAAAGGGATTAATTTTAAAGTTCTTCATAAGATATTGGCATACATCATCAATGATTTATGGCACTTTGCATTTATGCGACTGAAATAGAGAAAAATTCCTACTAGTAATAAGACTTGAAAAATAATGTTCTGGGTTTAGCGAATTGCTTACTTTTCATATCATTTCAAAATATCAAAAAAAATATAATAGAAATATATTTTTGCTTGAAACATACTTAAAAATATATTTTAGGTCTTTGACAAAAAATAAACGGAAATACAAAGAATATATAACCAAGTATACGCTCTGTGTTTTCTCTGAAATCATTTTAACACTTCAACCTTAGCAAGCTACGAGAAACCAACTTAACTTTGCGTACGTCACAATCATAAATATTTCTGATTGTTCGCCCTTTCTTCAATCCTTTCTTTCAAGGGATGTTTTCAAATGAGAAACTTGAAAAGAATATTCCTCCCAAGAAGTTACGCCAAGCCTGTCACATGAAACGAAACGAACTTCCATGCCAGTTAATAGAAAATGTTATGTAAGTTGTAAATCAATAGCAACTACAGCGTGGGATTTATTTTTGTTTCGTACTGACATGAAGTCGATGATGACTTGAATTATTACTTGCTGGTATTTTTAATGGTTTCAAAAGGAAAGCAACCCCCAAATAAATCAATTGTTAATCAATAAGTGTATGAAAGTTAAAACATAATTTTATGAGATATACACGCTGGAAAAAAACAAATATGAGGTACGAAAATACATTTTTAATTGGAAGCACTCATGCTTTTCTTCGTTAAGACTTAAGAGCAGTCCGTTGTTTTTTTTATTTTTTTTTTTAAATGAATATAGGTTAAAGAAGTCTGTCGTGCATCTTTAGTGGTAGAAAAATAATACGATGTTTATTATTATTAAAAGTATCCAATATGATTAAAAATTAAACGCAAACTTTAACATGTACTATTTTTTTCGTTGCTGAAATAGTGAGAGATCATTTCGACATGTGAAGACATACACTATTAAAAAAAACATATGTTTATTTTTGTAAATCATGAAATCTAAGAAAAACATAGTTTTTAGGAACTATCCTCCAAAATTATTCGTTTGAATAATACTTTATACTTACGAGTTTGTTTCATTCGGGTTCGGTTTAATCATAAATGTTTTAATTGAATTACAACACCCTGCAAAGATTTACTTAATTTGTTACTTGTTTGTCTTTTAAAATATAACAAGGAATTGAAGATATTATTTCAATATTCAAAGCTTTCGATTAGAAACAATATAATGTATAGGAATGTTTTACACTGAGTGCTCTTTTTCTGTCTACCCACGCGCGTGGTTATACCTCAAATGATTTGACAGCAGTTTCTCGAATATTCTGCGAAATTTCCTTCAGTATTTTTAATATATAATACCGTTGGAGAAATCCCTCGAAGAATATTTCCTCCAAAAGAGCAAACGAGATTAGCTCTGCATAAAATGTGATCTAAAGGTCGATGATATTGGAGTGTTAGAAATTGTGAAATTTAATAATTAGCTTTTCAGAAGTGTACCGTATATTGTAAAATAAATTGCAATTCAATGCGTTATCTGATAAAACTTGTTGAAAATAAAATTGAATGCAGTATTAAATAAAAAATATTTTTTAGTTTACGTTGACAAGAATATGATGACACACCGTTCCAAATATTTAATTTATCTAGGCTTTTTGGTTTTTGACATAAAAAGTCTAATTTGTGCCGTATATACCATACACGATAATATGTTTAATCAACTCATGTATTTTTAACATCTTTCAGGCATAAAAACGTCGACATTGGCTGTACTTCCGTGTTACATATCATCCCCTAGGGAGCCTTTAAAGCAAGTTAGGTTCTGGTCACACACACGGATAATTGGCTTAACGACACCGGTGTTAACCGACAATACAGCCTTAAACTTTTAATTTCCAACACACCACCTAACCCTGGGCTTGTTATAGCTACGTTTAAAATACTGTGCTACTTTAGCGTTACTATTAAATAAATTAAAAAGTAGAACTTTGTTTATTGGCTGTGTTTAATTAAGTAGAAAAAAAATATTATAGGCATTTATTTTGTTATGTGTTTACTATTTTGAGTTATATTTTTGATTTCATACAATGAAAAAAATAAAAATACACATTTCAATTTGAATGAGATTTTAATACGAATAAAATGAAATCTCGTTAAAAATCATGTTATATAAGTTTTTTTTTTAATTTAGCAAAAAAGCAATTTCTGAAGTTTACATTGAATAGTTGTGGGGATTTCAGGAATGTTTATCTTTAGGGGTTTCTTCAAAGCTCCCCGGTTTCAAACATACTAGAATCAGGATTCCTCGCGTGCAGGCTTTATAAAATATCCGGCGTTCTTTCTCATAAAAGGACATATGGAATACTTTAAAGTTTCTCGTCCCACCTCGATGTGTATTTTATCAATACTGTAGGAACAAAGTTTGCACTTTTATATTACACATTAGGAAGCTTTTATTTGAGATTTTTGTTTTTTTTTTTTCGATTTCTTTTCTTATATGAGGTATCACAAAGACATAATTTTTTAATCAAAAACATACGTGGAAGATTTAACATTTTGGTATTTAATAGCTATTCATTGAAAGTATGCTTGTACTTTAGTAAAATTTTATGTTTTCTTTTTTAATAATTTAAAAAAGTATTGTAAGCCTCGACTTGTTTAAATGGTTTTAAAAATACAAGCTTAGTGTAAATTTTCATAAAATTATGGCCTTGTTCCCAGGTAAGTCGCCACTTAATTGCTCGCAGGCAAAAACTAGTTAAGGAGATTTCTGTTCCGCTGGTTGACCTTTTAAGTTTTCTTTGAGATTTAATCCTACGTTTTCTGGTTTATATTCTAACGACAATTTTTAAAATGTTGGTGGCTAAAAACAGAATATAATTTTAATTAATTTTATTATTTGTCATAAATTGAATATGATGTTAAAAATAATTTAATGATTTCATTTAAAACAATTTTGACAGTGCTTTAATAAAAGCTATTTAAAATTACAATATTTTTTTTATCTATTGATATTTCTGATCTAATTTTTTTTTTGTTATTTTAAGCTGAACTTTTCATATTTGAAATTGTTTCTTATTGAAAATTATAAATCACAATTTTATTCATAAATATTCCCAGAATATTATGTGCGTTTATTATGTAGGTTTAAGAAGACGCTGGTATAAGATTATTTTTTTTTTTTTGGTGCTGAACTGCTTGAAATTTCAATACACCGACGTTTCGGTCTCCGTGCTGGGACCATCTCCAAATGGATGGTCCCAGAACAAATCCAAAATATCGGAGAGCTAAAAATTTTAAGCAATCATTTAAGAATATTACTACTACTACAAATTTTCAAAACATGCCATTTACTATTACATAATAATTGGTATATGTGAAAATGAGATGTTTTTATTACTTTTACAGTGTCAAGATTATACAGTGTAGATAAAAGTAATATTCACCCACACAAGTGTTGTTTGTACTGGCAGGCTATCATAATATTCCACGTAGATAGCGAATTCAAGTAACGAGGAAAATGGCCTTTTTTTACCAGAGCTTTGAATATTTTCACCGGAAAGCTCGCGCTAACACGCCGCGAGTAATCACCTCATTTTTACGCCCAACTTATACTGAACATACATATTAATTCTAATTGATACTAATTTCTCCTTCTTGCAAAACATTATCACTAAACAACGTACAGTAGGCCAGGTAAATACTAACGAGACTTAATTATAAGTAAAATAAAATCACGGTTTAATCGCAAACAATAGTTTAAAGAAAGTCATCTCAATGTATAAAAATCACAACAAGATACTTTTTAAAAATATTTTGATTCTGGGCTTTTTATATGAAAGCCCTAAATTATTCTTCAAAAAATTATGCTTTAAAAATCTAAAATATTAAACAATCAGTTGTCTTGTTGAGGGACAAGGCATTTGATTGGTGAAGATCCATTATTATAATCATAAAAGTAACTTTATATTCTGTCTTTATATTTTTTGCATGACTAGTTTCGACCAAATAGACTAGGTCAATCAGATGTATAATTAGTTTAGTTATGCATCTGATGATGACCTAGTCTATTTGGTCGAAACTAGTCATGCAAAAAATATAATAAACTCAAAGTGAAGACAGAATACAAAGTTACTTTTATCATTATAATCAATTTCACATTTTTTTTTAAAAACTTGCAAAACTGCTCCCTGTTGTTCAAAATACGACCCACTGTGCGCCGAGTGAGCTTAAAGCGGCTCTATCTGCGTGGTCTGTTACATTGATATTTATCAAAACTGAAGCGACTTGACACCCATGAAAAAGTTCCATTAAAAATCAAGTGGTCGTTATCATATTGAAATTGAGTTATTGTGGGCGACTTATTCAGAATACGACCCACTGTGTGCCGAGTGAGCTTAAAGCGGCTCTATCTGCGTGGTCTGTTACACTGATATTTATCAAAACTGAAGCGGCTTGACACCCAAGAAAAAGTTCCATTGAAAGTCAAGTGGTCGTTGTCATATGGAAATTTAGATATTGTGGGCGACTTATTCAGAATACGACCCACTGTGGGCCGAGTGAGCTTAAAGCGGCTCTATCTGCATGTTCTGTTACATTGATATTTATCAAAACTGATGCGGCTTGACACCCATGAAAAAGTTCCATTAAAAATCAAGTGGTCGTTATCATATTGAAATTGAGTTATTGTGGGCGACTTATTCAGAATACGACCCACTGTGGGCCGAGTGAGCTTAAAGCGGCTCTATCTGCGTGGTCTGTTACACTGATATTTATCAAAACTGAAGCGGCTTGACACCCATGAAAAAGTTCCATTAAAAATCAAGTGGTCGTTATCATATTGAAATTGAGTTATTGTGGGCGACTTATTCAGAATACGACCCACTGTGGGCCGAGTGAGCTTAAAGCGGCTCTATCTGCGTGGTCTGTTACACTGATATTTATCAAAACTGAAGCGGCTTGACACCCATGAAAAAGTTCCATTGAAAGTCAAGTGGTCGTTGTCATATGGAAATTTAGTTATTGTGGGCGACTTATTCAGAATTCGACCCACTGTGGGCCGAGTGAGCTTAAAGCGGCTCTATCTGCGTGGTCTGTTACACTGATATTTATCAAAACTGAAGCGACTTGACACCCATGAAAAAGTTCCATTAAAAATCAAGTGGGCGTTGTCATATGGAAATTTAGATATTGTGGGCGACTTATTCAGAATACGACCCACTGTGTGCCGAGAGTGCTTGAGCCGGCCCTGTCTGCGCTGCCTGTAATATTTAAGCCAGGGAGGTTGTGTCTCGCGAGAATGAGCGAGCGTGTCCTTTCCTCTGCGAGTGCTTCAGTGAGATTGCCGTTGACATTTTCATACCCCACGGCTACGAGCGCGCGGGGGACCGTACGCGGAGCTCCGACGTGTGTGAGTGCTCATTTCGATGCTACGTAAACATTTTGTAGGGTTATATAAAAGACTTGACAAACATCCAGGCACATAAAGGCACTTTATTGGAATGTTAAATGCAACTCTAATACACCCGTGAGCCAAAATGTGATCATGCTGATTTTTATGGTAAGGAAATAAATTCGTAAACATTTTGAGAAGTAGATTTTGTCATACGTGTTTTATTAACCTTCATCACCTTACCGTTGATTAATTCAAATTAATATTAAAAACAATACCATGTTTAATAGTATAAAAATACAATAATCTTTAACTGTGTGCTTTTACTATAAATCAACTGTTTTGTATTATGTATAATGCGTTAAAAGCAAAGTTATTCAGATTAACTTGATTCAAGAGAGATTCTTTCTAGAGAGGAGACACAAAATGAGAAATATACTAACATATATTTCTTTGGAAAACAGGTGAAAAGTAATACAAATAGATCAATAAGTAATTCAATATTTTTGACAGAGAGTACTTTTTGAATAAAATACTTGAGTGATTTTCCACATTTTCGTTTTTATTAGTGACCGGTTTCGCCAACCTTTCACATTGGCATTATCAAACAGAATTATTCACTCTGTTAAAGTATTTTATTCAAAAATATTAGATCAATAAGTAATAAAAAATCAAATGAGAATTTAAGGCTACATTAAAAAAAACAAAAAATTCTTAGAAATAAATTGTTATTACTACTTTTTTACAACCCAGGGTTGCTTAAAAGAATTAAACTGTGTATTATATGCTATTTTTGGGGTCTTGAGTATAGAATGAGTAGTAGAATACAGTCGGTACGTTACCGTATACAGGAGTTTAAAATATTTAAATTTTAGTAATGTTTTTCTTACGTTTATTGCGCTATTTATCCTGAAACAAATTAAACTCAAAGGATGCTACGTACAAACATACAAAAGGGTATTGTGCCGAGAAGTGCGTGTTTATAAATAATGCAGACAACCATGTTTAACGAAGTTGCTGTAGTAGTCTGCGAAGCCTCCACACCTCTCCCTCCTCCGTTGCGGCGTGACCTTCCATCAGGGGTGAACCTGCGGATAGACCCTCTTATCAAAAAAAAAACCGGTCTCCATCGCCAGTCACGTCACAATGGCTCGGGATATGAGTCAACACTTTCAGTTTTTTTTAGCTAGCATTTGAATTCCCAGAATTCGCTTAATTTCATGCACGATATTTATTTATCGTAAATTGAATATCGTTAGATTGTTCAATTTAAACATCAAGTATTTTTTCAAAATAATTACAAACGTTATCAAATTAAAACGTAAGGGCAGATATACAGCTGTATACTTAAAGAAACTGAAAGAAGAAACTTAAACGTACAATATATTATATTCAAAGTCTTTCGGGCAAATTATGGATTCTTTCCCAAAAGAACTGTTCGTCTTTTGAAGCCAAGAAAGAATCAAGTCAATTTTTGATATCCTGTTCAGAAGTGAAGCGTATACCAGAAAGGGCATTCTGCATCGATCAAAACAAGTGGTAGTCGGAAGGGGCAAGGTCTGGGCTATAAGGCATGTTGAGAGTTCAAAAAAAAAAATGTTGTATACACTTCAGCGATATGACATATACTGAAAAATAAAGCGCAATAATAACGCTTCACAATGTAATGCCATCTCTGCATACTACTAATATAAAAATAATCAACATACGATTGTACTCATAGTATGGTCTAAAAATATAAACAAAGTAGTATGTAAATAATTCATTAGTTTTCCGCATTCTATATTATGTACTAAAAGAGTCGATTTCGTTATTAAAAAAAATTAAATAAATATATGTAACTAAATTCATCGCACTCTATAACGATGATCTATTTTTTAATTTCACTTTTATCTAGGTATGTTTGTTTTTGTATAAAATTAAAAGTGATTTTTTATATAATCAACAGGTTGACATTAAAAGTTAATTGAAATTTATATATTTAAACGTTTTAAATAAAATTGTGGAAATATTCAATTCATACCCTAAAATTGGAAATATTATTTTATGTTTGCACCCTACGAATAAAATCTTATGGTCGCCCTACTCTATGAAGTGGAACGCTTCCATGGCGATTCGTTTTCTTCTCGTTCTGAAAGAACGAGGCCAGAAGGCTCTCTCTCTCCCCACGTCCTCCCCATCCCCAGCACTTTTCCTCCCCCACGGAGAAAATGGCTTTTTTCGTTTTGATGTTTGCGGGAAGTACCCAGCAATAGTAGGACCTCCCTCAACGTTAGACAAATCACAATACTTTGCAGCCATTTTATTCTGAAGTAAAAATACAAATCTACGAATATTTAAACACAAATCCCGAATTGAAGTGAAAAAGTGTGTATTGAAAAAATCCCAGATTCGGACTGGGCAGAAAAAAAACCAATAAGGCGACTCAAGATTTTTTATTCATTACGTAGATTACTTGGAAAAACCGAATTGCGTGCTGCGGATTACAACAGAAATAAACGACGTAGCAAAAATACGTATATATGTAAATCGCTTCTTTTATTTTTGCGTACAAGTGTTAAAACAATCACTTGTTATTAAAATGTAAGAAGCCATTGTAAAAACTGCTAATTCTATCACCTCTCTTGTTTATGTTAACTCTACAAGCAGATTATTTTTGATAAATGTAATCTTCAAACAATAAGTATTATACATCAAAAGAATAATCGATTTGATAAGAGCATTAAAAAATCAATGGAATGCAATCAACAATACTTAATCAAGATGTTGCCTTAAAAACGTATTAAAACTTTATTTTAATACTCAAGTTGAGAAAATCAATGTACCAGCTTAAAATCCCTTACAAATTTAAGAACATACGATTACTTTGATTTATAATGGTGAACTCACTCTAACCCCTTATTTTCTATTGATGGCTCTGCTCTTTCAGTCGACTTCCCTCGTAGAGTCCTTTTCATCGACTACCCTCAATTTCTCCCTTCCGGCTACTCTCTATTCACTCAATGACTTCAAGATCTTCTTTAATGGCATATTGTCCCCATCTTCTCTATATATCAGTTGTAAGTAACAAATATTAATAGTAAAGTTATTTTTAACTTTATATTTAGAAAAATATCAATATCAATACAACGATGTTAGTCTAGTACCATTAGTATTTCGGATACCAAATAAGCATATTGCTTTTAACTTTACCTAGATTAAATGCTATTTTACTTACTCTTTTACTTTTAAGATTTATCCATATTTTAAAATAATTTAAATATTCGTTATGACGCTCATGCGAACAATCGATATCTGAAGATTAAAATAATTTTACTGTACACAAGACAAGAAAATGGTTCTCCACAGTCAAAGGTAATTGAAAATATTATATGAATAGTCCAGTCTTTCATATGTGGTTGGTTATATAATGAATGTGATTACTGTAATATTGCATGTCCATAGTTTTGCAACACGAACGGTCATGTTTGCTTTATTTACACATGCAACGCTACTCTAACGATCGGTCATTTCCATTCTCGTTGTGTGAAAAATCATGTTAACTACGAACTTCTTAAATAATTCAATGATTATTTATAACATTTTATTAAACATAAACAGGTATACTTATAAATTAATATTTACTCAATTTATTATATTTCTACACATAAACTATGACGATTATAATAATTTTTCATATATATTGTTGACGTATGCTTGAGAGGGCTTAAAAACTATATGCACCCTATAATTTTAAAGCTTATATAACATAAAAATGCTAGTTCTACTCTTAGCATAACAATGAATATCAAAAAGACAAGTTGAATATCCAACGTGCTAGAGTGAATAAAACTATTGTATTAAGGCAGTTGCTCCCAGCCTTTTAATTGCCTCTGGTGTCCGGTTGGACACCAGAGGCAGTCCATTACCTGGAGAAATCGTGTCATTTAATTAATTTAATTGTCATTTTATTTTACTATATCGAAAGTTGATTTTTTACAGAATATTGAAAAAACTATCAATTATATTTATCTATTTTTTTTATTATTTAATTAACGTCCATTTTCAGGGTAAAATAAAATCTTGAAGATGTTGAAAAATTGGATAAATTGACGACTTTTCAAAACCAAAGTTTGTTAAAAAAAAAAAATAATAATTTTTAAATTAATTAGACGCACATGGTTTATATTAAATCTTTTGATTCCAATTGAAAAAAATACTTTTAAATGTTTAGGATTCTTAGAAAATGTACCGGACGAATCTCCAAATTCCTACACTTCAATCGGAAAAACACATATTTATCATATTAATAGTAAATTTATAAGAAATAAAAATATATTGTGTTCGGAAGAAGAGATGTATTAAACTTTTTGCATTTAAATATTTTTGATTGGTGCAGTCAATTTTTCGCAAAACGGACTAGAAAATGATCAAAAAAACTCGATTATGGGACCTAGACCCTTAAGCGAATTCATAAATATTTGCATCTCATATGATACTGCATACAAACGAAAATAATCAGAGCAATGTCTTATTCGTGTGTTTTATAAATAACCTATATTTTTTTTCGATAAGTAAAAACCCATATATCTAATGGGATTAGGTTTTTCGTTACTGTATCTATATTTAGAAATTTGATTGTAATATAAGCCTTCGACATTTCACATCATTACGATGGAGATTAACTGATGCCCGCCGGGAGGCTCCGGTCGTCTCTCATTTCGTGGGATTTATGGTCCTCGCTGGGAATCCCGCATCGTCTCCATTCACGAGCCTCCGCAGAGCCTTCAGCAGCCCACACGCTATACTAGAACCGGACTTGGCAACACCAATTACATTTTTTTAACAATCAAACATTTAATCCATTCAATTAAAAATGTATCAAAATTTCTAGGATGACCTTCATCATACTTTTTGGCTAGCATCCAAATTTCTCCCTGCATTTTCCAATACTAGTTATATGCATATACTCATTTAAACTCAAGTCTATAATCATTTATTTATGCACTTTTTTTATATACATTTACAAATTTACTAGAAATTACGCCTTGTTTGTCATGCTTTTTTCAATAAAATATTTTTACATTAGACGCTTTGGCGGTCGTTGCTAATGGATTTCTTTTGTAAGTCAAGTAAAATTAAGATAAACGTTCCAACGTTTTGGCTCTGGTAAAGGAGCTATTCATAATTTTTTTTTAAAGAAATATTCCTTAAAAATCGCTTATGTACCGAAGCAATACGGCTAAACACCCAAGAAAACATGTTAATATATTTTCATATTTTCATGGTCAAATAATTAATTTCACGAATATTAATTATTTTTAAGTGTTTAAATAAGAAATATTTTTTCATTGCGATTTTATCATTATAGTAGTTGTTATTATTCGAAACAAAAAAGGTGTCAATGAATTCAAATTTATTTACTTATTGTAATGTGTGGATGAACGAGTTATTATTCAAGATATTATTTAAAAAACGTTGATTGGTTATTTTTAAATTTTCATAAATATCACTGTTTGATTGAATTAACTCAAAGCAAAAAAATTATCTCAATATCTCTGCAGCTCTAACTGTAACTCAAATGAGTTTATTTTATTTAATTCGGCGGGCTTTTAAAATATCAAATCCCCACATACATGCCTTTTAGAATTACTTCAGTTGTAGTTGTTTGTAAGCTTATAATTACAAAATCGGTTTAAACCGTTAATCCTGAAAAACTGCTAGTACTAAAATACAGACTAAATACGCTAACGGATTTAATACAATCAAGGGAGGGGATATTATTGATTCCATACGAGAGTTTTCAGAAGGAAGATCCGGTCCTGCCTCCTCAGGCAAGGCTCCGATAAATAAGGACTCGAGACGCCCACTGATGTAAATGGACCCGATCTGAATTTCCTGAAATGAATGGAAAAATATTCTAAGAAAAGCCTTCGCGCTCCGCTAAACCATGCCCTGAGTACCTCGCGAGTGTGTCTTAAAACGTGCGCGTCATGAAATAATGCTTCAATTCTTTTTAATGAGGCTGTATTAAGGCACCCCTGTAAAAATCTTATTTTTATATCTTTGTATACGTTTGATATGGCGCATTATTTCCAGTATTATTTATTACTTGCAATAACGACGTTATTAAATGTATTGTTCGGAGGTTTTTTTTTTGTACATTGGCATGCTTTAAACAGACTTTTTAATGAAAGTTTTATTTAAGTATAACCTTCAATGATTTTTCAAGTTATTTTTTTTATTAATAATATGCGATTTTCTTTTTTTATTGGTATGTATGAGATAGTTTTAGTCTATTGAAATAGTTAAAATATACATTTTTTTATTTATGATTTCAAGACCAATAATAATTCTTAAACATTTAGATGAGATGTAAAATACTTTTTTTTACGTTTACGTACTTGAAAATCAGCCTTCTATCAATTGACATTCAATATTATTAATAAAACAGCAAAACTGGCAGCGTTTGAAAAACATCAAGACTATTGATTAAAGAAAGTTTACAAAAATACAAAGCTCACTGGTTAAAATATACCTGAATTAGAAAAAAACTAGTTTTTTTACATGAATAATGTTTTGCACGACCTTGCTCGTCCTTCCCTCCCTCTGAGGGTGGGCCTCACTCTCATTTTCTCTCCCCTTCCCATCACGCATCCTCAAAGTTCACAGCTACTTACCGCCTTTGTGGTCAAAGGATTTTTGGAGTTCTCATCACATTTCTAATTAATTATACCTATTTCCATAAAAATTGTCCTACATGAATTTTTCTGCTCTGAAAAAAATAACTCTCAGAATTTCCCCCTTTTCATTTGCCTCTTCCCCGTCCGTTCTCGCAAACATTTCTGAAAGCTTTCATGATTATAATTACCCCTTTGTTTAGCCGCCTTATAATAATTACCTTACTTTTACAAGTTTTTACAATTTAAATAATTTGCCCAAATATTTTCAATCTATTTCAAATCTACAAACTATAATATGACTAATTTTTTTATAAAGAAGAAGAACTTATAGTCTATAAAACACCCTCTTATCTATACTTTGCCTTGTGACTGAACCCGTGCCGTTACGTTGTTATATAGTTTTAAAACAAACATATAGTTTTTTTTAACAAATATAATGTTTCAGACTTTCTGAATAGAAACTGTTTTTTGCTGTGCTATATTTTTTCTGCAAAAAAGAGGCCAAACTCATGTTTTGTTTAGGTTTTAACCTGAAGCAAGTTTTTAAAAACATTGCTTGCTTTTTTTAACTACGCACTGTGTTCGGATCAATGGTTTGCCTGCTTGTATAATTATAAGTAAATATCAACTCGTATACGCTGTAATTACATTTTCTATTATTACAAAAACAATATTTTGATAGAAGTTACTTACAAAAGCTACAAACAAAACATTAAACTACCTTATCAAAAGCCACGTACATGAATAAACAGCATTAGTCTGGAATATAAATTAGGGTCAATGCTGAAATCAGATAACGACCTTGATAGATAAAAACTTTTCTGAAAAATATAGACATATTCGAAACGAATGTCTGCAGTATACTGAATACAATTTTTCAACATGTTTTTTTAAGCTGCTCGCCTAGACGTTAAGGTTGCTAAAATTTCAGAAGTTTGGTTCTCTGTCTGAAACACAAAACCTTATTGATTTTATTAAATAGTCATTTTTACGTGTAGATTTTACGTTATATGATTTAAGATTAATATGAGCTTAGTCATTATGCTAAAAAGGTTTCGTTTCATGTTAAAAAATTGAGACATACATTTATATTTAAAAAAGTTTTTTTATAAGATATTGAAAGCTTTGATATTAGAAGATATTGAAAGATAGATATTGAAACTTGACAAACTGTACTAAGAAAATTTGTTCATAAAAGTAAACTGCTCAATAATTACATTTTAGAATTGTCTCCGGCCACAATCTACTTAAAATAAATATTCTAATTCACGACATGTATTAAGATTATTTACATGCTTTAGTCCTTTTTATAACTTAGACGTAATTACGTGTGTTTCGAATTCAATCATACTTCGAACCAAACTAGCAATCTATTCATCAAATATCAAATGCCTTAACCACGAGATATTGTACGAAGCGTTTACTTAGGTGGGTCGTAATAAAATAAGGTTAACTGTCGTCGTAGTTTTGATGCACCTCACTTTGGATTCAGTGCTTTTCAAGCTGCCTAAGCATAAAACTTGTAAGATCCCAAAGCTAAAAGCACTCTATATTTTACGCCTATATTTAACTTATATATAAACCAAACGGTTATACACACTACTGATAATTTCACTATGTCAATGAACGCCTGATTCCCATTCAAAGCCGTTATGATTAATATTGTAAAACGAGACTTTACATCAAAAAGTGAACCTCCGATACAACGTGTTATCAAAATAAACCTCGATTATAAAATGATTGATGGACATACTCATAAAAGAAAATTTAATGATTACTAGTCATTGGTCATCGCTCACATCAGTTCAACAATATCTTTGAGTACCAAAACAGTTCTCTATATCACACTGAAAAAAATTCGAAGTCTTATTTATAATGCTTTGTTTCTATTTATACAATGTCGTAAACAATATATTATACTAAATTTTATACATATTATTCTCAAAGTGATGTTATATGACTAAATGTTTAGACACGTTATATTTTGTTTTGTATTCAGTAACATTACTTGTAATCTTAGCACAACACATAGCCTCTCTTCTATCAAAGATTAGATCTGGTTTTGTCTAAGTAAGTCGGCTTCCACAAAGAACTTTCCTCCGCCGATCTGCCTGCCTTGGCTAAAAGATTGTTCTGAGTGGGAAGTTAACGAAATTCTCCTCAAGAATTAGCATTTCTCTGCGCTTGTTTCAACTTCTGAACCTGTAACGGCGTTAATAAACTCACTTGCTGCAAAAACCTGCGTTCAAAGTAGACATTTAATTTAAAGTTGAATTTTAAATCGCAGTTCGAGTTTTATTTTCAGTGATATTGTTTGGAACTTTAAGTATTAGTTTTCATTCAAAGGTTCAATTTTAAAACATTTTAGCTATTGTTACTAATTGAGTATAAATATAATTGATATATAAATATAATTAGTTTCTCTACAGCAGGTTACGTAATAATTGATTTTGTGAACTCTTAAAGAAAATTTATATAAAAAGTAAACGCTTACTTTACAACATTATAAAATGACACATGCTCTAAGTTTTATTGATATATTAATATGTCTTATTTTTTGGATTGGACTTCAATCAGATGCGTATTTATTACCCATTACGGGTTTATTATATTATTACTAATATGATTAAGCACATTAGTTCGTACATAGAAAATGATTTAAAGAAACCCAGGCCAACCAATATTACTTTGTTTAAAATAGTCCAGTGCTTGCAAATCACTAAATATTGGTTGGCCTGGGCACACTGGTTCATATGTAGAGTATGATTGTTAAAAAATCTCGATAAACGGAAGTGATTCGTTATTACAAGGGTTAGTACACCGGCCATGTAAGCCAGAGGATGTGGGTTCAAATCCCACACAAATCACGATGATATTTTTCTGAGAGTTTCTTTAAATCATATTCTATGTATGAACTAATGTGCTTAATCATATTAGTAATTTTTAAACTAAGCAGAAAAATAGAAAATCGTTTTCTGTAAATTCAAAGATTAATAAAAAGAGTCATCTGTTAGTAAATAGTTTTGAAACAAAAGCGTTCGCATAAAGTACAGAACATATATATTAATTATTAGCCATTCGAATAATTAGTGGGTACAAATGATGTTTCACGAGCTTTGGTGTATTGAAAAATGACCAGTAATCACGAGAGGGTATTGTGAGTGATCCCGTGGGTCCATCGGGTGCTTCGTGTACCCTCCCTCTTTTGTCTTCCCGGACCCTCTCACCCCTCGTCCTTTCAGCTGTCCCCCTCTGCTCTCACACCCTTTGTGTGCCATTTCCAGGCCAGTAAAGTCAGATCAAAGACAATCATTAAAACGTTACAACAACCGCAACACAAAAGATTTAAATGACTTTCCGACACTCATCAAACTTTATTACAAAGAATTAATATTTTTCAAAATTGCATTATCATCTCTAAAACCTTTTCTCTAATATATAACATTGTTTTTTATATGTTTTGTATTACTGCTTACTTACTTAAAATTTAATATTCATCAATAGAATTGAAACGAAGCAAAAATGTTTATTAGTTCACTAAATCTTCTCACATTTAACTTTTAGAGGGAAAATTGTTTAGGTTAGGCAAGCTTATAAGTATTAATTGTATTTTTTAAATATTTAATTTATAAAATATATTCTGACTACTGCGCTTATATTCTTGCTAATAGAATAGGGTTAAATTTTTCATAGATTTTACCAATCTTTCGTATCTTTGATCTCTCAAACGATTTCGAGAGTGTTGATTGCTTTTTGTACTATAAATGAGCATATACTAAAACTTAAACAGATTTTTTTCAGGAGCTTTTACTAGTTCCTTTTGGACCAACTATTGTCGTTTCCACACCCCCAAGACTTCCTTTCTTTTTTCCGGCCATTTCCAGCCGACAAAAGTCTTATTGTTGTATACAGCGTCCGTAGCATTACCACAAAGAACACAACTATGAGCAATTTAATCATTTTTCTCTGACATTATACTGCAGTTTTAACCGTAAAAGCCCCCTCATTATAATACATGAATATATCTTTTATTTATCAACCCTTTGATAAACTGTCAATAAATTCATTTTTAGATCATTTAAGCATTTTTTCATTTGAATGGATATCGTAAAAATTAAACGATGGAAAAAAAAATTTGTTAGACTATAGCGTGCATGCTAAGTTTTAGAAACCGTTTCATATTTTATTAATAATACTAAAAATAAAACGTAATTCAACGAACGTGGGTGAATAATTCAATGTCTATAGATTTCAAAACCTTTTTGGTTTCTTTGTGCAGAAATACAAGAAAAACATTAGTAGATTACTATTTCTCTGAAGTTCTCCAAAGCAATTTGTCCTTTAAAATTCATTGAAATCCTTATCAAACTCAAATGATTTGTTGGAAAGTTAAATAACGTTTACCCAGAAAAAACAGTTATTTTCAATTAATATCAAACTTCTCGACGTTTCAAATAATTGAATCTATTATAAAAGATTCCGATTGATGTATTGGAAAATAAAAAAAAATACATAGCAATTATCATTCTGAGCTCAGGTAGTGAGAAAATGTTTGTATAACTTTTTTCCGCACAGCTCGAAAACGAAATAAAATGTATTAATGAATAATCTTACTTTCGATTCTTGTCAATAAAATAATACATAAGAATCGAGAAAGAATAAATCAGACTACTCGCGTTTCCCAAGTCAAAATAAAAGCAGTCACCGTGAATAAATAATTATAGCTGGTAATAAAATTCAAAGAAAGATTCCATCAGACTGATTTTTCCACAAAAAAATTTAAGCCATTAAATTAGAAAGAATGTTTTGCAGCGTCGTATTTTTTATTCCCCTGGGTTATAGCTTTCAGCTGTGGGAATTTGAAATACAAAGCATGGTTGCGTATTTTGCAAGCGACTTTGTCACTCGGGAGAAAACTTTCACAATTTCAGCTTCTCGAAGACAAATGATGTCGTTCAAATACAATTCATTTCTCGTCAAAGGAGTCGCTGACAAGACAGGAGGTTCACTGTTCTCCAGGTGCGGCAGGTGGACGGAAACCCATTCGTATTGATTAAGTATTTTGAAACTTCTTTTATTGAAATGTGACTTTGAATATAAAGAATTTATCATCTGTGAAAACAGCTATGTAAAAAAAAACATTGAATGCAAATTGACTTAGAAAGTAATTCAAACGTGTTGGTATAAAATAAAATAATCACTTAGCCACCGGAATAAAATATTTTAAAACAGAGTTATATATCCATTTAAAGTCCAAAATATTCTTCAGATATTTTTACTTAAATAAACTGCTATTCTTTGGTGTCAATATAAGCGTGGCCTAGGTGGGGTATGATATGAGGCTAGATGTAATATATGAGGCTGGAAATATTTATTCATCGTGAAAATTTATTCGTTGAGACATTTTCCTTCTTGGGGTGATTCAACTTTTTTACCGCCAGACACCTAAACTACCATAATGATCAATACTTCAAGCTATGAGTGACGTCAGTAGACGTTTTTGATTTTTCTAGCACTGATTGTGATTCAGATAAGTTAATCTCACTTAACATTTGCTAAAATTAAATAAAATTTAGATTATTTTGACTGATCGATTTTTAGTGCGAAAAATAAATTTTAAAAAGTACCACAGTTGTAGTAATACAAATTTAAAACATATATATGATATATAACTGTTTTACAGGTCTTCATCGAAAAGTAAAAAACACACATTTTCTTTTTATTCTTCTAAACCACTATAGAAATAAAATGAGTCCTCAAATATTGGATGTCAGGCCAGACTGACGCGAGTGGATTGTTCTGTTGAATTATTTAATGTGGAGGTTTTTTCAGTGAACTGACAACTCGTCATTATCCCTTTAGGATTGTGTTCGTTTTTGTTTTAACATGAAATGTAATATTCATTCTTCGCGATGACGTCCATTGTTGGCTCCATTGTTCCAAGTTGCTTATTCTCAAACAAAAATGAACGATGAAACTTGTATCCTCATTCTCTCAAGTTTAAATTAAAATAATAATTTTATCATGTTACCAATAATTATAATTAACATTATATTTATTTCACAACTTCTGTATTCTCGGTGGTTGAGACCTTTCAATTTTCAAATATTTTAATTCAATCGCTAGCCTTCATTCAGATTCTTTCCCGCATCGCTGGCCAAAATATTGACAGTTCCATTAAGAATCTTTGAGTTTAATAAATTAATTATACATTCGCAAGCTTAGAAATACGTTTTCAACTACAAAATTTAATTAACTAAATACTAGGAAAAACAGATTTGAGGATATCAGTTAAGTATCTGCTAAAGCCTTATATATGATAAATATTTGAAGATTTCGAGAAGTGTGCGAGATGTGGTGGTTGTTAAGTTTATCAAATGCTGTGAGCTTAATGAAGGCGAAAGCACAGAAGCGCATGTCATTTTCCCGGTGGTTAATTGGCGCAATAAGACAGCAACCCCCGCAGCACTAATTGTCATGCCAACTGAGCTGTGGGGAGTGCATATTGCTCGAGCTCCTGACAACGGGGTGCTTCATGGAACACGACAAGAAAAATACACCATCGTGAAGCCTCGTGATCTAGTTGCTAGCACGCTTGCTTCCTGGGACCTCAGGTTTGAATCTAAATAAAAATTAATTTGAGGAAAGTACTATGCTTAAGAGATATAACCCTGAAATTTCGCTGGAGATTCACGAAATGTTACGTCGTCTCAGTTCTCCCTTATGGAGTCGAAGCTTGGACACTCAAGACAGCTGTTAAGGCAGCAGAAATGTAGCTGTATAGGAGAATCCTTAAGATACCACGGGTTGACCGCATCACAAATGAAAGAGTCTTCCACAGAAAGGGAACTCTTAACGTTGGTGAAGAAGCGCGAGGATATATCCACATTTTTTTTACTAGTAAATTTAGCATCCTCCAGCTGATTGTACATGGAAAAATCAAAGGAAAAGGGACATTGGAAGAAGGAAATTTCCTCTGGATACTGGATCTGGAGATCAGAAGTGCGACCGAATTAGAGAGACTAGCCTAGGATAGCGATATGTTCGAGGAAATGGTCACCAATCTTCTATGAGGGGAGGTATCAGAAGAAGAGAACTGAATTCATAAATTTAGTCCACGTTTTAAGTAGTGGACAAAACTTGAATATTAAACCTACGCAATTGGTTTATTTATATGCTGAAGACGTATCAAGCAAGGCTTAAATACTTCCAACTGCTTGCTTACATCCCTTTTTATTTTCTGTACATTGTTTTATCTAAATGATATGACTTTAGACTAATATTTTCTTACATTGGCTCTCAGATCTATTTTGGGTGAATAAACACTTAGTTTTCCTTACTTTCTTCCTTGCACCATGTGCTACACAAAGAGCACATTTAAAAATCATCTCGATCCACTTTTCATCGAAAACCTAAAATCAAAGTGATTTATATAAATTTTAAAAATTCCTGGTAAGTTTAATTATAGTTTTTATAAAGGCTGCAAAAGCATATTGAACATTCTAGAATGTTCAGGCGGAGTACTTAATATTCTCATGAAACTTTAAATGGATCTCAATATTTTATCGACTGCTTAAAATTCAGTGCGGCTACGTTAGATCTTTATATCGGACCTGACTAGAAATCATTAATTAGATATTATACGAGAATCGTTGCATAGCCATATTTAATAGTAGAATAATACTTTTTTATGCAAATAAGAAAATTTGATAAAAAAAATAATATTTTTGAATGAAATACTCGAGTGATTTTCCACATGTTCGTTTTTTTCTTTGTGACCGTTTTCGCCAACGTGAAAGGTTGGCGAAACCGGTCACAAATAAAAAACGAAATATGTGGAAAATCACTCAAGCATTTTATTCAAAAAAATATTTAAAAAATAAATCAACCTCAAACAAAAACCAAATTATCAATTTCGTAACTTTAATAATAATAAAATGATACAATACTCATACGAAGAATGATTCGTGTAGATGTAGAATAAAGTAAAACGTAAGTAATGCGCTGTAAGTAAGCGGATGGCGATGAGGGTGTTTCCTCTTAAACAAATTGGCTATTTTAAATTATTTGAGAAAACGCAAAACCTGGTTCAGACATAAAAACAAACTGATCCCCAATAAAAAATATTATTTGCATGGTATTTTTCATCAAGAGCAAAACCCAAACTAGAGCCTCAACTTAAGCCTAAATTCATATGACGGCAACCGTGGGTTCGTTTTCTGCCCAGGTGGCTCGGCTAGTGCACTCGACTAGCACACCTGTGCCGATGCGTGACGTGTTTGTGCTTACCCGTAACCTTTTGCAATAAACAAGATGTCAGTGAACTGCGGCCACCGCATCGATTTTCCGGCCCGAGCTCCGCACCATGTGGCCTTACCCAGCCCGCGCTAATCATATTAACACCAAGGGTACTCCAGTGTGATTTTTCAATTAAATTTAAAAAAAAAAGGGTGAGTTTTATCGAGATATTTTTATAAAACCTTTTTAACAAAATTCTCTGATTTTTTTAAATGTTTTATTGTATATTTTATGGTATTAGAAACGCTCGTATGAAAGCTTTGCCGTATTTTTGTACGTGAACCTAAAAAAATCCACTTGTGATTTTTTTATGTTTTGTGAAACATTTCAGAGGCGTGATGAAAAAAATTATTGCTGAAATATTAATAATACGTTTAAAGAATTTTTTAACATCATTTGAAATTTAATTGTTTTTTGTGCATTCAAAAATAATTCTACGAATTAAATATTATTTATATAATTTACAAGTGTGAAAAATCAATTATTTTGATTTTCGTAACAAAAGATAATATATTTTGATTGTATGACTTATATTATATTTTAATCATGGTTTCATAATAAACTATCTCAAATTTGTTTGTAGGTTTGTTTCGATTACAGCCCCAATTCGGCACAATAGGTTAGCACACTAACACACGGTTTCCGAGAGACTGATCGATAAAACGACATTCGTGCTACTGTCTAATATATCACACTGCTGCATTATTTGGTTTTTTTTTTTTTAATTATTTGACTTTTGATTTCACAATTTAGGTTAAAGCACTGATGAAAGTTTGCTTGTTAATAATTAAGTAATAAAAATAGAAAAATCAAAACTCTTAAATACATGACTATGTGTATTTAATTATTAGTCAAACTATATTTTGAATAATCAGGTTTTTAGAAAATCAGAAGTTTAATATAATCTGCTCTATTAATATAAATATAATTGCAATACAACTTCAATAGTAAAGATTTTTTTCTTCATTATTATTCTACTACAAGCATGAACGATTACTTCTTTTTTTCTATATGATATGCACATAAAGCCATAAGAAATTCTCGGGTATTCAGAGCACGATTTTGAAGACTTGCTTTATAGACATAGAGCTTTCTCTTTGATAATAATTCATATTGTGAGTAGCTTACATCTTGAAACTTGCGACTATTGCAATAATGAGTTCTAGAAGCTTCTATGATAAGTAATTAGTCTCAAAGGTATATACTGATATTGAATAAGTTTTACCCGACCTTCTTGAGCAATAAACCAATTCCTAAAAACTTAATAAAGTCCAATAATATTCCAATGAACTATCACATAGCGTATTGATTACTATACTGATTAACATCAAGTTTTTTCTTTCAATTCAAATTCTGTATTCTCAAGTAAATAACATCAAAAAAAATTATAATAAAGATAGTTAAATCTGCAAAAGTATAAAACCTATATTTGTGAAGAGATTTTAAACGAAAGGCTTAACTTTTAACGTCACGATTTTAGAAAATGATCAATTATTTTCGCATGCCAGACAACGAAAATGAATATGAAAATATAAACAATATCCCATATTTCCTGAAATTTTTCGTGAATTCAGGTGACTACGAACACCGATAGCAATAATAAATTAATGCATAATTAGAAATAATATCTAAGAATTCGATTCACGATTTCGATTTTGATTAAGGATTCTGAATCTATGTTTTAGGGATTTATTTGAATCAATTATTTTCATAGTGTTTGCACGATAAATCTATATGAGTTTATATGCGGATTGGTGTATATTTTATAATTCAATTCAGTTTCTTAAACATAAAAATGGTTAATAAGCAAATTAGCTCAAATAATACTTTTCATTGTCATCTAATAAAAAACACGTGTAAGGATTTTTCATTGCATGTATTTTCTAGTATTTTAAAAATTATATTCAGTTATTATTTTTGTGTTAAACCGAAATTATTGAATTATTTAATCCAAAGATTATCGCTTCGATGGACAAATAGCTGTTTTATGATATTTCATTGACATTTATCAATTTTCAGTATAGCTTTGGTATGCGCATTTCTATTTTCTGCCAATTATATACATGAAAGCAGGCGAGGGTCTGAAAGATCGCCTTCTTACGTTCGAAAAGGCTGAAACGTTTCCACTGCTTCGCTTTGATTCCATATTTTGTCAGATTTGTACATGAAAGGATCAGGCTATGCCTTTTCTCGAGAAATTACCATTTCTGAGTGGCGGAGAATTATTCAACAACACGTGTTCGCCTGCAAAGCTTTTTGGAGAAGAAAAAGACTTTCGTCCACGTCAAACATGAAAAATTGATTTTTTTATAAAAATAATGCGTAGGATTTTTGCAATTATTTTCTAAAATTGCCTTTTTATTCACTGTACGCTTTAAGTTATTTTAAATATTATAGAAGAAACTAATTATATAATGTAGATGAAGTTACAAAATATTAATGTGTGTGTGTGTAAAAATAATTAAAAGAATCCCAAAAATGTTTATTTACAATTATATTTTTTTATCTTCAAATGATTTAAAATATCCAAGACATCGGGAGTAATAATAACTCTCTTTATAATTCTTTACTCTGAGGCCATTTACTTTTAATCAAAGAGCGGAGCCTTCTTCGGGTAGTATAATTTATAAGCAGGCAATATCACGTCTTGAAATTAAGAAGTTCCCTTGTAATGCCGACCGACCACAATCCAGAGCCTTTTAAATTGTTGTGGCGATAATTTACAGCAAAGCTTTTACTTTGAAGAAGCTTCGGACTCCTTTGCAGTCAATATTACATTATACCTAAGCGTTAACTGAGCTTTCCTGTGATTATAACTTATCCTTTGCCGTAAAGCTTTTATTATTAAAGGTTGAGGTAGTCTACTTTTAGAAGGAACAAGTTAAGTTTTTTTATTTCATATTCACTACGGTGCCATAAAACGTACTTCTTTGAAAATATATGTATAAAATAAACCAAATTAATATATTATATTTCCCATAAAATAAATTTATTTATTTATTTATCCCATTTATTTATTAGAAGCTCGCACTCTTTTTATTTTTATAATTCACCTTAATGGTTAAAAAAAAACAATTTGTTTATGAGATAAAATACCTTTTATAAGATAAAAGTCACTGCTTATCTATGATTTACGTATAACCAAAAAAATATACTTTGATTCATTTAAATAAAATGTCATTGATAATTTTCATTTTAGGATCTTATAACAAAAACAAAAAAATACGAACTCACCAATTATGCTTGAACAACCAATATTTTTAAAAAGTCTCTAGACTACCTTATTTTTTTAGTTTAAACATATAAATAAATTTGAAACGATCCATTTGATCAAAAACTATTAATATTATTTCAATTGGCTGTAAATTCTTCGTGTCAAGTCTCAGATCCTTCTCAACCCCACATCTCTACTATCTCTCACATCAACTGAAATAAACGCTAAGGGTGGCAAAAGGAGTGGAATTGGGGTAGAAGGAGATGCCTACTAAGGGTACAGGAAATTGCTTCAGGCTGGGAGCTCCTCAAGGAATCTGGTTTGCTGGTATTTATAACAATTAACACGTTAATGGCACAGTAATAAACTCAATCTTGACTCCACAAGTGAAAATTGACTTGTAGGGGAAAAAAAGACCTCTCAGAAGTTATTAATCACTTAATAGATAAGAGAGGAAAAGTGTACAATTGAATTACAACATTTTTTAAAAAAATAATTAAGGATGTGTTTAACACATATCGTTCAAAATACAAGCTTATTACGTTTTAAGGTATGTAATTTTTTTTTTTTTTTTAATATAATAAACTCGATCAGACCTTCATACAAAACAAAAATTCACGCACTCGCAGGGGCAAAAAAAATAAAAAAGGATATGAGGGTGGTATAAAAATTAAATAGCAATATGAGTACTATGATTTAAAAAATAAACATTGCACCATTTGGTCATATTTGAATATAATTAAAAATGGTATCGTTCAATACTTATTTAAACTAAAAAAATGACATAACACAATAATTAAATTAATAGCAAAACATGCTATCATTTTTGTATCGTTACGTGAAAACATTGTATTGTTTACATTGGATGCAAAGACTCAATTAATTTTGTAAAGCCTTTGTCAATGTTAACTTATTTTCCCCGAAGCTTTCGTGCTATTAAATTTCTCAGAATTCTCGTTTAGTGTAATCAATCAAGTTAGCTTAATTGGTCTATCTTTTATTTGGCATTAAATGTTCACTTACGACGCCGCGGGGTTGCCTGGCCTACGTGCCTGTTTCATGGCATTCAGTACATTCGCCCCAGTCATATTGCCACAAGAAAGAATACTCACTTCAGTCATATTAACATCTGATAAATTTATCAAAAGCTCAATTTTTTTACTCATTTTTGCTTTTAATTTTTATATGGTTTTTCTGTGCTACAAGAAATATTTTATCGTGTGTTTTAATTTCAATAATTGTACTAGCACATCAAAAGCCTCTTTAGATCATATGAACTCCTGTAAACGAGAAAACATCGCCTGAAACACGTAACGTTGGGCATTTATTAATTGGAGCAAGGCTATTGTCAATTCATCGAGCGTACCATCGACGAAAATAGAACAAATACGCAGAAAATTTATCCACAATTTATATTTTAAACAGACGTGCAAAATATTTTCAGCCTGCCGTTTGTTTGATCGAGCTGATTTTTTTCAACTAAAGAAATTTGAAACCAAATGTTTTAAATTCCAGTATATTTTTTAATAAATATATACATACATAAATCGCTTGCGTTACTACAAAAATTCTTACCTTCCATAATTGATACATTTCATGATATAAAAAAAAGCATTTGCTTGAGACACATTCTAGTCAATTAAAATAAATTACTTTTGCGTCAATATTGTTTGAATGATTGTTTGGTATGTTCATTATACATATTTTAAACGCGAGAAATAACGAGTCACTGATGGGATGAAAGTCCGCATTCCTTCATTTTTAAAGGCTGGTAACTTTGCCTACTCAATTTATTTAAAATGAAAACCTTTTTTTACATATTTTAAGCATTGTTTCTCAAAAATGTGTAATATTTAATAACTTACAAAATCATCAAATATTATTTTTAGTATTTTTGTTTAACAAATCCAGTACGTAAGAACGTATGCGACTTTACACAATACAACTAAAATTTATTAGATACGAGTATAATGCTATACCTAAAATTTGCATATATTTTGCATATCAAATAAACAGCAATATATATTTTCATCACATAAGTAATTAAACAACGTAAACGAACGCGAGCAGGTCCAGGGTTCAAAGAATCAATCGACATGCGTTGGAGAATTACAAATAACGAGAATGGCTATAAATAGGGAAGGGGCGCCGCCATGGGCAACTCGGCGCCAGCGCCCACGCCCCTCCAGCCTGTGACGCAAGAAGGCTTCTCCGCCAACCAGGGGTAGAGCCTACTCGGTCACAACACCAGCATCACTTCCACGTGGAAGCCGAACCTACTTGATGTTATTAATATCCTGATATGAACCCTTTGACTATTATTATCATTATATTTTAATCCGTCCCAGAGCTGTAAATACCCCTGAATGACGTTATACAGGGTGTCCAAAGAATGTATCGGGTATTTTTTAGTTCAGTAAAACAAAAACTACTGGCAATCAAGCTTTTTTTATTGTTGATTATAAGAATACAAAATGGAAAATTATTTCGCAAAGATGATGTTATCCAAATGGTGACCGTTACGCGCTGCTGGTACTCTTATAATCTGGAACGAAGATTGCTGCTATTTCTGACCTGATGTTTTTTTCAATTTCGTTAGGTTCTTCGTATTATTCTCATAAACCCTACTTTTAACGTATCCCCACACGAAATAGTCAAAAGGGCTAAGGTCGGGACTTCTGGGAGGCCAGTTGATGTTACCTCTACGTGAAATGACTTTATTCCCTAATAATTCGTTAACAGCTTCAATCCATTGATTGGATGTATGGCAAGTTGAAACCACGTTCTTGAGTTGAAACCTTGAAACTCCTGCAACTCTGGGCCCAAAAATTTTCGCAGCATATCGCAATAGCGGTCACTAAAACAAATACCCGATACTCTTTTTGGAGACCCTATATTTTCATACAGCATATTTTTTTAAATCTGTCTTTAGTTAAAAGATTTTTTTATAAACAATATTGTTTCGAATAGAAAATATTCGATGGTGGAGCAAGTTTCAAAAAAGTTTCTTCGCTTCGCAAATTTAAATTTCCTCGGAAGTTTCAAGTGAAGAAGAATTCTCTGGTAAAAATATTCTTACAGAAATCTTCATTTTGTAATGAAGAGTCTTACTTTGGAATTTGATATAATTCTAAATATCCGCATTACAGCGGGGATCTTTCGCCGCATAATTCTCATTTGTACTTAACAAGCAAAATTGTGACTTTGCATTATTAACACGTCGTTTCACATTACGAGAAAATACGCTGATACGAGTGACTCGATACGCGCGCTTGATTTCTTAGAGATACGCAACAGTTACGTGGAGTTTTCACGTTTTCAGGGAACGTGACACGACGTAATGGTATTGCGAGTCAAGCACAAGTAATGAACGTTCATCATCCAAATATTCCCTTAGCAAATCGACAAGGTTTGCATTCACAAGTGGCGTGCCTCCTATCCCAAAAGGTGAATCCTGAAGCGAAGAATCCGTTACACGCGGAAACAAACGTATTTTCAATCCAGTGACGATTCATGATGAAAGGTTTTATTTTTAATGCATGATAAGCTTGTTTTTTTGAATAAAAATGTAAGTAACGCTGAATATTATTTTTTTTATAATATCTAACAATAAATTTCTGCGAATGATGAAATAAATTATTTTCAAATATATTAATTCAACACGCTCGTAAAATTATAATAAAGACGTCTATAATGTCTGATGTCCTTGGTATTATATCTGCTGTTTATTTTTTTAAATTTATTTGTTTAATTATTTAAATTAATCAAAAAGGATAGAATATACACTTTTTCAATTCATTACTGATTTGTGTAAAAGCACTAGCAAAACTGAAGGGTTGTGGTTTACTCTCGTTCCCATAGAATATCTTTCCCATAGAATACTTGTCCGGTTGAGAAAACACGACCCTTAGCACCCTATACAACTTTACATTTCAAATATAAAAACCTTTAGACCTTTCATTCATAAAAAAAAAACATTCTTCGTATTAAATGTCAGAATCTTTTAATGTATCATGATATTAATTTATTTAAAATTTAAATAGCATGAAACATTTTTCAACGCATTGAAAAAGCAACTCATTATAACGCTGCGTCAAATTTATTTTTAAATATTTTCTAATGTATATATTGTATTATATATACGTTTGATTGAATTGTATATGCATTTTATTTTTTATTTATATAACGCTCGTCTTCTTTACGGTCAATTGGCTTAAATGACATTTTAATATATTACTCGGTTGTATTGAGAATGGTAGATGCAATTAGAGATTAAGAAAGACATTCAATATTTTTGACAGAGAGTACTTTCTGGGATTCCGTTTTAATATTTATCAAAGGCATTATAAAACTGAGTCTAGTTTGATAATGCCAACGTGAAAGGTTGGCGAAACCGGTCACCAATAAAAAATATATATATGCGGAAAAATCACTCAAGTATTTTATTAATTTTAAATTTAAAAAAAATTCATAATAGAAATAAGAAAGGCATTTATTTAAATGTGATGAGATAGATGTATCGGGCTCCTTCGGATCGGCCGGGGAGCGCCTCGTCCCGGGTGTATTGATCGGCCGCCCGAGGCACAACCACTCCAGCATCCCGGCGGCGGTCCATTCAGGCGTCTTCAATGGAATCCTGCGTCATTAACAAATTAAGAAATTCTGGAAACGGAATGCGATGACAATTGTTTTGAATTTCTCGTTTTATTAATTTTGATTTTCCTGGGCTTCTGGAATTCGATGAATCCGAAAGTAATATTACATTTATCAAATCACAAAATAATATTTTTTTCTTCTTCATCAAGCGCCTTTCCTCATAGGAGGTTTGCGACCGTTTTGCTGAGCATATACTCATGCTGAGCCAGTGTTCGTCTAAGTGGTCAATATCGACTCCCAGGGGTCGATTTCGCCCTGCAATGGGTCGATGACAGCGAAAAATTAAATTAGGGGTCTATAAGAGTGGATCCCACTTAAGCAGGTCATCATCAAAATTTAGGCACTCCGTTAATATCATAATGCACCTAACACAGATTGTACTTATGTATTTAGATTAATACTTTCTTATAGATATATAAAGAGTATATTTTATTAAATTTTATATATTTCCTATTTGCTTTGTGTTTGCAGTACTTGTAACATGCATGTTTGATACCAGTAGCAAGCAAAAAGAGCAACACTACACTGTAGTGGGTCCCCGGGTCCTTCTACACCACAATTTTATATTGAAGAGAAAAGTCTACGTACTGCTGCTGCCCAATAGCATTATTATACAATCCTTTCCTTACAAAGCTCTGGCGTTTAGATCTGATACTCAAGGTATTTCCAAAGCACATCCCTCCACAATCATTCCAAGTCTACTATTCCATTACCGATCCTTTCCACATGCTCATGGTACAGATTGGCAGCCATGCACAAGCAACAGAATGGGGAGAGTGGGGAGGTTAATATTATTTTTTAAACATCGTTATATTGTACGCAATTATTACCACCCACTAATTATATGATTTTATTTTATATTATTTAGTTTAAATTATATTGAAACACCTACGTTCAATTAATTAAATGTTTGATTGTATTACACTTATTTTATTGCCAACACATAATCAGTCTATTAAAGATGTAATTAAAGACGTTTCTCGCGTCATTAATCTCCTGCCGTTTCAATGACTTCACGTGTGTAAATAAAATTTTACTTTACTATCCAACGTTGGTATATGAGGTATAAATACTTTAAAATACCTTTTTAAATAAAAATATGTCTTAATTGTTATAATAAATATTTTTAACTGTACTTTAAGGTACACCTCACTGTGGCGTGTCTTTATACATTAAACGTCAAAAAAATAGAATTTTTGACATTGTATATGCGAGTTTCAAAACCATGGTTTTTTTTGGCTTACGATAAATATTAAGCATATCTGAAACTCACATTCCAACCTTATTTACCAGCTTCTTATTTCTTTTTAACTGAACGTTCATTTTTTTATTTAATTATTATTTAACCACGACTCAAACCTACAGTAAATGCAAAACGTTTTCAATAATCGTCGAGTCGCATTAAAAACCTGACTTAATCCAGGTTTTTCTTTTATTTAGTAAAACAGGCATTTTTTACAATTTAAAAACAACATTCAAAAAAGCTTGCACATGAACAATGATTATAAATAATAAAAATTTATTTTGTATACAATGCTTAAGTAATCGATTCGTAGTATAAATGATGAGTAAAATCCGCAAAAAAAATTCACAACTTAACTTATTTATGTTATTTTAGTCATTTCATGTGAGAATCGATTTTCCATATATTATATACTAACATATTTTTTAATCAATTTTACAAACTCATAAAAACAATACAAGAAATAGTGTTCAATTTAAGCATTTATAAGATATTGAATAGGTTTTACCTCCTAATAAGACTCCGCTTTTTTGCACCCATAAATATACAACAATAAGATTTATTGCTTGCACAAGCCTGGAGATCCCAACAGGAAGCATGACTGACAACATTACAGTAAAGCACTGAAACTTCTCATAAATCATCATATTTCGCATTATTTGTTTAATTTACTATAATTGCTTAAAAAACACCGGTTATATAAAAATTCTCTCAGTGAAATTCTGTAATCGAACAAACAAAATTGCATGATTTTTTAAAAAATATTTTTCTTGGAATTGAACTTTCTAATAAATCGTTAAGTTTAACATGGGTCATATATTTTTTAAGTTATTGATTATTATTGAGAAAATCATTCACTTTTTCCTAATCGTTAATTGTATTTGAAGCATTGACCAACTTCAAAACATCTTTAACCAACTTCAAAACAAAATCAACGTGAATAAAAAAATCTAATTTTTTTGTTGGATGAAAGTATTCATTCTGAATGGCATTTAAATTTCAGTAATTTCAACCCTTAATTCACTTTCGTGAAAATATATTCCCTGCATAATAAATCAAAAGTTTTTCAGCCCTCTGAAACAATTTGATATTTTGCGGCAGACGGTCGGCCTATGTAGATGTACGAGTATATTGTATGTACTGCGGATAAATATAGGCATAATCAAATAGAATGTTCATCCCTATACATTTATTAAGATTCCAAAAATAAGTGACGGGCTTAATGGACTTTTATTTTAAACTTACCCCAAAAGTTAAAAAAAAAAAAAATCGATTGACCGAATAATATTTCATTTTACTTAAGACTTATGAATTGATTATGTAACACGATGTCAATTTCTTTGTAATTTTTTATTATTTTAGTCAAAACTTTTTTTCGTTTTATTCAGTTTTAATTAATCAATTAATCTATCAATCAATTTCGTTTTTTTTAAATTTTATTATGTTTTCATTAAAATGATAAAAGTCTTATTATGCTGTGAGCGTTTACTACTGTGACGTTATGATTTTAATGGTGACCATCTCTCGGAGACTTATGATGAGGTTTCAGATATGGTATTTTTATACACCATAGCAGCACCTTAATAGCACAAGGAATCTCTTTGTGCTCAATCCTGAACATGGAGACTTTATGAGTTCCAGCAACAGAATCCACGTTTCTTTATCGAGGGTCACTCTTAAGCCTATTCTGCGTAAATCACTGTTAGGATGAATCCTTCTCTGCTGAAAACTCATAGAAGTCTTCTCGATATTTTTTTTATTTTATTTTTAAAAGTCTTTATTGCCATCTATAAACATTATGATCCACAGTTAAAATTTGTATTCATGATATTCACTAGAGGCAGATATACAACCTCGAGTAATCTGAGAATGATGAATAGGATACCGCAAAAGAAAAGGTAAATAAGCAAGCAATCGGAAGTGTTTAATAAACAATTACAGCTAAAATCAATTCGGAACGACTAATGGCTTATAGAATTGAAGGAATCTCGAATAAAAGAAGGTTTTTTCTATTAGAGTCTTTTCTTAATTTTGAACAACCAAGAAACATTTAGATAAAGCCTGGCACCTTACGATCAGCAATAAAGCATTTTGACCATTGGATCTTAGGGTAGTTATAATCAGTTTGTATTGAAATTCTATGTAAATATACCTGAAGTTTCAGCCGACGTCATTAATGAGTTTCTGCGAGTACTTCTTATTCTCCTCCGCCCCTGGAGTCTGATTATTCTGTGACGTCAATCGAAGGATGCGTCTTCATCTGTAGTTGCAGCTGCTGCGAGGAGTGTTAAATTGCTTTTCTAAAAATACCCCTACTTTAACCATCTAATCTATGTTAAAATATACTAGCTGTGTGACAACACTATATATATATATTTATTCGTAATACATGTTCGCGGTACTTTTTCATTTATTTTGAGTTATGTGGAATAAATTTGGAAAAAAATATTTTTTCAATTTTTTAGATAAAATAAATCAACGAATACATCTAAAAATATATTATAATTAAAATTTTGGAATTAATTTAAAAACAATATAAATTTTGGTTCGGAATTTTTAATACGTTTTTTGTGTATTATCGATTGATTTAAGGTAACGTTAACATGAAAATGCTTTTGATTGCTTTAAAATACATTAATAAAAGCAAAATTAAAAATTTCACAAATATCTTTAAAAACATTTGTCCATTTTTTCACAGTTTTAAACAAATGAAAATATGCTTTTATTATTTTAAAATCCAAAGGAAATAGTTAACCTCAATTTAATGTAAAATATCGTCGACTACTATTCTCAATTTCATGATATTCTGACCTGACCTTGGGGTAAAGCGGGGAGGCTTCCTATTTATCTTCATAGCCCACCCTTATGAGATGGAAAAATAAATACTGTGAGTACCCAGCATCTCTCCGACGACCCCTTATATACCACCCAGTCTGTTTTATTCTCCCCTATTAGTCTAGCCTTGGAGGCATTAGCAATTCATAAAGAGAAATTTTTCTTCTCCAAAGGTACTAAGTTTTTTTTTAATTTAAAATAAATCTCCGTTTTTATTTAAAATATTTACATAAACGTTAAGATTTTTTTCTCATCTGATATATAACGTATTTCGAAAAATGAAACAGAAAGAAATAAAAAGGTATTTGTTACATCCACGTCTTAAAAGTAAACATATGGGTTTCTTTTTCGGGATATAAAAAATACTATATATTTTAAATATTTGACACTTTGAAAATACCGCAAAAATAAAAACACAAATATAATAATAAAATCGCATATTATTAACGACAGACTATTCTTATTTGTTATTATTAAACAATTCACAAATGTAAGTCTGATACAGCCTTTAAAGAGAAAATTCATATTTGAGAAGTTCATATTTGCTGTATAGACAGTTTTCTCTTTTACGCTTTAAATACTGAAATCAAAATATAAAATAACACGTATTATAAAATGTTTCTAATAGTGTCAACTTTTTAACAAGGAGAACAATTAAAAGTTTGTTTTCCTTCACAGTGCGGAGAACTTTTATCATTAAGGGGCACTTTGAGAAATATTCGCGAAACAAGTTTTCCCGAAACTCTCCTTAATGATGTTTCATGTACGAGCGTAGATACCAAGAATTTTCTTTACAGAATTTGGGTAATCGACTTATATATGAAACGACGAGAATGTTCTTCGAAATTATTTTTCAAAACACTGATGGAATTCCAACTAATTGCTTCTTCCAATTGCTAATTCCAATTTTTGCTGCTCGATATATTAAAATATACGATATATACGATATACGTAAAACTCAATCTCTGTATTTGATATATCGAAAGTAAATGAATATATAAAATAAATATCACCAAACATAGAATTTTGAGACTAAAAATTATCATTGAGATAGATAAGTGCGTCAATGTTACTACTAATAAGTTGAAAAGGTAATATAAAAATTTGGAAAATATATTCCCGCAGGTAATGTCAAAAAATAAAGTAATCACTATTTTAAAGTATCACCAATTATAGAAGCTATTTGTGTCAAGCATAATTGTAAAAATTAATTAAAAATAACCCTCAAAGTGCTTTTGCAAAATTTGAGCTGTCGAGCAGCAAATTATATTTTTAAAAATTAAAAAAATTGACCCATTTTTCGACATACAATTTCAATTAACCCCAAACTGTGAACAAAGCGCAATAAATAGTCATTAAAGATAAACACTGATATAAAGGTGTCATTAAAAATGTAACTAGGTAAAATAAATTTACTCAGGTACGTAATTAAAATCCACCGTCTGGTCCCTGAAATGGGTACTTTCAGTCGAAAGTAGAAACTAATTTCAGCACATGTTTACGGATAAACTTGTTCTTGGGACAGGAATATAACAAAGCCTCTACCGATAATTAAAATATACATACATTAAATTTTAATTTTTTTAAGTAAGTGCAATATAATTGAAATCGGTAATAAAACGACGTTATAAACCGTCAAGACGTTATATAACGCAAATTTCATTTAACAAGCCTCAAAAATGGATACAAAGCATGCACAGTGTATTTGCGGATATTCTCAAATAAAAACTATTACATAGCACCTTTTTCAGTTTCATACATTATTTAGTTTTATTGCTCTTGTGTCGTGTTTGTTTGCGTTTCGCTATATGAATGATTTTAGTACAATTTAGCTTTGTAATGAGAGGCTTTGCTGTGTTTGGCAATACTCAAAGCGCACACAATTACAAGAAGTAAATATTTTCGTTGCTAGCACGCCACCCTCGGGATGTGTTGCGACCTTTCCAAATATCACCATCGAAACACAAAGGTCTTCTACAAGTGGTTTCTTTTTATAAATATTTGCATTCACATTATTAAAATTTCTAAAATGTAGAAAATATTACTTAGAGCTAATAATTTTACTATCTAAACGTAATGCTGGTAGTACAAATATTAAATACACAAGCTGGAATATTAGTATTAGGAAACAACATCAACAAAAAAAACATCATCGATAACATGAAGACCTAAGAGATTAATATCGTAAATTTGATTAAAAATTTAATCTATTTTGAACGTATTAAAAACTATCACTTTTTTAATTTATTAACAAATTTAATTCATTAAAATGTTGTGTAAACGTTAATCATCGTTACTGAAACTTGTGTAAGTTTCAGGACAGAATTTCAGACCTTCAAACTTCGATGAAACTGAACTGTCACAACGAAACGAAGGTTAAATTTCGAGAAGTTTATTTCATCAAATATACAGTTTTGTTAATATATCAAATATTCAAGTCAGTGGCGAGAAAATTTTCAGTAGTTTTGAATAGTTGATCGTTAAATATATATTATGTATTTTTCGGCCATTGGTCAGCACTAAGAGAGATACGTGATGGTATTTGAGGATACTAAAGGATAATGTTATATAGAGAATTATGTCATCTTCATAGGATACCATAAATCACCTTTTTAAAATGTATGAAGCTATGAAAATATGTACTTTATAATATACCTAGGAAAATATACATAGTTTAATAGTATTTGAAATATATTATTCAATGGCATAATTTATACATTATGAAAATCATATAAAGATAGAAATACCTTTAAAACTAATGCGTACGCTGAAAGATTTTTATGCCTTTAAAACAAGGAATGGTTTTTTTATTTAGAAGACCTGACTTTTTGAAAAAATTATACAGTTATTAAAAATATACTTTTTGAGTTAAGTTTAGAGAATCAAAATAATGATTCTCTACTTTTAAATAATAAATAAAGGTTGAAAATAAATATATTTCAAAATAATGATAGATACCGCGACAAGTAAGCGTTATATTACTGTTTTAACAGGAAACAGGATATGTGACATATAAACGATAAAGTATAAAAAAAATATTTTTGCCCTAAATATTTTTTTTTTACAATGTAGGTAAACAAATTTACGATTTTAATTAAAATATTATTTTTTAATCAGCTTATTCCGCCTTAATTTTACTCAAACAGAATAAGAAAATGTTTTGTAAACAAAAAGCAATAATATCTGGGGCTTATAAATTAAAAGCTCTGTTAAAAAATTCTCCATTTTAAATGTAAGTAGATTCATTTTTTATTAGCTTTGTAGTGAAATTCGCCGAATCGTACCCGAATTATTTACCTTCGCGATTTATGGTTTACCAACATCGTGTAATGTGAAAATACAACCTGAAGGGAGCAGATCAATACTGTTGTTGTATACTTTGTACAAAACTATTATAACAAATACTTAAAATATAAAATTAAAATAAAAATCTTATTCAACAAAACTAAAACACTCATTTATTGGAACGGATATTGAGTTGATTAAGTTTTCTTATCTTTAATGCAATTATTATTAATCGAAAATATTCACATCTATGGATAAAAATGATATGACATTTCAATGAAAAAATATTACGTAACATATATATTTTCATTTTTTACTAGTCACTGGTTCAAGCTTTCATAAGTTATATATTCTTTATAATTTAACTTACCTTCTTATATATCAAATATTCGATCCAAACTGTTGTAAAATCAGCACGAGCATCATACCTATACTTTTATTACTTTTATATAATATTGCTAGCACAATACAACTAAATATTATCGCATAAGCAGTACCCCGATGCGATATTTTGAGCTTTTGAGCTGTATAAATCAAACTTAAAAATATTTAAATAAGGGTACGTCTTGTTGTATTTTAAACATTGTATCTTTGATACTATGTTTATCGTTATAAATAAAAATATACTAATTACGTTTGATCATTCATTAGATTTATATTTCTAGCATCAATATAGTTGCTAATAATTTGTAGTTTTATTTTTGTACGAACTATACAAATGGGTCTCGAACAGCAATCCCCAGACCTCAAACAGCTTTTGTACTCAAACCGAAGAGTATCTCTTATGTGCCAATTACTCTGTTATCCCGATAACTTCAGCACACTTGAGAGCTTGAGATTAATAATTTCGAGAATGTTTATCAAGCCCTTGCTAATTGTACCCCTTACGTCGTCCTAGCTTAAACTTCTTAATTAGTTGGAAATTATTTTACATTTATTAACGACAGCTTTATAATTATTAATTTGCTTATTAGTGTGAGCTGCCGTTGTATATAAAACCGAGGACTTATTTCCCGGCTGGTAATATCTATAAGATGAATCTTATATTGTCCATTTAAATCATTGTATAAACTGTATAACCTTGACAACTACACCAGATGAAACTTTTCTATATCCCTTAATTAAGGTTGTGAGACTTCGAGCTTTCTTCTGTAACAGTCGATTAATCGATTGAAGACACACACATCCAGTAAACATAAACAACTTGTATCACATTAAAATATAGCTTTCAATCAATTATACATTCATAATTCACCAGGTCTTAATTGAAATATTTGCTCTTTTTTGTTTTGTAGAAAGCTCTTCGACATATAACTGGATTATTAATTAGCATACGAAAGCTACACCAGAATTTCCAACTCATTTTTTTTATTTTATCCAAAGCCTTTTTCAGACATTCTCCGTGCGAAATGAAAGCATGTCCTGGTTTCGGATGTTTATAAGGGCAGTAAAAGCTGTACACCAAATCGAATAAGCGTTTCCAGAGCTCGAAAAGCTTTTCATCCTTTAAGGTCACCATTTAATAACAAAATGGAGCACACTTATCTTGTAAGGTTATATTATAGCTTACAAATCTATAAGCCTGTAATCTTATCAACTTTTGAACCAAAAAAAATTGCGTGTATATATAAAGATATTTGCTGATACTGATGATGTTCCCAATACTAAGCCGATCGAAAGCTAATGTATTTAAATTTAAAGTATTTAAAAGTAAAGTGAAATTGGTTTTCGATCGTCTTTATTAATACTATCTTCACCGGTACACATCCCCTACTCTTCCCGAGTAAATATTTATTACATCGACACAAATTTCTTGAACCGCACCCTCAAAAAATATACTCCACCCTCACCCAAAAAATGTTTGCACTTTAACGGCTGCACAGTAGTCAATTCAGCTGTTTATACTAAACAAATTTCTGGAAAACCTTTTTTATAATGTATTATTATTTAAGTAACCTACATACGTAGTAACACGACTGAAAACTTATTTGTAATAAGCCAATAGCTTTCTCAAAAGAAGTCGATATAAGTTACCGACCTTCTACTGCTCCAGTGAAAAATGTCGGTTGTTTAGTAAATCGTATGGTTTTCTTTTAAATGTATTTATATGAAGTGTACAATAAATCAAAATATACGATTTACGAAATAAATGTTTTGTAAAATAAATAATGTTTTCATCATAGCTTCACGGTCACCCTTCTAAAGGGTGAAATGTCAGTGGGCGGCGGTATACCGTGTGGGAAGAAAATAGGTGTTTTCTCGTTCGAAAAGAATTTCACAATAAAAAAATCCTTGAGCGAATTAAAAAGCTCTCAAATAAAATTGCTTCATCCGTGCAGAAGTAATTTTAAACGCCGACAGTAATTTTTTAACGCCGGATTTGAAACCATCGCGTAACTCAATTCTTTCAGCGTGGAATTAGAGCAACGCTGGCTTAGGAGGCGTGGAAGTGCTTCCGAGAGATAGTACTGGGTCTTGTATAGTTAAGGCGATATGGTTCATATTCGTCATCAAGGGTGAGGAAGGTTTTATTATAAAAGGTGCCATTACAATATTAAATGAAAATGAATGAAATTACATTGGACACATGGAATTAAAGGTACACAAGCTCTCCGCAAGGGAACGTAACAAAGATGTTCTTTGATTCTGTTACGGACGCCGCTGTATACAGGAATACCTGCGGGATTAGCTTTGAATCAACCCAGCTCCTAACGGGTCATGGAGTGATGAGAAGTTATCTCCGCAGGTTCCACTTGACACATGCCTTTGTGATGATATTACACCACAAACAGTGATCCACCTTGTGGGTTCATGCCCCATCTTTGGTCTTCAGAGACACCAACTGGAGAGCCAATGCCAACAGGAGGGCCTGAAGTCAGTGGCGAGACACCCACAGTTGATGAAGTCACTTGGTGGCTTCTTAAAGCGTGTCATCAGAACCATAAAGAAGATAAACCTGGGGGTGTAGCTTCAGTCACTCCCATGTATAGCACAATTTCGATCGACTAGTTTGGAAAGTTTCCCCAAATTGTAATGACAAACCTTGTACATAACAAGCAAGGTACCAAACCTATATAAAAAAATTAAAAAATCGTTCAATACTTGAATGAGTACGTGATTCGTAAAAAAACACAGTAGAAAAATAAAATTCAATTTATAAATATATATTTTTTTAAATAAACCTCACCCTGGTGGTGACCCTTTGCCCACCTCTGCTTTGTGCGGACGTTATGTAGCACAGAAGGCTGCGCTGGCGACACCAGGGCGGTGATCTGAGCCAAAATCCGCCTTAACAACACCGCCACAAGCTTAGTTCAAAGACTCAGGATTCAAAAGCATTCAATGAAAAAAACCGTGTATAGGTTAGATTTTTTTACATGGCTTTAATCAAGAGTGAAATACGGTGTAGCAGGACTCGAAGACCACTACACTATTCTCCCTAATAAATCCGTGAACAGATATAGAGATATGTTCAGTGAGATGGTCACCAACCTCTCCTGAGTAAAACTCCCAAAGAAGAAGAATAGAAATACCTGTTTATGTATAATAACCACAAACTGAAAATATATTTTTTTTCTACGTTAATTTAATGATAAGAACCACCGTTCTATCCTCCACTTGCAACCAACAACCCTTTAAGAAAAGGGTAGCTGAAAATCCTCTCGTTAAGATTATCTGGGTTTGTAGAGCTTTGAATTTTTAAGCTTTCAAGCAAAAAACGGTTTTCAGAGGTCCGTAATAGAAAACGAAACTTTTTCTCGTTGGGGTAGTTAATTAATAGATAAAATCATCGCGAAGTTGGAAATTGGTTCCGTGTGTCAATATTTCTTGTACATCTTTTTTATATGTATTACCGTTGTAATACTTCTTCAAGGTTTCAAATAAATTTACGTACAATCCATTAATTTTCGACTTGGATAAGAAATAAAAATTACTTGCGTAACGGCGAAAAAATAATTAGTTTATTGTTAATTATTTTTAGAATTCCAAAACAAATTCCGAGATTTCGTATTTTGTAAATAATGTAATTAAAACGAGAATAATTACGTAATAAATAATGTTCAGTCTTTTTGTTTTAATGAACTAATTGAGAATATTCTAGTGAGAAAACTGGGGCAAAAATTCAATTAAATAACTAAATATAGAAATTATTAAAATTATTTTGTTTGCTAAAAACCGCATCAGCCCCGGATGTAATATCATATATAATAATATTTATTATCTGAAATGTATTTGTACTGACAAATAGGAAAAATATACGACTTATTTGCTGTTATCTTCATAATTAAACATTAGGTTCCTAGCCGTGACGTCATTGTTTAATGACGTCCGCAGCATATTGATATTTCTATATAAGTTCGTATAAATATATTGTATATAACGATTCGATGCGAACAAAGCTTGTTTTTCATATTCGACTTATTCATAGAAATATCGGTATTTTTTTTTTCCTTTAGCTTAGCAAGTCAACCTGAAATGTGTGTTATGTTAAGAACTTCTCTGGTCCAGGCAGCCCGTGAATGATGAATCCTTCAGGTCCAGCAGGTCCAGCAGGTAGCCAGCTCCCTCGGGACTCCAAATTTCACCGAGATTTATTCATAAGCACTACGAAATCTCAACATTACCTTTATCTTCTTAAATAATTTCACACGTGAGGGGTGATTGAAAAATTCACGACCACGCGCATAAATAGTATAAAAAGTTTACAATAATTATGCAATAAAATCGCAAACCGAGAAATAAATATTGAAGGTAGATTTATTCACATTTATTGCATTACAATTACACTTATATACAAAATTACAAATTTAACAACAAAAAAAAATTATATTATATAAGGTTTTTGTAATAGACAATAATAATTCAAACACAGTACTTTAATCCAAAGTAAAGCTGAAAATACTCAAGATGAAATCGTTTTTTGCACGAGTGGATAGTTGTTTAAATTATTTTTCATCAGGCAACAAACTTTTCAATCCCCCCCGAGTGCGAAATACTCCGCAAGTAGATTCAGAATTTAAAGTACCCTCTCGTATGTTTTGTGTGCTGTCGAAACAAGAATAATAATGTCATGTAGATTTAGTTTTACTCGGTACACAACCTGTCTCTCCAAATCCTCGTATTTCGAAAACTTGCAAAGTTTTCGCTCTGCTCGGCTCAAATATTTGCCTGGATAGATCTGTATTGACAAATCCGAAGAGTTCAAATATCAGAGCGAAAATCAGACAGGGGACAAAAGCACCGGCAATATCAACACCCAAACCAAACAGACGAAAGAATTAAGCAACTACCGTCGACTAATAATATCGCGTACTTCATTTATCGACGGCGATATCTCAAGCTCTGGAAATTAATATAGCAGAGGTAGATGCAATGTCATTAGTGATGATACTTTCGATCGAAAAATTGATGCAATCGCAGTTATCAATCATGAAAATAGATATGATGAATAAAAATCAAAAGTATTATAAATTTGATTAAAATATAAATATTTACAGAGTAAAGAAAACTTGATTATTTTGTAATGGATTCTATGTATAGAATTCGAATTAAATATCAAGTAAAATCTTAAAAATATAGAAATTATATTAACGAATATAAAAGGTTAAATAAATTTTGGTAAAATTTCGAATTGGTATAACTATCAGAAGTATTATTTATATCTAGACTTAGATGGGGCAAAGATGATATGATTACAGTAATGGATCTCTTCGATTGGTGTATCATTGACATTCAATAATCAATCAAAATTTTTCTCATCACTAATTATGATAGACTAATCATTTCTAGATAAATGACAATATCCACTCTGAGCGGTCTATTTGTGATAACAATCTACGGTCAATCGAGTTTTTTTGATCATTTTCTAGTCCGTTCTGCGAAAAATCGACTGCACCAATCAAATAAATTTAAATGCAAAAAGTTAGATACATTCCTTCTTCCGAACAGAATATTTTTTTATTTCATATTAATATGATAAATATGTGTTTTTCCGATTGAAGTGTAGGAATTTGGAGATTCGTCATGTCCCTTTTCCAAGAGTCCTAAACATTTAAAAGTCTTTTTTTTATTTGAATTAAAATAATAAATATTAACACTGTGCGATATATAATTTTAAAAATCTAAAAAAAAATTCTTTAACAAACTTTAGTTTTGAAAAGTCGTCATTTTATCCAATTTTTCAACATCTTCAAGATTTTATTTTACCCTGAAAATGGACGTTAATTAAATAATAAAAAATAGATAAATACACTTTATAGTTTTCTCAATACTCTGTAAAAAAAATCAACATTCGACATAGAAAAATAAAGTGACAATTAAATTAATCAAATGACACGATTTCGCCAGGTAATAGACTGATTGGACACCAGCGGCAATTAAAAGGCAGTACCTATGACTCTCTTAAGGATAATCGAAGATAACGGAGACACGACCTGCTTGGACCGCCGATTGGCCGGCGCGGCCGTGACGTCACGGGAGCTCGCCCCGCCATTGGCCCGCGCCCGTGACGTCATCCCTCTCCCGTCACTCGCCTTCGTTCCCCAGCATTTGTTGACCTCACACCGACTCTGCAACACTCGTCGGGTGCAGGCGGCCGCACCCCCCGCGTGCCGGATGTTCCGCACCGGCGTACATTTTGTTTCCCGCCCGCCGCGAACGAAATGTCTGAACGCGGCCCGGAAGCCCGGCGGAGTATTTTCCACCGGGGGGGACGGCCAATGCGCATTAGTATTTCCCCGCCGTGGAAAAATATTTGGCAACTTACCTATTAGTATTGACGCGCTGCTACGCGAATGACACTCTGCGGATTTTCGTACATTTCCATCAAGTTATCGATTGTAAGAAAATTCATACAAGGGATATTTATTAAAAAGTACTTATTTTTTGTTTCCGTTGGCCTTTTCTCTCCGCTGTTTGAATCGGAAATTAAGATTTTCTTTGTTAATTTTTGATTTTAGAAACGGATGTTTTGATTCTGGGATGGGTTTCTCGGAGTCAATTATCGTTTTGTAATTTCCAATCCGCGCTGGCTCTCGCAGGGCGGCGGCGAGATGGAGCCGGCCGTGGTGGCGGGCCGTGGTGGCGGGCCGTGGTGGCGGGCCGTGGTGGCGGGCCGTGGTGGCGGGCCGTGGTGGCGGGCTGGCAGTGGTGGCGGGCCGTGGTGGTGGTGGCTGGTGGGAGGCGAGAGGCGAGAGGCGGGAGACGGGAAGCGCAGGCGCGGGGTATCGATCGCGGGTCCGGCGCGCGCAGAGTCCCCGGCGCGTAGCCACACCGCCTGGCGGATTGCAGCCCTCGGTTCCGTAGGCGCCATTCAGTGAAACGTTCGCGGTACGGCCGAAACTATCCGCGGAAAGACGACAGCCATGGACTTACCGGAGTGCTGAGTGATTCCTCGCGATATTCCCCGAACGACACTAAGTTTTTCCGGCCCGCTTGCGGTCCGCGAGGACACAGCCGATCGGCGAAAACAGGTCAGTGATGGAAGCCTAACGATTTTTCGACCGAGGCCCCGCCGTATCGCCGCCCCGAGCAAACGGCGGCGCCCCCGGCGAGGCCCATTCATGCTGACGCGAGTGTCGTTAGATAATGCCAGATAGAGCCTTCGGTCGATAGGCTCTTCTGTTTTTCCGAATCGCGGTGTAACTCGACCCCCCAGCGATATTGTCTGTTCGTCTATCCGTATTTTTCTAAATACAGTAGGTCAATCACGTAATCTGCAGGTCAAACGGTCGGCAAGGTCCTTCGTATTTATATGTCACTGTATCTTCAACAAACACGAGTATCTTTCAGGACGTGACGTTTCGTGCATGATCGACTATTCTGCGACATATTTATTTTGTATTATTATTTGTACGCGCACTCAGTATTTCAATCACTGCTAGTTGTTTCGGTGATATTGAATTTAAAACAAACCGATCGATAAAGTACCCAAATGAACGAAAGTATCACTGCGTAGTTGGTTTTTGCAATTTAAAGTATTTTTGTGATCTTGTTGGAAACGTGATTAATTTTCGAAGGGTCCGCTCTGCTCCGTACTACCTTCCACTACCCTCTACAAATGCCACACCTATCCAGCGGGAATTATGCTATAATGTTTACGTCCATGTGTACTATTTACTGTGTGTTTTATGGCGAACGCGAAGGCAACTTTGCGAGTCTTATTCGCAATGAAATATTTGATACTCCATGTTGGCGTATTGGATTTCTGTTCAATCAAGTCTGGTGGAAATGAACATCAAACGTCACACGAATAACCCATGGAATTTTATTTCTTACCTGCTTAGTTAAATACTCATAAATATTATTTATAGTTGGCACTGTTTTATAAAACTTTCATGGATAATAATAATAATTTTTAGTTTTAGTATAAAATATTTTATTATTCTTTATGCACTTTATCAAAATATTTATTTATTTTTGAGTCACATATTTCATTATTAATTTATAAATAATCACACCATTTTTTTTTAATATCTTGCTAAAACTATAATTATTTTTGAAAAACACTGGTATTTTAAAATTTAACTATCAGATATATCAGATGTTTTATTTCATCTCGAAGTATAAGATAAAGACACAGTTACTTAGTATATATCATATTCACATTTCGGTAATTATTTTTAAAATATATGGAAATTTTTTTGATACACCGGGATGTTTTTTTATGACTTGTTTTAAAAGACACTATTTCAAAGTATATGCGTACAAAAGTTAAGGTTATGTATGTTTATAAAAAAAGACTTCTGACTGTCACGACTGTGACAATCTGCCACGAATGTAGAGACTTTTTTTGTAAGCTTTCCACTGGATGAAAAGTTTAATATCAATTAGAGTTATAAGACTAAGACGTCGTTACTAAGTATATAAGTGTATACGTGCGTCAGAGTTGAGGCGGCTCAGTGGTGGAGTCTGGGAGATAAAACTGCCGACTGTCGCCACTGTGGCTCGCCTCTCGTCTGCAACCCACACTCCACCCCTCTAGTATTATATTATACTTAAGATACTATTTTTTAATCAATTGAAAAAAAATCACAAAAACAAGGTTAGTGGTTAGTGGTTACTGGCGTACGAACCCGAAAGTAAACCAAAATCCTGACTAAACGTAAACGGTGATGATCGCCCTTTTCCTGCCGCTTAAATACCACAACGCTAGTGAAAATAATTCTAATCAAAGACCAGAATACTTGTATATTACGTCTAACCTTATTTTGAAAAAAATAATTCATAAGTTACTTAAAAAAAAAAAATAACTCATCTAAGTAAATGTATACCCAGCTTCTGAAAAACTGATCAAAAGAATTTATCAATAGTCTGCCTATAAACAGCTTTATTTAAATCACTGAAAAAATATTGCATATAATGTTTTTAAATACTTTCACAGGCGTCCGTTTACTATTATAATAATTAAAGTATAAATTTTTTTATTTAACATCATGTTGTTGTTGAAAATCGCAAGTGGAATGAATGTGTGAAAAAACTTGGGCTCATCTGTTTTTTTCAAATGTCAAGGCTTGACAAAGAAGAGAAAACATTTACTGAAAACTTCTTTCAGTGCTCTTCGGTGAAATTATAATTCATATTTTATGAGTACTTAAAAAGAGCTTTTGTTATATCGTGTTTTGTATTGAAAAATGTTTTGTAAAAAATTAGGAAAAAATTTAAAGATTTCAGCAAACGATATGAATATAATCTACTTAATCATATGGCTGGAGTGAATGTGCTCGTTTATCGATAAGCTGCCTTATATGAACGCTACCTGTTTTACTGACAATAAATATTAACGGTTGCTTTACTCGACGTGTAATACATCAATATTAATCTAATAGATTTACATAAGCAAATACCACATTACATGAGTAAATCCAAAATAGCGTAACAAAACAGCATAATACATTTTTAAGATTTGTAAAAATCATGATAAATGAACGGCTTGTTTGCTTAAAGTTGTTTTAAAATCATGTGTGACCATGCGTAATATAACAACAGTAATCAATTGCAAGTAAATATGTGAGTACACAAACCGAATCATACATCCTTAACTGCAAGTTGAACAAACTTCCAAGAGTAACTTTGTTCTATTGTATATATTTTCAATAGGTCCCGTTTTTTTTATAAATGCCACTCAATAACTAAAACCACTCATGTTTTACCGAAGTTATCATAAACTCATAGACGCAAATTACAACGTCGGCATCCATTTGCGAAAGAACGATATACTTAACACTCGATTCAAGCTGAATATAAAATGTGTGTGGTTATAATCCAATTTACCGACTTAGCAAGATTTAGCACCAAAAATTTAAACCTAGCTTTTATTAACTTTTTTTAAATTATGCTGATGATAAGTGGATCTCAAAAAAATATTTTATTTCCAAATCAATACTGTATTTTTGTTATTATACTCCACCTGTTCATTGTCCTGTTTTGATACTACAAAATTAATATAAGCTTTACTACATACCATCAGCTAAAATACTTTTGATTTTCAACTCACTTGAGTATTTTTTTTTCTTCTTGAAGCGATTTACTCAATGTAACCAAACTGGATTGTGAAAAGAAGCTGGTTTCGAAAACTGGATGAGTTTGGATGAGAAATAAAAACTAAGCAACCACCTGCTTTCGAATAGAATTACAAATACACGAATTAGTATTACAAGTACACGCTATTGAATGTATCGACTCGAGTATTATTTATTGTATCAAGTGCTGATTCGTGCAGTTGGATTTATTATATTTTAAGATTATTATATAGACAAGACAATTGCACACTGCACAATAATGTCCAATAAAACAAAACGACTAAAAAAATAACACTATTATACCGTATCTCAATATGATCATAAGATCCTTAACAGAAAGTGCTGAACATATTAAAATCTAACCTAAAATCTTCACAAAGAATTTCGGACTACGTCGGCGGCCACTTTTCTCCGTTCGCCGCTCTGTGACTGTGGCGGAAACTCATCATCACGCACACTGTTTACTATATTACATACATAGCTTACTATATTTTTTTTGGTTGCAGTAATATGGCGCCGAATATAATGTCGGTGCTGCGGCCGCGGAGGGAGGCGGAAGAGGGGGCTGCCACCCCATCGCCCCCGCCCGTCCCCGAGACCACGGAGCCACCCCTGCACTACTTCAAGCAGCACTCCGCGCAGCACCGCACCACCACCACCGAGTCCGACATGGGTCAGTACAAACACCATCTTCTCTATCAGTGGTCATAGTCGTCCTACGTCACCTACAAAAGCCACGGATTATTATCACGCTGCCGTACATCCCATGAGAAAATTTACTGGAAAGTCAAAAGTCTGTGTCTTATTTTGTTCCTTATTTGTATAAAATGTGACATAAGTGTGCAAAGTGAATCTGTACTTTCTGTTTGGCGTTCACAGAAAAATAAAAAAGGGCATTGCTTGCGATGATGCTCTATCTGGATGTTGCCAGTTGAAGCTATAGGCTTTGTTACTCTATTGCTCCTTCATTTGTTAAATGGTTACTTAAATTGATGATGTAAAGTTTACACCACAGGGGAGCTATCTAGTAACATAAATGACACCATTCTGGCTTGCAATCCAATAGCATGTGTTTATATATTCTACTCGTGTCATATTCTCTACTTCTCACTTAGTATACGGCAGTTTGATAATTTTTCTTTTAGGGTCTAATCGGTATTTGGTACAGAACAAGTTTGGTAGATCAACGTTCCATCTGAAAGCTGAAACAAAAATTCCCCCCTCCCCCATCTATACTGACTTCTATCTTTTTAATAGTGAAATTTCTTCCCATTTATATCAACCTTACTTTGTACAACCATAAATCATCCCCACCTTCTTCCTTTTGTCAACTTTGCCTCTTAAAACTACCACCACTTTTCCTTCCCTCTTCATTTCTTTCTCAAATTATCACAAGCTCTTCCACTTTTATATCAGAATAATCTACCCAACCTTTCCCATCTCTGAATTAAATATCACGTATTAAACTGTACAAAGCTCTTCTCACGCTTTTGTCAACACCATTTTTAACAATCCCTCCCTGTCAAAATTTGACCTTCCCTATCTCACCATGATGATGAACCAATCTTTTTCTCACTCAATTCTAACTTTATTTATCTTAGAACACCACCTGGCCTTAATACATTTCTGAGTGATACACTTTTCTAAAATTATGAATATTTAACTTATCTTACCCTACCATTCACGTGCAAATCTTTCAAAACCTCTTTAAATTTGACAAATAAAAGTTGTGAGTTAGACCAATTGCTACCGATTAGGCTTTTTAAGTTTTCAGAAGACAGTGGCTCTGTCCCGGTGCACCTCGTCTTCTACTCGATGTTAAACCACTGATATTAGCTTATGTGCTTAGTCTAGCGTTAAATACATTATTATTCACTGAGATTTCAGTTTGCACTAATGTACTTATGTCACGTGAATAGTAAACGCGGTGTGAAATGGACCACTTAATTACCTTATATAAATAAATTAAAGCTTATTTTTGTTTTTATTTGTAAACATAATTTAGTATAATACTGTACTGTGCAGAATATTTTATTTATGTGGTCTGTATCTCTCCGCATTACTCAAATTGACTGGTGTATCCTGCCTAACATCATGAGGTCTCCACGATTATCAACAAAATTATCATTAATCTTTCAAACAATATCTAGTTTCATTTTTAAACGTTAAGAGTAGCATTTACCATAGTACTTCAAAATTCTTAGTATCACACAAATTTGAGACATTTTGACATCAGCTGCCATAAAATATTCTGGCCAAGTCCATCATGAAAATCAGAGATCACCACAGAGTGATAAGTGGAGCTCAGGGGCCTTCAACCCTTCAGGCTGTTTGGAAGATTTTTACTTCTACCTATACACAACAAGATCTGATACGAAGCTACAAACAAAACCTTTGCAATTCATTCACGGAAGAAGTTCGGAAGTTCTACTTTTTGAGTGATATAACAAATTTTGAACTACTATTTATAATTAAATTTAACTACCGCAACTTCATATCTATCTACATATTTACCGATACATATAGACATAAACACATATGAAGTTTAATTATACACAAATTAAAATAGATTATTTTTCAGCAGATAACTTTTCTACCGTTTCAACTGAAGGTATGTCAACCCACTTAGCCGTTATTCAAAACTATAATCAATATGATTGCTACAACTATGCTTCAGTACATCGATGTATTTTCACCCCAATCACTACTGCATTACTTATACCCATATTTCTAACACACAATTTGACGGATTAAGCTTTTACAAATATACTTGCTGCAATAGAAACAACTCATTTGATGAGAAAAAAAAATTTGCAGATGTTTAATAACATGTGTGAATTACTTATTTTACTCTACAGCAGAATTAGGCTTTGATGTGATGTCAGAATTTATTTTACAATGCTCAATGTAATGTTGCACACAGATTTACAATCTTCGATCTAAATTTTCAGCAGTGAGATTTTCATAATCATAATCAAAATTCCCCCCTGTTGGATGCTGAAACAACACAAGGGAGTGGTTACAGCCTCGAGTGCTATTCAGGGACATTAAATATAAATAGGAGACAAATAATAAATTAAGTTAAAGAAGAATACTATTTATAGATACAATACAGAATACCAAAGTTATGATTGATCAATGATTAAATTTCCAAACAAGTTTCTAATATGAAAGTGTCATCAGACAAATGTGCTGCAGTTTCTGAAATGGGAATTAATATTTCTGTAATTAAAGCTACAGGGGGTTAATCTAAATGACATAAACTGAAAACCCATTTTCATGACAATTTTTTTCATTTATTAACCCCCTTGGTTAAACACATTTAGCATTGTGAACAGATCTTGACAATATTGATTAAAATTAAAATTATTTATTTTAATTTTAAGTTGAGAAATATAAGCTTTTTTTCCTGTTGATTTTTTATTCAGCTCCCATCAAGCTAGTACAACTTATAAATAAATATTAACTATTATTGCAGTTGATTATTTTTTTAACTTCGATCATATTCCTCTAAAACTCATTACCAAATCCGATTTGAATGCCACACAAAATATATTTTAATATATTTTTACTCTGTAGAATAAATTTTAAGTAAATACTTCATCTATAAAAATCAACTAAAGGTATGTGATTTTTAAAACATGATCTTGATTTTTTTTCTATTTTCTAGTTTAATAACAAAATTACTAAGTGCATACATAATTTTTTTACACATTCCGTTATTTCTATGCACTTAAATATTTTGCCGGTGCAAGTTACTCGTATACACTATATAAAGTTAAAATATTTATCCTTTTTTTAATTGCATCATTCAGTAAATATAAACAATTTACAATTTCACAATTTTTTTAATCTGCACTATTTGAGAATTTCAGCATTTATTTTCATTACACTACAAACATACATAAATAGATATTTTCTACTATTTACTATATATACTTAAAATAATAATTTACGTTTCTTTTTTTCAATCCAGTAGATAATTAATGTTAATTTAATATTGATCTCAAATTCAGGTAATGACAAAATCAATATAATAATGAAATACTTAATGCAAATAATTGATCCAAAATCAAAATCAACTGCAGTTGAAATAAATTGAAACTTAGGTCTTTTGCTTTGAAGCTTGCCCTGTTATCTCCGCCTTTCTTTCTGCCAGTAGGTACCCACTCTACATATAACTTTCTAAATATAATACTATAGTAGACTCTTATTGAAAATACATAACAAAACATCATCCATGTATTACTGACTAAAAACTATAATCCTCGTTGTAATCTTCTATGTATTTCAGCATTGTATGTAAATCCCTGTAACAGCTTCTTCACGCTTTCTCACTGTGAGATCTTGGTTAGACGATATAATATAGTTAAGCAGGTATTTTGTATAAATACAATTTTACAGATGAAATGGGAGAAGCGGTAACAGTACTACCCACAAAGTCTGATGCTGAAAAGGCGGGAGAACAAGCCGTGGAGATTGCTAACAAGATAGCTGCAGCCGCTGGAATCCCCATGTGGGGAGTGGTCGCCATTGCTATAGGTGAATATGCAATTTTTCATTTCAAATAAATATTTGATATGAAATGATATCAATATAATGCGCTACATTTGAATCCTTTTGTCATAATGATCATACCGATCTTTTGCACAAACACTTGTGTATCAGATTTCATCTTCATTATATAATTAGTAAGAAAATGTAAGTAATATGTGACCCTTTGATAGAATACAATGTGACGTTTAATTTTTAACCTTCCTGTTAAAGATTGGGTAACAGTTATCTTTTAACCAGTTAACTGTAGATTTTACTTTTGCAAATCCTTCAAGAAATGCATAATGAAAATCAAGAAATTACTAGTATACATCATGAGTGTAAAATAATGTCTCTTATTATAAACTTAACAAAAAATTAGAGATTACTTTTTCAATTCAATTAACAATTCGTTTTTGGTTAACTAACAAAATGGTATTAATTTTACTCATTTGTACGCACAAATACACCCAATTAAAAATAATTATTTTTATTCCTTCAGGTATTGCAATTGTGGTACTGGGTATCTGCTTCTGCTGCATCAGGCGATGCTTCCGCAAGCGAAGGTCCAAGGATGGAAAGAAAGGCAAGGGAGTGGACCTCAAGTCTGTGCAACTGTTAGGCTCAGCCTACAAAGAAAAGGTACGGTTCCCACTACACCACTGCCTGAGTTATCCAATAGTCTTTTCTGACGCAGAATGTCGTCTTAACTGCAATTTTAGAATGCTGTTTTTTTACATTGATGACAAAAAGGAAAAACAGCCTTAAAAATTCAAATATGCATTTAGTAATCTGTTGATTACATCGATTTGCCATTTTACCCTCAATATCAGAAAAGACTAGTGGTCGACGTTAGTGCACCGTTTTCTGGATGTTGTTTTATTATTTTAATTTATGTATTCTTATTTCTACACCATTTATATTAAAATTTATTTAATACATTTACATTTATTTATTTATATATATTAATTAATTTATATAAAAATATTTAATTTTATTTATTTAATTTATCCATAAATATTCATTTCATATTAAAAAAAAAATTAATAATATACTGCCAATTCTATTAATATATATTTTTTGTTTTAACGTATTCATAAGCTGTATATTGTAATTTATGTATCATTTTTATAACATGTGTAAAATACACTTCACTTATATGAAATTTAGTTTGCATAATATAATATTTAATACAAATATTGTTGCTTTTTATCAAATAATTTTAGTGTAAGGTATTTGACCACATTTTAACCTATTGGCTTCATAATAGTTTTTCTGAATTTCTAAAAACTTTTTTTTAATTCATTTGCAATTCAATTTACAATTTTATCTCACGGAATAATAAAACTGACAAGTTATTCATAATAAATTCACTTACGTTTATGAACCATGAAGCCAATGGGATAAATAAAAATATTTTATAAGTGAACTAAGAAATATCCCTAGTTAGTATTTAGCTGTACTTTATTTCCTGACTTTGGATTAAAATTTTACTAAGATAAAAATAGATAATTGAAATGTTAATTTATTTCACCCGAAAAAAAAAAAATATTTAAAATGCGGGATTAAAGATCATCTCAATTCCATTGACATTATTATTTTATTAATTTAAATTACTTTTTGGATTAAAAATTTCATTTTGGACCAGATTTGTCTTAATCCAGAAAGCGTTGCACCTCGGCTGCATGCCCGGTGTAGTGTTTTTTGTTTTTTTTTATTGTTGAGAAGAAGGTTTGTTTGTTTGGACGATCCTGATGATCGGCCAGCGCGGTTTCCCATTGCCCAGTAAAGCTTCGTGATTGACCATTGACAAGTCACGCACGCAGGTGCAGCCTGACATGGAGGAACTCACTGAAAATGCCGAGGAACCAGACGAGGGAGAGAGCAAGGTCAGCGAAGTCAAGCTTGGCAAACTGCAATTCAAGGTAAACCATTCATTTTTATGTAAACATTAAATAAAAAGCTAAAAATTTAAAAACTTCTCCATCATTCGATGGTAATTACTTCTTAAAATTTCTAAAATTTTAATATCTCAGCATAAAATATCCAAAATACCTTAGTTATTTTGTTCAACTACATTGATCTAAGCAGAAACATATCTATATAATTAAAATAAAATACCAATAGTCAGGGTGTTTATGATAGAACAATTTTTTTACTTCAATTAATAGTCAGATAGTTTTTTGACTAACTGTAATAATTTATTGATAAAAATTTTCCAGCTGGAATACGATTTTAACTCCAACAGCCTGTCTGTGACGGTGCATCAAGCAGAAGATCTGCCCGCTCTGGACATGGGCGGCACATCAGATCCTTATGTCAAAGTCTACTTGCTTCCTGACAAGAAGAAGAAGTTTGAAACCAAAGTGCATCGTAAGACTTTAAGTCCTGTTTTCAATGAAACCTTCGTATTCAAGGTACATAAAAATCTTAGATTTTATTTTAGTTATATTTACTGCTTCATTTCAAAATTAAACTAACCTTCAACAAAAATTTCTTGTCAGAGTGTCCCGTATGCTGATGCAATGAACAAAACCCTGGTGTTTGCCATATTCGACTTTGACCGTTTCTCCAAGCACGACCAAATTGGAGAGGTGAAGGTCCCACTGTGCCAAGTGGACCTCGCCCAGACCATCGAGGAGTGGCGCGAGCTCCAGAGCGTTGAGGGCGAAGGGGGACAGGTATACACACTTGCACACTGCACACACACGCACACACGCACATCTGCCTAGTAAGGGCGATGCCGTCGGGGGTTACTAGCCACAATGGCCAAATTATAAATTCCAGGTAACGTAAGGAAATGAAGTTTAGGAAAATCCAAGTCCGAAGTAGGCAAATAAGTGTCTCGCATTTGCCCGAAATATGTACACAACTGAATACCAACATACCAAAATTTTGTATTTACATTCACAGAACAGAAAACTACAGAAAAATAATAAACACCGATATATTACAAGTCCAACAGACAATTCACATTATCAATTGCAATCTCTCAATCCTATCACATGCAACTATAGTGACAATATTTTTTTATATAAAACATATAAACATTACTTTCCAAGGAACATGATTTTTATAATTATAACTAATGCCTACTCTTAAGAAAATGTATTTAAACATGTTTTTGCTTGAGTGAATTTTATACACAGTGATTGATTGATAAAATTAATTTTACAGTAAACAACACAATAAGGCCAAAGAAGCAAGAATGTTCTTATGAAATTCTCTATTAAAGTACTTTGCTATATTTTTTCACACACTTTTCTACTTAACTACACCCAGTTCAGATCAAATTATCGTTGCACCTTTAAAGTAGTCACATCTCACATTCAGTCATCATTCAGATTTATTATCCAGGCTTGAATCTCATAGTTTTATTTAACATAAATTATTATGCCTTGATATCATGTTTCATTTTAGTAATTTTCAATAGCAACAAATATACAAATCGGTGGATCAGTCCTCAGAGAGCGACACAGAGGAGCGCGGGGTGTATCCAGCTCCCTTAGGTCGGGAGACTCCACCCGAGCAGAGAACAAACCCCAAGTCAAAGAGGAACAACTTAGATAACAGACTTGCTCAGCTTTTACTCACTTACACCTAAGATTTTTGTCTTTTTTGTCTCAATGATGTTGCGAATATTGAAATACTGATGGGCTTAACTCTATGAAGCCTTTTAACTGAACTATATGATATGAAACATTCTGCAAAATATTCTGAATTAAATAACATCTGAGAGGTCAGAGCTAGAACAAGGAATTTAGCCTATTATTATATAAATCAATACTTACAAACTTCTCACTACAAATTTGGTAAATTGTTTCGCTATCATTATTTTGACACAATTGACACGTACTGCGTATCCAGAAAAGACGGAAAAGTTATTCAAATTCTTTACCTCTAGTTTTTAAAGTTTTTTTTATCTTCAGTGTAATATTTGAAGTACTCATTGTATATTCTTTCTATTATTGGACTTGTTTATTTTGATTGGTGGATACATTTCCTGGATAAGCATCCCAATTTTCAGCAATTAATACTAATTGAATTCACGAAAACCCATATTTTATTCAAAATTCTCAAGTAGAGAAATAGATTTGTGTAATTATTTTTAATGGGTATTCAAAAAACTCAATTCGTTTTACTTAGCTTGTATAATTTGATTTTTATTCTCTCCTTTATAAATTTTCATTATTATATGATTGACATATTGTATTTACTCGAATTGTTTTTCTCTTTCCCTCATATTTTCTCTGCTCTGCTTGTGGCTGTGTTTGGTTGTGTCCTCGACAATTTGCATGATGCTTCAATACGATCAAAACAATCATTCACGTAAGTATTATTTTATACCGAAATGGACATAACTTTACATAACAACAACTGATTTAAGGTATCATATGTTTTACTGAGAAATATCACCATGGCAAATGAATTTGTTTGGTTGTGTCTTAATATAGTTTTTTTTTGTTGTATTTTCTTTATAAAATACTCACTCATTCAATACAATAAAATGCCAACTAGTAAAGGTGAACATATCTTACAAATATCTTTCCACAGTAAAATATTATGATACATTCAAATTGTTATAAATAAAAAAGATGTCTAAATCTGGGCGGCCAGTTTTCAATCGCAGACGGTTGAATGTGGATGCTACTTTCTAGGCGGATGGACATGGTTCTGTTTAACTACCTGATTTCGAAAGTTGTGTCTTAACTCATTTATTTTCATAGAAATACACGCCTTACCTACACAGCCATTAGACCTAAGCAACTTGGTATCTTACATCCAAAGGCCAGTATTTCTTTCTACTTGGTACTTCATTTTTCAATATTCTGAGAGATTATTTGATAATTTTAAGTTAACAAACGATTTCTTAGATTTGCTCTTGGGTTCTTTATGATTCCACCTAATATTACGTCATCGTTTCTTTCTTATGTGTTCTTCTACCTCTTCATATTCTCTTTCTCATTCCTTATATTAACTTGAGCTATCTCACTCGTCTCTTATCACCGTATGTTCTGTGCGGCTGCAGCATGATGACTGGTTTTGCACGTTTGTGTTGTTAGGCAACTGTTTGTTGTGCACTCATGAAGACAATCCTCACGAAACAATACTGGGACTTAATCTATGAATTAATATTTTAATGAGCAGGTAGAATACACGCACCAAAAAAGATGAAGCCGATTGACATTCAATCGATGACGAAATGAGTGTGTGTTCATTTTTCTACAATACAGAGTATCTTGGGAAATTCAATTTATTTCTTAAAGTGTAACATACTACACTTATTAGACTTGCTTAGTAATTAGACTCACTGTTAATAGTTCTTTTATATTATTTTTAACTAAATAATAATGAACACCTTCTACCGGTGTGCAAATTCCTTTAACCGCCACACAAGACAGGAGTATTTTTAAACAATGTATTGTGTAGGGATGTATTAAACCACTTCATGCTCGAGTAATTTTTCTTAAGATAAAAATACTGCAGAAGACACTTATCTGGTTGTGAATATAAAATTTAAAGACTCAAACCAGAAGATAATCATTGAAGATTGCAAATACCGGTAATTGACAAAATGTAACTAAGAAGCACTGTATATTCTCAGTAACAAATCAAGAGGTTATAAATACAATTATAATTGCATTCATATATATTATTATTTGAAAATATAAATCACATAATTGTCTTCTCAATAAATACTGGATTAAATTAATCTGATGACTGTAGTCTTTATTAAAGACGTAGCGTAAAAGCGGCTGTGGCTTCAACTTATTTTTCTTGAACTCTACCTTAATAAAGAATACAAAGGAGCTATCAATATAAAAAAATATTCCCTATTGCTAAAATTAATCTAAATGGGCTAATGAGTTTAGGCGATAACAATATTGTCTAAAATCTAACAATTACACAGTGGTGTAAAAAAATGAATTTAACTTTCTAATTAAATTCATTGTTATTATCTTGTTTTCCTGTGGATTGCCTTACATTCTTAAGATATAATACATATATATATATATATTAATATTTTATGTATAATGTTTATTAAAAAATGTAGTCAATGATTGTAAGGAGTCAACTCTGTAGATCAGTCTTTTTCAAATCAATTCAATAGATTATTTCAGCATTATTTCTGCTATTTTAAAAGACTTCATACATTCATCCCTTTTAGTGTCTTGTAACACGCGATTCAATATTATTATATTTCATAATAATATTATAATTTTTAAATAGTATTTTTGACGCCCAACTTGTTTTATGAGGGGGCAATGTATACAGAAGAGCGATATTGGGTCGTTGATTACAGGTATGTATTGTACAGTCTGTTAATTCTTCACAGTAAAATCTAGAAGTTGCTTAGTCTGCTCCTAGTCCGTTATAGATTTGGTTGGTAAGTGAGAGCACTGCTTGTTCCGTGGTGGTACTCCTTGTGTGTCGGTGCTGTTCTGTGTCTCACTCCGGTGTCTGTGTTTTGTGTACAAATACCTATATGTATATTATTTGTGTTGCCGTGTAAACTACCTTACATCTATATATTTTATCTTTTTTTGTGTTGTCATGTTCTAAAGTTAGCCTGGGATGACTGCTGTGATGTGAGTCGATAAAATCAAGTAAAAATTCATTTTAATAAATTATGTAAATAGTTTCTAGCTTTTTCTTTGACACGATAAAACATTTCATGCTTATTTAGAAAAAATAATTATTTGACTATCATCAGCATTTTAAAAGTTTCCGTTTTGAGAAAACTAAAAATTGTATCACTTTTAATACTTTAGATCTAGTGATTTCTGTAAAGTATAGACTCATCTTGTAAGGACGGTTTGAGCTGGGTGTCCTTAAAAGTTTTTTTTAAAAATTACAATAAAAAATATTAAAGTGAAATTGCAATTACATTCAGTTTCCATATACATAATATAGCTTCTTGCTTCATATTTATTTTACACAAATATTTTACATATATCCATAATGAATGTTTTATTTATTGTGATTACATGTGGTTGTCAAAATGTGCGTAACATTTAGAAGTTGCAATGATTATATATTTTTTGTTAATGATTTCCCTGTGTTTGCCTCACAGTGGTAAGAAAGCAGTGCTGAGCTCCATCTAGATCGATTGACATGGGCAACTTAAATTTTAATATTTTTTAGTAAAAACATGGTTTTGTGCCATTCCAGCTTTTTAGTTGGAATAACACAAAAACATTTTTTTACCAAAAAATATTGTAATGGAATTCCACGGAGTATTTCCTATAAAAAATAATAAACAACTTAATTTGCACAATTTGTGTGTTTAGTCTTACAATATATCCATGTTGCTTGCTTATTTGTTTTTATTCTGTGATGCTCGATAAAATGAGACCTCAGTACAGCTTGTGTAATGTCACAAGTGGGTACTCGCTTCTAGGTGATCACGAGATGCTATTATTTACATTTTAAATTCAACAACCGACAATGTGTTGTAAACTCCCCAGCCTTCCTGACAGTTTATATATTCTATATTAAATATAATTGTCACTGTGTGTTTTCCCTGCCTTGATTCTGTGCGCCCCTGTTCCTTCTATCTCGCTCTTGATTCTTTCTATCTCTATCGTTTATCTCACTCCTTTACTTTGTACGGAAAAATGAGTATCGGTTCTCAATAAACCCAAAATATTAATTAATATTTCGTAAAAAATTACATAACATATTGGTTTGGTATGACTTAAGTGTACTTATCTCTCAGACACGCTATCAGTTTAGACAACTCCTTCTATATAATAAAAAGGATACTGCCTAGAACACACACTCCTACAACATCTCACTCTTATTCTTTTAATAATTTTCTATTATTAGTACTATGATATGGTATAATGGATTTTTAATAATTTAATATTTTTAATTTTTAAATAAAAATTGTAGAACTTAATTTTTAAATAATACTCTTATACTTTTACACCATACCATAATACATTACTTAAATGATTGAAATGTTTTTACTTAATATAATATATTTTTTTAAAAACTAATATTATATGAAATAATCATAAACATTATACTTGAATGCTGAATGGTACTTTACAGGACAACAAGCTTGGTGACATTTGCTTCTCATTGCGTTACGTGCCAACTGCTGGAAAACTTACTGTGGTTATACTGGAAGCCAAAAACCTCAAGAAAATGGACGTCGGTGGTCTGTCAGGTAACGTAAACTAGCATTGTGAATACAAACAAGTTCCCATACTCTACAACTACACATCTTAATCCCACCTGATTTATAAAGATTATTTTAGGTTGGCTTAGAATAGTTTTTCACTATCAAAAAGGTAAAGATATAATTTAACACTTGAATTAACTCAAACATGGTTCTTAGAACATCTTACATTTCAGATGTAATAGTCTACATAATACATGAACAGGTCACTGTTAACCATTAATTGCTTAAATATATACACTGCTGAGGTTTACTAATGTTTTCCAATGGTGAATTTTTAATGCAGATCCATACGTTAAGATAGCCCTGATGCAAAATGGAAAGAGGCTGAAGAAGAAGAAGACCAGCATTAAGAAGTGCACCCTGAATCCGTATTACAACGAGTCGTTCTCTTTTGAAGTGCCGTTCGAACAAATACAGGTACGAGCTGAGATAACCGAAGAAGAACCGCCGGGCTGAGCGCTCCTGAGCTAGCCCAAGGACGCCATCCCTCACATCCCATTCGAGAATCTTCATGATTACCAGAGACTATAACATCACACCTCTTCACGCATGATGAACAGAAAATTCATTTTACGTGTGAAAAGAACTCTGGCTTTCATGATAGATTTAAAATTATTGCAAAAATAGATTGATCTACAAAAAGATCACAATGTACTAATGAGACTTTTTATCTGAAGTCCATTTTAGTATTAAAATTTAAATTGATCTTTTTTTGCAATGACCTTCCTTCTCACATGATGAGTGAAGATAAATAATACAGATGACTAATTTGATGTTCTGTGTGTTTTTTGTTTTGTTTAGTCGATGTTCGATGTTTATTATTTGTTCTTCTATAGTTGTTATACAAGGCTTACTATAACAAATACAAATAATATTTATATTTTACACTATGAAAAGAAAATCTTTTTTATAGTCTTATATTTTTTATACTACATAAACTTGAAACCTTAAAATATATTTTCCAGTAAAATATCAAAATTAAAGACCATTTAAAACTTTTTAAAAAAGATATATTTATATTTAAGTTATTTTATCTTTATTTAAAATACAAATAAATATTTTTTGACCCCCTCTTTTTTAAAACTCTACGTTATTTTGTTCATACATTTATTTTTACTTATTATATCCATTATGATTTGAACACATTAGTCTCCTGAAATACCACACAACACTATACATTTTCCGATTCCATTGCAAAATGGCATCTCTTGGGCTACGAGAGCAGGAGCGGGGGACTCCTCCGGGACTCCCCCAGATCCTCCTCCGGGGCACTTGGCACGGCGGTGCCTCTATCTCTCCTCGTAACTGCATTGCCACTCGGTTACTTCTGGTCATTCTTTCTTACTTATTACTTTTTTAAAACTTTCAATCATTTTCAATTGAAATAGAAATGCTTCAGCTTGATCAAAATTTTTATTGCTAGTTTTTATAGACTTAGTTTTTTTTTTAAATTACCGAGTTTCATCAATTCACTTGTAGTGATCTATTTAAGTAAACTGCTTTAAAATCTCACACTTTTCTTTCAAATTATATTTTACTGCTCACTTACTACACTAGATTACAACAAGCTATTATCCTTTATTGATTTTATCTAGTTTTAAATTTATTTATTTATAATAATATAGCGTGAAATTTATAGTTTTTCTTCCATACATATTAGCTAGGTAAGACTAATATGTAAATAACCATTAATCAACCTGGTTATTATTATCAACTGGGTGAGAACTTTAAATTCATAAAATAAATTGTTTGGTTAATCAGACAATTAAAGTAAGCAATTAAATAAGCAAAGAAACCATCCACCTGATAATATTTTATCCAATAACACAATAATAGTTCATTTACTATAAAAATAAAATTGAGTAAAATGGATTATACCTATACTGACATTTTCTATGTATCATAGATTTTTATAACTCTTTAAAATGTTGTAATTGTGTGAGAACTTCAGAAAACGTAATTATTGGTCCGAAAGATTAAATAATGTCCATATGACACAAATTATCATTTTTTAGGCAACTGCACATCTTACACAAATGCATGTCAGCTATTTAAAATATTTATTTACATTTTTTTTTTATTTATTTCAAACTCATATTTTTAAGCTAAATATTATATGCTTTAATTTTTATTTTTTTTAAAGTAATTTTTTTGACCACATAAGTATTCACTGTCACATTTTTATATTCTGAGAATATTATGAATATGTTCAACATATCTCAACTAGATTTCATAAACACTACATATTCTGGTATATATTTTTTTAACTTTTGATAGTTTCAAATATATCTATGAAGTAAAACCTATTAAAATAATTTTAATTTTATTTTCTTATTCTGAGAACGTAAAAATAATATGATAATTTTAAATAAGTATATTAACTGAAACATATATACATAATAAACATTAACCTCAACGTTAAATATCATGAAATTAGACATTTTACCTTCTCAAGAAATATAAAGTTAGAAAACCGCTTTTGATTTTTGTAGAATATGCACGCTTGTATATAAAATAGCTATAAAACTTTCACTCATTTGCATGTATGGCCTTTATGACAATGTGTAGAAGGTGAACCTGATGGTGACGGTGGTGGACTACGATCGTATCGGCACATCTGAGCCCATTGGCAAAGTGGTGCTTGGCTACAACGCGTCTGGCACAGAACTTCGCCACTGGTCCGACATGCTCGCTTCCCCCCGAAGACCTATTGCGCAGTGGCACATGCTCAAGGATCCTGAGGATGGAGACAAGAAGGACTAAACAGTTCCACGCTAAGCAAGGGAAAGGCGACATCAAACTTATGATGTAAGAGATCAGTGTAGCTAAATAAACCTTTTGATGAGAAATATATTCAAATTGAACTGGAATCCATATTATATACACTATATCCTTGCAAAAATATTGATAGAGATAGTTCCTTAGTTCTAATAATACAAATTAGTTCAAAAACCTTATTGAATCATACAACGTATTGACATATTATATTGAAGAAGTTTTTCACAGGCTCTTTGAAAATTGCTTATTTTTATACTATACTGTATTACAATTGTTGAAAGTTTTCTACTCTTGAATACAAACCAGAATAATAATGAATACTGTTGCAAGGTCCATTGCAAAGATAAATATTGAATTATTGAATATAACCACTGTATACTTTGTTTTCAGTGCGGTATTAAAAGAAGAAGTGTCTCTGTTCCTGGTATATGAACAAGATTCGGATTACTACTCCTGGCAATGTTTCTTCAGCTTCTCTATACCAATTCCAACAGTAATGATCTAACCCGCCATAAGCCCGCCAGGGAACCACATTTTGTACAAGCAGGATTATTTTATTCAGTTTTGCACTCATACAGATTGGTGTATTGTTTTAACTAATTTTCTCTATAAAGGATGTTAAGAAAATGGCATAATTGTCTCTATAGCTGTACATTTGGTAAGAGCCATTGTATAAAGATCATATGATTACATGTATTTCAGAATCAAGTTTAACTAATATATTTATTGTTGTTATTTGAGAGATTTCCATTTGAGTGCTAAAGGATTAAGCTTCGCTTTGTGTATATGACATGAGCTAGCAACTTACATGTGCGCATGTATATGGTACCCTCTGCCTGTTTAAAATAAATTTAAATATTTATTTGTAAGTTGTAATCGAAGAGGAACAGATCTTAATCTTTTCCAGATATATAAAGATATCATCAGGTGAGAAGTAAATAGTATACCATACTTTGAAACATTCCTCACCTGTATAAATTGTTATATGTTGTTATCTTACAAGACTTAATGTGAATCAAGTAAATCAAGCATTTCTTCAATAGAAAAGTCGAGTGGAGATCAGAGGGCGACGTTCCCGCAACGGGCCAGCCTGACTTCCCTTCATATGGGGCACTCGTATATCTCGGATCGACTACCATAGAACATTTATTAAACTTTTAATTATTTAGTAAACTGTAATTAAATAGAACTATTTAAGTACCTCAATTGAGATTGTATACCTGATTCTCAATTTTGCTGGTGATTTTCAAAATTGAAGCGTATTAAATAATTGTTTTTAGCATTCATGTATTAGTGTGAATGTGTAAAAAAGTTTAACTGAATAAAACTAATAATATTTTAAAACTCAAAGTTTATGATGTGAAATGATATTTTATTTTGTATGTGCACCGGTAGATTTTTCACAAGTCATTTCACTGAAACGATGAAACAACTACACATGTATTATATAGAATATTTTTGACCCGGAGTTAGAATCAATACTTGTACTTCACAGGTCCTACTGTACTAGAGTATCACAAGTTACTATACTATAAGTTGGGATGTTAATCTTCGCACAGTTCGCTCGAGGGATGTGACGGCCTGAGTAGAACCAAGACAATATAGATATGTATTGATTAATATATTTATATATATACATAACTCCTTAAATATAACTGTTAAAATCATTTTAAGCCCAGTATTAATAGTGTGTATTATGAAATATATTCCAATTGAAGCAACCATCGAATGAACAAAATAGTTTTGTGATCTTCACACTATTTCTTAATTTTACAGTCAACATGTGTTAATATAAACAGATCGAGTAGATAATAGTGATTTTAAATTAATGCTGGGCTCTTGTAATATTATAGAATGTAAGATACCATTTTCAATATTGTTTTTTATCAAAATATTGGTACTATATTTACTAGTAGAAATCAAGTGTTGTTTGCCAGTTTAACTCGTAATCCTAGTATTTCATGGAACCCTCTGTCTACTCTGTTTGTACCTAATGAACAAGGATACCATAAGAGCCACTCTGGCCGTTTGTATTGATGATTAGTAACTTACTGAACTTCTTTGAATAATGCGCTGAAATGTATTATATCTGATGTTATACCTAGACGAGTAAATCTAAGTACATAGTTTTTCTTATCACCTCTAAGTTATCTTTTTTAGGCAGAATGAATATTTTTGTTTAGAAACCCTCAGTGACCGTTTGTATATTTTTCTATAAATGTTTGGTTATCATTCGAGTTGATAAATTTAGCAATCATTGAGTTAAAGAATTGTTAACTGAATGTTTAGATTGTTGGATGTTTGACTAAGAATGACTTATGTTAACGCCGGAAAGGCACAAATGTCTCCAGAGGTGTATAGGTGTAGGTTTATGTGTGAGATGTACATTTACTACGAGATTATTACTATTTATTATTAACCTAGAAGCCCGCTTACTGTGTAGAGCACCGTCTTAAGTCAGTGTTACGTAACCGGAGTGGTGGTGAGACGCCAGCGGGCTCTTCAGCCATACATTCCATTCTGTCTCCAGTCTCTCAGTTCACAGACACCGTTCCACTATTTACTGTTAAATCCCATTCCTAAAATAACTCAGACCGATGGTCATAAAATTATCGCTCTCTTGTTGACAGTAGGCATATGAAAATAATAAATAATGGAATCATATCACTCGTCCTGTTAAAAATCATTCATTGTAGCATTGGTTTGTACCTACTCATTTAGTTAGAGCCATTATTTTACGACGTGCTCCTTTATTGAAAATAAAATATATTGACAAAGGTCATTAATACAGAATGTCTACAATATAATTCCATATAAAAATATATATATATACAATTCAGTGTACTTATTTAACTATTCCAGCCCAACAATTCCTATGCAGAATCCCAATAAAGAAAACTATATACACAGTCATACCAAACAATATAGTGAGATACTACCAGAAATTATAAGTATGATAAAGAAAACTACAGAAATCACCAGTCATGACAAATGAATCCATTTGAAAAAAATCAAGCAGCCAATTTTTTTATTATCACATATATATCTTACATAGTATAAAAAAAACTTATTCACATTTCTTATTCACATTTCGTACACTATAAAATACTTGACACTTAACAGTGAAATATATATACTTGTACTCGAGTATAAATGGTCTAATAATATCTTTTCTTCATAGTGCGATACTTCTTGAGCTTATAAAGAGCCTCAATCTCTTTGGCAACAAAACGGCCATGTCTTACCATGGCCGATACCCTCACAGGATCTGGTTCATCTTTATTTTTCATGAAAGCGTTATGAACACGTGAGCGAAATACGTCATATCCTTTTGGCCATTCTCTGCCTAAATGAAGTAACTAAAACAGATAATCACATCATTAATAATATTTTCATTTTAACTTAATTAAGAAACATTATTATATTTTACTAAAGCTTAAAAAAACTGAAAAATTGCATATTTTTTCAGACATTCAAATGAAAGTCTAAACCCACTTATGAGTTAACCACCTCCACCAAAAAATAGCTTTTACTCAAAGATTTATTTCAAACTATTTGAACAGCTGCTCTTTTTCATACACACATGGCTTTATAAATATATATAATGTGTTATGGTAATTTTAACAAGGTAAAACCTTGTGAATGTAAATCGTCCAAACTCCTTGATGGGGGTTAACAACTTAATTATAAATTTTAAATGAAACTAGTTTTTTCGAGGGCAAACAAAGATTTAGATGATAAAATTATATTATGTATCAGTATAAAAAAATACATTTATAAAATTATCTAAATAACTATTGATATAACTTTTAAAAATATTAAATTGACACAGCAGTAAATACAAGCATATATATGTATATATAAATATAATATGAAATCTATATTAGTAAACAAAGGCACAATATTTACGTAAATAACTTACACTTTTATAGAGGCTAATAACTTTAGCACGTTGCGACATTTGACAAATGAGATTGAAATGTAAATTTACAAATTTTTCAATTGGAAAAACACCACAGTTAACAGGTAATAAGATTTAATCTTAAAATTTCTGACATTGACATATTGTGACAGGCTAGTGCGGATCAACCTCTGAATCGACTGAGATCAACAAAGGGCAAAGCACCATATTGACATTAGCGACATAAGTGCTGCCAGGCAAAAAGAGCATAAATAAATATTATCAAGTTTTTGAGTTTACGCATAACTGTCAAATTTATTAAATAAATATTAAAATAAAGCTGTAAAATTATTTTTATGGCAGTCATTTCTAATTAAATTTTAATATTACATAAACTTTAATAAAATGTGATTTTTATGTGTTGAATCGATAGATTCATGCAATAGATGGGAATTACTAGGGTCTACGTTGTAATTTTTTGGACATTAGGTCACGGAGTCAAAATATCATTGCCATAGTGCATGCTACCTGCATCGTGAAGTTAGTAACAAGAGCTGTAGTACAGATTAACATTTCTCTGTGCTTAGAGATTGACGTATTCTCTATGGACTTAAATGTCGGTAAATTACTGTTTTTCTTTCCATTTTAAGTAAGTTTATCAATTACAATAGCAATTTTAAATGCTTTGTGGTCTATAGTTATTTATTTTTATACGACTAAAAACGTTTGAAATGAAATTAAGTAGCGTTATTGCCTCAGTTTTTAAAAATAGTTTCTTTGTCATAAGCAGTTTCATTCAAAATGGCTGCCCCTTTAATAATATTTTTTTTACATTGTATGCTAACTATCTTCTACCTGTGTCATAATACTGTTATTTAAACGTACGTTTTCCAGTTGACAGTAACTGTGAAAGTGTTTATCCAGACATTCATCATTGTAAATTATGTAAAACTGTAATAATATTATGATTTGACAGATGATATTTGACATAGTGTTTTTTTTATTATTTATTTCAGATTCAAGTACTATGGTCGACTAAACTACAACAGGCATATGATTTTAAAACCAAAATACTAAGTTAAAATGAGGAGCAAAGGAACAGATACTGGGGAAACCCTCGAAGGTTTGTACAATTCTAATGCATCATTGACTTACAGATGGGTTGACTATATTTTGTAGTTTTTTTTTGTTTTTTTTTTACATAGAAACTGTAATGCACAATTATCTATAGAATGATGAATTAAATCACAGTGAGCATTTGATACTTTATCATTATCCAAAAATCGAACATAGCTCTTCTAAAAGTAGCTATTTACTCATTGAAAACATGTATTCATCTTGATAATATTTTCTATTAAAAATATGTTTTTAATAATATTTACAGTTCTCTTTTCATTAAAATATGTATTTGTATATTGATATGAATTGAATATTTAATGGCTGAATTTATTTTGTAGGCGATCCTCCCGAGGATGAGAGTGGGGTGTCTAGTAGCGTACCAAGTGGCGGAGTGTCTCATTGGGCCCCCCCAATACCTACTCCTCATGCTTCTGCTTCCAATATGCTTTACATCAATGTGAGTCCACCAATAAATATACAAACATTTGTTTGTTCAATGTGCCTAATTTTATAACAATTTGGTACTTCTACCGTAACTAATAGAATGTGATACAAGGTTTTAAAGTATAAGTCCCTACAACGATATATCTTAATATCATAATAAATTAAATCCCGAAAAAAGTTTTTACAATTTTATGTAGTATTTAAAGAAATATTGTCTGAACTTATTTTAAAAATCTTTATTTTCATATCTTAATATTTTTGTTGTTTTATATTGACATATTTTAAAAGCACTTTCAAGAGTTTCAATGATATGCTGATTTATCGGGTATGTGAGAATAACAAGTTCGTTTTGTAATATTATTCCAGATGGAAGAACCTTACCCACAGTCACCACCGTTGTTGGAGCGAGATCCCAACATGAGTTCAGCAGCGCGCTATTCCCCACTTCATGGTGCCCCTGCGGCCGCCCCTTACCCTGCTTGCCCACAGCAACTGGCCCGCGCTCTCTCCAGCCTGTGCTACTCTGGTCAGCCTGCCGAGGACGCAGCGCACTACATGCCAGCTGCGCAACTGCACACCGAGGTGGGTACCTGCACCATCATAGTTGTTCATCTTTCATCAACAATAACCAATTCATAATCACAATTCTGGATAAAACGTAACTCATGGACTTTTTTTAATTTATAACGCAATTATTGAATATTCAATAGATCTTCGTTAATAATGTCTTAATCTTCAACCATTGTGTCTGTAACATAAAATAATTTTACTTGCATTCTTGTTTTTTTTGAGTACGAAATGTAGCATATTTTTATCTTATATAAAGCACATCATTTTTATAATCAATACTATATAAAATTATTTAACAATTAAAATTAGAAATGCAATCTTTTCAAATATTGATAATGATTAAGTACATTTTTTCAAGAAATTGAAAATTGAATAAAGAAACTCTCAGAAAAATATCATCGTGATTAGTGTGGGATTTGAACCCACATACCCTGGTTTACATGACCGGTGTACTAACCCTTGTACTAACGAATCACTTCCGTTTATCGAGAATTTTTAACAATCATACTCTACATATAAACCAATGGAACCATTGGTTGGCCTGGGCACATTGGTTCATATGTAGAGTATGATTGTTAAAAATTCTCGATAAACGGAAGTGATTCGTTAGTACAAGGGTTAGTACACCGGTCATGTAAACCAGGGGATGTGGGTTTCCGAATACAACTGGAATATGAACATTGTTTTTTTGGATATTCCTAGCGACTGGCACCACTCCTCCACTCGATTGAGGATGTGACATGCAGTGATGAAGCTGTGCAGCATGACTCGAGTCCAGGCTTCTATTCCCAGCAGGGGTATGCCACAGGCGATGGTTATGGAGTCTCCAGCAGCAGTGCGGTGTACCTTCCCCCTACTCCCTCTACAGATGTTACCCCCTCACATCTCATTGACACCACTGCTGATGTACAACTCGTCATGTCTTCTGATGGTAATCCAAACTAAAGTGCATGTAAACTTCCGTCTGTCTTCACATTTCATCTTCATCATCATTTTTACCATTTTAGGTGAATATCACATGATAGCTGGCAGTGGTATGAAAGCAGAACAAGTTGAGTTACTCATCACAGGTGGCCAGTCGGGGGTGTCTTATGCCCTCTCGAGCGAGAATGGATTTATTGTCGCAAGGCCCACTGTGACAAATTGTACAAGTAACAAGCAAGCAGGTAATATATATTGATTGATATAAACACCAACATGTAGCTAAATTCTGTATCTTTAAAAATAGACGTAACCACAAAACATGTGAACCTTTGAGTGCCATAGCTTTAAATTTAAAGCAATCTACTCACCCATCTTCCTCTTTATTTATAGTTCTGTTCCTTTATTTTACAGATACCATAGAGAATACTTCAATGACTGTAGATGTATCAGTTCTGGACTCCTTGGATGAAGCTACCCAGTTCGACGGAGATCAGAGTATCGTCCTTGAATCCGAAACATTAAGCGAAGACACTTTGCACCTGGACATTGGAAATTCCGATGAACTGGTAAGCATCGATGTGAGTAAATCAAACAGTATTTTTTTAAAAATATTTCTATCAAGTATGCTAAACTTTCATCAAATAATACATATATTTTTCATCTCAAGGTTCTAACTCAGAGTCCCGGTGACGGAGTGTCTAGTGACTACAGCACAGAGATGGAGGCTTTCGATATTGTGGAATATGTGGAAAATGATGGCTGCAATTCCAGTTCCCGACGAGGCCGCAAGCTACCGCAAGAGACTGATATGTCAATAAGTAAGAGAAACAAGCTACTAAATTGTGTACCATCACATGCTTCTGTAGTTTAAAATCAATAAATTAAAATCTGCCTTAATTATTTAGAGTTGGTGGCAGAATCGTCCATAAGGTTATACAATGCTAAAAATTTGTGGTATCACAATGTAACATGTATTTGGTTCAAGATGAAAAAAGAGTTAAGTAAAGCCATGATCATATTAACACACTTTAAGCGGGTACCAAATTGACTAAACTGATGTGCGTAGTGGGCAAAATTCGCGTAAAATTGCGCGTGTGAAATCTAGTCTATACACTCTTTGATTTGCATGTAGTCAAATAAATCGTTTCCTATAAAAAGTTGAACCACTTCATACACACTTTGCGGATTACTTGGCATCACAACAACACTACTTTGTCCTAAAAATTGTTCAATAATTGGAGGATTATCATTCTCTGGCCCTTCCACTTCTTCATTGTCACTTTGTTCAGAATCACTGGACAGTATTGGTAGAAGTAACATTGACGAGTCCTTAACAAATATTTCGAGCTGTTAACCTAGAGAATAAAATGACCTTCTGACGCTTTTAGAGTAAACACATTCAAAAACGTATTAATACGCGCCCCGCCTTCAGACAGCAGTCCACGAAACGGATACTAGTACCCGCCCCGCCTTTAGTGTTTTAACACAAGGCCAATATAGAATACTCTTAGGGAAAAAGAATTAAGTTAGTGTGTGAATTCAATGGGTTGATAAAAAGAGGGCTGTGATAGCTCCATATAGACATTAGTAGTATATTGCATAATATTTTTGAATAAAATACCTGAGTGATTTTCCACATTTTCGTTTTTATTAGTGACCGGTTTCGCCAACCTTTCACGTTGACATTATCAAACTCTGTTTGATAATGCCAACGTGATAGGTTGGCGAAACCGGTCACTAATAAAAATGAAAATGTGGAAAATCACTCAAGTATTTTATTCAAAAATATTAAAATGGAATTCCACCAAGTACTCTCTGTCAAAAATATTGAAGTATATTGCATATACAAATTTGGTCTTGGACAGATCTAGAAGCAATACTAAAATATTTGATGTTTATTACAACAGTGTGCATCCCTGACAAGTCTGTGCCATGCCGAGCACGTGCATCATTGCCCGCAGCACATCTTTGGTTAGGCCCGACTGGAGTACTAGCACGGCGTCGAATCCCTGCGCGCGCCCGTTTCGGACCACTGGAGGGCCGCCGTCGCCGCCTTGGGACTCTGCCGCCTGACCCTGCCTTTCTTCTTCACACTGTCTCTGGAGACTTTGCTGTTGACGTATCCGACGAGAGTGAGTTTCATTACACACTCATCTCTCTGAGTCTAGCTGAACTTATGTTGCTTATGTTATATATATTTTTTATTTCTATAGAAACGTCAAACTGGATGCGCTATGTGCGCTTTGCACCCGGCCCATCGCAGAATGTCTGCGTGCAGCAGTGTGGTGAAGCACTGTATTTTACTAGCTGCCGGCCCATCCCCCCGCGGGGCGAACTCCTACTTGGATACGGCACGGCCTACGCACGCCGCTGGGGCCTTCCCATGTCTTACGCAGGTGAGCAGGGACAATATCCAAATTAAGTTTTTACTCGTTCTTTCCACAACCTCTGTGTTTGCTTTTATATTAAGTTTGTTCAATGAACAAGTAGTTCGTGTCCCATGATCTGTTATTTATTTTTTGGAAATTTTAACTTCCAAGATATGCACAAAAATACCGACTGCAGCTCCAATATGTTTGGCTCACCAGTTGTAATCCACTTTCACTGTATACATCTGATGCACCACCAATTTGCTTTGTTGAACAATACTCTGACAAAATCTTTCCTTATTGTTCCAGCGGATGATGAGGAACAAGGACTGGAGTGGCCGTGCTATGAATGCCCAATGCGCTTCGCCTCCTCCCCTGAATTACAAGCGCATCTCAATATGCACGATGATACAGTGAGTTTCCAATACATATCAAAGTATGAAAAGTTATATATATTTAAAGCAACAATAGTATATTTAAATTGTATTATTCAATTTTAGGAAACGAAACCAACACTTACGAGGAAAGGGAAAAAAAAGTCCAACAAAATAGGCGCCATCACTGAGCACCGATGTTCAATTTGTAGTAGAATTTTTCCTAGAGGTTTTAGGTCTGTATTTTGATTTTAAATCTGCTTAAATGCTTCTTGTCTCCAGCTATTAGCATTCTTATTACATGAGTATTTCCGCTTATAAGTCAATTAAATTTACTTCACAGTCTGAAGCGGCACATGCGAACCCACAGCCAACAAGCTCAGCTCAACTCTATTGAAAACATAACTGATAAAGATGAGTAAGTTCATAGTGAAATATTATAGCTTTGTAGACATTTCATTTTCAAAAATATAATTTGCATCAAGATAACAGAACCATTTTTTAAATGCAAGAATAACGTGTTAAATTATGTTTGTGAAGTGTAAACCATGTTTTTGTAAAAAAACCTGTACCAACCTGTCTTTTGGTTGCTTTCTCTACTCTGACATTTCAGAGTTCAAGATGTTGATATGCATTATCCCCAAAAAGAAGTCAAAGAAAAGAAGAAGGATGAAATATCGCAACAAAATATTGTGTCCAGCTCCATAAAGCAGGAAAATTTCAATATCAACCCAGAAGAGGCCCAGAGTCCTGCAACGGTGCACACACCGCCCATTAAAAATGAACCTTCTCCGGAACAAGACGTGTGGACTTCTATAGAGAACAGCTCTTCTGCCAGCGAATGCGACGATTCTCTGCCATTTGGCCCTGCTGCTGACACGCTATCCACCACCTCAGAAAAGACAACTCCACCTGAGGGCGCTTCATCAGAGAAAACACAAGGGCACTCTTGTCGTGTCTGTCGAGCTGACTTTCCTACTGGAGAATTTCTGAACATTCACAAGTCAGTACACATTGAAATAAAAATTTCCTCATCTCCTTGCCTCTCTTTATTGACAGTGTAAAATGATATAACCACATATCGATCTTTATCAGATTGCAATATATATACCCCACGGGTTATAATATAGTAATGGTAATAGATTTATAAACTTAACTCGATGTTTAAATTTTTGTTTATTTTTGATCCAATATGCCTGATTTTGACCTGCCTCTTCTCAGATCTTATCTAGAGCGAAGATATCATGGTTTTTTTTCCTATGTTTCAGAAAGTAAAAACATTTTTGCAAGGAGCAAGTTAATAAGTGTAACTATGCACCACACCATTAATAATTAAAAAAAAATGATTGAATGAATGATAGTAATATCAATTTACAATGGTATCAAGAACCGTAAACATTAGTTGCCATAGTTGTATTTAAAAAAATATATCATCATTTTATAAATACTTAAAAAGAGACCTATGCTATATTTATGTTATTTGGCAGGTTGAGTTTTCTTATGTTTTGCATTTTGCCACCAGAGAGGAGCATACAAACTCAGACACACGAGTCAAACTATGCAACCCACAAGTCCAGCAACACTCCGACAGCTGCACCTGTCCATTCTGCAACAAGGTATAGCCCACCTCCTACCACACCCCCGCCGTTTTATTTTTTCCCAATTTTCTATTAATTATTTAAAATATTTAAAAAATTCACTTCCAGGCTTTCGTGGACTACAACTGCCTTCGGAATCACATGCGCTCTTTCCACTCGGTCCGTCGGTACGCTTGTCTGGACTGCGGAACCAACTACTGCTCTTCTGATAAACTGAGACTTCACATGCTGAAACATTCAGAACACAGAGAGTTTCTATGTCCAGAGTGTGGCAAACAGTTTAAGCGAAAGGACAAATTGAACACCCACCTTCGCCGCATCCATTGTTCCCGTAGTGCTCAAGATGGCGCTGAGGTTAGTGACTCGCCAGTTGTGTCACCCTCAATAATTTAACTACATATTAATAGTTTATATTAAATCTGTTATTTTACTCATATAGGTGATCGTCCCGAAATGTCACAAACCGAACCCTGTACGTCACTCCTCGGCTGCGGAACCTGATGCTTATCTTCGTTTTACCTTCAAATGCACACCATGCCGCCTGGGATTCAAAAGGAGGGGTATGCTGGTGAGCTGCACATTCTACTCTGATTACCATTGCCCATACTCTCATACTTTTTCTGATGACAAATTTTTGTATATAGGTGAATCATTTGGCTCGTCGTCACCCCGAGGTGAGTCGTGCAACAGTTCCTGAGCTGCAGTTGCCTATTCTTCGAGCTGCTCGCGATTATTTTTGTCAGCACTGTGATAAAGTCTACAAGAGCAGTTCTAAGAGAAAAGCACACATTCTCAAGAATCATCCTGGTAAGCATCATCCAGTTTAGTGAATTCATGGAAAGTCTCAATTATAGGAGTATTACTCAGTACTAATGGGGAGTGTTTTTAGGAGAGTCACTCCCACCACCCAGTCGAGGCGCTGCAGGAGCCACTGCCATCGCGGGGATAAAGGGCTACAGTGCATGCGTGGGCGCTGTGCCTTCTGCACCACAACACTGTCCACATGGTCCTTGCCACAAGCAGTACGCTTCCAAGGCCAAGCTGCTCCAGCACATCCGCCACAAGCATCCCCCCCAGGTTGGCAATAACGCTTTTATTCTTACTTGGATCTATCAATATGGTGAATTTTTTTATGTACATTTAATATATGCTTATTTTATCTTATAGATGCCAAAACTCAGCAAGTTTAGTGATATATCAAATGACACAAAACACCGAATCACTGACTCAAGCATTCTCAAATCCAAACTGACCAGCTCCCCGCCACCTTTGCAACCCGTCTCTAGTTTCAACAAGAATGATGATACCGCATTTGTCGGCCTCCTCGATGGCCTTCTCTCTGGAGATCCTCGCTCACCCGCGATTCGAAGAAAGTCTCCTAGTGCAATTTCCTCCTGTCCTACAGAAGACATCACCGAACTCCCCATGGAGACAAAACCGGGAGGATTCTTGGCTCCGAGGATTGGTTGGAAAACTGATGATGACCCTGCGGCACTACTGGAGTGTCTCCGAAGCGGAGGTGCTCGCTTGCGTCTTGTTCAAATCTCCGAGAGCTCACCGAAACAGATGGAGAGGTCTTTGGGAGCATTACCGCCCGTCAGCGTGTTAGCAGGTCCGCGCTATACTGACCGCTGAGCCCACTAGGGCTTTCCGGTGATATTCTGTCAGCGGTAATACACCGCTTGTTTTCACATTTGTCGCTAGCACCCTGATGAAAAGGTGCAGTGCCCGTGTTGATCCACTGAGGTTTGATCACCAAAGTGGGAATTCAATACGTTCATGTGAGGTGGTTTTTTGAAGTTTTTCAGCCCGAAATGATGTCCTCGAGTGAGGGGATATCCGGGATGTCTTTTGTAATTTTGGTTGTAAAATTGTATAGAAAGTTCTGGATGCGTCCAATGGTAGATGATGAAAGATCTGTCACTTAAGAACGAATTGATATTTTGTTTAACTCCGTTCTGTTTTTCTGTCAACCGTCGGCAAAAAGTCACCGACATGTCTGGAGTAGTGTTAGACTTGTATTATTATACTTTTGGCTCTCTCCAAAGCTCCCTCTACTAGAGCTGTGTATTTGTGATGTTGCATTTCCACCAGAGAGCTCTCAACGATCTCCTAGCGGTTATTGTCTGAGTGTTGAGTTTCTCAAACCTGAATATTAATTTATTTTATGTTATTTTGTAAATGTATGTAATATAGCTGTGTACATAGATAAGCCGCAGATCTATTTTTAATGTATATCAATATTCTTATTCTGTTTTTAATTGTTTTTATTGTTATTAATTTATTAAATTGTGTACAGTGTTATAAATAGTCCTCGAGACGAAATAGACAGAAACGTACTTTTACATGTTGAGTTGTAAATAAAAACTATCTTTTGAAAATATTTCAAAGAATAATCAAGGAAATGTTTAAATATGTCGAAAATTAGTCAAAACCTTTAAATTAGAAGGGTCAGTTATATTATGTATTAGAAGGCACGATGTGATGGCTTATGATGATTTTTAGAAAAATCACCAATTTTTTTATAAAGAAAATCAGGTTCACTTCCGTACTTCATGTAAATTACATTAAACTGATGCCTTTCACCAAATTGAACTAATTTGGACATCGGGATCAAACTCTGAGAGAGTGAAAACATTGGACAAATAATCAAATTTAATAACAAAACATATACTATATTTAACAATACTGATGAAATGAAACACTTTAAGTGAAAACATTAATATGTAGGTGAGTGTATGAGAATTGGTGTATCCATAGTATTCATCGTGGAAAAAACATAACTCCCAGACCGAACATTTATACAAATATTATTAAATATTCAAGCATTTCTAAATTTTCATGTACTGTTCGAGCAGAGACATCGACCTCTGTATAATAGACAATATTTAATAAAATTATAATAGTATACTATCACAATAAATAACCATTCTCAAATATCTCAAATGGTCAGTAATGAATACTAACAGGTACGAATGTTATATAGTTAGTATTTTAAGGGACGAAAATCTCGTCAATTTATAAATGTTGCTGATTTGAGATCAGATGTCTGAAGGTTGTTAACTCTTCTGCTGTCCTGGAGACAGCAGATGAGACGTTATCTGGACCGTTACCAAACTCCCGCCTTGTCGTTTATTAATCGAATTTGAATAAATGACTGTGACCAGTAAGTAGTGACCAAGTTCTTTAAAATATAAAAAAAAACTATTTTAAAATTCTGAACTCCAAGTGCAATAATACCTATACATTATATCAAGTTTTTTGAACCAATTTCAATGAATAAATTTTTAGATAAACAAGATATAATGAATATTCAAATTGCCTTAGTAATAATCTTCCCTTCGTAAAAGTTCAACTCTTATCTGTTCTGTCAATTCAGCACAACTAGTCAAATGAAAATTGCAAAATATGTTGTATACTATCCAAAAATCGTTATTACCTGAGCATATCAACTTGATCAATACCACCACAGTACCTTATTACTTCATATTCTGTCTTTCGACCTTCATAAGTCCTCTATAAATCTACATTTAGTCTTTATGGAATTGACCTTTTTTCTATTAAACAATGGTACTAAATGAATTGTACTTTTTTGGTGCAAGGATGCAACTCTGTCAATTTTTCATTCATAAAATTATTGCGAGTTACAAGAAAACCTTCAAAAGGTAATATTGGGATTCAATTCAGATTTGTTCGAATACAGCGTAGCTAATCTCCACTTTGACTTTGTAAAATTCTAATGCTTTGCCTAAACATAAGAAATATAAATTTCTCATGTGTATATATTTTTTTTAGTCAAATAATAGCATGTGCTTGTATGTTGTCTTCAAACAAAAATAATTACTAACCAAAATATCAAGATGAATTAAAGACAGTACTGTGTTTCTTATTGGTGACCTAAATTTCACATGGTGGATATTTGCGTTTTTAACTTTCGATTTGCGGATTCGATAACTGGTGGAAGTCAGTTGCCTGTCACTTCTTAAGTAATAAAATGGAAGGTGGCTGTCAACTTATTGAAAGTATATTTAGACCGTGGCTTATATAGAGAGGAGCCCGCTGCATACTTGCTAGCATTGTCTAACTGAAACGTACAGCAGAACTTGAATATTAGCGACGAGCAAACATTTTTTGAATGATTGTCAATATTCTACTTGGCCATGGCCTTAATGCCCGAGTTATTTAGTTTATATTTTTGATTAGATCTTGATTACTGAAAATTAACCCAAAGCTGATGCTGTTATTTTTAAATTATCTGAAGTAAAAAATCCTAAAGTACTGACTTGATATTCTAGTAGTATTGTGTCAACTAAATCCCAGTGATTTTACAGGAATTTGTGTGGCATTTTTGAATAAAAATATAATGCACATGCGCCTACTTTAAAAATGATCATGACATTTCAATCTTCAAATTTTGAATTCCTCGTCAAAAATATAAATATTCAATTTAACTGAAAATTTGCCTTTTTCAAGTAAAAATTTTGAATTATATAATTGATGTTGGTAATCTGTAGTCTACAAATAAAAATGGAAAGCACTTTGAATATTACTTTCTGCTATTTACATAATGCCAACTTTACTACATACAAAAAGATTATCCGATGAATGTCAATTTATTAGTATTATTTTATATCTATTTATGGATTGGTCAATCAGATGCGTATTTATTACCCATTACGGGTTTATTGTATTATTACTAATATGATTACGCACATTAGTTCATATATAGAAGATGATTTAAAGAAACTCTCAGAAAAATATCATCGTGATTTGTGTGGGATCCCACACAAATCACGATGATATTTTTCTGAGAGTTTCTTTAAATCATCTTCTATATATGAACTAATGTGCCTAATCGTATTAGTAATAATATTATTTTATAGTTACATAAATGAAACAAAATTCATCCTTTACCCTCAAGTTATTTTTCAAGTCTCTTCCGCCACTGAAATATGCTTAACTTTAGCGCTTTACTAATTTTCAATCTATGACTAGCATATGCCAACATTTAGTATTGTTTGTATGGTGCATTGATAGTTCTGAGCTTGCATTGAACAAATGTAACAGTCGCACTCTTGAATTCAGGTTAATTAAAAAAACGCAGTCTTCAAGTGGTAAGGATCAATAGCTCCGTTCAACTCTTGATACAATGTTTTGTATCAAGAGGATCTATAAAATCATTAACTGTAGAATTCTTCAAGCTTATATTTTTAATTCTTTATCAGCATTCATTGATATGAAATTGCCAGATTTACGCAAAATTATATTTGTATCAACTTAGACGGCTTAGAAATTATGTTCCATCACCAGCCAGCAATTTTTCTCAAATATATACTTTCCGACATTTGAAAATGGTGAAGCCAGTACAAATAGTTAAAATAACTAGTAGCCTTATTTGTAATGAATGCTTCACGAGGGATCAATCTTAATATAAATTACTTCAACTGGAAATGTTAATCTTACGATTAGACTGGAGTGGTGATGAGAATAACTCATGGAACTGTTACTGATAGCCTCGGTGTTACGCTTATAAATGTTAGTTTAATTTGTACGGTTTAATGAATAATAGCCAAATTCACTTGTTTATAATTTCATATCTGTTGGCAGTTTAAAAATTGAATTTCAATATTTACTGTTGAAGGAAACATTGAAATGTGCAATATCTGTAATGAGCTTTTTGTGATTGTTGGTTGAATGATTGTTTCAAAGTAATAAAAAAATTACGCAAATAAACCATATGTTTAATTTCGAAACTGCATTTATGTCATGCCCATTAAAAATGAATAAAATTTAATATATGTTTTTCTTCACACAATACTTATTTCAGACCGAGAAACGACCAATATTACCTTCGGTAAAACATTGTTTATATATATTTAATAAAATCACTACTGAAGGAGGATTAACAAAAAATCTACTAAAGGAGGATTAATAAAAAATAATCACATTTATGGCATAAAAAAGTGGTTATTTTATTTAACATTAAATTTCAACATAGAAAATCACTTATTACTTCGATCAAACTGTTACATCATTATACTCTCAGGCCAAGAGCTAAATGCATAAAAAACGAGACACGGTAGGTTGTCCAGTCACCGCAGCTACTGCCTGACAGCAAATCAATCATGATCGTCAAAATAAATTGCATTTCATCTCCTCAGTCCGGCTTGTCCACACTTTCCTAGTCTTCCTGCTATACCCTACACCACACAGCTCAAAAATTAAAGTAAGAAAATATATATAAATCGGTATCATCTGTGTTAAATAGATTTTATACTATACTGAGGTCTTATTATCTAATTTATGAGCTGTGTGAAATAGATTTTACTCTTATGCTCACCAGCAACATTGTTAGCTATAACATTGATATTCACATAAATAATATTTGGTCCATCAATATCATATTTTATTCAGGCATATTATAACGAATATCACACAAAGAATAGTCATCATTTTATTTATTATTATAAAAAGAACTTGAAAATACTGACAAAGTAACCTCGACGTCAAACTTTTTTAGAAAAAATCCATAATTCTGATTGCTCCTTGGATAAAAACACATGATCTTTTAAGTTCTCTGAAAACTTCTGCCCAGAAATCAGATAATTTCCAAACTCTTTCAATTCTGAATATTTTTTCCAACGTACTAGATAGATACCCTTCCGACATACATTACCTAAATTATCTCACTTGCATTATTTCCTAATACAATTCACAATATATCGTCTGAAACTTTTCAGTCTTCGTTCATTTTGAAAGCGTCCTAATATCTTATATGTAGAAATAGAATAAATTCTAAAATGTCTACCTAGATAAAAATGAATTGCAATTCTTTATCCATCTATGAAAAATCACTAGATCAAAAAAAAAATCTATAGGACGGGATGACTTTAAAATCGTTGCATATTTAGTTCAAAAGAGAAGCATAAGGACAATTAAAAATATAACTATTGCACACGGCAGGATTAGTTGTTTTACAAACCTCTGTTTAAATATGCAAATCAAAACTTTATTTTCACAAGCGTCTGCAATATTAATTATGTGTTGATCATCTATTTAACAATTGATGGCGTATTCACATTCGACAATTACAAATCTTTACTACACTGAGGAAAATGTTCAGTTGTTAAACAAAGTACAAGTAAAGCAATAAATAATATATTATGTGCAATTTGTGTAAAACCTGACATTAATCCAAAATTTGATATAAACCAATTATAAAAAAAAACCTTTCATTACTCAGCTACTTGCATACATGCTGTGATTGCAGTCATTATATTCCTCTAATATTCACAGTGAACAGTAGAAGTTCCACATAATATGTAGTACAGTTAATCTTATATTAATTCTCTTATAAAGCAATTTAAAATTCAAAGGCATTTTGTTCACATTGGTAATATTATAGTAAAAAATATCTTAAAAATATTTTCACCATTATTTCGAACCTCGTTCATATAAACATCTGCACTAAGGCCCATCATTAAACATGAGAAAGTGTATAACAAAAAATCCATAATATTTAGCAAAATTAAAAATTTTGTGTTGTCATTACCGACTGCTACATAAAATACAACTTATAATTATAAAAAAACACACCTACAAATGCAGGATTGGACCTATTTTTTTACAGGTTAAAGTAGTCTTTTTTTTACAAATTATTAACAGCTTAATTCAAAATTATTATATATATACTAGCAGTGCGGGCGGAAGTTATTACGTTTTCCTAGAAATCACTTTCCTTTCGATAATGATGAAAAGGCACCTACAAAAATACAAAATGTCATAAGCATCACTTTCCAAGGACTTCTAAATTATTATTCTTAGAAAAGTAATATTAATAAAAAGCGAACACGTCACTGTTTTCCCTGCGATGTACGGTCATCTACATCATACTACTGAGTTCACTTTGATAATCATGTTCTTTTCACAATAGTCTTATAAAGATCAGGTCAAGGATTGCACTTAAGAATCGTGTATTTAATAATCCTGTATACTGAAATAAATAATAAGTAAAATAATGAAATGAATGATTGGATCAATGGAGGACTGAAGGTGCGAAGGATGGGCTGTTTGGATGCAAAGGCCGAAGTATCGCTTTACTAACACATAAATGCTTACTTCCCCCTCTTCTTTATGTGCAGTGGTAAAATATAGGAATAATGATTAAATAATAAAAAAAAAAAATACAGGCCAACCCAGCAATTTATTGCAGCAAAGTAATAACAAATTTATTAAAATGACAATATTTGAAACATAAATAATGGCGAAACACACCTTTGCCTCACAACAGTTTTATAGGCTATGATTATACACAATAAATAGTCAGCGAGCCACTCACTCCTGACATACGAGGCATTTGGCTCCGACACATATCGACGCCCTTGATCATTCAAAATTCAAATATAAAAAATATTTATTTATGATAAAATTAAAAACATAAACAATAACGAAAATAAAAAATAATTTTGCTGCCTCGACTAGCTCCCGGGGTTCACCGTACCGAGCCGGCCCGGTTTCTATGTCAATCCAAAACAAATAAATCAATAAAATTGTAAACTTATTAAAAAGTAAGAAATAAACGAGTGGAGATGAGGGGTGATGTCAATCCACACTGAGCCAAGCCATATTCATATTCATATCGACACTACAACATTTCAGAACCGCTGTACAAAGGAGCATGCATTATCTCTTCTGCGTCTTGAAGCTAACGGACAGCGGCTGGCCTAGCAACACGTAGCCATTCAAAGACTGGATGGCCATGGCCGCTTGCTCATAGTTGCGCATCGTTACGAATCCGAACCCTTTACTCCGATGCGTTTGGTGATCTTTAATTATCTTTACCGATACGATCGCCCCGTATGGGCCAAACAATTGCCAAAGTGTTAATTCTTCTACTTCCGGTGCTATATTGTAAATATAGATGGACCAATTGGTCGCTAAATTGTGGTTGTGTACTCCTACAGACTCGTACCAATTGTAAGTCTTGGCAGGACAGATCACTCCTCTGGAGACGGCTTGGGGTGCATGACCTGACCTCTGTTTATTTGGATTTGATTTATTTGCATACTTAACAGTTAAAGGGTGCACGAAACCGTCAGGAACTATACCGCTCATGTGCTGAATGGCTCTCTCCGCTTCGTAGTGATGCTCATAAAGTATGAAAGCTATGCCCGCTGCGATCCGGGAATTGAGAATCCTTCCAAACTGCAAGAAGAGCGTGTGCAGCTCAGTCAGTGTCATCTCATTGGGCAAATTACACACGTAAAGATTCCAGTCCGCTTCAGGTTTATTGGGCTGCTTAGACTCCGGATTTAATAGTGCGTGCGATACCTTCAGAGTTTTATTTTGCATCAGTAAGCCGTTGAAAGCTTTTCGTGCTTTAACAGCATCATCGGGATTACTATATTCCACGAAGCCGTAACCACGATTAGAAATTAGTTTACAACTTTCTAATTTACCCATAGTAGCAAATAAAGAATACATCATATTTTGATTCATAATTTCAGGAATGTAATTAACGATCAACTTCGTGGGTGATTCTTCAGCACCATAATTATTAGATATACCATGACAATTACCGTCATGACACGGTTCCGACATTTTTAATTGTTTTTGATCATTGACGTTTGTATGTAATGTTGTCAAGAGACAAAAACACTGTCGTATCTTTTTTGAGGTCATAGTAAAATTTAAAAGGCCGCAAATTTGGTACATATTTAATTAATTTATGTTACAAGGATTGTTGGTTTTTTATTTAATTAAAATAATAAAAAAACAAATAACTTAAGTAATGCAAGTGGGGTGAATAGATTTTTTTAATTTCTTTTGGTTTCTTGGGTTATTTTTATTAATTTAGCACTATTTTTATATAAATGATTTTTTTAAATAATAAAAAAATACATATTACCTAAAAATAATATTGCGCAATTCAGTAATCATAAAAATATATTTATTTCACATTTTTATATTATATTGACAACGGCAACACTTCACGTCTGTTGACATCAGTTGACATCCGAATAACTATGGTAATTTTATAATCTTCTTTGATAATATTATATCAAGGATAACCAATGTGTTTACTTGTGACGAGATTATAAAATCAACCAAACATGGGTAATGCCGGAAGCAATCCACCCCGAGAGAGACTAAAGTCGAGCTTCGAAAACGCTCCTCCGTCCCCGATGAAAGAGGGAGAGGCCTTTATTTTCGATAAGAAGGTAGAGCCCGGCAACCAAGGGACGAGACCCAGGAGAGCTTCCTTGCGAGATGAGGAAATTTCTAATGATGATGATGACCCATTCTTTACCAAAGGAATATCTAAGGATGACATGGAATTCACCGGAAGGCCAAGGCAGAGATCAAATACAGTCTCAGAAGGAACAAAAATCCCAGATAATCGTAAAGTCTTTCCGACAGTTTTCAAATGGGAGGGTGGAGGAAAGCAGGTAATAATGTCTTCACAAAATAAATATTTATACAATAACAAAATATGGAAACTTCTTCGAAACTATTTATTCAAATATCTAAATATAAACTATGAATCCATATCTCATTCAGCATTGTTTATTATTCTTTTGTCTCACTGAGAAAATATACACATATTCATGTAGGTTGTGTTAATCTTTTTTCTGTAGGTTTACATAAGCGGATCGTTCACAGAATGGAAAACTCTACCAATGGTTAAATCTCATGGAGATTTTGTGACTATCATAGACCTTCCTGAAGGAGAACACCAGTATAAATTCTGCGTTGATGGAGAATGGAAACATGACCCTCAATTGGTATAATCACTTTATCCGAGTATTAAAATTGAATATATAATATTAATACATAATCGCTCCTCGATCTTCAAGATAATATTCAACTACACCTGAAATTAATTATTTTATTTATATTATATCTATAAAATAAAACGACTGCCCCTCTAAAAGAATGTTGCAGAAATTTGTCTAAGTTCATCTAATCATGCGATCAGAGCTAAATGACATTCTTTATTCATCGTTTCAACTATTTAATTTTTAGCAGTGAATAATTTTTAATATTTCTGTTGATGTATATTTTACAAGAAAAAGAAATTATGATTTTAATTTTTTCCGATATATAAAAAATTAATCAATATTGATTCATTTTTTTTTACAAAATGAATGATATATTACAGTGATACATATGTTTTTTTTATTATTTAGAAATTAATTGATAATGGAATGGGATCTAAAAATAACCTCATGTCTGTGAAGAAATCAGACTTTGAAGTTTTTCAAGCTTTAGCCAAGGACAATGAAAGCATTCATGCAAATGTTCAAAAAGAATATTCTCAGGTACTGTAATACATAATCATTATTGCAAGTAACCAGAACTATTTTATATTTATCTTATAATTTTAATATTTTTTAGGATATACCTCAGACTAAACCTTGGGATAAAGTATCTGGTCCACCGATATTACCACCACATCTTCTCCAAGTTATTCTTAATAAGGACACTCCACTCTCGGTAAACATTTTTATTTATTTATTATTTCTTAGTCTGCAATTATTTTTAAAATTTAAATTTCATATCTTCAATTTTTATTGTATTCTCTGTCTATTAATTATATTTATTTTGTCCAGTGCGAGCCAACTCTGCTGCCTGAGCCGAACCACGTAATGCTGAATCACCTGTATGCCTTATCTATCAAAGACGGAGTAATGGTTCTGTCTGCCACTCACAGGTATAGGAAGAAATATGTGACTACACTCCTGTATAAGCCTATATGATCAATAATTTCGTATAAAATTTTAATCGCTTGTGTATATTTTAAATGGAAATTATTGTACAGAGTAGTCCTATTATCAATTTTATAGTATTATTTTGGAAATTAAGTCAATTCCTCAGATTAAATATTGTGGGCGAGTTTGCTTGTTAATTCACCTATAATTAATGCATCTTTCCGCTTCTTGAATAGATTATTATAGGCTTGTAATAATCTACCACCAATAACAGTAACCGTTGCCGTCCTGGGCTCGGCTTACAATACTCTGAGTGAAAATGATGCTTTAAATGAACCGTTTCTAGCCTAATATATATAATAGCATGTGATATTTTACTTATTTTCTTCTTTAAATTACGGTGGGAATGGTTTACAAGCACACACACTTATTTATTTTAAATGTAGGAGTTCTCCAATTTGTCATCCTGTAGACTGTTTGTTGTCAATAAAAATATCTTCACAAGTATAAAGACTGGTTAAAGATAATAATTGTTGGTAAACACGTTCAGTTTTTTGCATTCATTTGATTATTGAATATTGAATGCTCACTTAGAGTGACTTCCTTAAACGTTCAATGTTTTATGATATTTTTTTTGGGTTTTGATGGATAGATGTATGCTGATTGAAATGAATGAAGCTAAGATCACATATTTTATTATTATAACGCAATAATTCATGGAATCTTCAAGATTCAATGTATATTTTCGGCAGTTGTAGATTATGTATATAATTGTTATTTTTCTGCTTTACATAATAAAGCTTCTCATGTTATGAAATTAATTATTTTTTATTGTTTACAACCTTATTCCCTTATCTCCCATTCTTTTTTTATTTCATAATTAGGTACTGTTTAGAAATTACGTAAAAAATGTTTATGAAAAAAATTAAAAATATAAAAAAATGTTTTAGTGAATTTTAGATCTGATCTTTTTGACTAGATTGGATTCAAGGGGTTACATTTCGGACTGATTAAAGAAGTAGATCGGTTCAAGTCACAAAAACCTCTAACCATGCCAGCATTTACGGCTTGGGACAGATTTCTATCCTTCAAAGATGAAGTAAATGAGTGAATAATAAATTTGTTTTTAGTGTGAATCGGTATTTTGTGCCAACACTGACCAAAAGATAACGTCGTTTTAATTTGAGATCTTGTCAGGCATACTATTAGAATTAGAAGGACTTCAAATTAAAGGGTTTTGGTAAATGCTTATTTTTATAACAATGAGATAATTTAAAAGATGTAAAGATATTATTAAGTACATAATTTTGTGTACTTTTCCATCTCTCTCAAGTCATCAAATTGCTTTGTTTTTATAAAGCAATGGAATGACTTATTGTTAGGTATCAGTACATAATTCACAATTTTAAAATGAAAGAAAAATTCACAGCAAATTTGTGTTTACTTTACATAGAAATATATAACATAGACATAAGTTGATTTATACATCAAATAAACAACCTGTTAAAAGTACAAAACCAACCAAAAAATCATTTCAACAATATATAGTAAAATAGGTATTTTTAATTTATTTTTTTGTGATTTTTCTACATTTTTGTTTCTATTTGTGACCGGTTTCACCAATAATGCTAACAAATAAGTTGGCGAAACTGGACACCGATAAAATTAAATGATGTATAGTATTTTATTTAAAATATCAAAATGGAATTCCTTTCTGGAATGGAAATACTTTGTCAAAAATATTAAATAATATTTTATCCAACATTCAATTTTTACGCATAGCCTCAATCAATTAAGATAATTGTTAATTATTCCAAACAATAATTTCTTGCTTCTGTACAAATGATCAACGAAAATTTTAGTTAATAAGCTTTCAATATGTCTTGCTCTGATTAGCCATGTATAATTTAATTAACAAAATGTTAGTTTTATTTAAACCGCAGATATATATGTGAAATATAATTATTATTATATATATATATATATATATATATATATATATATATATATATATATATATATGTATGTATAGTATTAGTGTAGTATTCCTACTTACCCGCATATTTTAATAATAAAGTTAGTCAACTATTGTTTTTGTTGATCAGCCATTCCAGAAACAGGGCGTAATAAAATTTAAATAAAGATTGAATATCAATACATGTTACATAAGAAAATATTTGTATTTATTTATTTCTAATACATACATAATAAACATTTCATAATACATCCCACGGTAAGTTTTGTTTAACTAACTAATGATTTAATGTTTTAATATTTCTAATAAAACTAGATGTGGCCTTTTCTCGATAACATATCATTTCAAATGCAAGTAGTATTTAAAAAAAATTGCACTTATAATGCACTAAATAATTTCCATTCATGTTTTAATTGTTTTGAAAAAACAATATGTTTAAGTAGATAAGAAATATTTATACTTAAAAATCTATTATCAGATACTATAAACCAAAACTGCTAGTAGACTTGCTTCATATAAATAGTGATCGGAAATAAGTAAAAATTCTATTATTTCATTTGTAATTAATATCTTTGACAAAAAATATTTATTTTACAACTATACTTCAAATAATAAATATACAATTGTGAAAGGACTTTTGCAGACCATATATGAGTGTTTTATTTTAAGGTGTATGTTAAGAATGTTTAAGAGCGAGAATATGAAAAGAGCTCTCAATGCAATAATGGTAAATGTCAGTAGCCCATGAACTGTTTTATTATTTAATATTTTTCAACTTTACTAAAAAGTATGAAGAAAAAACTTTTCTTGGATCCAAGCATAATACCAACTTTTCCTTCCCTATCCGAGACTATGAGTTTTCAAGCACCATTCATAACCAAAAATATAAATACTACTCTATATTAAAACTAAAAGGAAATGAAATCAAGATCTTTAAGAGGTATCTCCTCTTGAAAATATATATTAAATGGTAACTCCTCTTAAAAATATATTATACTGCATTATGTGCACTCTGTTATATTCTAGACAGAAAACTCAGAAATATTGATGCGAAAATAAATAATCAGAGTAAGATTTCATCAATGCCCGATGTTGAGTTTTTGCTGATTGCATTAATTTGCCTTTTGATATTGATATTATAACAGATAATATTTACATATAATAGTTGTGGCCTTAAAATATAAAATAATCTCACTTTATTCAACATAAAATTTGTAGTAAACTGGCTTAATTAAATACTACCCTAAAAAATAGTTGCATGTGAATATATATTTTTTATTACTGTCGGCCCCGGGCAGCGCCGATTATTATTTTGTTAAATACTATACTGCACAGGATTCGAAACAATCTCATTTACACCTTTCTTTATATTCTTAAACCGCAAACTTTTCAAAGGTTTTTTTTAATCATATAGCAATTTGAATTCATTGGATTCATTTGTCGCTCAATGAAAAAACACAACTTAATAATTGTGAAAAAGCAAGTTCAAGAGAACAGAAAAATGGTAAACAAATGCTTAATCATATTTTTTTTAATTTCACGTTCATTGGATTATTATTTATTTATTTCTGCATAATTTCAACATTAAAATTGTGAACGACTTTATGATTTCAAATGTTGGGTTTATTGAAGCTCAGATAGCTATGGTTGAATTGTTGTATAACACTGTTTGCCAAATACATTTTTGAAATGCATTATAACCGTTAAATTATATTTAATTTCAAGTTTAGTTTGATATGATCAATTGATTAATTAAGGCTAAAAATCCATGTCAACTTAAATTAAAACACATCTTTTTGAGTAATGTTTGACTATTTTCAAAGCTTCATATTCAGGTCACCCAAAATAAAAGTTGATACGGTTGATTTTTTTTTCATTATCATTATATCGAACTTCCAAAATGTTAATGCTTTTATCTTCATTAATGCTAAAAATTGAACTAACATATGATAAGTTATTTTATAAAACCAGCTAGCAGTCTTCATATAGCAAATTATAATTATGCACTAGCACCTTCTTCGAGTAAATGCACTTGATCTTGAGCTTTGGTAGTCTTGGCTTGATTGTCAATAGGATTTTGCGAATACATTACAACCGATATAGATACTATGATGATAGATATTACTGTATAAATATTTATTGCTATTCCGAATATCAAAAAGCATGCGATTGCAGTAAACACGAGTTCCAACGCACTTGCAAATGTTTTTAAAATAGAGTTCATAGTTTTCAAAAAGAAACTTGTCACTACTCCTATAATCGCACTATTTATCATTATTAAAACTACGTTAACTTGGAAAACAGATTTTAAGGATTCAGCGTTGAAGATTTCTAAGCTTTTACCTTGTAGAGCTATGATTATAATGTTACAAATAATAGAATCTATATACATAAAAACATTCTGAATATATATATCTACATTTAGTCCCCTATTTTTAAGTAAATATTCATTATATACTCCTGCTAATGATGAGCAGAATCCTTGCACTAATATTAATACTGCACCAAAGCTGACGAGGTGCTCAGAGATACTGGAGCCAGTGCTGTTCTTCGACTCTGAAGAAGGCGTTCCAGCATCTATGTGCTTTATCATACAGCCTATTGTCAATGTTACCAGAGACGCCCATTGCTTTCCTGATAGATGTTTCTTGAAGATTATCTAAAATATATTTATAATTAATAAGATTTATCAACATTAGAAGAACGTACAAAAAAAATTAAATTATATAATTTTTAATGTTCATAAAATATATTTGATTTCAATGATAGCAATAAATTGTAAGGTGAAAGACATTTTTTCAAATTGTTACCAATTAAATTTACTTGACAGGTCTATTATTTATATGAAGACCAAACATGTTTTTTTTTTATATATTAAAACATATAAAATGATAATTTATTCCTTGTTTACCTCAAAAGCATGAAAATATTCTAATATTATGAATTATAAGAAAAATTACGATTTAAAATATTACAGTAAATAAATGAGTATTTTTAATCTGACCTGAAATATAACAGCTGTTATAACAACTCGAAATTGAAGTAAGAGGTAGTAAGTAGTCGGGTCAAATGTCACAAGGTTTATAAATGCCAAGTTATTGTAAAAGCAATACAACAATGAGGGTACAATGTACAATCCCAGTAATACTACATTGTCGCGTATCACTTGTACCATGGTACTGAGTGTCTCACTGCAAAAGAAAATTTATGCTCATTTTGTAGATAATGACAAATTTAACAGATTTATTTGATAAAACAGGCTACACCATAGTAAATTCTTACTTTTTGCAGTAGAGTATTGCTGAAGCAAATAATTTTAATACTTCAGTCAGTAGTACTACTAGAGTCGTATTGTAATTGTATTTCTTTTCAGAGTTTTGAGAAGCAGTTACCAAAATTCCTAGAAAAATAAAAAAATATTTACTCTATAAAACAAAATATACAATTAACTGTTTAAACGGATCACCAAAATTTGCATATTTCTAAAATGGCATTGTGCAAAATATTGGAGTGCTTCGTTTAGCAGTGTGACTGCACAGTGGACATAAAGATAGAGAGCCTCGAGTTTTATATATTAGATAGAAAAACGTGGTAGATTAGACAGAGTTCAGTGGAAAAGAATTATTTTTGCATCATTATCATAGCTTGACTGATAGATTACATCATATGCACAGAGTGCATGAAGTTTATTACACGTTAAAATTGTTTTATTTATATTATATCTATAATGAATATATTCAAAATGATTTCAATCAAATACCGGAGCCCGGTGTCTCATAGTTGGAAAGCAACTGCTATAGCCGTTCTCACTGAAACCTAGTGAAACTGAATAAAATGAGGGAACATGCTTAGTGGTGAATCAGGAAATAAATAATATTTATCTGTGCTGAATGATAACTTGAAATGAAATGAAATAAGTGTTTGGTAGAATCACATGAGACTATATGGGAACTTCAGGTTTATTTCTGTCCTTTCGAGCCTCTTGTACCCTAAAAGTCTTTTGGTAGGGCAGAACCTTGTAAAAATAAAAATTTATATTTTTTGATGACTTACTGAAAAAGATTCAATAGACTTAAAGTTCGAAAAAAAGAAGATAAATAATTTTGATATGAGCTCTCTCCTAGTTTCTATAAATTACGTTGGTTCTAGCATAAAAACTAGTCATGTACAATTAGATATTTTTTGCTGAGAAATTAAAAGTCATATTGAACTTTACATTAAGCACTTACGCCTTACAAAAAAATATACAGCAATATCATATTGATAAATTGCAGCTTGTGTATGTCATTAAATGGAAATTTTTTAATATTTATATGAACAATTGTATATAACAATTGAATACAACAATCATTGTTAAGAAAAAGATGTAAAGAATAATAATAAATAATTTGACAGAGGGTATGTCATTAGAAACATAATAAACAAAAGATACTTTAACATATTAGTTTATGAAGAAACCAATTTTGCATTGACATGATTGGCATATACTGGCAGAGTCCAACCAACCACATCTGTTGGCAAAGCTGGTTGCTGCATAAATAAACATGAAAAAGATTATCTTTATATATTTTGTTGGTTAATTTTATAAGGAATAATAATTGTATTATTATAATTTTAATAATTATTAGAAAAGCTTTACAATTGCACTAAAATAATGTAGTAATTTGCATATAGCTATTATTAACAGTTAAATATAACTATCTGAGTAAACTCAATTATGTGAGTAGTTTACCATGCATGTTTTTTTTACTATTATGATTAAAAAAATATGATAAGGTAGGATGTTACAAAGATAAACCACAGTAATTGGTTTAAATATCACATATTTTTATCAGCATAGTCAAGAGATTTCAATTGAGATTATAATAAAATAAAATATAAGTAGAAGATAAATAATTTTATAAGAACGAAAAATATATATTAAAAACAAAAACTTTACACGTTGGAAAAAAGAGAATCGCACTAAAAAAAATTTATTACATCAAGTTTGTTATCAATAATATAGGTTTTTTGTGAATTTTTCTTACCTTGATTTACAAATAGTGCCATATATGCAAAAAATATGAAAACACTCAACTTCGAAGGGAACAGCTCTGTCCATTTTATACGGAGCATTTTAATAGTATTACTTTCTTAAATAAGTAATAAATCGAGTAGAAAAATTACTATCATTTCTGTGTTTTTGTTTCGGACACAGATGAATCTTTCTCCGCTTGACACTTCAAGTTGACAGACCAGAGGCGGTATTGTCAGTAATACAGACTCAACAATCATTTTCAGCGCTGACATCACAGTGATGTTAAATTATTTATTTAAATAAAATTAATTATTTTAAAACGGATTTTTAAATTATTTTAGTCTTTTTAAATTTTATTATTTCTAACTTAAATTAATAGTATTGAAATATTATACCTTTATTACAATAGACAAGATCGTTCACGCATAATTTGTCTATGAAAATGTGACATTTGGTCTGTTTTTGTAATTATTATGCCTGTCAGGGTCTCATTTTTAAATCTTTATTTAATAAAATCAATAAATAACAATAATTTACAAACTATCAATAGGTTCAATTGAGTTAAAAAAAAAAAATATAGCAAAAAAAGTAATTTTACTGTGTTTGTCAATTAATATAGAAAAGTGATTTAATTTTTTTTTATTATCACATTTTGCAGCTTAGTTTTTACTTAAAATAAACAATTTTTTTTTTTAATTCGAACAAAAATAAAATGAATAATTTTGAAATTAATTATGCAACTCCATTTTCTATTGTGTGTAGAACTTGCCTCCGAGTAAAAGCTAATATGAGACCTCTGTATGATGAATACATTGCCAAAATGTTAATGTATTGTGCGTCTATTCAGGTAAATTCTCTATTATAATTAATTTGTGGCATTTGGAAACAAAAATACTATGCTTATTTAATACAAAATTTGACTCTCTGCAGATTCTTCATAATGATGGTATGCCAAGCCTTATCTGCCAACAGTGCCTACGTCAGGTCAACAGATCTTATTCCTTCAAGCAGCTGTGTGAAAAATCTGACTCTACTTTAAAGCAATATATTGTTGACGGTTTTTTACCTCCCGAGGTAGTTACACGTGTGTATTTTGATGTTTTGCCATTATTATAATTATTCATTTAAATTTTTAGTTTTATGTTCATTTCAGGAAACTATTCAGTCTCTAATAGGCAATGAAGTTGAAATATCTGATGCACACTGTACTGATAATTTTATACACTCGGTTGGTAATTGAATAACTTTCATATTTATAATGTTCAATTGGGTTTTTTTATAAATAGTTATGTTCTTTTTATAATTATTATAGGAATTACGACTCAATCATTATACCGAGGAGGACCCATTATTACTTGCAACACAACAATTTGCAAACCTATCGCAGCAGCCATCAGAAGACGATGACACGTCAGGTTTTTTACTTTTCATAAATACATAGATATAATTATGATTGGAGATCTAATTTTAATAAATGCATATCAATTTCAATCATTTTGGAGAAAAATTTTGTTTATTTATTTTATAAATAAATGTTCTTCTAACCAAAGTTTATCACCTGCATTAGAGTTTGTGTACAAGTACATGAAAAAATAAGAAATACAATATTTTTGACAGAAATATGTTTACAGATTTTGATATTTACTTCTTTCTTCTGATACTCAGGCCATCTTGAGGGATTAGAAAAGCCCCAGTACCAGTATTTAAATATAAAAAATCTCAATAAAAAAAGCTAGATAACAACCAAGAACAAAGTATTTCTCGTTGATTCTCTCTTTATTTGTCAAATAATTAGTTTGTATGATCAATAATAAGGTCCAAATTGATTTTTTTTTTGTTATCTTTAGGTTTTGCTGATTGTTTGGAGTTGGGGCTAGAACCAGAGTGTAATCTCGTTGAAAATGCTCTTGCTGCTCTCCAAGAAGACTTAAACCGTGGAGATAATGAATGCATCCGGCCTACTTTGGATATCATATGCCAAACTCAAGAAGTCAACCAATCAAATAACAGTACTCAAGGTTAAATGATTATGATTTTCTATTTAGGTGTCTAAGCATGTCAATTACCATTCTGTATCTTTGAAAATGAAGAGTGGTGTTAAATAACCCTCGGTAGATCTTAACCTTCGTAAAAAGAGGGTCTCTAGGTAATTTGACTCATCTATTGAGCTCAGCAATATTCAAGGATTGAATACAAAAAAGCGTACTCTGTGGTCTTGACTGAATACCAGAAGGAATATCATTAATATTCTTTAGATCCATTTCCTTGACCTGATTGACTAGTTATGTAATCAATGATCCGATAATTGTTCAACTAAAATACGTGTACTCAAATTAACAATAATTTTATTTAGGTAATCAATTCACATTAAAACACTAATAAAGATTCTCAATTTTTTTTCAAGACATATGTGGGTTTGAAACAGATCTTTCTGAAAAATACAATTGTAGGTTTTTTCATAGTTTCATGTGTAAATCGATCACTTTACAAAACATATTTTTAAATACAATAAACAAATGGGTAATAAATACAGATTAACAAAATATTTAATAAAACTCATGTGTCCTCAAATGATTAAATTTATTTATTTTGATGTAGATCTACCTGTACCAGTGGACCCTGACATCCCCAAAGATATACCAGATATCAATACTTGCCATGTTTGCAGGAAAACATTTGAATTAGTCTCTGATCTCGATATCCATAAGACAATTCACACCACAGATGGAAATATTCAATGCAGTGTGTGCAGTAAAAAATTTAACCGTAAGGTCATTTTTATTATACATATTTAAATTCTGTTGTATTATATATGACCGATTAAAATATACGGATATTTTTGTGAAAGTAAACAATTTTTTTTAGAAATGAGATCTCTAAAGCGTCATCTTAAGACTCATATGTCAAGAAAAGGTCACACGTGCAACCTTTGCTCTAAAGAATTCTCTGATAGTAGCAGCTTAACTAAACACAAAAAAAGGTTAGTTTATCTCTATCATTATTTTGAGCGCTAAGACCCTGACTGCCTCTTACAACTTTTGCCAGTGTTGTCTTTCTAACTTGAGCATCTTTTGGTTTGAATAAAGATACAGGACCTAGTATTTATTCTTTATACTAAAACCAAACAATGTCTTTCAATTTGATAGAATATCAAACAGAACATTAAACAGATCTTCAGACATTACACGTCGTAGCCACAAATTACCGAATTCAGGGTGCATTGCAGCAACCCTTCTCAAAATATCAATGATTTTATTATTTTAGACATTCGAATCTTCTAAAAGTACATACGTGCAAAACGTGTGGGAAATCCTATGATGACTCGACTCAGCTAAGCACGCATATAAGGACTCACACAGGGGAAAAACCCTTTGCCTGTACCTCGTGTGACAAAACATTCCACGACAAGCGATCTCTGGTCTCTCATACGCGCACTCATACCCAAGACAGGTACTTTCAGTGTACAGTCTGCGCTAAAAGGTACCAAAATTATTTCAAACTACATATAACTTGAAATTTAGTTTATTTATTGGCCTCATTGATCTATTTTTTATTTTAGATTTGTCCACTGCTCCTCATTGACAACACATTTAAGAATACATACAGGAGAAAAACCTTACAAATGTCATTTATGTGATAAGAGATTTGCTCAAGTAAGAATCACACATATTTTTTTTATATTTGAAAATTTAAATTTTTTTATTAAATAACCTTGAATAAAAGTTAAATATTTTAAATAAAATTAGGGGATAAAACTCAAATATAATGCAATAAATAAAAATATTTTTAACTCAATTGATACACAGGAGTGAAGGTCCAGTTTTATAACCATTGATTAATTTTATACTTTCTTCAAAACAACATTTTAAGTTATGCAAATACTGTAATATTACTTAGTCTACGGTAGTAACCTTGAAATGCTTTTGTCTGATTGATCTGAATTTGTCTAATCATAGAGTGAGATGATCATCATTTTAGCAACATTAAGTTTAGTCTTAGAGCACAGTTGTATATTTAAAATAAAATCAGACAGTTACAAAATTCAAGTAGTCATATCATTCAAAATAAACTAGAGTGCGGTATATCGACTTTAGCAGAACATGTAAAATCTATATGTTTGTTTTAGTCGGCGAATCTCTCCCACCACATGCAAACACACACCAAAGTTAAGCCCTACACGTGCACTGTCTGCAACAAAAGTTTTGCTACTTCCTCAAACCTCATGTATCACAAGACTGTTCACACTGGCGTCAAGGCGTACCAGTGTAATGTTTGTGGTAAAACCCTCTCACGGTATGTTTATTACATTACACCATTTATTGATTCTTATAATGAAAACCATAAAATAAGATATAATTATTGAAAATTTGTGTTATTATTAAATGGTTCCTATTGGTGTTGATTTACAGCCTAGCAGATGTCAAAACGCACATGCGCATTCACACGGGGGAAAGGCCTTTCCCTTGCAGCATCTGCCCCAAGAAGTTCATCACGTCCAGTAATAGGTAATGCTTATATTGATTTTGACCTATCTATATATCTTATATTCGGATTGATACTTGATTAAATTCCACAACTTTTTGGTAAAAATATCACAAACTTAATTAATTATTCAAGATCTCATCAATTTCTAGCTGTTCGACTTTTTATAGCAATTGTGTTTTACAATGTTTTTTTTATTTTATTATAGGAAAGAACACATGGCATTTCATGCCAGAAATAAAGCTAAAGAAAACAAAACTAATCCTGAAATGAAACTTAACGATGTCAATACAAATACTCAAGAACCTGAAACGAACAATACTTTGACTTTAAAAGAATCGATGATGCCATAGTGTAATATTAATCCAAGGTGCCTTCAAGATGATTTCAAAACTGCCGAACCAAATGAAACCTCGTCTTTACAATTTTGAAACCTGAAAATAAATGCCTCGTATACTTACCTACCTTAACCATAAGTAGAAATATATTTAAATCAATTAAATATTTTTTTATAAATATTGCAGATAATGTACCAATTAATTGTTAGTGAGTGTAGATATATATATAGTGCTTATTCATTCCTTATTATTTTGCATTGCCTATTGACACTTTGTAGACGAATTTTGAAAATACAGAAAAAGTGGATTAGACAGCCAGTCAAAGAAACAGGATATTGAAGAATTACTCTTGATTTCTAACTTCAATGTTTTATTATTAAATTGTACCACTAATATTTGAAAAAATATTTAAAATATGATTATTTCATTTGAGCGTGAATAACAGAACTTATCATTGTATAATATTTATTATTATATAATTGGCAGATGACACCATCTCAGTGTTCAATCTATCTTGACAAATCTCGAATCTATATTGATCTTACATCATTCAACCAAGTATAAAGTATTAGTGGTTAGTTTTCTTTTTTGATAAATACTGTGATAAAATGCTTAGAGTCCATTTATTTATTATATATTTACATAATTACTTGTTACATAGTAATGGAGTTTATCGCAGTGAGTTAGTATGCTACGTGTCCCCGTAGTTAAGGAAAGTATAATTAGCGTAGACATAATTATATGTAGATGAATAACACCTAGTTTCTGAAAGACTGATCAAGGAATGCAACAGTACAGCAAGCTGTCAAATATCTCACTTCTACAAGTTGAATAAAAAAAATTATACTTCCACAGTGTATGAATAGTCAATATATAGTTTAATATTCAATGTATGTTTAGTAGGATTTAAATTATTAGTATATTATATTATGTCTGCTGAATTGAACTTAGATTTATTTTTAGAATTTCGTCAAAGCCACAACAGATGAATTAAATTTGTATGAAAAGGAGATTACTACCATTTTTATTTTTGAGCATCCTCACCTTTTAGGGGCTTTGTCAGAGTTGTCGACTATCAAAAAGATGATTGATACCAACCAATTTCAATGGTGATTATAGTAAATTTGTACGATGAAAATGCGGTATATTTTTTGTCAATTTGTGCTAGAATATACTTCCTATGGCCACAACTGTTTGAAGTGTATTCATACATAGTCAATTAGTAAATCAGAGTTTAACATATTTGACAGCTTATTAATTATCGTCAATGGAAACCAGGCGATACAGTTTATAAAAAAATGTTTGTAAATGATTATAAAAAATTATAAAAAACACCAGATAATTGTTTTAATGTTTATTTAAAAATGAAGTAAATATTTATGACATGAATGAAAGTGAACATATAAAGCAACAATTCACACGAATAGCAATTCATTTTGAAATAATTTTTTTTAAAAGAATTTTGGCAAATTTCCAATATCAATATTTTTATAGTAATCACAAGCCTCAGTCTTTTAAGAATGATATGTCATTACCTGCTCGCTTTACACCTGTACTAATCAATCAAGAATCTGCGACTGCCTGCCGGTAGTTCCTCACATTCGGATTGTTGGATAATCAATACTGATACAAAACTAAGAATGCACGGCGACATGTTACGTATTTTAAATAGTTGTCAATACTTTCCTATCTATCAAGGCAAAAAGAGGTGTAAGAATATACCTGCATGTTCTGAAATGAGCTGGTTTGTTATGTGTAAATCAATTCTATTAAATTAATATAGAATAATAAATTGATGTTGATAACGGCAAAAATAAAAACTTGCATGAAGCGTAAGAAATTTCAGTTAAGACACTGATAATAATATTACATAATAGATATCAAATAAGGATTAAATTAAATGTATCTTCTTTTTAATATAATATGACTTGAGCAGTTATAAGCCAAGAGGAGATGTCAGGCAGTCGTAAGTACAATGACCTCATATTATTTCATGCTTATCTTATCCGTTTTTATTCAAAACTATGGTGAGATAACCCATATTTAAAATATTATATATTTATACACATAATTAATCAAATAAGAGATGATATAAAAACATTGATACATTAAATTAAATAAATGGTTTTCGAATACAGGTTAGATGATTAAAAGTAATTTTTTACATAAATTTTTATTCACCAAAACTAAAGAGCGACTTGGAAAAAATATTTTGTACTCTTTGAATTAATTGACTCTTGTGGTTTAACTCTTTTATTTTACAATCATTACAAATGAAATGCAAATTTTAAATTGTAAAAGTAGACAAGAAATGTGGAAAAAAGTTGTTTATTTGTGTTCTCAGGGTAAAAGTGAATAAGTGATGAAGTTTTAATAATATTATTCACTCAAAGCGGTTTAAAATTATTTTTAATGTGAACATTAACGAGATGTCTGAGTTATCACTTACAAAAGATACATAGTATATTGTATCGTAATTCACCCATGAAATGCCAATTTTTTTCACAATATACGTGGGATTTGAACCCACTTTCCACTTGACGGCAATCGAACTATTCTAGTACTGCAACTGAGCGAGAATTTGAATTGTTATTTGTAAATGATTACACAAACGTGTACGGGCTAAAATGTGGATTTATTTAATATTAATAATAATCAATGGACTTCGAAAAGTTATTTTACTAAGGTATTTAGGCCTGACTGGGCTACCATCTATTTTTGACCATTCTAGTCTTCTGTAGGAGTGTCATTTTTTTTTTTCGATGCATACTTGAAACAACCCACAAAAGCACACACAGTGAAGGTTTCATCCCTGAGAGCACAAAATATATAATAACAATTCAATGTAAAAATAAAACATGTGTTCAAACCTACAAAAATATTTTTGTAAATGGCAACTTGAATTGCAATCAATATTAGAAAAATATATATCTTCAAGTGCAGTGCACGTGGTGGCCTTGAATTTTAGAAAAATCCAATAATTGTGTTATGCAATTTAGGTGTAGAAGAGAAAATCAAGGTTATATGATGATTTAGTTTTGATTTCACCAACTGAAGATTTGCATTATTTTTGGCACAAATTAGAATATACATTTTATTTGAAAACAAACATCAAATAACAAAATAAAATCTCCAGAAGAGGAATTACATTAAATTCATATCAAACGTCTACAAATTTGAATTTTTCACACCAAAAGTGAATTTTATCATTACTAGGTTTCAGGGAAATGACTTAAACATGGAGGTTATTCATTAAAAATGGTGACAAAAAAATCACATTCATTTACGTAGTTTAATTATAATCACAAAATAATGCATTAAAGCTACAATCTCATTAAATTTTACCAATATTATACAATAAAATACTCTCTTTTTATATTTAGAGGCCCTAATTTTTGCTTTAGGAAAGGAAATAAATAATATCAGTATGTTTTAGGAATATGAAAATAGCCTCTAGACAATATAGACACAATTGTCTTCAGATGAAGTAAGCAATATTTTAATTTCGTAAATCTTTACGTAATAAAGTTACGACTAGATACCTATTGGAAATATTCTTCCATTAAAAAATTGTGACCTAATTAATATACTAGTTTTACAATTATTCTAAAAGTAAATATCCTTATGACTATACAAGGCGTATATTCTCAAGCATGACTTAATCCACCTAAACTCAGTGTCAGAAAATCACAATGAAACATTTGCACGCCCTCCTGACATGTTTAATATCAAATTGGTAATATTTATTACAAATAAATATTTATTTCCACTGAAAAGAGGAATCAAATCATATATTTAGTTTTGCAGTAGCTAGTTTTGAGTCATGACGTTAGCAATTGTGACTGGTTAAAAACCTGAGTGAGAGAACACACACTCATAAGAACAAAAAATGCACAAGTGTATTTAAAGAGTGAAAGATTTCATTGTAAATATGAAAATCTTACACTTCAGATTCATTAGTAACTAGTTTTGCATGTATACTTTTTGTTTGCTCAAATGACTAACTAACGTTAAATTAATATTAGTTAGCCGTTTTCTTTCAAACGGAAAGTGACGTTGGGGTATACAACAGAACTACCCCTTATGCAACAAATAGCATTTGTAGGATAGTTTTAAAAAAAATTGACTAAGCCCTGTTTTGAGATGCACACCTTGTTTTATAGTATATGAAACAATAACCACCCCACAAGTTAGTAACTTAACTAAGGTTTGTGACCGTTGATGAGAAAAATTGTTATTGTTTGTGCTGCACCGACTCGGCAACACTTGATATAAAATTTTCTATTGCATTCTAGAATAGACTACAACATAACATAATACTAAAGGTTAATCACACTACCAAGATTTAAATTTATTACAATCGTAAGTTATTTTTCGTTACATTGCAAACAATACTTGGTTAATACAGATTGTTTTTCAGATACAAAATAAAACATTATACATAAAATGTACATGCATTTATAATATTTAGTATGAATGACTGTGGTAAATAAAACTGATATAAACAAAAATATATAAAACATCATATCATTGGGGCATATATGATACTGACAATTGTTATTCTTATATTGTTTTATAAAAAAGTAAAAAAAGGAAAAAGTACAAATATTTTATAGTGATTACATTTACCTAAGTGGATATTTTATTTTACACATAATTTATATTTTGCAGGTCCCATTTTTTAAAATACACTTAAGAAAAAAAACATTCATACGTACTGAACATTTTCTTCTTTTCATTTGGCAGTAGGTTAATTATCAAAAATAATAAATGAGTTCTTTTGTGACGAGTTATGAGACACTTGTGAAATTATTCACTTTGTGAAATCTTTAATTTTTTTGTTGATAGAATTTCAATACGGAATGCTCAGTATGGGCCCAGCCCTGTCTTTCCCCCGGTACACTTATGAGGAGAATCATACAATTACGTTTCATCTACAAATAGAATTTAATATCTTAATGTGATTCTTGGAATATTTTTCTTATTCGATATTTAAGGAATTTATAAAACAACCAACTATCCATATACACACTTACACAGGTTAATATTCTAAATTCACACACATGACCTTAGAAGTCGACACACATTTGACATTTTAAAGGGAGTTGTATCACATATATTGTTGCAAATAGACCAACAAGTTACAAGTTATAAATCATACAGTTTGTATATACAACAGTAATCACTGACGAATGTGAAGTGAACCGTCTGCCAACGTCGGTATAGAACCAAACGATTCCCACCACCGACATTGATTCAGCTACCAAAACTCACAGCGCACCAAATGCAAATCAATGCATAGGTGTAATATAATACAGACATAGATGCTCACATCTAGCCAAAGACGTTGCTGGTTTTCCGATTGGCGAGAGGAGACTGCGGAGACAAGGCTGTGAAGATGACGTCGTCATCATCTGCATTATCCAGGCAGTCCTGTAGCTCATCTTCAGGCAACTCCGTGAGAGGCTGACGTGCCTGGAGCGGGGCCATTGACCCGTCTCCCGATCCGTGTACCACATGGGGAGACTCATTGAACTCGTCCAATTCTTCCATACCTAAATGACAGACAATAACTATATTACTCCAAAAACTAAAAAGAATTACAATAAATACACAAATTTGTGATTATATTCATATTATATCATCAGAAATTGAGGCTACACATATCAGCCTTATTTTCTGTTCATACTATTGAGATGATGATGAGAGTAGTGGCATGTTTAGCAAAAAAAGCACACAGCGCACATTCGCTTGCCATCACAAAAAGCGACTTCCCGGTCTACTGCCAACTGAGTCTGAAGACTTGGGAGACTTGGGTAATTGAAGAGAGTGTTTTTGCAATTGTGTAAAATAGCCATAAAACACGCCTCAAGGGCGAATCCATAGTTTTTAACCAATTCCTAATTTTCCCTGACAACAAATTTGCTTTCAATCTCCATAACAGAAGCAAGTTATCATGGTTTCAAATAATCCCAATTTAAAACATGAATTTATTGGTTTCGATAATCAAGGATCATATAATCACTAGTACAAACAAATGGTGACCTGTATAGTTGGCGGCCGATAACAACAGGTATTGTTCAGATCTTGTGGGCCAAAGTAAATGCGCCATTACACAGAAGGCCATACAATCGGCAGAGTATGTGATTCCTGCAAAAAAAAAGATAACAAAAATCAATTTTAGTAATAATTATTTATCAGCACCGTTAACAGATAAAGTAGATATAATCGACAGATGGTATGAATTGATAGAGTTCTCACCTAAAAGAAACTTAAACCGCCACAGAGGACTAATTTGTAAAGCTATGAGAGCTATGACTGGGAGGTAAATGAACCAAACGAGACTCGAAGCTCCGAAATGAAGGAGGAAATTTAATTTCACCATATTGTGCTCGTACAGCATTGTGTTTCTGAAAATGAAAACAATCTTAAATAATCTATTAAAGTACAAATAAGACAAGCAAAATTTAAGTAAAAAAATAATTACAGACTAAATAAAATTAGAGTTTTAAATTCATATTTAATATACAGGAATTATCAATAATTATATAATATAAGTGTTGGTGTTGATCTCGAAAATCCGATATTATCCCTAAGGGGGAGATTAGATATCACTTCAGATATTTGAATAAAAATTATCTGTATTTAATTTACTATAGCCTTTATATTACTTTTGAAGTGAAAAAATATTTTTATTTAAGAATAAAAATACAAAGAAATTCTCCCGAGACACTATATAATTAAAAATGTCAGTTAAGTTGAAACATGTAATCCTAATAGTATTTCTATAATTTTATAAATATAATGCTCTGGCATTGAATAGTATATATATTTTTTTTTACAAAGCAAACAAATTAATGTTACCTGAGTTCATAAATGAACCACAACATGATGAGTACCCGTAGTGCCAAGATGAGCCATCCGGGCCATGTCTGGTACTCATCTACTTCTTCAATAATATCCACTTCTGTCTGCAAGCCAAGAAAAAGAAAATATAGAGCTCAGCCGCAATGGAAGTCTCTGATTGAAGTCATGCTTATTATGAAACTCAAAGACCGGTGCAGAGAGTAGAGTGGAGATAACATTATTGTGTATTCTCAAATAAAATTTATGCTTTCAGAAAATTAGAATATATCTTATTATAATTATATATTATTGATAGTGAAATCTTAAAAAATTCATACCATATTCCATATATACAAGAGAATGTGCACAACTCCGTAGCACAGCCATATGCCAAACACCACAGGCTTCCACGTCAGCTCTATTCGGGTCACAGCCCAGCCTTTGGCAAGCAGTAGCAGTAACAGCATAAAAGCTGCCTGCAATCATACACAATTGTCACATAATCATCAATACATCACCAAAAGGGCAAATCAATGTCAACACACGACATGCACATTCAAACAATCTCAAAATCTCTAAATATATATTTATATTATATATTTATATTCAGAGATTAGAATTAAGATGCCAATTTTCCAGGAGCAAATCTCCACAAGTAACATAATATAACTAAAAAATAATTTCGTCTTATAACATGGCATGGCAAGGTTGCCAATCCTTAAAGACAAAATTGGAAGATAAAGTGCTTTACTGCTTAGCTGAATTATTTTAAGTAATAAAATATGTTTACTTACTCTACTGAGTATATCTAATATATCACCAGCAATTTCTAAATTGGCAAATCCGATCCCATCGAATGCAAACTTGACCGTATGGACAACAATGAAGCACAAGGCCGTGAACTCCAGCAGCAGACTGCAGGTGAATAGCCGCGTCACAGGGTGTTTCTGGCTCCTAGAGCGCACACAAACCATTCATCAACATTCAGTGTTATTTTTAATGTCAAGATTTTTAAAATAAATTTTAAAAACTCTTTAAAACAAATAAAATTCAATGTATTGTTAAAAATAGGTAGTTTCGAATATCAAGCAAATTTATTTTACAAATCCTTCCAGTGATCAAAATCAAAAATATTATAAACTTATGCATCAATTGAATATAAACAAGAAAAAAGCAAATAGATTTACCTCACTGCGTAGATTTGAAGGGGAACTAGGATTATATAGCACACCCAGAATAACAAATACAATTCGACTGTATTTTGTCTATCAAACGAAAACTGATACAACAGAGTGTTGTAAATGGAAAGGTTGGGATTGCCATTAACAACCCAAAAGTCGTATTCCAGCTCCCTGGGTCCCTCAAACACTGAATTCCCACTTCTGACAGAGCTGTTGTTCCTGATGCCTCTGTCGCTGTGCACAGGTGAACTGTCATTATAATGGTGCCACTCGCACGTTGTGGTGTTACGATAGCACGCCACCATAGAAATGTACCAGAATCTGAAAAAATAAAACATTTTTGCTATGTTTAATAAGAACAAATATGAGCTAATTTACAATTTGATAACAATTCTTTCAAATTTTAACATGGTTATTAAAATAAGCACTGCATTGTTTTTGACTTTGCATTCTCTCGTGTTTGGCTCTGCGGATGTTATCTTCATTTAATTTCTGAAGATGATTTCTGTAGAGATTAAATTTTGGAGAATATGAAGATAAAACCAATCCGGCATACCATCCTGAAAATCAATTTAAACACGGGTTCTATAATAAAAATATTATAGATTGAAATCCTTTTTATTAATTGATTTTTTAGGAAATTGACAATTTTGTTTCATAGTATTGACGTAAATGTATGTTTTCATAACATAATCTTATTTGACCTAAAAAAAAAGTATAAAAAAAGCTAATGTCACATTTTTACATTTTACTAGCTCAATTATTTTAAAACCATATAAAGAGTTTCATAGAATTTGTTTCAATGGCTTGGAAACAAAAATAAAAAATTGACATTGATAATTTTCCAAAATTTTTTCAAAATCCACACAATATTACCCCTTTACAAACATATATAGATATTATAGATCTTTGAACTCATCCTTATCATTTTTATATTTATTAGAGATAATATTTTGCTGTCCCAGTTTTAATTTTCCACAACATATAAATCATTAAATGCATGCCTTCACTGACAAACACACTTAACATATAAAAATATCTATATTTTCTATGAACATAAAAGTACTAAAAAAAAAAACCCTTACTCGCAACTTTGGTTTTCTTCATATTTTACTAATTTTTACTTCTGCGTATTCAAAAGTCTGATTGAATATTTAAAAACTAAACATACACTTAGTGTGTGAAAAATACCAGCATTACTATTTCTTTGATATGAAGAACTTAAATTTATCTGTATTTTATTCTGTGTGGTTTTTTTTAAACTGAAACGGCCATGCTGTCATAGACATCCAAATCTCTGGTACCAGGGTCCAGTGCAGTAGAGGCATGTAATTATCACATGTGTACTTAGCTAATGTATAATAAACATGCAGGGTTTATTTTAATAATAACAGCTCTACGATACATGCAAATACTGCCAACAGTGTGATATTATCTGTAAACAAATTTTATCACACTTTAGTGCAGACTGGGAATTATAATTACATTGCTCTTAATAACTGAGAAAATTCAATATACTATGCAGCGATTCTTTCCACAAGAATTTGGATTTTATAAAATTAAATCTAAGTACATATTCTATAACAATGGTTAGCTACATTCTTACTATTACCCTTGTTTTATTTATATTAGATAATTTATCATCAAACAAATTTTACTAAACTTAAGTTGCCAGCTTGTAACATTTCCAGTGGTGAATGAATAGAAGAAAATGTGAAATAATCTAATGATTTTTATCTACTTATTTGTTTTTCCAAATATAGAATATATGACTAAAGAGGATACCCAATATATAATACATTCCATGCCTTATGAGGCTGGACCATGATCATTTAACTCCGCATCTACATGGTTCACACATCGTACACAAAAAATAACAGCTATAACTAAGGTCATTAGAAACGAATAGACCAATTAATAAAAAATAAAGTAAATTAATAATCACTAGAAAGCATAAACGAAAATGTATTGTAACCCAAATCATAAATTCAACAAGAGATCGCAATGTTTGTATTAAATGTTAACGTTTGTTTCTTTTATTTGTTTGCAACATTTTTTTAACAAAGGAGCACTATTTTTCACAGTAAAAAAAAAACAATAGTTAGCCTAATAGTGATTCAATAAAGAAAACCCCATTTATTCTAATCTAGATTGGTAAAAGGAAAAATTAAGAATTGTGGTTTCAATATTAACTATAAATGTAGTAAAATGATATTCATATCAGTGCATTATCAATTTCAGCGGTTGTGGTTGGTTCTTATAACACAGTCTATAAGACAGACTAAATATATGAATTGATCTATTAATGATCAAGACATTCAAGATCATCATTGTATAAACTTTATATTGCCAAATTTTTATACCAGGCTTTAATTTAGAGGAAAAAATTTGCCATCATTGACACTTGAAATAAATTTTAAAAACCATTTTAGGTTTTTATCACTATGCCTAACTATCAATAAATAAATGTAAAAAAAATATTTAATTTATTTCTTATGAACCTACTACATGATATGTGAATGTTAAACGGTTGAGCATCACCGTTATGTAGTAACTAAATAAACATAAACATCATAATATCTGTCAGAAATATAAATTTAATAATAAACTATTGGTATCTTTTTATATGTAAAAACTGGTCACGAAATAAGGTATAACAAAAATAATATAAGCTCAAATATTTTTGTGTACTTGAATTATTAGGCCATATAAATGTACGTAGACAAATGTTTGATTACGAAATTTCTTTTATATTATTGATGAATTTATAGTTATGCGAATGGAAAGAAAAAATACACAAATTACATAATATTATTTCATAACTATCTACGTGTACTTAATTTATTCAAAACAGCTTGCATTTGTGAAAAAAAAATAAAGTATGTATGTGTCAATGTGACACATGACATATGATTATTATACTGGACGCGTTATGTGAAGGGTTTAATATCTCTCAATAGATTATATTGTATTTGAGTATAATTTTAAAATGCATCGAGTTGGTAGTAATAAAGTAAATGTAAAGGATTCCTTACCTGGGCTGGCCGAGGTTCTGGATGACATACGTGAATTGATTTCCCTTTATGACGTTCCACGGAGTGTCTTCGTCCACACACAACTGTCCACGCTTGCAGGGTATCTTCCGAAGATAGTCTTGCCCCTTGTCGTTGCATTTCGGGTGGTAAGCTGTCACATTTAATTTATGAAACATATGCTTGCAAGCTTTCTCTTTGTCGGCGACATTTCGATTGTTATAATACTCCAGAAAAAGTGCCCTGTCCAGGACAGCGAAAGTAATAGGAACTGGGAAATCATAATCCGATGTTATATTCCCAAAAATATATCCGTAGGAATCCTTCTGAGAATGGATGTCCGTCTTCTGAAACCCGAATTTAGTGAGAAATTTAAAGAATTCATTTGTGTTAAAATTTCCTTTAACGTGTACTGCGTGAGCACTGTTGTTTATCAACAAAACTACGAATCCTAAAAAAATATGTACATTTAACATTGTCATAATTAACACATTTTTGATAACAACACACTGCACGTCAAGATATATATTTTTTCTTTCACGCGGACATTGCAAAACAACCCCACACGCTCGCGGCAAAACTACCATAGACAATCAACTACTTTACGTTCACATCTCATATTTGTGATACACAGATACAGTATCGTGATAAGATTATTCACAATCACTCGTTTATTCGTTTTGAATGTCAATGTTAAAAGTTTTAAAATGTTACACAGAATACAGTTACGCTAATCCTATGGTAGTAATTCTAAATTGTTAATTGTTCTGACCAATAAGGTCAGATTTTTTTGCGGGCGTGAATTTTTTTTTTGACAAATTATTTCGAATTTTGCATTTGTTTTTACCTTTTACAATTGTTTTTTAGTGGATTTTTATGTATATTTAAAAAAAAATGTCAAGATGAAATGTAGTTCAAGCATTACATTTAAATTATTTTATATGTGAAATTTATTTTCGTGTATTACTTTGATTATTTTAGTAATATTTATTTTTGTAATCATACAAATAAACCATAAACAAAGAATAATTTATTATATGAAAAAAAAAATTGGTTCTGATCCCAGGTAGAACATATTTTGAAGTAAGTCGATAGAGGTCGTCCTTGTATTTTCAGGCAAATATTTTCGATACGTCGTCTGACAACTTTCCATGTGAACGAAGCTTAATTTGATCTAAAACCATCCGGTGGTGAGTTGTCTTTAAAGCTTAATTAACATCTATGTAAACTTATATATAAGTATTGTTCAGTGTAAGGTTTTCACACTTTTTTACGGTTTTATACATGCACATGACACATTAATTTATTTCTTACCATTTGGTATTATTGTTTTTTGGTACTCGAAATGTAATGTGGTGATTTTTTTTACATATTTGTGTTAGTGATTTTTATTAATCGCCGGTTGATGGAATATTCATGTTTTTATATATTTCAGGATGTAAATATTTTTTGCTTAGCCCTCTGCCATCATAGTAGGTATCTACTTTACCGACTGCTATTTGTTGCGAACGAATGTCGTCGCTTGTCACAAAATATTATTTTGCCTCGGTTTTTGCGTTTCTATCGAATTTGAAGTTCTCGACGACGCGATTTTCTCGAACGATGAATAGTGCGTCATGATAAATGCTCAGGGCATTCTCATTCACTCCCCCGTTTCGGAAAAGTCGGCCATCGCGCGATAAGCGTCCACGGCTCCCATGAGAGTCTCCGAACCGGCGTAGCGCCCTCCGTCGTCCGCTCACTATGTCCGATTGTGCGGTCGCCAAGTCCGCGTCCGATCACGATGTCAACATGGACGGGGCAAACGACAAGTCGCTCTTTGAGCCGACCGTGGAGATGATGGTCAACGACTTCGACGACGAAAGGACTCTAGACGAAGAGGAAGCCTTAGCCGCGGGAGAACGGCAGGACCCCAGGGCCGAGCTCAGTAGCCTGCAGAAGGAGGGGGATATGCCCCTTGAGGAACTCCTAGCTCTATACGGACTTGACCGGCGAGAAGAGATGAGGCCAGAACCCGCCGAAGCAGCCACGGCTGATGTGGAAATCCGCGACGTCTCTGAAGAAGAGAAACCTGATCCGTCTGCCCTCAGGGAACTGTACAATGATCCTGGTGGTGCCGACCCGCCTCGCTTTCTGCGTTCCGTGTCTCGCCCACCCTCTGAGGAGGACGACGACTATGACTACAGTCCCGAGGAAGATGATTGGAAGAAAACCATAATGGTCGGCAGCGACTACCAAGCCTGGATCCCTGAGGGTCTCTGTAATTATGATGATGCACTGCCCTACGAGAATGAAGACAAACTGCTTTGGAACCCGGGTGCTATTGAAGAGAGTCTCACAGAAGACTACATGCGTCAAGTTCGGGAGCTCGCTCCGGCTAGTGGTGGTGTAGGGGCTGTTCCTGTAGGCCGCCAGCAACGGGATGATGAGCAGGCACTATTCCTATTGCAGCAGTGCGGTCATAGTGTGGATGAAGCTCTACGGCGCCGACGAATTGGCACCACAGCTCCACCTGGTCCTCCTCCACCCCACGCAAGTCTCTGGTCTGAGGAGGAGTGCCGAAATTTTGAGAATGGTCTCAAAGCTCATGGCAAGGATTTTCACTCCATCAGACAACATAAAGTGCGAACTCGTTCAGTAGGTGAACTCGTGCAGTTTTACTATATCTGGAAAAAAACAGAACGACATGACATGTTTGCTAATAAAGCTCGACTAGAAAAAAAGAAGTACATATTGCACCCAGGTCACACTGACTATATGGATCGTTTTCTGGAAGAGCAAGACGGTGGCGGGCGGGAGCGCAGCGCGTCCCCGGGGTTACCCAAAGCTGAGGCACCGCCTGACCCGCTAGCCGTGGGTCGTGAGGTGTTTTCTGAATTGCGTCGACCTTCACCTGCGCCTTCGCCCGCACCCTCGCCTGCACCCTCGCCCGCACCCTCGCCTAGCGCTGACGATACAGACCCTGAAGCTCACTCCACTTTGTAGGCCCCCCCGTAACTTCAGGGTATCATAACTATCTATATCATGAGGTTGTGAGATCCTTGAACTCATGATGGGGTGGGGGGAAGGAGGTAATAACTTTGAACGTGTCTTGTAACATATCAGTATATGTGGCAATTGCTAAATTTGTCAAGAGAGCTCTGTTGATCTTTTGCTGAACATTGTTGTATACTCAGACTAGGCTGGGGAACTTTATCTAATGACAGATATTGTGTGATTTCCAATATTACGAAGCCCTCCAATACAATTTGAAGAAAGCGCAATTTGCTGAGTTTGATAATATTTATTCCCCGATAGTGACTCCTTAAGTTGGAAGATTGCTTTAAGTTTCCATATGAACTGTTTACTTTTTAAAACGGATGTATTATGGAATGTGCATGGGGCAACACAATGAATGAATGCCATTTATTGTTTACTGACAGATTTTCTAGCCTGATCAGTCATTAAAGTCTAAAGAGCCTAAATCTGTTCTTTTACGTAATAAATGTACTTAAGTAAATACATTGTAGAACATTGTTGAAATTTTTCAAAAGCTTGTGTCATAATACGACCACTGTGGTTGCTTTGGGGTGTGTGAATACGCTGTGAGTGCGCTTTGGAGCGAGTGATGGGTACAATGGAGCTCCTAACTGCGGTCGAAGTTTATTGGTGATTGTTTATGAAGACGTGTATTATCGGTGAATCCTGACGCTGCTACTGAGAATTTGAATATAAATAAATACCAACCATGATGACTTCCAAAATGACACTCCACCTAATACAGTTTGAAAAACCTCTCGTTTCTGTTTTTGTGTAACAAATTTTAAAACAATATGACTATGAAATAGACTCGTGAAATCAAAATCATGTTACGAATCGTTGTGGATAGTTTATGAACTTGATGTGCTGGTGATATATTGCAGATTGAATATATTCCTCACGGGGGGCTGACCTGAATTCCTTTTTCTGTATATTTGATTTGTTCAGACCGCTTCCATTAGGCTAATGACTACTGTAGAAGTGACATATAGTAGTTTGGATGTAATTTTAGGTATACACGTAGGTGACATTTTCCATTGTTTGTTTTAATTTTATAATTATTATCATTTTTCTAAATTGATATTGTAAAATACGTAGTGAATATTTTACCATCACTTTAATTATTTTTTTTTAGCTTAGTATAAATCTAGAGTACAAGTAAGGTTCTGCAAAGTTTGATTTTAACGATTTGCATCAACCCACCCTCAGAGTACATGTATAGGTCCTATAGATAATCACATTGCATAAATTTTAAGATATATTTTTATACTATTGAGATAATCGGCCGGATTTTTTTCCTACAGTATATGGGTAGTGTTCGCTACGCTAGCATCCACTCAATAATTTCTGTCTGATCACAAAGATGGAGATTTGCGTTAAACCTTTTACAAAGTCTTTATTATTTGTACCACACAGTAAGAGTAAGAATAGCACGGTGTACAGTGGCAGGCTTTAAATGAGAGGTCGTTAAGTTAACCATACGCTACGTCAAGCCATTTACTATTTTCATATTATACTAGTAGGATAGGTAAAAATAGTTTTACGCCCATTTCTGAAAGGTCTATTGACTAATGCATAAGTTAACAGATTATCAAATATGTCATAGGATGCACACAGTAATATTGTGTTATTGTCTAACTAAATGGGTACGTATATATATATATATATATATATATATATATATATATGTATATATGTATGTATACATTATAATATATATAAATTTAAAAAAAATAAAAAAAAAATTCTCTTTTACAAAATCACAAATATTTTACTCAATATCTTGAAAGCAATATAATTTATAGTGTAAGATTTAAGAATTTTTCTAGTTTTCAAACCTCACAGTTATTGCTCATTTTGTGGAAAAAACCAACAATATGTCATTTTCATGCCATCCAATCTGACATTCTGTTGATTTCTGATCAAAGAATTATACTCTGCCCTTTTTGGGACCATACGGCAGAGAGAGACCACATTATGTAAAATAATGTTAAGGCGGAGTTACCATATTGAAAAAATATTTAGAATCTTTAAACTAGATACATTTGAAAGACATTTCAGAAACTGGGCGTTATAGTTTGGTTGTTAGAGCCACTAAGTCTGGTGGATGGCCAGAGTGGTTGTCTTCATCACTGATAATGAGCTGGGCTCCTTGCCACTGGTGACGACGTTCGAGCACTGAGCCATCTTCTCCAGTGAAATACTCACTAGCTGCCTGTCACTCCTGGTGAAATTATTGAATCGTTAAAAATGAAATTATTTTATAGTTGCATTTCAATTAGTATCAGAATTTTACAATGAAGTAAATATCTTTTTAAATTATTAATAAATGTATTTGTCTTTAATATTTTATTGTGCGTTTTCAAGTTGATAATTTTCAGAAGATGTTCTAAAAGAATCTGTTTAAATAGAATTTTTTTTTTGACTTGTGTATATTTTTTTGTATTTTAAAGTCAAATATAATTTCCTTGATCCAACAATTTATTATTATTTGCTGTATAATTTTGGGCTTGAGTTATTATTTTTTCTTTGTTATATGTGTATGTATATGACAATATGTTCCCTTTTTGTACACAAAACCTTTTATTGTATGTAATTTTGTATAACTCTGTTTATATTTTGTATAAATAGTACATGTTCAAATGCATTTCATTATTTCTTTATACTTAAATTAAAAACTTCTATAATTTTAAAATGTATTTTATTTACCATTGAGTAAACACACCACAAACTACTATCACTATAAACTTTCTTGGCAGTGATAATTCTGGTTACAAGATGCAAGTGATCATATTGCACACTCACAGTAAAAATGCAATAATCGTGATAAATTGTATACAAAAAAAACTTTGAATTTTTATTTCAATGACTCAGTGATCACATAATTGTGCAAAAAGTTTTTTCAAAGGTGGTCTCAGGGTCGCTAGTCAAATCTTGAGATGAATATACGGTCTTGCGGAAGACGGTGGCGTCCTGAAAAGGCATTAAATAGAACTCGTGGTCTGTACTAGAATACCAATGCAAAAATTAAATTGGTTATTTGTGATGATTGATATATCTAAAGAACATGTTGACTTAGAAACTGATAAAGAATCTTGAAGTTTTCGGGTGTAATTCAAATACTTTGGGTGTCATGAATTGAATATCTCATAATACACAATAGTTACAAGTTAAAAGCACAATGAGTATACCTGCAGTTATCTGTTGGTATCCCTCAACACAATACTGAATCTACCGTTTTGATTATTAATAACAAAAATTTAATGCTTTCATAGAATTGTGAGAGCTCTTTTCGCCTTAAAATTGATAAAAATAAATGTAAATTATTTATCAATGTTAAATATATGTTTCATCAATATTATGAAATTCGAGAGAATGATAACATTGAAATCAATAGTAAAATAGAAGTATTTTCAGGATAAGGTTCAATAAATAGTTTTTTTTCTTCTGATAAACACACAACACAATGAGAAAATCCTCATAAAAAATGTGTGAATTGTTTACCTCACAATAAATCTGTACGCGTAAAAAATGTGGATCTATTAGGTATTCAAAAATCTCTAGTTTATTTTTAGTTCAGCATAAAATAGCATAGCGAAGGCCGAAAGAGCTCACATATATATTGAAGTATACATATGTTAAAATGTTAATGTTGTATCCAATTATGTCAATTATTAATTGTAGTCTTTTTTTAGGTAATACAATGGGAAACATGGAAACGCCGGACAGTGATACTGAAATTAAAAAGATATGTGATGAGATTGTTTCTACTGTGAATTTTCACTGCGAAAAAGCACTCTGGACTCAAGATAAACCAAAACCTACAGAAACCAAAGAAATTAAGTAAGACTTGGTTTTTAAAAGATTGATAAACCATTTTAAAAAAAAAACTTGTGGAAGTTACACAGAGCTCTTTCCTACTGATTAGCCATTTATAATACAGATAAAGTTATCATGATTACTAATCACTAAAAAAAACTTTTTTGGCAATTTGACAGCCATTATTTTTCTTGTTTGTCCTTCCAATTACATTATATATATATATATACACAGTGATCTTTCATTATTTGTGGTTTCAATTTTACACATTTGTACCGTATCCAAGAATTGAAAATTCACACATACAATTTACTATTAGCTTAAAAATATTTTTTTTCTCTGCGCTTTCTCTAATCTTATCTCATTATCTCTCTCTCTGCCATAAATGTGAAGTTTAAAATAAATCAGCAGCACCTAAAAATCAAATTCTTTGGCTTTTACTAGCCACTTTGTGCTTTATTTTGCCTTTGGTACACTACTGCCGAGCTTGAATCTCTCCAACTCCTCCCAACACACATTGGAAATTTTAATTGATCCTTTACTATCTCAGAGAAATAAACTCATAATATAATAAACATTAAGTTTTACCTTTAATTTATAGAAGTATGTTTTTTTTCTATATCTTGATTTGATCGCAAATTTCAATGTATAATATTTTAAGTGTGTTAGATAAAAGTAAGGGAAGAGCGCGTGAATACGTGATATATAGCATGCCGTTATTGCCACTGGTAACTGATGGACATTATGGATTCAATTCAACATTAAGTGAATTCCTCATTGAAATGAAATAATGGTCAAATCGTCTTAAATTATTTACCTTCAGATATAAAGTTGTCATATACAAAACATACAATTGTAATTGGTTTCATATTTTATTTATCTTATACTTTCACACAAAGATTTTGAGAATGTTCTTGCATTTTTAGATAAGTTGTGACAGTTTGTGTACCTTACCTCTATTTTTAGTATAAATGACAAATTTTTATTTGCGGCTGGTTTATATTAGTGAAATTTCCTTGGATTGTGAGAGATCATTGTATGTAATGTTTTATAATTATAAGTCATGTTTTCTGACTATAATGATTTAACAGGCATGGGGTTGGAAGTGAATTATCTCGCTTCGAATATTACAACAAGACAATTAAATATCCATACCACGCTGAGAGAATGTTTCTTCATGACCCGAATGTGTTACTACGTATTATCCAACAAAAAACAGAAGACGCTCTCATGGTTTGTATCTAATCGGTATTAATGATGACAGTAAAAAGTATTTTTTTTTACCTCTCAATAAAGTTCTGTTGAGCATATTTACCTTTGAAACTTAAGGTTAAACGAGAAGGTAGAACAACAGTTTATTGTTAACAACTGTGTACACTCGTGTTGTGTATCTTGAGAATTGGGTCCATGTTTGATGATGTATAATTCCACTGCAGATTTTTAAAAATATAATTGAGTAACACTAAGACATGTAATATCACATCACACACAAGCTTAAATCCTAAGATCCACAATGTGGATTCATTGATTGTCACACTAAAAATCTCGGCTGTAAATATGCTAACAATGAAATCTATTTGAATCAACAAATTTGTTACAAATCTATTGAATTAAATCAACTGCTCAATAGCTGATGGCTTTAGTAGTACGATTTTATAGGTTGTAGACAACACGTAATGCTTAGTAACAAAGATGTAAATTCTTATAAACACATTTTTTATGAGCAGCACTGATAAACTAAGCTTTTCTGTTTGACAATAATAAAACTAGCTAAATTATCTTGTATTTATGCACAAGTTTTGACAGACTGACTCAATTAAACAGTGATCACCGAGCCCTAAAGCACATCACATGGATTTGATAAATTGCTATTCTCTGATAAACAATCAGCAATTAAGATTAAGTTAAATTATTAGTAATGTTTTATACCATCATTGTGACGTATTTAACAGCTTGGTAATCACTGCTCTACTTGATTGTTAATACTATTCACATCTTAACTAACCGTTTCTTTATTGAGAGATGAAAAGATTAGCTCTGAATCTATTTTAGACTTCATTTTTCACCCAAAAACATACAATATCATTATAGGTGATGTTTTATCATCGTACAGTTCAGAAAGTGTCATATTCGTTGTGTCGTCTGATACCAAATAGTCGTGCTTGGGCTACCGGTTCTAGAACAAATGGTCTCTCTAACATGTATAGCGATCTCGATGTCTTTCTTGATACAGGTAAAGTAAATCACAAATATTATTCTTGAATGTGACTTAATGTGCACTCAATAGATCCTTGATTTTTAATATCAATTAGCATTACATTTTTTGGGTGAATGAATTACTTACGAAATGACAAAAAACCCTCAATTATTTCTGGGGACATAGGTAGGATTCGGCTCATACCTCAAGTTATAAAATATTTACATTGGTTTCATACTCGCAAATAAAAATTAATGTTCTCAATTCTCAGTTATCTAATGTTTAGTTTCAAGTTATCATTATTAAATGGCCACAGTGATCGCAGGAAATAAGGTCCCAGTCTGCGTAGGCCAAGAGATTTGAACTCAAATTCCACCTGTGTCTCGAAATTTATTTTGGAGGGTTTTTCTACTTGTTTCATGTGTAAACCATTTACTAAATAACATATTGCCAATACAAAAAGCCTTTATGGATAAAATAATGTGAATCTATTAAATATTTAATAATCTTCTATTATTGGTACTTCCTTAAAATATAAAATAAATACAATATAATTTAATTTGGAGTTTATTATCAGCAGAGTAAATAAAAATATGTAGCAATGTCTTAAGTGGAAGTTGGAGGTACAATCTCGCTCTTGCTCTCACTTTGGCATTTCTATATTAAAAAAGGTACAACATATAATATGCTTATTTCTTTACTCTTTTGTACAGTACCTCAGCTTTTTTCTTCTATTTTGATTCTTGTTAACGTGTTTGGTTTTGTTTGATATTTGGTTTCTTGTACTGCCACCGGACGGTTCTTGTTATTGTATAATATTATATAAAGGTGTGTTGAAAGGACCCTTCAAACATGCCCTGAGGGTTGAAAGTCCCTGGCGTCTACTCTTCTTGATAGATGAATCACAATGGGACTTTGTTCAAACTCTACCATGATAGATCTCTTTCATAATTTTTCTAACTAACAATTTATAAAAAAAGTATTTATTTTCTATTTTATCACGAAAGTTAAAAATAATGACTATTTTCAACAATTCAACATTTGCTTGCCTGAATTTTTTAAAATAATTTATGTTCTTGCAGCTTCTCACACCTCCTCTAATTAAAATACCCCCTGACAGATTGCATGATTCAAACCCTTTATAGTTTATATATATATATATATATATATATATATATATATATATATATATATATATATAACATACTATAATATATATATATATAATTTATATAATAAAATAGTTAAATAAAAATAGTAAATCTGATAAGTTCAAAGAAATAATCTTGGTGATGCTGTTATTATGGAGCTCGATTTTGTGATAAAAGCCATCACACTTTGGGCATATCATGAGATATCCAGAGTATTGTCTCAAACATAACCTAACCAGATAGTTTGGTAAAATGTCTGTACCACCCAAATTTTAGAATTATCTATTTATCATTCAGACTGCAGAAAATTTTAATTTTGATAAAAACTTAACATAGCATGCATATCTCTTATTATTTGGTGCACCTTGATAACTTTTAGGCATTCGCTAATTGTTTTCTTTTTAAGCACAAACAAAATTAGAAGAGTACCTTATTAATGTATGCTAGAAATTTTCACTTACTGTAATATGAATTTCTGTCGTTTTCTTTTCATTAACTTAAATCTATTCTTTGTCTACCTTCACCTAATTTTTAATATTTTTCTATTCTTGTATTACTCAGCAAATCTCTTGTCCAGCCATGCAACGTATAAACAGCGTTTATTTAAACTTTTAGGTGGTACGTACTTTGGGCTTCACAATCAGGACGCAATCAGTCAGGCTAATTTGGTACTAAAAGTAAAGGAACTTTTACTCAAAAACTCGCACACGTGGAAGCAAGTTATTGCCATACCTTATGCCAGGACTCCAATAATCAAAGCCTATCACAAATGGGCCTACATGCACTGCGACATCTCGTTCAGAAACGGACTAGCTTATGAGAACACTCAGTGGATAATCTATATGCTCAGGGTTCTCCCAGCCGCCAGACCCATGATCATAATCTTGAAGGAGTGGTTGGCCAACACGAGGCTCGTTAAACATCTGAGCAACTATTCTTTTTCTCTGATGGTCCTCTTCTTTTGTCAAGTGAATAACTATTTGCCTTCTCTAAGTCGTTTGAGATCGCACTTTAAAGGTCTGCCAAAACTTATCGCCGGTAAGCAATAATTTTATTGTGTTATATTTTATGTATCTAATATTGATAAGACTGAGGGGTAATATATTTAAAGATTTAAGTTGTTTAAAAGAAGTTTCAATACCTAAGTCATACATTACTTGTATCACGTTTTAGACAAAGGATATTTATTTATTCCTAACCTTTGTGTTAAACCAGAGTTTCGCCAGAGTCAATATATAAATCGACTTCAAAGCAAATAGTAGCTTTACTTACTTAAAAATTTATTTAATAATTGAATGAATTATTAAAAAGCTGCCTTTTTTTATACAATGGTTTAAAATTTCTTTAATGTATTATATTTTTTTAAAACAAAAACCGAATGGTTTATGAGACTATATAATTTTTACAGTGAGAGCTCTTTCTCCCTATAAAAGTACCTCCAAAACTTGATGCTGTAGAAAATATATGCTGTTTTACAGGAAAGTTCTGTCTGTTTTTGAAATAAAAAAACTTATTTATTGATATGATATAAAATATTTACTTAGGTTGGGAATGCCAATATTCAAAATCACGAAATGCACCTGGTAGGCTGGTGAAACCCGAATCACTCTTATTACTCCTGCACGATTTTTTCATTTACTACAGTGAATTTAACTATGAAACACAGGTTAGTTAATATTTATCTAATGTTATAAATATCTCAAAAGTGAGAGTATTATCTGAAAAAGTATCACTTCTGAACCACGGAAAAAAATAATCAAACTTTAAAAAAATATTTGTTCATGTCCTTTTATGCTAAGGCTTAATTTTAATTATAAACACTAAAAAATCAATTCTAGTATGCTAAAGAATGTAATTATTTTCATCGCAGGTGATATGTCCGTTGATGGGATCTATCATTATGAAAGAGCAATTCGATAATAACGGGGAGAAGTTACCGCGAGAAATGTTGAGCTACATCAACATGGTCAAAATGGCCTCGGCTGATAATAAGGAAGTGAGTAGGGTGAGCCAGTATGTCCCAGTACACCTGAATGAGGATGTGTTTCGGAACGAGACGCCGCTCTGCGTTCAAGACCCATTTGATTTGAGCCACAACGTTACAAAAGCTGTTAAGAGTGAGACCTTGAACCAACTGACTGCATATTGCAAGATTGAAGCGGATAAGTGCAAGGTACTTCTGAGCACGAACCCCAAGGGCTGGGAAGCCAATATTTACTCTGAGACTTGTTCAAATCCATCTACCTGTTCTTATATGATGAAATGAAAATTACGCAACGAAAATGGGGGAAATTATTGCATTTAGGAGGGGTTCGTGTTAACATCTTGCCTTTTTTCAACTGTCACACCTCCAAGTGCGAAACTGTGCACATTTTTCAAAGCGCACATGAGATTAACACAATTTTTGTCACATTTCTCAGAGAAATTTAAAGTAAGATTTTCATTTTAATTTAAAAAAGAAGTACAGGAAAATTGAAAGTTGACATCCTTGTTTGATATTTTCCTCAATAGACGGGGCCGCCATCTGTTTCACGAGTGGAACTGACTTAGTACTTCTGTGAATAATTTGTTGATTATACTGCATTTATTTATTCATTGACAAATAATTATATTTACTATTTTTGTAATTGTATACACAATTCATTCTTTCATTGACATTGTCTTATATCTGTGCTAATTTTTTTTTTAATTTTAAGAAAATTGTGCTAGAAATGTGAGACTATATCACAGACTATTATGAGACAATTATATCTCTCTCTATTTCGATTCTTTTTATAACTTAAACTTTTTTTTGTATGTAGTAAAATACAAATCGGTAGCTCTCTGTATGTTGTGGATACCACGAAAGAGTAAATTGTTGAATTTTACCAATTATTTAAGATCAGAGTCTTGGTTAGCATAAGTAAAGCGAGTGTAAAAAAGGATTACCAGTAAATGTTGAGGAATAGGATAACACCGCCCACTACTCACATGGCAGTCAATCAAATGGCAAAATGTATTTTTTTTACTTAATTATTTGTATTTAACGGTATGACTACAAGTGTTGCGCTTTTGAGAAATATGTCTATTGTTAAACAAGGTATTACCTATACTTATTGAATATAGAGGGACGTTAAAAATCTTAACTTACAAAGAAATGTTTTTGATTTTTATTCTTTTTTTTACGAATAATGAGTGCCATATTTTATTTTTGATATATATATAAATTAAATTGAACAAATAGTTTCGTATTATATACTGAAATTACTTGAATATTTATTATATTTTACAATTTTAACTGTAAATTGTCTGCGGTCAATTTCAGTAAAGTAAGCCGGATTATCTGCGCAGGGTTCAGAGTATTTTAGCTTAAGAATGTTATGAACACATCTTCGTGTAGTTGGTGGGCTTATTGGCTTGGTAATTAGAGTCCTGATTCTTGATCAAAAATTCACTGGCTCGTTTCGTGTCCTGAAAGGTGAATAGGGAATCGATATTTTTGAACGCAGGCCTATTTAATGGTTGAAAACTATTTGTATTGACTTTACATGTGATGGTATTGATTTTTTTTATTAAAAGAGAAGGTAGTTAGGTGGCTCATTCATTATCAGTTTAGCTACAGTCATTGATCATTATAATAGCATCTTAGCGGTTGTTTTATGACTAGGAAAGCAGAATAAGCCTGTTTCACTAAAAATTGAAAATGTAAGAAAATAGTGTCGTATACTAACATTAAACATATATGTGTGAAGATTTCTGTGCTTTTACTATATGTATTCCTAGATACATGGGGGTCTTTTCAATATTCACATGATTTAGTAAAGAACTCTAGCTTCTTTAGCTGTTGAGAACTCTTGGCGACTTGGTGATCTTTCATTATTAATCACCCACAGTCTAATTTAAATTAATAAATGTTAAATGCATTAATGATATTTACTTCGATTATCTCGTAGATTATTAATTAAATTGTAGATTAAATTTAATTATTAATGAATGTGCTGCTTTTCTATCTATAGTATTTTTATAGGTTTAATAAGATTCTGAATATAATTATTAACATTTCATAGGAAATGCTTTTTCTTGTAATGGAACTACATTCCTAGGCACAATGTTGTCGTACTCTGGTTCATCCAGCTAGTAAAAACCATACATTTGTATTAAATATATGTGTTGTATGTTATTTTTCTTGTGGTGTTAGTAAATATATATATTTCACTGACTATTTGTGTTTGATTTTTAGATGTTAAGGAGGGGTTATATGACATTTACCTTCACCAGCATACTATATAATAAATAACAACTATTCATTCTAATTTCTGTGTTATATAAGTAAAATAACATTTTAAAAAAAATAGTTTTATTATAAAAGTCTAAAATTACTAAATAATTGATGATTCTTATTCTCCTTATGGAACTACATTCCAAGGCACAAAGCTCCCTTCTTTTGGTTCATCCAGCTAAAAAAAAAACAAATTAAATTAAACTTTGTACAGAAAGTACTTCTTGGAAATCCATTAAAATATTTCAGTAAAAAAAGTGTACAGTGATATTCCAACTTCTTTTTATCTGATGCTATCGGTTTCGTCTACTTGCGTGGTTGGCATCCTCAGGCAAAAAATAATCAAATTATGTATGTATTAACAACAAAAAGATAATATAATAATATAGTATTGTTACCTGATCAGTGATTGAGTCTTGACATGCCATCCTGATTCTTGCAGCTGTGGCGGGGGAGTTTAATTTAAAGTCAGGGTTGGCACCAGATTCTGTCCGAGCTGCAGTGATGGCTTCCTTGATAGCGAAGAAGACTGATGACGCCAGGAACAGAGGAGGTTCTCCAACAGCCTTAAATTTATTAAAAAATATAAAATTTATAACTGTATACTTAAAAATTTATTTATTTCATAATTTTGGTGATAAGAATAATTCAGTTAGTTCACATGTTACAGCAAATTTTAAGCATTGCCTTAAAATAATCACTGACATCTTTTTTCAATATGTTGTTGAAGTAAAAAAACATCATGCGCATTACTATTTTGTAGACAAAATAACGCATGCTTACCTTGGATGAATAAATGGCTCGAGGATTGGGAGCCCCCTTTAATAAAGATACATTAAACTCTGCAGGGATATCCGTGAACCCTGGAATTTTATAAGCACCAGGTCCTCGGCTGTACAGCGTCCCAGTAGGAGAGAAGATGAGTTCTTCCATTGTAAATAGTCCATAGCCTTGAATGAATGCACCCTCAATCTGGCCTACGTCAATAGCAGGATTGAGACTGTCTCCTACATCCATCACAATGTCAGTTCTTAGAACTTTGTGGTCTCCAGTCAGGCAATCTATTTCTACCTCCGAACATCCTGCTCCATAAGAAAAGTAGTTGAAAGGTGCTCCTTCATTTTTATCAAGATTGTATCCAATATTGGGGATACTGTAATATCCAACTGCTGAGAGGCTTATACGCTCAAAGTAAGCTTTGTCAATTAACTGGTCCCATGTGATATCAGGATGCATTTTCCTCAAAGGCATCAGCCTTTCTAAAATTGTATTGCAAGCATTTAGTACTGCCATGCCGTTTATGTCTGAGCTGACACTGGCGGCAGTTGGTGAGGTATTCGGCACCTTATCGGTTGATGTTTCAGAAATATAAATCTTAGAAGAATCTATTCCCAGGGCTTTAGATGCAACTTGTATCATCTTAGTATGAAGACCTTGCCCCATTTCGGTGCCACCGTGAGATATCAGCACTGATCCATCAGTATAAATGAGAACGAGAGCTCCTGCTTGATTTAAAAACTTCACTGAGAAGGCAATTCCAAACTTGGTAGGTACAATGCAAATTCCTCGTTTCTTCCATCTATTTTCCCTGAAATAAAGAATTTAAGTATTCAAGTATTTACAGTAATATTTGCTGGTTTCTTTGATTTGTGAACATATATAATATCTGAGGATGTATTTTGTGAATAAAATATTACTCTACCATTATGTAATTCAAAGTTGCATTAATTAGCATATACCTGTTGTATTTTTCTACTTCCTGCAATCTTTCTTCATATTTGGATTTTATCAAACATTCGCTCCAGCACCTTTTCAATGTACAGAATGTAAGACATTGGTTGAAGTGTGTACTTTGTCCTTGTTCATACAGATTTATAGCAGTCACATCTATGGGACGCATTTTAAGCTTCAGAGCGATATCTCTAATGTAGTGTTCTGCCGCCAACATGGCCTGGGGCCCTCCAAAACCTCTGAATGCAGTGTTCGATGGCATATTTGTTTTACAAACATATCCAATAACTTCAATATTGGGAATGTAATATGCATTCTCTATATGCAACATGGCTCTTTCTAAAACCTAAAATATTATAATTAAGTACAATCAGTAAACTATATAGAGTACTTCATTTACACTCATAATGATCTCAATTACTTACAGAAAATGATAAATCACGAGAGTGTCCAGCATTATTGTACAACACAAAACTGGCAGCAACTATTCTTCCATCCTTTTTTACGCCGACTTTATATTGAAAGTAGAAAGGATGCCTTGCTCCCGTAATCATCATGTCTTCATCTCTGTCCAGCATGCATCGCACGGGTTTTTGCAGCTTATGAGCTGCCATAGCTACGGGGATAGCTACAAATATTCCCCTGGATTCTTTTCCACCAAATCCACCCCCCATGCGTTTTACTTTTGTGACGACACGGTTTATAGGAATATCAAGAGCATGAGCCACACATTTCTAAAAGAATTGACTATTAGTTTTAATGAAGTTGATTTAGTATTTATATAAATATTTTTAATGTATTGTGGTGTATTCAAAGGTGATTATAAAATGATTAGAAAATACTTACACTTATTTCTGTTGGGTGTTGAGTAGAGCAGAATATTTCCAATTCGTTATCTTCTTTAGGGATTGCACGAGTTGCATATGTCTCCAAATAGAAATGTTCTTGTCCACCGACTCGAAAATCATTTTCAATAATTAAGTCAGCATCTTCAAAGCCAGCTTTCGGGTCTCCGTTTGTAATAATCTTAGGACAGCCCGGAAAGAAAGATTTATGTTTTATGGCATCTTCTATTGTGACTATAACAGGTTGCAATTCTTCATAAATTATAAGTACACTCTTTGCAGCTTTTTGTGCAGTCAAGTGATCTTCGGCAACAACTGCTCCTATTACTACACCCTGACTTTTTACTGTTTTTCTTACAAAAACTTCCTCATCATGAAATACTGGACCTGTGATGTTTCTGTCTTCTTCTAAGTCTGCAGCTGAATAAAATGCCACTACGCCCGGCATAGCTAATGCAGGTTTTGGATCAACAGACAGAATATTAGCATGGGCTTTTGTACTCAGTACGTATGCTAAATAAAGTTCTCCTTCGATAGGAGGCATATCATCACAATATACTGCTTCCCCCGTGGCCTGTTTTAGGGCAGAAGAGTGGACTATCGGTCTTCCCACCGTGTCTATTTTAGTTTGATTGTCTGACGGTATACTAAAGTATTGAGACCCCTTTTGAATATGCTCTTTAAGACCTCCAATACCACTCTTATCACGCTCCGAAATGCTAACCAAGTTTGGCAGTTCTTCTGGAAGTTCCTCAGCAATTTCTAAGTAAGATTTAAAGAATAAACTGAGGGTCAATGACCTTCGATACTGTATCATGCCACCTGGAGCAGAGGGATTGAGAGATAATTCAGTCAATAGACTGCTATATGCCTTATTTAGCATAGACTCATTCCAGCGCTCTCCGATGAGTGAATTGGAAGTTGTTTTGGCCAAGAGAGTAACAGGCGCCATACCCCCAAAAGCTATGTCAATAGTTTTAATTTTGTTTGATTTCGTTTCAAATACAACATTCAGAGCCATATTTACAATCGCTATATCATCATCTCTCCGTTTAGCTTGCTTGTATGCTTTGAAATACTGATCATCACTTGTATACGGAATCTCTATGGAAACTAATATTTCTGCTGGTTCAACTATGTTTCTTCGATATCCTGTAAAGAATGTGTGATCCATGGTGATAATTCTTTCTCCTTTATTACTCTTCAGCTTCATGCCAATACCTGCAGCGAGAAATATAGGGTTCAGATCAGATATAGGGCTTCCTGTCATTATGTTTCCTCCCACAGCAGCCACATTTCGGATTTGTTTCCCTGCAAACCAATGAATCATCTCCACTATTGATTTAAATATCTTTGTTTTCTTGGCGGGTAATTTTGCTATTAGTTCTTTCATCTTGTTTTCCATTTCTGTCAATGTAATCGATGCTCCCACAGTTAAACCTTTGTCGGTAACTTCCATTTTATTTAACTCCGGAATTCTATTAGGCATGATAATAACGGGATAAAGGAAATTCTTAAACTTTACTTCCACTCCTACTTCAGTATTGCCAGTAATAATTTTTGCATCATTGTGTACTGACTTTAGTTGCAGTAGATCTTCCAAGGAAGTGGGGCGATGCCAAGTGACATTCGTTCCTTTAAATAAAAGTTCTTGTGAGTCATATACAGATGATAACTTAAGCTCCGGAGGAAATATTGGTTCTTGAGACGGGTCAAAAGGCTTAAAATCAGTGGAATTGAATGTTTCCTGAGGTGCATCATCAATGAAACCGGGTCCACCATTTTTGCAGCATTTTTCTCCCAGTGCACAAGCATTGTTTACATTCATAGTAGATCTAGAAAGTTCCCATTCTTCTGTGAAGGTTTTGTATCCGTCTAGAATAGGTCGATAACCAGTGCAACGGCATAGATTACCCTGAAATGTTACTTCCAGGTCTTTGTAAGAAGGTTTGGGCATGCACCTCAGAAGTGTATACATGGACATGACAATTCCTGGAGTGCAGAACCCACATTGTGAGCCGTGGGCTTTAGCAATTCTCTCTTGAACAGGATGTAAGCGTGTCTTGGTAGATCCAATACCCTCTACTGTGGTAATAGCGAGACCATGCATAGCACACACAGGCGCAAGGCACGCATTAACCGACATATGTCTGTCATCAATCAGAGTTAAGTAAACATCGAAAGCATCATTCTTAATCAAGTTAATTCATTTGAGGTTTAAAAAAACTGTTTGATATTATTGCGTTGTAACAACATAAATATTATTTAAAGAAGAAAAACTTTGATAACCTCTGAACATAGATGACTTCAATTTTATTATCTTTTATTGATAAGCAGTAAGTCGTAAATTGTATTTCAAATGATATATTTTGGAAGCACAATGCTATCATTGTACCTTCTCCGCAAATTATTTTTTCTCTGTTTTGTTTTATAGAGATAAAATATTGTTTAAATTATGTAGTTTTATTAAGATATTTTATTTGTTATTGTTTAAATTGAGTTTACCAAATATTTTTTTTTCTTTGAATGTAAAGATTTTTCAACAGTATAACTTTCTAAATATTTGAAGGATACATTATGGTATTTTTCTGGCGGTCATATTTGGAGACCATGACAGTGCACGCTCCGCAGCCTCCCTCGGCACAGCCAAGTTTCGTTCCGCACAAATACAGCTTGCGTCTCAGGTAAAAGAGTAATGTCCATTCTGGATTTGGGGACTCTTCCACGATCTGAAAATGCAATAATTAACTTTTAATAACTACTTGTTTATTCTGTAATTTAACCCCAAGACTATTATTCTGTAATTTGCTACCTATGCTAATGTTGTAATATTATTAAATATTACAAATAATATTACGATGTACCTAATATCTCTAATTATATTTCCGAGAAAAAGGTCGCTAGATATGAGTAGTTAATCAGTGCAAATACTTGTAGTAGTTCTAATCATAATATAAGATATATACATGTGTTAATGAATTATCGAATGAGTATCAAAGACCGTTGATATGAATATTGAGTGATGATTAAAAACAATACTTGAACTAAACCAAAATCAAATACAGTCAGCATAAACAAATTATATAATTCATCTATTAATCCAAAACATTTTTAATTTTAAACTACCAGATTAACTATTCACTTATCTATTTTGTTGAACTATAGGCCCAAATTTTTGAAATTGTAGGAAAATATTATTTTGTATTTTTTGATATTGGAAATTAAAAAATCCTTTGTATTTTTTTAAAAATACAGTATTTTTAAACGATACTTTACTTTTTAAATAAAATATGTCCTTGAAAAAGTCTGAGATCGAAGGGCTTTGGTGCATTTGGAAAATTGGGGTGGTCTAAAAGTTGTACGCACAGCTATTTAAAATATATGATGATTATGAGCTCCAAAGTTTTGCACACAAAGAAAAACTTTAGAGGAAAATATACTCAATACTGGTTTTTTTAGATTTCCAAATTCACGACTGAAAATCTATACGCCCAGTTTCCAAAAGATCATTGGTTTCATTAAAGCACTGTTTAATTTATCAGGTAACTGTAAATTAGTAGTATAATGATATCAATTATTATATCTTTAACACACATAAATAATATAATCATTTTGTAATCTCTTTGATATACTTTTCTATGTATTCAAGGCAAATCGGAGAGCTGCAATTGCAACTAATCGCTTCTAATTGATTGCTGCTTTTTTTTTTTCAGTTTGCAATTTTTATACAGCGGTAAATACGTAATTACGAGTAGACCATTCATTGAGATTATAATTTATTGTTTTTTTTTAAATATCTCTCGCTCGTAGAATTTATCATAAAATACAAGTATAAATAAATTAAGTTGTAATAGCACCGAGTACGGTTTTTTATTTTGTAGTGAAGCAGTCCTTTGGTTTTTATGTCGTAAATGCAATACTGAATCAAATCATCGCTTGTCCAGGCCTTCTTTATTGAATGTCTCTGCGTAAATGATCAAGTTACCGATAAGCTGTGTTATAATGTTACAGACTGGATCGACTTACAGTTACAGGAGAAATTGTGGAAGTCAAACAAGTTCAATATTGAATCTATTGTATCAAGCAAAGGTTTTGTTCAAGCGGTAAAATTTTCAAGTTATTTACAAAATTGACCCTTTTGAAAGAGGTAGAAAGGAAAAAACTCACACAGCTCGCTTTTAGCAGTGAGGTATTATGCAAAAATCAATTTGGTAATAAAGTATTGCATTCGTGGTTGACCGTGCAATTCGCCTCATTTTATTTCAACACTACGGTACAAATATATAATTTTTTCCTTACTCTACAATTTTACTATCTGCTAATGCAATTATGATGTCATCTTTAAAAGTTACCTTCGGATAGGTCCTAGCTATTTAAAATTAAAATGATACAATTATTTTTTAAATTTACTATTGCAAATGTAATTTAAAGTTTAATGTAAAATATGAGATATAACTTCAAGCTGTGGTTAATGAAATATATTATGCAGTTTTTGCCATAAAGTTGTATTATTTAGAAATCCAATGTTTATACGTGTTGTTTATAGGTAATAAAAAAGAAGAATATCTTAGCAATAAAACTATAAATACATTAAGTATACAGTATCATTCATTATTATCACTACCATCTATACAGGGTGGTATTTTATATTTTTTAACCAACCAGTTATTTTTATTAAAAATAATTATTTAAAAACGCATATTTACAAATTTAATGAAATCTAGAATGAAATTTATTGTAACTAAAAATAAAAATAATTAATCAAATGGGCGTTAGTGTTGATTTTTTGGCCTTAAAATATTTTTCAAAGTACATATTTGAAGTTATTTCTTGACATAACTCAAACCAATAAAGCTTAAAAAAATAAATGCATAAACTGTAGCAATAAAAATCGTAATAAATAGTCACTCGTATGCGGCACCTGGCAGTACCGACATTCCACAAGACCGAGACTCTGCCGCCGACGTGGTCGCGAACGGTTTCGTACTAACGTCGTACAGATATCGACCGCCAATTTGTCTGTGCAACAATAAATAACACATTGGAACAGAATTTCTACAAAGTTGATAGTATCAATATTTTAATTTTTAAAAAAAATTTAATTCATCTATTACGTCTTGGATTTTGACAACGAATTTTGCTGATGAAAATTCTCATGGCTGAATTATAAAAAAAAACACATCCACAATTTATATTAGCGGAGTCCTTTTTTGGAGAGATGTTAGAGAACATGTTTCAATTAATGCAATAATCATAAAATTATTTTTATATGACAATATAATTATATAATTGCACGTGCACGCGTAATATATAAAGAAATGTTGATTTTCAAATACAGTGCCTACTTGAGTTGTGCAAATAAGTTATATGGAGAAGAAATGCCAAAATAAACAGATAAAAATTTATTTCTTTTTATAATAGGTCATCAAAATAGATCCGCGTGATTGCGTATCAAAACAAATAACTTCTTCGTTGTTTTAAACGATAAGAAAAAAATTACGTTTCATTATAAATTACTATTACTATTTTGGCCACATTTATCGTAACAGTAAATATAGCATCCTCCAGCTGGTTGTCTAAGAAAAAATCGAAGGAAAAGTTGGCATTGGAAGGAGGAAGTTTACGTGGATGCGGAATTCGCGCCAGTGGCTGGAGGTCGGAAGTGAGACTGGCCCAGGATAGAAATATGTTCGATGAAATGGTCACCAACCTCCTATGATGAGAGGCACCAGAAGAAAGAGATAATCTACTACTTTGATTTTCATTTGAATTATTATTTTAAAAACATTTATTTAATGAGTTATTCATCCTGAATTTGTTTTCATGTCAAAAAGGATACACACGTTATAAATAGCTCGGAAACACATGAAACACAGAGTAATTTGATTCGTTAAGTCCGGTCTGCGGTGAGCAGCAAAATGATTAGCGTCGATAGCTTCCCTTTTTGGTGTAAAACAGTTTTAAATGTGATTTTTTTATTATTATAAATATTCAGAGTATTTTATGGGGCATATTTATTTATCGTGATCGGCATAGGAGGTTTTATGCGAATGCCATCACTAAAGCCTTGTTTAACCACTCACGTGGACGTGGTTTCCTAGACAACGTCGATAGCCACCGTCAAGTCGTACACTGGTGCTATTTGCATTACCACCATCATTACGACAGTGAAATTAAATTTGATGATGCAAAGAAGTGAATGGGTCGTCATTTGTATCTACTTACTGAAACAAAATTATGATACTCAAGATGTACTACTCAAAGTATTTGAATCGTGTGTCTGTTATTTCTAAACGAAGTAAATAACACAATAGTGCAGATCATAAGCAAGTGTTTTTTTTTATGTTAGGAGACGTTTTGTCTTCAAATTGCTGGCTATAATTTATCAAAGGTTTTATTTTTTTTTCAATATCATTGTGACTTTCGGTTGGTTTAAACTGGTCGTCGCATCGAGCCACGTTACGGCAATTATAATACTCGTATCTATGTGTACTTAATAAATATAAATTAGAAATTAATTAACAGAACTATACAAAAAAAATATCTAGAGGCTATTTGCTGTGGCGGTTTGTCGGTCGGTCATATAGAGCTATATTATTATTGAAGCAATTGAGTACGATTACATGATCAAACTCTCAAAGCGTGTTACTACGATAACAAATAATCGAAAACACTTCACGCTTCAGTAGGTCAAGATAAAAAATTAATCCGCGCACGTTTTAGTTTTTAATGGGAATCAAAATATTTTTTAGATTAGAAACTTACCTTTTTCCCGTTGACGAAAAATGTCAAAGTCGAAGTCTTGGTAGAAGTTTCTGTCATATTTTTTTTTTTATTAATCACTTGCGGGCGTGAAAGTTCAGAATGACGCCAACTGCGAGAGCAACTGACCACTGACCACCACTGACCACCGTCGACTGGGCGAGAGCGCCTCCACGAAGCACGCACCGAGGAACTTCCTGCCAGTTCTTACTACAGAACACGTTCTCGGCTCCCGCGTGTCAGGGGTGGCCAACAAGTGGATCGCGAAACCGATTTTGGTCGATCGCTCGCCATGTATTTATAGGGTAAAAACGGTTAGATTTTTGACCACCGTAAGGGTCACTTTTGGGGGTCACACTGCGTATAATAATTGACGAAAATTGATTTTTACTGTTAAAACGCGTACTTCGGGAATTAGCAGAGTGTACGTTTGTAACCATTGCTTTATAAGTTTTAAAAATCTTCAGTAGATGATAACTGAAAGTATTGTTTACTAAATGGTTATAAATGTATTCGAAAGTTCATTTTTTATAGCTCCGTGGATTATAATTAAGATGATCTTACCTCTTTTGATAATCAAGGTATGTATTATTATTATACGCAGTATGACCCTCAAATGTGACCCTTAAGGTTGTTACATGTGTGACCGTTTTTAGGGTTGAATGGACAAAAGATCCTAGTTAGTTAGAACCGTGCTTTTTAAGTATCAGAAAATTGGCATTGGAGATACTTACTCCAACTTGGAATCTATCTAAGCCATTTTGTACAGTGTACAGACATTGCATGTATTTCTCCCTTCCCTCTCCCTCCTTGGATTGCGCCTCTGACAAGTCGATTGCGACACATTTTTAAAATAAAAAGTTCCTAGATCTTATGTACAGAAAAGTTGACTACCCCTGATCTATATATATATACATATATATTTTTTGTCTTGAACATATGCGCGCTCGGTGAGGGCGACAGTGTCTAGTATCAAGATAGACTCACCTCCCGTTTCGACATCACTGGGATTATACAATTCTAATAAATATATATATTTTTTAATGAAATCAAAACTAATACATTAAATAATCCAACAAATTTAAACATGAGAAGTGTATCAAGTATTGTTTTCATAGATTGACCTGTAATGTAATAGAAGATTGCTAATGCTTAAAAGAAATCTTTGAGTCAATAAGCAATAAAGATAAATACTATAAATATAATATTTTATTACGTACATACATAATATTCAATGTTTTCGTTTAGTAGTAAAAAAATCTCACCTAAATGAATAAACAAGTATGTCCCAATTTTATACAAAGAAAAAATGGTTAGCTTACAATGGAGAAAAATGTAAGCATCCACACAAACACAAACAAAAACAATTTAATATGGTAAAAGAAGCCATTGATGCTACACGAAGCTGGTTGTTGTAGTTGGAATTATTAGGTTTTATTTATTAAAACATATCTAAAAGTAACTATTAAAATAGTCTCGGAAACAAACTGAGATTCCCCTTCTACTCTTTATTTATCATTTCAATGATAGTATCCTACGATATATTTCAACTTGATTGATTATCGATTGTCTACTTGACCTCAAGCTATCTGGCTAAATTGATTTAAAGCGTACCCATATAATATTTATTTTTTATTAGAAAAATGCCAAATGATTGAAGTGTGATAATATAAATTTTAAAATAAATATCGTTTGATTAAAAAATAGTAATAATTAAATAAAAAATAAGAAAAGTAAAACTACAACTAGAACTTCTCACGAGAAGTTTTCAAAAAATGTCGTCAACTGTGAGTGGCGCTAGTATATGGTTAAAGCTTTTGAAAAGGTGGTCTTGCTATTGATCAATTTGATAGTAAAGCATTAATTATTTTTTTAAATTTAAACACAATTCAATATTTATTTTAAAAAATCATTTAATTATTTTAGCAACTTTTCAAAACGCGACATCTATGAATGCTTTTTACAAAAAATGGTAAAACAGGAGACTGTAAATATTATATTCAGTCGAAATGTAAATAATCTGAAAATTGATAACTGGTAACTTATTGGCTAACAGTTTTATGTTTATTTTTTTAAAGGTCTGAAATAATTTTTTTTTTAAAGTGGAATGATTAATACCTTTTTTACTGATAAATTTGAAACTTTTGAATTAAAATTGAAAATCATTAGACATTTACAATACTAAATAGACAACATTATTACTTGAAAGATTTTCGAAAAAAAAAAAACATATTTGCAATAGTCTAGACACGGCATACATTTTTGGCATACATCGGCATGATTTATTTTGAGTATTAAGGCTCTTCATTTGTTACCCAGAAAAAGGATGTATTGCAAACATCAGATATCCAATATTTATCCAATACTGATTCACGGGACTTGGTATTTAATAATTTAAATACTGCTTACGAGAAAAATAATATGTGACAATAGCCATATCATAATATCTTTGATATTTGCATACTCAAATAATGTATAATGCCCACCACAAATTCATTGAAATGTCAGGATGAAGTTTTACTTTCAATTTATTCTCTCTTTTATTAAAACGATGCTCTATAGAGATTAGTCTTTCTTCAGGTTCACTTGTTACTGAACTTAGCACTATTCCTCTTGATATAAGTCTTTATAATTCAAATAATTCAGGTAATTAAATAAATATATAAACATAAATATATTTACTTTTGTGAAATAGAGATGATTTCAATCAAACGAAAATATGGTAAAACAATTTATTTTATTTACAAACATAACAAGACTTTTACATTTTTAAAACTAGGACTTAAAAAACTATATATTAAACATTTGGGCTTCGTGTTTATTGAAATAACATTAAAGTAATATTAAGATTCCTAATTATTAGCAAATTAAACTAATAATAACAAATCATAGAATCAAAAAAATGTATGACATGAATAGACTTTAACACATTCAATGCCATATCATATTATTCTGTATATACTTTATTAGTAAATAATATGTACAAGATTCCCAGAGAATTTGGTTTATCTGGAGAACATTCAAGCAAATAGATTGAAATGAAAACCTATTAAGTCGTGCACTCAGAATACGAAAAGTAGAGAAATGCAATATATGCATGAGTATAAAAATATACATGAATAAATAAAAAAGTATAATACATATAGTATTTTCACAACTATTTTGGTGTAAAACAACTTCACAGACTATCAATGCTAACCAAAAGATAAAAAACTGCTAGCTTTACAAAATAATTTAAAAAAACAAGTAGAAGGATGTATTGTTATGTATTTTATTCTATAAAATATTAATTACTAAAATACTAAGTACTTTCTGTGCAAAGTATTAAACTTATCTATGTTGTGTGAAAAAGTTAAAAAAACTAATTTATAAATGATATTTACTCAAAATGAAATAAAACAACAACAATAATAACTGTTGAATAATTTTGTTTAAAAATCTGAAATTGTTTCAATTTAGACTTGCTTCGGATTTAAAGTTAAAAATAAATTGATCTACATATCTTGCAACAGCACAACATAAAGATATCTTATAGTTGACATTGCACATATTAATACAATTACGATATTTCATAGCTGGCCCTGCAGAAATATACACAGTTATGGAATATCTCAGAGGTGGCAGCGAATGCATTAAAGCCTGATATATTTGAAACATTTTGGCATGAAAACAATTCCTGAGATAAATTTTTGTATGAATAGAAATATATTTTTCTATAGGTTTTGAAAGATCTTTTATCTCAGAAAACTCCAAAATGTTACAACTTTGTTGAAACCATAATAATAGCTAATCGAGAATTAATTACGCTGACTTTAAATCTAGTCCACTTTCCATGACGGCTCTTTCAAACTCCTTCTCTGCAACTGTTCCTTCTATAGCGGTCTTCTTTCGTAAAGCCGATTGCGTTTGAAACATTTCCATTTTAGCAACTGAGTAGTTATATCGACAGTTAAACCAGTATACCATAGTGGTCACCATGAATGTCGAAAAGCCGACGTGCATGGACATCTTTGGACGAGAGGAGAACATGAAATATGCAAAACCCATTCCCATCCCACCACTTATCCCATAGAGAAAACTATTTCTAAAGCAGGGCATTTGAGAGACATCGCGTCCAAATATTATCAACGCCTAAAAAAAAATTTTTGATTATTTCATATTAGTATTCAATTATAAAATATATACTGACATAGTTTTTTTAAGGAATATTTTATGAACAAAAACTAAGTATATAGCTTATAATCAACAAATTTGGTACAAGAAAACATTGTGATAAATATTATTGAACTAAATAAACTAGAGAAGAATAAGTTATTTTTTATTTAAATATATTTGCAAAGGACTGGAAAAACTACTATTATATTTTTTTAAATAATACAGTAATTTAATAAACCTTTGGATTGTCTATATCATCTTCAGACATATTAAATAATTAATACTCTTCGGTTTTTTTACGTAAGCTCTTCGAAAATTTGACGCAAGCTTAACCTCACTTTTTGTTGACAGATTGGTTCATTGTTTATGGTTTTCTCTTTTGGTTTGTATTATATGGCTACAGAATTTATATATAAATAATATTTATTTATATCGTTTACTAATATGAATAATAAAATTATTTATTCTTTATTATACTATTTGTAAATATTTTCAGAAAATACGAATATGTTATTAAATATCGAAATCATAAAAAAATTTCCATTGAAAAATCTGTATTCCATTTGTAAATGCTGAAAATATTTTTGTTTTATTTTAATCAAAAATTATTTTTTGTAAATATGGCATCTTATTTGCTGAATTTTTCTAAGCGTTTTATTTCTTTATCAAATCCTTTGAGAGTTATTACTGGAGTTCATAAGCCAAGTCCTGGAAAATTAAAGTTATACAAAAGAATAACATTAGTAGTTTGCTTTCCGATAATAATTCTTATGACAGTTAATTTATACAACTTGCATTTAAACCATCCCCAAGAACGAAGACCATTTATTCCTTACGACCATTTACGAAGACGAACCAAAAGGTTTCCATGGGGCGATGGGAATCATAGTTTTTTCCACAGTCGAAAATATAATGCCTTACCAGAAGGATATGAAGATGAAATAAAGAACGAAATAAAAGAACACTAAGTCGTCTAAGGACAAAATGAAAAGTATTTTTTACTCAAATATTGTATTCTAGCTTTCGAATTTTATACAAAATTATAATCAATATAAGTACGTTTTTATATAAAATAAAATAACTTAAATAACCATTGTTATATTTAAAAGTATAAAAATGAAATATTACCCACCCAAAGTGACGATTATTAGATATTATAATAGCTGACTTACACAGTGTATTGTTCTAGATTATTTTGTTAAAATAATGCATTAGATTTCCGAAAGATAATCAAGAATAATTATTATGATGACTGAAGGATCAATTTTTATGATAAAGCTCAAATCATCTAAGAACGAGAAGTTTATAAAAACACTACTTTTGAAATACAGCAATACAAAGCATGCTCAGCTCAATATCTCCGGAATTTGCCTTTTTGAAAACAGTTACACATTCTTCCCTTACATTTTCTTCTCCAGGTGCCTTTCTTCAGAGGAGGTTGGCGGCCATCTCACTGGACATATTTCTATCTTGGGATAGTCTTGCTAGTTCAGCTCTACGTATATTTTTACCTAGACTGTACCTGGTAACTTTATTTTTCCAATGTTGTTTTTTCTTTGGACAATCAGCTATATTTGGTATGAATCATAACTTCAGTTCAGGTTGCAAATAATGTGGTGTATTATATTATAAATTGGATGATGGTCCTCGATTCGCGTGGTGTGGGTGAGGGCGCGCGGCTAGCAGCGTGCACATGAATACAGATGGCCAACTGATGAGGCCATTGTAAATTATCGGGGTAATTACCCTGGCAACTCCGTGCGACCCCGTCACCTCCACCGTCACCGCCACCGCCATCGCCACCGCCATCGCCACCGCCATCGCCACCGCCACCTTCCGCGTTCTCCCCGCGTGCTTCGACATGCCAAATTATTAATTAATTACACTACGGGGGTAGAACACTCATTGTTTACACACACACGCATCGTGAGTATGTAACACTCAGCAACCGAGTGATACGCTCAAAGCAACCTTGCAACCTTGTGTGTCTGCTGATGTCTCCGGAATTTGTTTCATAGTGTAAAGAGTAAATTCAAGCAGAACGCAACTGCAATCGCTTCCGGTTGCTTCAAAATCATTTGCTCACTTGTTTGCTTCCGACTCTTGCAGAATCATGATATGAATTGTTTTTGGGTAATTTGTTGTACACTGAGCTTAATATCACATACAATATATGTAAAAGCCGCTCAAAAGGCTGATTTTCACCATAGGAAGACTTCTACGTGTAAGGTCTTCATCATCACTGCGACGAAAGAAGAAGAATATTTTCAATTTCATAATCTCATATATGTAACTTACCTTTTACTGATAAAACAGACAGAACATTTACATAAACGAGGCAGTCCCCTTAGTTTACAGCTTCGAATGAAAGTTTCTACGTTAAATTACCGTTTATAATTTCGAAAGCTATAAACTACAAAACTATCCGGAAAGTTTAAAAAATGGCGCACCGCAAAGCGCTACTGCATTATAAATTAAAATCAACTGTAAGTGGAAATACCATGACCGCGGGCAATCATTTACAAGTTACTTGAATAAACAATACTTCCAGGGATGTCATGTTACGTTAATATATTCGGTATTAAAAACCACGAGCGCGCTATCGCCGAGTGTAGATCAAGCTTACACCGGGAGCTGCCGCACGCGAAAATTATTTTAGTGGAAAATGTAATCGCGTCATTAGTCACCGATCAGCTGGAGCTGCTAGGAGCTGCTGAGAGCTGCTAGGAGCTGCTTGGAACTGCTGGGAGTTGTTGGGATTTGGTGGGAGCTGCTGGGAGCTGCTGGGAGGTGTTGGGAGTTACTGAGAGCTGCTGGGAGCTGCTGGGAGCTGCTGAGAGCTGGTGGGAGCTGCTGAGAGCTGCTGGGAGCTGCTTGAAACTGCTGGGAGCTGTTGGGATTTGGTGGGAGCTGCTGAGAGCTACTGGGAGGTGTTGGGAGTTGCTGAGAGCTGCTGGGAGCTGCTGAGAGCTGGTGGGAGCTGCTGAGAGCTGCTGGGAGCTGCTTGGAACTGCTGGGAGCTGTTGGGATTTGGTGGGAGCTGCTGGGAGCTGCTGGGAGGTGTTGGGAGTTACTGAGAGCTGCTGGGAGCTGCTGAGAGCTGGTGGGAGCTGCTGAGAGCTGCTGGGAGCTGCTTGGAACTGCTGGGAGCTGTTGGGATTTGGTGGGAGCTGCTGGGAGCTGCTGGGAGGTGTTGGGAGTTGCTGAGAGCTGCTGGGAGCTGCTGAAAGCTGGTGGGAGCTGCTGAGAGCTGCTGGGAGCTGCTTGGAACCGCTGTCCCCCGCTCGAGTCCAAAGACGCACATGATGGCCGTCGCTGAGTTTCCCGTTCGTCTTTAAAATTTGTAAGCCTGTGACGCTGCATCAGAAAAGTCGGTATTCGCTGATATTCATTCGCTTTCATCTGTGTCGTTCAGTGATAAGGCAGGTATCCATGAGCTTCGGTTTATTGATATTGTAGTTTTGTCATTCGTAATCAATGGTCAATGACTAACTTACCAGCTTACCCACCCGGGGTGGTGTAAGGTTACTAAATCTTACAGCGTGTGGCTCTGGCCGACCCGCGGCGAGCAGCGAGCATCGTAAATGATGTCAGAGTGGTCTGCTCGAAACACGTGCTGGTGATATATTTATTACCGCTGGAAACATTAACTTCTAAATCCAGGCGACAGTCCCACATACATAAATCATCACGTTTGATAAATAATTATTACTGTCATTTGCACGGTTAATTGTGAGTCATTAATTTATGCGTGATTAGTGTATAATTTCATCAATTCATATTTGAACATTAAGTAAAGCATAGTTGCTCTTTTTTATTTTCTTTGCGGGTGGAGTGTACAAAACTGGAGTGAATAAGAAACTAATAATCACATTAAAGACTTTTGGAATTTCTTTAAGAAAACGCTTGTAATTGAAAAATCGTTGATGTATTTATCGAAAAAAGATGAGGTGAGGCGGGGGACGTCTTGCAGGGGCAGATTCTGCGTGCGTGAAGTTTCCGGTCGGCTGCGTGATCTGACGATAGGGTGAGTGACGTCACGCCAGGGGGTGCTCAGCCCCGGCTGGAGTAATCCTCCACCTCGATGCCTGTCGATATGACAGCAATAAGCAATAAGTCTCTGTGAATTCAGTTTATACTCTACAGCAGCGTGAACAATACACGCCATGTAACTATGCCGAATTTGTGATATATCCACGACTACTTTACCGACTTAAAAATCGTAATGCGGTTCAATAGTAGCGATGATTTTTTTTACTCATATCAAGTGTGTTAAAATAACAATCTGTAATTCCATGTTCAACGATACAAAAATACTTCAAGAGAAACTTGATCTACTGAAGGTATATTGTGATTTTACTGTAAATAATAAGGTAACGTCTAGAGACGTATCATGCCAGGCACCGTTGCAAATCCTTTCAAATGCTTCATTGATTGCGTTTTTTGTCTTTTAAAATTGTATTGTTTTTTAGTTATTAAAGATTTTAACTTTCGTAGAATACAGATAAAAAATACGTTTACAGGATTGAAGCAGATGATGAAAGGCAGATTTTTTTTCAATCAGTTGCTTATTAAAATCTGCCTTAATCGGAATTAAATAAATCGGACATAATCCCAGGATTATATCCAATTTATTACGCATATGTAGATGGCACAGTTGCTTACTGACTCGTGTTTCAATCAATGTGAAAAATACGTAAACTCGTTGTGCAGAAGGTTTCCGTGATTTTTCTATATGCAACAATGCAAATGTCGGAAAGAGGCTTTTTAGTGAACAATGTCTTTTGCTTTAAAGGTTAATACAATGAGGGTTGTTATTTTTATAAAATAGGAAAGAGGAGGTTTTGATTGCTTAAGTTATTCAAAGATTTATAAAAGCCTGATCAAATTGAGCAGCGATCAAACACGCAACACAGACTTAATAGGACGCTATTTCTCTGATAATTGAGTATAATTAAGATCAAACACGACTTGTCTGTTAAATCACACATGATTCGCATTTAACAACTTGTAAATCACAGTTAAACATTATCGATCTTCGGGAACATAGTAGTGTGTTCATTTGGATTTGGTTCAATCCGCTGGCATACCTTCTCATTTTATGCAGGAAAAACTGCGTTATTAAATTAATAAGAAAACTTGCGGTGATACGAGGACTCTGGGATAAAACTTGGAACATTTTCCCCAGCTGGATCATTTTTACTCGGCTTCTGCGCGCTCCGAGTGCAGATAACCGCCGAAGGTTGGGAGGAGTTCGGCTTATCAGGGCGAAGGAGTGGAAAAGAAAGGGCCTAATGATCATAGTATGGAGATACCCGCCGAGGAGATGGTGGCTTTCTTTGTTGTGGCGGAACTCGGAACGCTCTTGGAGTTTTATCAAAATTATATTGTAATGTGTGGGGTGATTCGAGAATTATGCAGCCCACACAGAGTTACAAAGGCTAACTGGGCTGTTATAATTTCAGGTGATTTCGATTACAGATAAAAATAATACAAACAATTTTTTTTCAGCAAGCTATACATGAAAGTTTTTATTAGATTTGGGGGCAATTAAAAGCAATTGCAGCCGTAAACGGATTATAACGCTTATGGCATTTGGTTTGTCGTGTGTCAGAAATCCACAGAAAATTGGAATCAGACAGATCTTATTACTTTTGGAACTGAAGGCGCCTGAAATATTTACTCATAACTGAACGTAAAACTTCATGAACACTAGAATTACTAACCATTGGAACACTTGGTGGTTTTTATTGCACATATCTTATGTACTTCTTCATCAAGTGCTTTTCTTCGGAGGAGGTTGGCGACCATTTACTGAGCATATACTCATGCTGAGCCAATGTTCATGGTTGTCTAAGGGGAAAATAGTGTAGTGGGGCCTTCTACACCACGGCTTTGGAAGGAAAAGTCTGCGTATTGTTGCTGCCCAATAGCATTATTATATAATCCTTTCCTTACAAAGCTCTGGCGTTTAGATTTGATACTCCTTCTGCAGCAAGATACAGAAACAATAGCAGGAGCCCCCCGGGTACTTCCAGAGCACATCCCTTTCATCCACAATCACTCCAAGTCCACTACTCCATTACCGATCTTTTACACATGCTCAGGATACAGAATGGCAGCCATGCACAAGCAACAGAATGAGGAGAGCGGAAATCTAATATACTGATCCTACACATCTTCAAATCTGAGGCTTTCTACTGTGCTGTGTTGACATAATCGAGGATAAAATAAACACACGTGTGTTCAATTCGCTTGCTCTATGCTGACTTACAAGTGGCGAGAGTTAGACCATCGCTCACGCTATATTTATTGCTGTAATCAATACAATTATATATCATATACAAAGTACAATGTATTTTGTATCCAGCATCAGTCTGATATAGCTTGTTAACTAATGTTTTGTTCGATCAAGCTTAACTCAGCGATAATACTCTTCACCTGTACGAGAACTTCCGGTTAATAATTTTTCATTTAGTAAGACAAATTTCGCGAGTTACCCCCGTATCCTCGTAAAAACTTTCGCGAATAAATAAAGTCTAATTAGGCGCAGCGCAAACAGCGGCCGATCGGTTTGATAAGTTAATTATCGCCGCTGTTACAGTCACTATATAAACCACAGCATTAGGGATGCGTGCGACCGATAGGACACGTTAATCGAAACAATACGAATGCATCGAAAAATAAATCGAATCAAGTACTCAATGATTAAGTTCTTAATTGAGCTAGGCGAGCTTTGGATATGTAACAAATATTATAACTGTTTTTCAGAAAGCGTGATATAGCTACTATGAAGTTAGTATACCTACGTATATTTTGTGTGTTAACAAATAGGCATTATGTATGTATCTGAAGATTATATAATAATGCTATTGGGCAGCAGAAATACGCAGATTTTTGCTTTCAATGTAAAACTGCGGCGCTTTACACTATTTTCCATTTAGAAAACCATGAACACTGAGTATATGCTCAATGTAATGGTCGCCAACCTCCTCTGAGGAGAGGCCACTTGATGAAGAAATATTTAACATTCAGTACAAGAAAGTGCATCAATCGATTATTTATTTTTGTACTAAAATATAGTATAAATGATGTTTGATCTGTCTGAGTATATTATTTTAGGATAGTTGATTGTTTATGTTCGTCAGTGCCCATCTCTTCTTCATCAGAGAGGCACTTGATGAAGAAGTACACAAATGAAGTGTTTTGACATATTTTATTTGTTGCGATAAAAAAAAACATGCTTAGTTTTTTTTTTGATCATTATCATATACTAACTGTTGTACAACAGAAAATAACGAAGATATTATAACACGAACATGATATTTAAAAGTTTCTGTAGACTTGCATATTTTTAAGTCTGTGTTTAAGCAAAAGTTGATTTTTCCCGATTGTCTTGTATTCTCAAAGTCTATGTATATTAATCGTTATTTATCGACATTATACATGTGCTAAAAATGAAACCGAATAATCGATTAGTTTGCCCGATTGGGCACATCACTGGGCACCAGTCCCATTGCTAGTCGGCAGTGCACCCGTCACCGCTATCGCCTCCATCTGAACATATCATTACAATTTAAAATATGCCGTAGCGTGATGGAAGCCATTTCGGAAGCGGCCGACTTCCCACGAAGGCAATAATAATTACCGGACTATCGCAGATCTCGCAGGGGCGGGGGCGCAGGCTGCTCGGGGAGCCCTCCCTCCCGCAATATCGCATTGTACTTTTAAAGGTTATCCGATTATCCCTTGCCAATTAGCATAATGGACGGGCAGATAGTCAGCGCGACACGTGAGCCAGTCGAGATGAAAGTTGTGACAGAATTGTGCAGTGACCTTTCGCCACCCGTGGGTGATAAATCAATCAGGGGGTTCCCAGTTTTAGAACAACCCCTGCGGTGTATTGGACGAGGCGACGCCGCGTTATTTGTCTCTCTTCCGCAGTTATCTTAAGGATCGAGTTTTTTCGATCATTTTCTAGTCCGTTTTGCCAAAAATCGACTGCACCAATCAAAAATATTTAAATGCAAAAAGTTTGATACATCCCTTCTTACGAACACAATATATTTTTATTTCTTATCAATTTACTATTAATATGATAAATATGTGTTTTTCCGATTGAAGTGTAGGAATTTGGAGATTCGTCCGGTACATTTTCCAAGAATCCTAAACATTTAAAAGTCTTTTTTTAAATTGGAATTAAAAGATTAAATATAAACCATGTGCGTCTAATTAATTTAAAAATTAAAAAAAAAAAATCTTTAACAAACTTTGGTTTTGAAAAGTCGTCATTTTATCCAATTTTTCAACATCTTCAAGATTTTATTTTACCCTAAAAATGAACGTAAATTAAATAACAAAAAATTGTTAAATATAATTTATAGTTTTCTTAATACTCTGTAAAAAAATCAACTTTCGATATAGAAAAATAATGTGACAATTAAATTAATTAAATGACACGATTTTGCCAGGTAATGGACCAACCGGACACCAGAGGCAATTAAAAGGCTGGGAGCAACTGCCTTAAACATAATATTGTCTTATTTATTATATCGGACGTCGGCTGCATAAATTATTGATTATGATATTGGTAGTGTGCATTAATTTTAAGGATTTTTTTCGTAAAATTGGAGCTTTGTTATAAAAAAATTGGTACAATATATTCTATTCAAAGTATTGTACATCGCTAGCCACTATTTTTTCCCATCTTTCGGGCAAATTATGGATTCCATCCCAAAAGAACTGTTCGTCTTTTGAAGCCAAGAAAGAATCAAGCCAATTTTTGATACCCTGTTCAGAAGTGAAGCGTATTCCAGAAAGGGCATTCTGCATCGATTGAAACAAGAGGTAGTCGGAAGGGGCAAGGTCTGGGCTATAAGACGGGTGAGGCAGAACTTCCCATCTACTGTTTCCAAATATGTTTTAACCGGTTTAGAAACATGTGGCCGTGCAATGTCATGATGGAAAATTACAGACTCGTGCCTGGTCGCATATTCTGGCCGTTTTTCTGCCAATGCTCACTTCAAACGCAACTATTAAATAAATAAATATCAAGCGTTGGCGGTGGGACGATTGTGACTGTGTTTCTTTCACTAGTCTGCTTCATGTAACCAAATCCTATAAACAAGGGTCCAAAATGATTTCACCAAGATACTACTGACTGACTTTATTTAAAATACCAAGAGATATAAAAAAAAATTTTTTTCAATTGAATAAGGTTTAATTAAAAATAATAAAAGACTTGTGTAAAAATATTTATAATACAAAGAAACTGTGTTCTCGAACTATAACGCATTTTCCCCTTTTATAAAAAAAACATTGCTTTTAGGACGCAGTATGTAATTACGATAAAATGCCTAAATTACATGTTACAGTAATTTAAACCAATTTGTTATATTTTCAAAAATATATTTTGACGTTGATTTAAAAGAGGGTTTCTTAAAAAAAATCCACTTCTACAAACTTTAGCAAACTGATTATCAAATCTCATCTTTTAGCGGTCCCAGAATGCTACGAGAAGCGACGTGCGCAGTTGAATTATTTCGATCAACCGATTTAATTCGATTTATAATATGTTCGCTTGCTCTGATGATTATGCAAGGCACAATTGAGGATCGATAAGGTCTCAGCTGAATGAGAATGTCCTGGAAGCAACATCTTTGATGCTTCTTCGCTGTAACAAGTCGTTTAAGTTCAGAAAAATACTGGAAGGTGTTGGCAAAGAAAACACAAGAAAAAAGAAAATCGATTTTTGTTTTCTATTTTCTTGGAATTTCAAAATAATCAATTTGATATACTTTACTACTAATCGATCATAAAAAAATATTCAATTGTGCTCATCGCTACTAAAGGCTATCCCAGCCGCGACAATGTGAGTTTTGCTGTTATATTTTAAAGCCACGACACTCAAAAAAATACGAGGAATATTAAACCAGGATTTTCAATTTATAATAACGGTAGAGGTCCTATTAATTCTACTAAATAGACGGCCTGCATTCAATGAACTTCGGTTGCTATTCATAAAACATTTAATTATATTCAAATATATATTTTTACTGCGTCAACACACGCGAATAATTCTTTTGAGCATTTCCAATATCTAATCATACCGAAATCATTATTTAATCACTGATTACAAAAAATTCAGCCATAATAAAATCTTTATGGCTTTTCTCTTACTAAACCAAGTGGCACATTTTTTTATACATTAAAGTGTACTAGTGACGTGCCGTAGACTTGGCGGCAGGGTGAGACCGCATGCATTAAATATACTAAAAACATATATTAAATTTAAATAATTTTTTTGTAAAATAAAACGACGCTATTTTTTCTATTTCATACTAAATATTATAATATTCAGATTTTCATTTGGCTTTGCATGAATTTATTGATTAGCTCTTTTCTGATTGTATATTTTGTTTCAAGCCATTGTATGATAAGTTACCGAGAGATGTTGGAATAAAATTAAATACACTACATAATTTAGTTACTGAATATTTGATGAGTTAAACGAAATGTTTTAACCATGCTTAATCGATTCGCAGAAGGCAGCATCTTTGTGAATATAAACTCAAGACTTACCAGCAGAAATTGGCGAGAGTATTTATGCAAAATGGAAACGATTGCCCCGAGACTCAATGCAAATCTCTGGAATTTCGAACAATTAGAACTGACGTAATAAGGGGGTGCTGAAATGCGCGCGCCCCACAGTTCCCGAAGCGCTTCTCGAGATGTTATCCTCTCTAATAGCAAGGGAAGAAGAAATAACTTGTAAGTAAACTATAAACATCGCGAAGGAAATATTATTATCGGGGAGTAATAATTTTCGTGGCTTGTAGAGTGTTCAGTTCGAATAGTAGTTGGTAAGTGTTGATGCTGGTTCATATAAGCATAAAACACTTCTTGACACCTCGTGAATGCATTACATAATGATTTTACTGATAATAGGACGTAATTACAACAGGCTATATACCTTGTGGCATAACAAAAGGACTATACACATCTGCTAATTTGTAACAATTTTTTTTTTTAACACATATTTCCCTACACAAACTCAATAACAAAAATAGAGAAATCCATGGACACTACCACCTAAGCCACATCTTGTAAGCCCCACAGCCAGGATCAGAGAAAACCCACATATCTTATTGTAAGCATAGCATAAAGAATCTTGTAATTTATATTTAAAACTAATAAATTAACATATCAACAGTAGATAAAGATAATTTTGTTATAATCAAGGATTTATTTAAAAAATGTTTATTTTCAAGACATTCATAAACAGTATAAAGCCATTTACTTTAAAATGAATATAGGAGAATTAGTTTTGACACAATCAAAAACTTTTACTAAATATATCAGAGACAAAAAAATGCTTAAATTTTACAAAACAGATTAATTTGGTTTCATGTTTAATGTATGGTATAGTAAATTATTTCAATTAACATAAGGCAAAAATATTTTTTCTAGTAAAACGTGATATATTTCGGAGCCACCTGAATTAACTTTTCGGTTGATAGCATGGGTGTTTAAACACCGTGTATAAAAGCCAAAGCCTTTTAATTTCGCGGAGCTCTCTCATTGAAAAAGAATACTGTTCTTGTTTTTTGCCAAGGCAGTATTTAAAACTGAAACCTTTGGAGGACTTCTTCAGTTTCAATTCAATTCCCAGTCTCCTACGGTTCTTTTGACTTTAGGAATTAATTAAACCTACTGCTTCATTTGTAATTTAAAATTAGGTTTGAAATTGTAAGACTAAGCTCTGTGCTGTTGCGACATTTTGTTTTTTCGTGAGATTTGTTTTTTTAACTTGTGTGATTCGTTTAATGCGTCTTTTTCCTACTTTCCGTATCTCAGAATATTTTTTCGGGGGGACATGTGATAAGACAAAACAAATCGAATGGACTTTCTTGGGTTCTGAAATGTAATTAAAAAATATAATTTTTATTTATTTGAAGAAAAATATGATACATTTTTTGAATATTTATATTCTTTAAAAACTCATTCACTTAAACAATAATCACTCAATAAAAATACTTGTCACGTACAAAAAAGTCGTAAAATGTATGTATGTTCATGTTCCTGAGTAGACAAACAGAAAAGCAAAGAAAATATTCGTAAATGGCAAAAGGTTGTTATATGATTGACTTTTAAGTATGATTTATGTTAGAATTGATATTATATGTAGGTAGGTAATATAAACATATAAACCTTCTTCATAACCTTTGGGAAATGCCTCCCTTAGTTAAGTGATGTGCTATCTGAGTTATTATAATCTCTCTCATAACAATGCTATGGGTTTTTTCTTAAAATAAATTATATTTTTACAGACACGCACGACTGATAAACTAGACACTACTCGTAAATCATTGTTAGTGATAACAGAGTTATATCTTATCCTGGTACAATTGTGGTATGAGCTCGGTAAGTGGTAATGGCGGACACTCAACTGCAAGTCAGAATAGTGGACTTATTGAAAAAAAAAATAGTTATATTAGTTCAGTAGTTTTACGGTTACTTTGAGTTCATAGAGTTGTTGCTTTTACAGGAACGCGGACTCGAGAATAATATAAAAACACACGTGTGCTCTAGCCCCTTGCTTCATGCTGACTGAGGCTGAATCGGTGGGTGCTTATTGCTTATCATTAACATAAGCCATCCGAAATAAATAAAAGGCATCAGCCGTAGTTATATCTAGAAATAAAAAACCTTACAGACCTATGCTACCTTGACTTGAGTTTCTGACATGATCGCATGTCAACTAAATAATCGTGACATGCAATGAGTTCTAAAACTAGGCAAGCACTCTTATTGATTTAATAAAAAAATAAACCCAATCAATCATATTAATTATTGAAAGTCGTTTAAAATGTATCATAGAAGTGTAATTTAATTAGTTGAAAAAAAGCATTAAACACTAAAATGTGCATATTTTAGAGGAAGTCATACTTAATAGTTAAAAATATATATTAACAAAGAAAAACACCCGAAAAGATTATACATTTCATAAAACAGAACCCTTATATATATATTTTATTGTTTTAAATGTGATACACAATCTACTAAGATTTGTATAAAAATACCGATACCTGTCAAGTTTATCGCTGTCGACTTATATTATAAAATATGCTATTTTAAATAAAATAATTTTATGTAGATTTTTAATTAAAGTATATATGAAAAATAATTAAATAAATTTTAGGCGTATTAGTGCATTTTGTCGGTTCACAAATTTACAAACAACTAACCAGAAAAATCTGGCAGTTCAAATGAGCCATTACGGGAAAAAGGATCAGTAGAAAATCACCGAGATAATATTAAATTTGATTACTCCGTATAATGACAGAGATTAGCTTTGTATATTTTGTATGTATAAAAAGCGGGCGTAGATTTCAATAGGTAATCGCTGGAAATACATATATTCGCGTAGCCCCGGCCATCTTGATTATACAACATTCTCGAGTAACATGGTTTAATTTTTCCAAATTACAACCCCCGTGTGATACGCGGCTTGTGTGTACGAATAATCGTACACACAGAGCGGTTAATGCGTTTGCATTATATTTTTGCCCCCATCTGCTATTAGCCCCCGGGCCCATTAAACCCGAGCCGGCCCTGCCTCGGTAATCCCTGATTAATCTTGGAGTTCATTCCACTACTTAATAAAGAATAGTAAACAAATTTAATGACAAATACGCGAAGTCATCCCGCTTAATTGTTTTAAAATTAATTAGGGTCATCGTGAAATTCTGATATTCTACGAAATACGTTTAATTATTTCATAATTTTTTTTTTATAAAAATGTTGATTGCAGAGAAAATTTCGGAGAAATGATGGGGGGAAGCAAAAATTTGGACAAAAGATTTTCATTAAAGTTTTTAGTAAATCCGTGGAACTATGGTTAAAATTATAGCACAAATAGATATTTGATTAATTTCAGTATCAAATTTTTTATATATTCTGATTACACTAAAATTATGTTTATAACATTTTTTAAATTTTTTGCTCTAAAAATATAACCATAGAATATTTTTTGACGTCTTACTCACTATGCTTGAACACATAGTTAGATTTTTTTGTACTAGGCAAATATACATCATAATTCTCAAATTTTTGTTTCGCATTAGATAATCAGTTAGTTGGTTTATTTCATGGTATAAATATTATTAAGACGTTAAGGGTCGATGGGGGGAGGAAGGGTGAGCTGTCACAGTTCTGTATAATATTGTGCCCCGCGTGCCAGATCTGGGAAGTCGCGTTATCAACGTCAAAGGCTTTGTTTTAATTTCCGCCAAGCGTTTGGGAAGCGAAGATATTTCAGTTTTCGGTCTTTGGCTTTATTTTAAGAACAAATATCACGACTGCGAAATTTTGAAATTAAACTTCCTCGGCCACTGGAGAATATATATTTTTGTATATTTATATATATATATATATATATATATATATATATATATATATATATATATATATATAGCAGTATTGGAATTCTTTAAACATTGAAAAAAATATTGCTGCGGTTCGATGACAATTATTGAAACGTACAAATAATGAATTCCTCGGAATGCACTCCAAGCTAACTAATTTGTTGGGTCCATTTTCGAGTTTTTTGATAATTTTAGAAAATATTTTGCGAAAAATCTATTCCACCAATAGAAAAAAATGTGAGATACATTCCTTCTTCTGCTGATATATATTTTTTATTTCTTATAAACTTATTTCAAATATGATAAATATGTGTTTTTCCGATTGAGGTTTAGGCATTTAGAAATTATTATGACTGACGGATTTAAAACCCTAAGCATGTAGGTGTTCTTTTTTAATTGGAATTAAAATATAATATGTAAACATATGGTAATGAACTAGTAAAAAAAATTTAAAAAATAAAAAAACAGTGTCTTTAAGACTGTATTTGACCTTGAAAAAGAACGTTAATTATACAGGGTGTCCAAAGAGAGTATCGGGTATTTGTTAGTTCAGTAAAACAAAAACTACTAGTAATGAATTATTTTTTTTATTGTTGATTATAAGAATACAAAATGGAAAATTATTTCGAAAAGATGATGTTATCCAAATAGTGGCCGTTACGCGCTGCTGGCACACTTCTAATCTGGAAGGAAGATTGCTGATAACACGCTGACACATAGCCTTCAATATTGCTGCCATTTCTGACCTGATGTTTTGTTTCAACTCCGATAGGTTCATCGGATTATTCTCATAAACCCTACTTTAAGGTATCCCCATACGAAGTAGTCAAGAGGGCTAAGGTCGGGGCTTCAGGGAGGCCAGTTGATGTTACCTCTGCGTGAAATGACCTTATTAGGAAATAATTCGTTAACAGCTTCAATTGATTGATTGAATGTATGGTCTTGTTGGAACCGCGATCTTGAGTTGAAACCTTGAAACTACTGCAACTTTGGGCCCAAAAAATTTCGCAGCATCTATCTATAATAATAATATCCATTGTGTGTATGTAGGTTTCATTTTTTGGTTCTCTATAGAATATCTTAAAAGATACAACGCCGATTTTTTGCATGTAAGCTCAATAAATTTTTCCGCAGTTATGTGCCAAATTTCAAGACGATAGGATAATATTTTCATTCATAAACTAATTGAATAAAACTATAAAATATGCTTTAGCGAGTTTCAATGTGTACGAATTATAGGATTCTGTTGTTCACCGCGAGAATTTCAAATTTGGAACTTTTCAAATAAAGAACAGTGAAAACGTGAGCAGCCAGATATTCGAGTATCCAGCCAAACATATGTTCAAACACTATTGCATCGTTCATCGAATACGTTAAACATTTCTAGTATCGCAATAACGGTTACCCGATACTTTTTTTGTACACCCTGTATAATAAAAAAATAAAAAAGTGAGGTTAAATATATAATAGATAAATAGTACATCCACGTAGCAATCTTACAATGGATATTAATTATTTTTTTGTGAAACGGGGATCTTGAGTGTCCGGCGGCGATTAGTTGTTGCGCCGCGTGGTGCGGCCGGGCCGGAGCGCCCTCCGCCTGCGCCGCGCGGCGAGGGCCGGCTTAAATCAATGAGTGTGTCGAACGGAGCGGCGCGGCTCGGCGGGGCTGCGGGGCTGCGGGGCGGCGGGGCTGCGGGGCTGCGGGGCTGCGGGGCGGCGGGGCGCGCCCGGCCCGGCGCTCCCCCGGCGCCCCCGCCCCCGCCCTGCCGCCCCCACCGCAGTGTTGCCCGCGCCGCGCTCCCCGCCTTCGAAAAAATCTAACCCACCCCTGACAAACACATTCACTCAATTTGATATCTATAAATTTAATAAATAAACTATTTTTACTCATTTACTAAGAATTAATTTGAATCGTATTGTTGCATAAATTATTATCAAAAATTGAGAAAGCTTCACGTGTCACGCAAATATTAACATGGAAATCAATATCATTAAATATGCGGTATTTCTGTACCAACACAGATAAATAGTGTGTCAAAACCCTATACCTAGTGTCGTATATAACAATTTATGAATATTATGATTACTTAATAGATTTTAAAGCAGTACAAAATAATATATAAATTAAAAATGTATTGTTTTTTTTTTTGTATTTTTGTGCGTTTAGAATGATATAAATTGCAGAATTGGTTTTTTGAGCCAAAGATCGCGTTTTTTAGCTTGAACGGCGCCGGAGCCCCGAGTCCGCCGCGGCTGGCAACACCGCCCGCGCCCCGCGCCAGTGCAGTGAAGGCAGCCGAGCGGGACGCACGCACGGCCAGCGCAGGGCGACCAGTAGCTCAGCAGTGTTGCACGGACTGGACATCCATGAATGAAAGCCAGTGTGTTTGAGTGATCCTCCGAGACCCCGCAGTGACTTGTGCGCCAGTGCCCCCGGCCGAGCCGCCCCGCCGGACCCCGACCCCGGAGCCTCCAGGTGAGCTTACCTGTTAAGCCGTATTGTTTTGCGCGAAGGAATGCCAACTCCGGCCGCTCCGCTCTGTGTACAAAACCCCCGATGCGGCACAAATCTATCAAAAAATTAACGCTTCCCATCGGCGGCACTGACACTTTCGATTTCGTCGCTTTACCGCACGAAATCTAGTAATTAGCACAGGTGTTTTTTTTTTTAAGTTACGCTTGTTATCTGTCACGATAGCGGGTCCCGGGCTTTGAGGCGAGAAATCGGAATATCGCGATCGATTTTGCGCGTTTTTTTTATAGTAAGGAGCGGGCCGCCCCGGAGCCGCCCGATCGCCTGCGAAAAGCCGTAAATTACAGTATTTCTCGCGGTCGCTGAAGGGTGAAGCTCGACGGTCTGCGACGGTCATTGTTGTCGATGCCGCTTCTTGTGCGTCTCCGAGGAGGCGAGCCGCCGCCTCGGCACCGCGGAATGCCGAGTTATTACTGCCTCGAGTACCTCGCGTTGTGCTCTCTGACGAAACCCAGCCCGGATCCGTGCCCAGGGAGCTGTCTGTTGAAAACCGGCGCGGGCACGCGAAGTCCCATTCAGAGTTCCTCGGAATTCAACGAGAACACTGCCTCAGATACTTACGCATCGTTTGAGCGAGCACCCTAATGCGCCTCGTGTCGATAGACGGGTACCCACTCGGGATGATTGTGTACTTTGATTTGTAACAAGTTATTACTACTCACTCCCCTGCATAAACTTCAATGGTTGACAAATAACTCGGTTCAACCGAGTTCAACGATTTCACCTTGCTTTTTTTTATGGGAAACGCTTCTATATTTTTTTACAACTGCAGGAGGCGGCCGTATTCCCACGAGGGCGACCGTACTCTGCGCGTACTCTGCTAAACCCTTCGATAGCGATTCCCTTGCAATAAAAACACAGACCGATGACAAAATCACCGTGAATGCAGGCACCATTAAACCGAAAAATACCCAGCACTACTATTTTTTGATTTCAGCATTATAACATAAAAAGTATACGTACTAGGCACTAAGTGATTTTATAAGTTACTACTTAACACACACACGCCTTTGGTATAACTATACACCGTGCATATTAATCGAGCATCGATCGAAATCTGATCTGAATGCCAGACGAGTTCGCCGGACACGACGGTGACATTTGTCCGGAGTGCCCCGTCGGGCGGGTCACCTGCAGCCCGAGCCGGAATAAACCGAAGAAAGTAACCGCGACATGGACCCGTCATGGCGGTGACGAGGGGGTGGGTGAGGGTGAGGGTGAGGGTGTGGGTGTGGATGTTCACCCCGCGGAGGAAGGAAGCAGGCGGACGGAAGACGGGCGCTCCGACTGCGCCACGCCCCCTCGCGCCGCTCGGAGCTCCGGCCTCTCAGTTCGCGGGCGAGCTGGATGTAACGATCTAACAAACGATAGGAAATCCGACACACCATCGGTTTGGGATATCTTTTGAACGTGCTTTTATCATAACAGAGTATTCTGGGTTAGTTTCTCTCCGTGCACTACCGCAAAATTGTGTTTTATGTTTATATTGAAAAATAACCACGATTTTGTGCTGATTTATAGTTCGAAGTATTTTAGCGTAATGCATCTAAAATAAATATAAATCTCGAAGAGCTCCGTCTTTCAGCACAGCCATAGTAAGACACGGATTATTAAAAATGTTTTGTATTCATATTTTGCTCAGCGCTGAGTTAGTACTGTAAATGACAGCGTAATGTTTGTTAACATTAGTTATAATTAGCTTCGATTTTGAGAATATAAAAATCAAGCTGAAAATATTTCAAAAAAATGTTTTTTTTAAATACATATATCGCTTCTTGCTCTCTGAGCGTATGTAAAGGATCTATAATGGAGTAGTGGGGGGCTCCTGTTATTGTTTCTGTAGCTTGATACAGAAGGAGTATCAGATCTAAACGCCAAAGCTTTTTTAGGAAAAGATTATATAATAATACTATTTGGCAGCAGTAATACGCAGATTTTTCCTTCCAATATAAAACTGCGGTGTAGAAGGACCCGGGGACCCACTACACTATTTTTCCCTTAGAAAACCATGAATATTGGCTCTGTGAAATGGTCGCCAACCTTCTCTGAGGAGAGTCACTTGATGAAGAGTATATATTATATATATTATATATATAATATATAAATATATACTCACACAGTCGGGAATATTTGAATGAGTTTCAGGTAACAAATAAATAAAGTCAGTGCGTCGGGGTCCATCAATAGAAAACGCAGGTAACTTGAAGCAATTATGGCGTGTCGGAATGCCGTGCAGGTGACACAAAAACGCAGGAATTCACCTGAGCGATTGTACGCGCGGTGTAAATAAAGTATAAGGGTGGCGGGACTAGCGGGCAGGTCAGGTGGGCAACAATGGCGAGGGACGCGAGAGCACAAAGGGAGGAGTCCGGCCGGAGACTGTCGGGGCGGCGGATCTGGCGGAAGCTGGCGGTCGCTTCCCACGCCGCGAGGAGGGCGTGACGCCCTGAGAGGGCCATGGAGGTGTCGAGACGAATTCCGCCGAGAGACTTTTTTTGATGCCTCGGATTGGGATGCAAATGGTGTATCGGTGCATCGATTTTTAAGTCATAATGAACACAGAAAAAAATGACATACACACACACACATATATATATATATACAAAAAAAAATTAAATCGATATAGCGTTCACTCAGTTGGGTTGCAAGTAGTACGTCGACTCGTTAATTTACCAATTTTTTTTTCTGTCGATTTTGTTGAAATTGTAAATATGTGAAAAGAATGTTTATATTTTCGATAAATATATTTTTTGTATCAATTCAACGAGGATGTATCTTGGAATTTTGGTAAAAGTTTTTTATTTATTTTTTTTGTTCTTTGGGAAAGTGTGCAAGACTAAAACAAAAACGTTTATTGATAAAGTTATCTGGTTAGATTATTTTAAATTATAAAATTTAATATTTTTTTAATGTGTAATCGAAATATAAAATAACTATTTTTTTTACTTATGCAGCGGAAGATTAATTTTTTGAACTACATACTAGATGATTTTCTGAAATATCATATGAATTGGTATCATATCGAACGGGTTTAAAAACAGCGATTTACCTAATAACAATTCAGATTCGATTGACTTTTTGCATCGATGCATCATGAAGTGCCTCTTCTCAGAGGAGATTGGTGACCATTTCGAACCAGTATTCATGGTTTTCTAAGAGTAAAATAGCGTAATGGGTCCTTCTACACCGCAGTTTTATATTTCCCAATAGCATTATTATGTAATACTTTCCTTACAAAGCTCTGGCTTCTGCAGCAAACTACAGAGACAATCGCAGGAGCCTCCCCACTTCGACAAGGGACTTCCAGAGCACATCCCTCCACAATCACTCCAAGTCCACTACTCCATTACCGATCCTTTACACACGCCCAGGATAAAGAACGGCAGAAGATATAATCTATTTATTATTCGCTGTTGCATCCCTGTCCCTGCATGTTGGCTTCTTCAGAAATAGTATGCGTATGTTATACCCAGTTCGAGTGCCAGGTACTGCATAACTCTCAACTCGGGAGCGGTTTCTTCTTAGTATTTTGGCGCCCATCGTTAAGGGGCGGGAACTGACCGTTTATTTTAAAATTTATTGCAACACATTGTTTCAAAAATAAAACACCAGTGTTGATACTAAATATACAGCTACCATTTATTGTTTTACTACGTTATTATGCAACCACACAGCGTGTTTCTACAGTTATATGACTACTATATTATTCGATTGAAATAACAATCAGTTTTGTTATGTATTTAACTTACTATTGTATTTTACTTAACCAAATTAAATATCACTACCAGTGACTGAACGGTTGATAAGAATAGTTGACAGCTGTAAAATATCACACGGCTTGCATGTAAAACTAATCCAACCGTAGATACTTTTATAATGAAACAGTGCTTTGTACGACCGTGCGACGTTTGATAGCTTCGTACCTTCTTATTTTCCCTCTCTGATCTTATATTCTGTTTGAAAACATTAATGACTTCTAGTTTTGCGGTACATTAACACCGTCCCTAGCGCAATATAACTGTCATTTTAATAATAATACCTGATTATGAATATTTAATAAATGCGCATTTTCATTTGGACACGGGAAGTGTGAGCTCGAATCACACATGTGCCCCGAAGATTATTTTCAAGGATTTTTCTCGTCATTTCATTTATGAATCAATTAAATAAAAAACACAGTCTGTCAATTCATTTTGAGATGTTGTATCAAGGACTATACCGTATCATTCACTGATAATAAATTACTTTTCAAATAATAAATATCATTGTATAGTGTTTTATTCAGCATTTTAGCGTTTAGTTTTATAATAGATACATACAAACGTGTAAAATTGTATGTTTAAATATATTAAAATAAATTAAATATATTTAAATATAAGCAATGCTTTATCGCTTGTATAGATCGAAAATTCATCTAAGAGAGACCTGGGTGGCAGTAATCTACCATATGCTTGGTAACTAACTTATTTATAATAGATGATTCGGTTTTTTGTGTTTTGAGCTGGTCGAAGTTTTCAGTCCTCCGCCGTTTTGATCCACATGCTGAAACCACAAATCATCTTATATCAACGGCTATTCACTGATTTGTGGTCTCATGGATATTGAGATGCTAGTTTTCTGCCAAAGATCCCTAGAAACCTCGGAGGACTGAAAACATCAAACAGCTCCACACCCACATAGATTGAATGTAAATTTAAGTCATAATTCTTCTTCGTCAAGTGCGTCTTTCATAAGCGTTGGCGACCATTTCACTGAGCATATACTCATGCTGAACCAGTGTTTTCTAAGAGGAAAATAGTGTAGTGGGTCCTTATACACCGCAGTTTTATATTGGAAATGAAAAGTCTGCATATAGCTGCTGCCCAATAGCATCTATAATAATAATATCCATTGTGTGTATGAATTTTTAATCTTTTGGTTCTCTATAGAATATCTTAAAAGATACAACGCCGATTTTTTGCATGTAAGTTCAGTAAGTTTTTCCGCAGTTATGTGCCGAATTTCAAGACGATAGGCTAATATTTTCTTTCATAAACTAATTGAATAAAACTATAAAATATGCTTTAGGGAGTTTCAATATGTACGAATTATAGGATTCTGTTGTTCACCGCGAGAATTTCAAATTTAGAACTTTTCAAATTAAGAACAGTGCAGCGAAAGTGACGCATTGTTTGTGACACGAAATGTGACACAAATGTCAAGCAATGAATTGGAAGGAAAACGAGTATTCAGCCAAGCATATGTTCAAACACTATTGCATCGTTCATCGAATACGTCATTCTGCCACGGGTTACTTTTCTAGTTATTATATAATCCTTTCCTTACAAAGCTCTGACATCTGCAGCAAGCTACAGAGACAATCGCAGAAGCCTCCCTATCTCGACAAGGTACTTCCAGAGCACACTCCTCCACGATCATTCAAAGTCCACTACTCCATTACCGATCCTTTACACACGCTCAGGGTATGGAACGGGGAGAGCGGGGAGGTTATAATTAGTTTATGTTAAAGTAGTTGAATGTGGGATTCGGTTCTGGTTCGCGTCCTGCCAGTGGAGGGGGCCTTCCCGGCTGGCGCAGTCCACTGCACTCGCGGGGGTGTCGGGTTCCCATTGTGGAGCGGCCCGTAAGCCAAGCCGCCCCGAGTCGAGTGTTTTGTATGCGGAGTGTCCGTCACAGGTGAGCTGGAGTTCTCATTGTAAGGTGATATCTGGGTTGAAGAGCTAGTCGCCCACATGCACAGCCAGCTGGAAATGTGACGTTACTGGGATTTTTTGTCGTCGCTTCAAAATTACTTCATACTGCCGAGTACTAAAATTCTAATTGTAAATGAGTAATTAGTGTGTGAACATTATCTGCTGCTTACCGAGCATTGGATCCGGCGTTCAATTTAACAAGTCTTCACAATAAATAATTTTTTCGTATCTAAATGTGATAGCTAGCATACGTCTTGCTCTAAATAGCTTTTTTATCTGCTTTAGATTACTTAATATTGTATATATATATTATAACAATGTTTGCAAAGTTTAACTGATTCAGATATAATAAATCAAAAAAATACTAGAATAACGTATCATCTTTTCAATGTATATGATTTCTGAAAGTAAAGCCTATTTCAACAATAAGTCCAAAATCACAATTTTTATATTATTGATAGTTATTTTTTGCCCTAAGCTGTTACGGGTTGTAATTATATATTTTTTAAAATAAACGAAATTTAATACTCGATAAGGAATGAATAGCACACTCAGAATTATTTACTAGCGCAAGCATAAGTAAACTGCGTTTTAATGACGCCATATACTCTAATGATGTCCTTTTATTTAATGATTTTACAGCCTTCACGCCAAGGCGGCTAAAAACCATAAACTTTTACTAATCAGCTAATAGCACCTTTTGTTTTGAGTATCTTTTATGGTTTAATCTTAGTGAATAACGCACTTTTGGCTAGTTGCTAGTCGTAAGTTGTGTAGCGGACAAGTTAACAGTTTTGCTCAAAATGTATTCCTCCACATTGTTGAATAATGCCAAATTGTATGCTAATCTCTTCGCATCTTTTTTCGCCTGGAAATAATTTGAATTTGTGACACCGTCCTTGTGGGCATTGGCGCCGATTTGATTCGGTTGTATAATGGCCTGCTACAGCGGTTAACCGGCCATTGTATGAGTCCGTCCGTATTCAATCGAAACCAATCGGACATCGGAATGAAGTGTAGTTTGCGGTGTGCTCCAGTATCACAACCAGCGGCTTGTACTCGGACCGCCTTCCTCCGGGCTTGGCAAGCCCTGGTGCTTGCTACTGGCTCTTGCAGGGTCGATTAATACACCAGACTGGATTATAAATAGTTGACGATATATGTATTAACGTTATTCATGGAATTAGGTTGCCGAGGGAGATATTAAAGCCTTTCAAAGTTTTAATTTTTCATAGAATACTTTGAACTGAAAATTGCCACATTCTCAGCATAATGATGATAGCAAGTAATAAATGCTTATTTATATGATTGATTTGTTTATACACCGCGTCTCATGTCCAGGACGGCTGTTTCTAATCAGTGAAAGATCACTGATGCCGATGATGTTTACATAACTACTTCTCACGAAGCGACGACCGTTGAATGTCTACCGATAACAAAACAAACTAATTATTGCGAAAGCGCTCTAAATGGCGTCCCACTCGCGTCTAGACAGATTCCAATCAAACGAATCAATCGTAACTGCTTTTATTTTCATATTAGATATTTATTGAGCACAGTCATGCTAAGTGTTTGTATAAATAATGCTTGCCGAATCACATTATAAATATAAAAAAAAATGAATTGATGTTTTGAGAATATAATAAAACATCCTACAGAAATTTTTTATTCCCAGAAAACATAAAAGGGTCCGTTTGAACCGACTGGTAACTGATTATTAACGTATAATTTTATATGTCGGTATGCACTGTAAAAAAAATCTATCGAATGTATGCGGTAACTTACGAGTTATGGATTGTTTTAAGGAATTTTTATACGTTATGATTATTGATTTTCGGTTGACACAACTAACCTTGAATAACTTGAGAGACTACAACTTTTGTAATGTTTCATAGCCGTTAAGGTTTTGATACTTGTTTGTGTTTTTTTGGTTATAGGGGTTAAGGGTCTTGCTTCCTAACCTTGCTTGGTGTCCATCCCCCGTCTGCCACACAAAAATATCGTTTTACCTGGCGAAATCGTGTCATTTAATTAATTTAATTTTCACTTTATTTTTCAATGTCGAAAGTTGATTTTTTTACAGAGTATTGAAAAAACTATAAATTTTATTTAACTATTTTTTATAATTGATTTAGCGTCCATTTTCTGGGTAAAATAAAATCTTGAAGATGTTGAAAAATTGGATAAAATGACGACTTTACAAAACCAAAGTTTGTTAAAGATTTTTTTTTTTTAATTTTTAAATTAATAAGACGCACAGGGTTTATATTAAATCTTTTTATTCCAATTGAAAAAAAGACTTTAAAATGTTTAGGACTCATAGAACAGGGAAAAACACATTAATCATATTACAAGTAAATTTACAAGAAATAAAAATATATTCTGCTCGGAAGAAGGGATGTATCTAACTTTTTGCGTTCAAATTTTTTTGATTGGTGCAATCGATTTTACGCAAAACGGACCAGAAAATGATAAAAAAAAAAAAAAAAAAAAAAACTCGAGTATGGTACTTATACATATCACCACAGCAAGTACTTTGAATTTCAAAAATAACATTTGAAGACGATTTTTTTTTTGAATGCTGTCTTGTTGCTCGGCGTGGTTTTTGTTGGCATGGCGTCGGTGTGTTGGCGCAAGGCTTCTCGGGTGGTGAGGTATGCGCCCCCGTGGCGGTGGCGTGGGGCGAGCGCCAGAGCCTGCCAGGGATAGAGCAGGCGGAAGACCCGCCAGGCCGGTTCCGTGGCGTCCGCCAGCCCCGCGGCTCGCGCACTTTATCCGGTTTTGCTATTTTTGTAAAACGACATGTTTGTGATGATCGTAAACAATCCTCGGATGCCTTCAGTTGAATGTGTTCAAAACGTTTACTCTGAATTTTTCGATGATTTTAAACATTAGTTTTAAAGTAAAGCATATAATAAAAAAACATGTCTCAATCCGAGGATGCCTTCAGTTGAATATGTTCAAAACGTTTACTCTGAATTTTTCGATGATTTTAAACATTAGTTTTAAAGTAAAGCATATAATAAAAAAACATGTCTCAATCCGAGGATGCCTTCAGTTGAATATGTTCAAAATGTTTACTCTGAATTTTTCGATGTATTCGACATTAATACTAAAGTAGAGCATATAATAAAAAAACATTTTTTTAATCGACATGGATGTTTGTGATGATCAAAAATAATCCTCGGATGCCTTCAGTTGAATGTGTTCAAAACGTTTACTCTGAATTTTTCGATGATTTTAAACATTAGTTTTAAAGTAAAGCATATAATAAAAAAACACGTCTCAATCCGAGGATGCCTTCAGTTAAATATGTTCAAAATGTTTACTCTGAATTTTTCGATGTATTCGACATTAATACTAAAGTAGAGCATATAATAAAAAAAACATTTTTTTAATCGACATGGATGTTTGTGATGATCAAAAATAATCCTCGGATGCCTTCAGTTGAATATGTTCAAAACGTTTACTCTGAATTTTTCGATGATTTCCGACATTAGTTTTAAAGTAAACCATATAATAAAAAAGCATTTCTCAATCCTCGGATGCCTTCAATTGAATATATTTACAACGTCTACTCTGAATTTTTCAAAGAATTTAGACACTTTTAAAGTAGAGCATTATCAGTAAACAATCCTCGGATGTCTTCAGTTGAATATGTTCAAAACGTTCACTCTGAATTTTTCGATGATTTCCGAAATTAGTTTTAAAGTAAATCATATAAGAAAAAGCATTTCTCAATCCTCGGATGCATGCAGTTGAATATATTTAAAACATATACTCTGAATTTTTCGATATATTTCGAAATTAGTTTTAAAGTAGAGCATATAATAAATAATATATTTTTTAATCGACATGTATGTTTGTGATGATCGTAAATAATCTTCGGATGCCTTCAGTTGAATACACCTAAAATGTTTACTCTGAATTTTTCGATGTATTTCGACATTATTACTAAAGTAGAGCATATAATACACAATATTTTTCTTAATCGACATGTATGTTTCTGATGATCGAAAATAATGCTTAGGTGCTTTTAGATATGATTTACTTTGTATTTAGTAGAGCGTATTTTAATATATATTATTTTACTCTTCTCAGCTGCATTCTTACGTCTAATTTTACAGTATTTAAAATATCTCTACCAATTCTTGAATATTATCAGCTGATAAAAAATATAACTACGATATTATATTATTAATATAAATTAACTCAGTTCACTACTGAAATCGAATTTTTGATTAATAAGTGTCACAATCGATTAATCAATGCTATAGTTCTTATTTTTTTGGGTATCCTATTACAAGTCCTGAATAAATGAAACTGTAACTGATACCAAATATTAACATAGTTGCAACCAATATATATATATCTAATTGTACCGAGTATTATTATATTTGTGAAAGTGTTAGTTTGGGGTGCAGCATTAGTTCTCATAATCCTGTAGTATATTTATCTATAAAGAAAAAAAATTTAATGCTGTAATTTAGCAATAGGACATAATGATCAGATTCAGTTTTATAAACAAATTATATTAAAACATCGATATAACGGACAAAAAAACCGGTCAAATGTTAATTGATTATAAAAAAAAACAGCAAACTTCAAAAGTGCAAACAAAACTTGATTCAAGCAAACAGCAACGACGAGTGTCCGAAGACAATTAAATACAATTTCTTTTGTGTTTTGTATTTTTTTTTACACAGCACAGTGTATTTTCAAAAAAAAGGTTTTTTGATTTTTTTAAATTTATTTATATATAACGGACATCCCCTCCGCTCGATTTGTCCGTTATATCGAGGCTCTACTGTACCGAAGTCGAATATCAAAAATGTCGAAATGGAGTCAGCACCACGTGATATTGTATTATAATTCTAGTCGCTACTGAACTTGGCAGTTGGGGAAGCTATTACGTTCTTGGTCCAGCGCTCTCGGCCGCTGGTCTCGAGCTGGTCTCCGCGTCATCGGCCGAGCTGGACCCCAGCGCGAGGATTAACGGCACATTAACGACTTTCGTTTTCGCCGTTGCGTCTGGCGGCCGCGGCTCCCAACGGACTGTTCCAACCGACGCCAACCGCCGAATGTAAATCGGCCGATCAGAGAATGTCCGAGAGAAAAACACGACAATGCGCTATGAAATTTAAAGTGAAAAGGTCCCGCGACCGTTGGAAATGCTTCCAGTAGCGGTGGGACGCGCTCGAGTAGATTTATTTCAATAACCTAACCGAAAATGCATGTTCTCCCTTGGATTGTTGCGAATATAGTAAAACCTCGATATAGCGGACTTCGGATATAACGGACAAAAAATCCGTAGTAGAATATCGTAAAAAGTAGAATTACCGAAAGCAAGCGCGTCTATATCAAACAGTGTTTTATTTATATCTAAATACATACAGTGTGTTTTTTTTATTTTTTTTTTGATTTTCGGCTTTAACGGACACCCCCCCTCCCCCCAAATTGAATCGTTATTTCGAGGTTTTACTATTCTTTAAATTCTAATTTTTTTTTACAATTAATAACATGGTTTATTTAAATATTCTATTATATATTAATTCTTGTTCATCAAATGCCTCAGAGGAGGTTGGCGATCATTTCACAGAGCATATACTCATGCTTAGCCAGTGCTCATGGTTTTCTAAGGGGAAAATAGTGTAGTGGGTCCTCGGGTCCTTCTTTGTTATTAATTGATTATTCTTTTTTTTAGCTACTATAAATCTCAAAATATCTCTGACACACAGGCAGGTTCTTTGAGAAAAAATACGTTTGCGGCTGGCAAAAATTTTATATCTACACTTTTTTTTATGACACATGTGTATTTCTTTAATTTTTAGAGAATCAATTTATTTTTCAATATTTGACAAGAATTAAAAAAAAAAAGCGTTAAACACAGTTTTTTTGATTTCTCCTAATAAAAGTATAGATAAAACGCATTAGAAACTCTGGTCTGTTAAGGTTAAATATTTGTTTCGTATACCATATATATGAGTCATATATCGAAATATATCCCATTACTATTTTAAATATACATATCGTGTAATACTTGAATTAAGACCTGAACGCATTTTGTTTTTGTTTCGGATATTTTTACTTTTCAGTTGTGTTTGTTTACGAAGCAATTTGGACTTAAGTGGGGCTCATTGAGATAGAAACTCATTTTGTTTGGTTACGTATGCGGTCTGCCCGACCGTTAGGCCTTAGCCCTCAGGGCTTAAAAGTAATGCATTTAAACGAGGTACTGATAAACAAACCCCCTAACAAACATTCCTACCATTAATTGTGGATTTCGATATTAAAGTCGTTTTTTGATATGCGAACCATGTTAACTGAAAACAAGACCGAGGCATTAAACCACAATTCCAGCTGATTTAGTAAGCCATAAATTACTTGCTACATTCAATCTAAAGCTTATCCTCAATTACTGTCATCTATAAAAAAAAAAAAATTGAATTTACTCAGTGACGAACTATATACGTAAATCCGCAACCAATATGACCCTACATTTAAAAGTTCAGTGAGAAACTGCCACCTAAAGCTTTCAGTCTGTTTTTCATATCTACAAATACTTTTCAATGTTGAAAATTTGATGAAGACAATATCGTATTATATTATAATACTTGTGTTTTTAAGGCAGTTGCTTCTAGCCTTTTAATTGCCTCTGGTGTCCGGTTGGACACCAGAGGCAGTCCATTACCTGGCGAAATCGTGTCATTTAATTATTTTATTTTCACTTTATTTTTCTATGTCGAAAGTTGATTTTTTTTACAGAGTATTGAGAAAACTATAAATTATATTTAACAATTTTTTGTTATTTAAGTTACGTCCATTTTTAGGGTAAAATAAAATCATGAAGATGTTGAAAAATTGGATAAAATGACAACTTTTCAAAACCAAAACTTGTTAAAGTTTTTTTTTTTTTTAATTTTTAAATTAATAAGACGCACATGGTTTATATTTAATCTTTCAATTCCAATTGAAAAAAAGACTTTTATATGTTTAGGATTCATGGAAAATGTTCCGAACGAATCTCCAAATTCCTACACTTCAATCGGAAAAACACATATTTATTATATTAATAGTAAATTTATAAGAAAAAAAAATATGATGTGTTCGGAAAAGGGGATGTATCAAACTTTTTGAATTTAAATATTTTTGATTGGTGCAGTCGATTTTTCGCAAAACGGACTACAAAATGATCAAAAAAACCCGATTATGGGACCTAGACCCTCAAGAACAGCGACCGCTGGGCAAACAGGGATTGCATGAGCCTTATGCTCTGTTTTAAAAATAAAGTTGAATTTGATCAGAATTAAAGTAAATTGAATGAGCGGAAATGACCTTCGCCGTGAGAACCTGGCGCCATTGAGCAGCCTGAGAGACGACGCATTTTTTGGGGAATTCTAACGAGGATTCTAGCGCTGATGGCCGCGTTGAATGCTAGTTCTATCCGGGCTCGAGTACTTAATTGATATCATCATTATTCGGGGGCATTTTTAATGCGTTCTTGGCATTACGTGGTGATTTGGAATACGGAGGAGCTCTCCACAGCTGCCTACACGCGCTGCGACACAGCCGACAACCGAACGATGATAAGCCGGATATGTTTGTCTTGAGAGTTGAAAGCGATCTTCATGCAAATGACTACAATTTTTTAAAAAAAATATATATATATATTTACGACAAATATGAAAAGCCAAATTTCATTTAAATTGTAGTTACTTTCGCTTTTCTAGAGCTTCGCCAGACTGAGAGACGATAGCGATCACAATTAAACATATTCTCGAGCAGCTGGGACTACTGACTTACTATACAATTCGATTGCCAGTTGTGTCGCAGCGTGCGTAGGCAGCTTTAGGAAGCATTTTTGACTTAATGACTTTTTTTTTTACTCAAGTTTTTAACCGTTAAGAGAGTATTACGTTCGTAATGGAGTTTATTGTGCATTTTTGCGAATGTGTTTTGGTCGGGTTTAAAAATATGACTCAACGCCGAAAAGCATTTAGAACTGTTAAAAAGGTGCATTTTTGACAAATATAGTATAATTTTTATATGTCGAATACAAGTTTATATTCGTTGGAGTGACTGGAACGCTGAAGTACAGCCGAACTAATATAATGTGATAGGATAGGCCCAGAGTAGAAATATGTACAGTGAAATGGTCACCTCCTAGGAGATGCACCCGAAGAAGAAGAATATGAATAATATATATCTAATTTCGTAACATTTCTAATAAAGTTCTTAAAAAAAAGTACTCGGAACTCGTAAAGAGTTCACGTGGTATAGAGCACGATTGATTGTTACGTGCAGACGGTATCAGTTAATTTCGATTGGATTGAGAATATAAGAGGTCACGTCTCACTTGGACAGATTGGTTTATAAGCGATTTCCTGTTTGAATGAGATTCTAAGGGATGATTCACACTTGCTTGGTTTTTAAAAATGCTTATATTTATTTGTTTCCGACTGGTGATCTAAATGCGGGTAATCATAAAATAAAGATTTTTTTGCGGTTTACTCAACAAGGAAGCTTCCGGAGCGGGTTTTGCAACTCGACAATGAATAAAGCGTGGAATTCCAAGTCCAAGATGTCCATGATGTCCACCGCATTTGGGGAGGATCCCAGAACGGTAGCCACTCTTGGATCGTATTCCTCGTTTTTGTGGCGACGACCGCATCCTCCCGGCAGCGCCTTGATGGGGCGTTTTTCAAAGTCATCCGATGGCGTCCCCTTTGTGGCTTAACATTATTAGCCCCCATTTTTTCACCACAAAAACTTCACGATCGAGTCGGATCCGAGCCTATTCATCTCTGCCTTCTTGAATCCCTACGTTGGTTTATGGGGATATTCAAAAGACGCTGAGTACAATGCTGAATGCGATACAGATCGGAGCAATACGAGTATTAAAGATATTTGAAATGTACGTCGGTTATTTATTAGACCTCCCTGAAGCTCTTTGGAGTTGAACAAATCAAGTTTTTAAATATATTATACTGTACTTGAGATGTGCACTCACGTGTAACTCTATGACTGTTTTTGTGATTTTTTTTTTTGAAATCAGTCTGATCACTCTGCACTGTCTGCTGCTGTCGCAAGCTGCAGGAATTCCTCGCTGGAGACGGCGTGGAAGCCGCCGCCCATCATGATGTAACCCACGTGCAAAGTGCCCGACATCGCACGTGGTAAAGTGTGACAAGGCCGGTGGGGCATGGAGTGGGGCTCGGGGCGGGGGCGGCGTCGGGCAGACGACGATTCAAAAACCGCTTTGACCACAGAATATATTCTTTTCAATTCTATGGCTTGTAAAGGTGCCTATACAAGCTGCGACACCACCGAAAACCGAACTATAATATAACCAACACCATGTTGGATATAGATAAATTACAGAATATCTGCATCAAAACTAAGTAACTTTGAGTTTGGTGCAAGTTCAGAACGATATTCTAAAAAACACCAGCAAAAGCAACAAATACAATGATGCATATGATATATTTATCTGATGAAATTTAATTGATGTTATGGTGAAATGTTACATACACTGCTTGAGTGATGACTTGGATAGAAGCAGATCTATCTAGCATCCTACTATCACTTATCATAATAATGTTGGTAATAATGGTATGCTTCTAGAGTGCGCAGATTTGGTATCATTATTCACTCAGTAGGAAGTGAGTCGTCGGACGTAATGCGGCTCCAGCAGAGGTGGTGACCCGAGAATCCGGCTGCGGGGTCATCCTGCGACAGCATCCGGTCTGGACCGACTTATAAAACTGCAAGTTTGGAATGACATCACTGTAGTATAAAAAAACGATCTAAAGATATAATTCTGTTGTATTAATAATTTTTTTCACGATCCAGTGAAGTGATCCACCGTCGAGTATATCAGATATATCACTAGCTCCGCATTCCTTTGTGAGGATCCCTCATGATGGAGCCGTGCACGTCTTCATGTGGAGCAGCTGTCTCCCGGTGTCTTGCGCAACAACAGCTCACTCGAGGGCATCCGAGGAGGAAGTCTGTCATTACACGACGCATTGATGGCCCATCACTTTTCGTAACATCCTCGACCGATACAAAGAATACGCTCAATAACAAATACCTTCCGAGGGATTGGCTCAAAAAACCTACGCAGCAAATTCAATATCGATATTTATAAACAACCTATATATATTGTAATGCTTGAACATTATTGAGAAATAACATTTTACGTATATATTTTGTTTTAATAATATTTTACTTGAAAATACACTGTATGTATTTAGATATAAATAAAAAATACAAAACACAAAAAAAATTATATTTAATTGTCTTCGGAGACTCGTCGTGAAGTGACGTTGCTGTTTGATATCGACGCGCTTGTTTAAATCAAGTTTTGTTTGCTGTTTTTTTATAATCAACTCTCGGAAATTACGAAAATGCGTACAATATAGTTGAATTGTTTAAATCCAAAGTTCATTAAATAGAGATCCGTTATATCGAGGTTTTACCGTACCAATATTTTGTTGAATTCAAAACCAGTCATTTTAATTGATTTAAATGCAATGTGCCTACCTGAACAGACTACTCAGGCATTCTCGCCCAGGTAGCCGCTATGGTTGTATTGTATATGGCGCCGCTTGTAGTTTTTTTTATTTATACATATCCTGTCTAACTGTATAGATTATTTTTAAATGAAAACCACTGTACTGCCCTGCAACAACAACAACTGCCTCCCGATGGCATCCTACGGCCACCATAACATAATTGGTGTCACACGTGAGGCACATAACAGTTTTAAAAACTTGTGATGCATAAAAGTGCATAACTGTGCGACCACCCTATAACTGTTATTTTTTCAAGTGGCAACAACTGTGCTTTTACCCTGTTCGGCGAGTCGCGTGTAATTTCTCATAAGTTGGACAGTGAAATGAAATTCTATTCCGGCTCGCCGACTCGATAAAACTCACAAAAAGCCAGCAGCGCGGTCAAGGTATGCTGCGTTATTAGACCCGGGCAATTTATATCTCCTCGGCGCAACAACCCAGCGACGTGCCCCGGGCTGGATGGGAGTTTAATTCACTTATTCCTTTTTCACCGGCCGCGCTGCAGCTAGCCCCGTCCCGCCCCCACCCCCTGGCGAGCCGCCCCTGAGAGGGAGACGGCAAGCCCGAGTGCCACTCGCAGCGGTATTCCGCTCGCTGTGTCCGAGTGGCGCCCGGCTGTGCCGTATGGGCCTGAGAATAATCGAATAATCGATTTATATTTTCGCAGTGACCGTGATACTGAGCGGCGATCTGGTTTGATGTAAATCGATTATTTTTGTTCCTATAAATATGTTATAACTGGTAACCCGCTTTCCCTGTTCTGTTGCTTGTGCATGGCTGCCATTCCATGAGCGTGTGTAAAGCGGGTAAAGCAATACGCAGATACTTCTAATATAAAATTGCGATGTGGAAGGACCCGGAAATCACTAACCCAAACTATTTTGTCCTGTAGACCCCTTGTCGAGTTTTCCTGTTTTTCGTCGACCTCCTGCCTTACTAATATTGAATTTTTATAAATTCATCAACTTAACATATTTTTGACATATTATATAGAACATCTCACTTTCATAGGGTTTACTGTACAATGGATTTAATACATGTAAAGTTAATTATACCTTTATTAAAAAATCTATGTTTTTGACAGAGAGTACTTGGTGGAATTCCATTTTAATATCTTAAATAGAATAAACGAATTCGATTCGTCACAAAGTACATAGGTACAATCTGTGTTAGGTGCATTATGACATTTACGGAATGCCTAAATTTTGGTGATGCCTGCTTCAATGGGATCCACTCTCGTAGACCCTCATTTACAGTTCATGGACCCCTGATTTAATTTTTAGCTGTCATCGACCCCTGGGGGTCGATATTGACCACTTTGGGAACCAGTGCACTACACTAACACTGGTTCAGCATGAGTATATGCTCAGTGAAATGGTCGCTAACCTCCTCATAAGAGAGGCACTTGATGAAGAAGATAACTGCTAGTTTCAAGTCCGAATTTTAAAAGGCAAAAGTACTTAAAAACCAGAATTTTCAATACTAATTGTTGATTATCATCATTACTTTGAAAAAGCACACCAATTAACTCGATTGTTATACGATTGAAATTGACTTAATTTAAAATATATTTTAGTTAAGATAATCGATAGCAGCATAAAAAATACTGAAATGAAAGTTGTGGAAACATATATTCGATTATGAAAATAATCGAGTTTGCCCATCACTAGTCCTTATCTCTTGCAGATAGAAATTATAATCAGAATGCGGTGACTTTTTAAGTAGAATATAACGACTACAATGCAATCATAATGAAATAAAAAAAACATTTCTAAAAACAGTGACTAATAAATTCGATTATGAAAATTAATCGATTTTTCTCATCACTATTGAAAAGTACCTAATCTCTCACACACTCAAATTAAAACGTGTTGATCTAATCAGAATGTTGTCATTCTTTCAGAAGTTAACGACTTCAATGCAACCATAATGACACAATGAATGCGTTTTTAAACTCATTGAGTTTTGAATTATAATTTAATTTAATCACAAGTGTGATTTAAGAGCGCAGCAATAAACAGCGTGAGATTTGTTTAAAAATGGCGCCACTTATTTTATGCCGCCATTTTGAAGATAACGAGTTATTGTTTTATTTTAACGGTTAGATTTACAAAGCCTTGTTAATCTTTAGAGTTTAACGCCATTGTTTAGAAGAAGCCAGGACAATTATTTTTTTTGATGTTAGATTTTAATCTTTTTATGTTTTGTATTTCTGGCACTATTATTTATTTAAACTTTTCTAAATGCATATTTTAGGATAAGATGCGTTTACACTATACAAGTGTATTGAAAAACATATTTGAACTCACACTGATTACTGATCATTTTTGTAACTTTATATAATGATGGTCTCCAAAACCAATGATTACTGTGCCAAATATGATTAATTTATTATTCAGTTGCTTTCATCAAAAAAAAGCGTGGTTAAAAAGTATTTACAGCTTTTTGTTGGAATGCTGTGACTTGTTTTCGATTTGATGTGAAATTGTGACTTATGTGTCACGTATATATCTCGCAATGAGAAATTGTAAAAAAAAAAACACAAATATGCATTTTAAAGTGCTAATCTGAATGCTGACATCCGTGAGTATTTCTTATGGCTCAGAATGTAACTCCGCGTAATCTGCTGAAATTCTAAAAGGTTCAATTTTCACAAAGGGCTAACTCTGTAGCTCTAAATTAAAAAAATGGCTATTAAATTTGGTACTGTCAAAAAAAATGTGCTTAAAAAGTATTTACAGCTTTTTGTTGGAATGCTTTGACTTGTCTTCGTTTTGATGTGAAATTGTGACTTATGTGTCACGTACTCGCTATGAGAAATTGTAAAAAAAAAACGCGGATATGCATTTTAAAGTGCTAATCTGAATGCTGACATCTGTGAGTATTTCTTATGGCTCAGAATGTAACTCCGCGTAATCTGCTGAAATTCTAAAAGGTTCAATTTTCACAAAGGGCTTCTTCCTGAAGACGCATTAAGAGTGCGTTTGATGTGCCCTGGGAGAGACCCCCTCGGCTGGTTGGCGAGCGTTATGGCTTGTTAGGCAAGGGGGAGAGTATGTTTTTAAGCTTTTTCGCAAGGAGATTTTGTTTGAGCGAAAAAGCTTTGCGAAAATTGATGTGCGCGTTACAGAAAAAAAGATAATATATTAAATAATAAAAGCGAAAGACAATGCTATGAAACCAGCGTGCGTTTAACATTAATGCTCGTGGGTTTGATGTAAACATTTATTTTACAAATCAAAAAGAAATTCAATGAAGAATCAATTGTATGTCAATCTGTCTATGTAGTCTTATACTTATACAGTGTCCAAACAGGGTATCGGGTATTTGCTAGTTCAGTGAAACAAAAACTAGTTGTAATCAATTATTTTTATTATTGTTGATTATAAGAATACAAAATGGAAAACTATTTCGAAAAGATGATGTTATCCAAATGGTGACCGTTACGCTGCTGGCACTCTCCTAATCTGGAACATAGCCATCGATATTGCTGCCATTTCTGACCTGATGTTTTTGTTTCAATTCCGTTAGGTTCGTCGGATTATTCTCATAAACCCTACTTTTAAGGTATCGCCATACGAAATAGTCAAGAGGGCTAAGGTCGGGGCTTCTAGGAGGCCAGTTGATGTTACCTCTACGTGAAATGACCTTATTAGGGAATAATTCGTTAACAGCTTCGATTGATTGATTGGATGTATGGCAAGTGTCTTGTTGGAACCGCGTTCTTGAGTTGAAACCTTGAAACTCCTGCAACTTTGGGCCCAAAAATTTTCGGAGCATATCGCAATAACGGTCCCGATTGCAATTACCCGATACTCTTTTTCGACACCCTATATAATTGTATAGTATCCTGAGCGTGTGTAAAGAACGTTAATGGAGTAGTGGACTTTAAATGATTGTGGAGGGATGTGCCACCTTGTCGAGGTGGTATTGTTTCTGTAGCTGCTGCAGAAGGAATATCAGATCTAAACGCCTGACCTTTGCAAGGAAAGGATAATATAATAATGCTATTGGGAAGCAACAATACGCAGACTTTTCTTTCCAATATAAAAACCGCGGTGTAGAAAGACCCACTACTACACAATTTTCCACTTAGAAAACCATGAACACTGGTTCAGCATGAATATATTCTCAGCAATGGTAGCAAACCTCTTCTGAAGAGAAGCAGTTTATGTTCAGTATGTCAGTTTATTTGTACTTTCAATATTTATAGTAAATATTCAATGTGCCAAAAAATAAATATAATTGTATGTGGTATGCATGTTTTTAGGTTTCAGCAAAACTTTCAATAGTTTCACTCGTGAAATTTATCATAACGACATTTGACGAACAACGCCGACCGCGACGAGTATGACGAGTGCTTCGAGCGTTTGTTGTTCCTTTTGAGGCTTCATTGGGCTTGTTTGATCACGAAGAGGATTATTTTATTTAATTACGTGGCGGGCGGTGCTTTATAAGGTCCTTCTTCTTCCTAATGACCGTACCCGCGGCGGAGCGGCTCATCCTCGAGGAATTCTCGCTAGGATCTTAAGGGGAGTGATCTACGATTTTGGCCGGTTGTACATGATCAATGGTAAATTTAGTCATTCCATTATCTTTAAATATGTACCCAACTAAAATACGCTATTTTTTTATTTTATCAGTTGAATAAATAAAAAATATTTTCATTTCACTGAAAAAAACTCAGCATTGCTGAAATATTATAAATATATGTTGCGTGCAGTCCATGCAAGCATTAAGGAATTAATTTCCCTAAAATATATTTCAAGTTTTAATTTAGTTGTTATACCGTAGTGATATTTTTCATGATATATATTATCATAAAAATTTGCTTGATTTACGTGGGGTTTTTTTTATTCCTGAAACAAAACTGCTTACCATTATTTAAAACTTATTGCATACCATTTGGTATTGTAATTGTACTTAAGTAAGAATTATACTGTTCTTCAAATATAAACATAAGGTCATGTATTTCAAAGAATTTTACTTTTTTGTCAATAACCAGCGTACATGTTATTTTGTATTAGGTTGGAAGCTAAAATGAAAAAATATATTTATCTCAATCTTAGAGCCTCCAAGGAAGTCTCGACCCCTAAGAATGTAGTCGTGATGTATTAAAAATCGAGGGATATTGATCCCCCGAGAGACAGACACGGTATCTAGGATAAGAACATGTTTTTTGGGAATACCTCCTACCCCTCACCTTATCAGGCGCACTGTGGAATATCTCGGAGGCAGAGGTCGTGGGGGATGATTGATTTTTATGGATTATTTTATTTGTGCTCCGATCGCAGGAATTTTCGTTACTAAATCGTGCGGTTCGGTTTTTTCGCTTCCGGAGCCGAATAAACCGGTTTTGAAAAGCTCCGTATAATGGTTATTACCCAATTTTATTGTGTTTTAGAATAATTTAAAGTAACTACACGAAGCGAAGCTAATGTGATTATCGCCTGTGTTATAGGTGTATGAATATATTTAGTTGTAATTCACGGTTGAAATAAACTCGGGTATTTTTTAACGCTATAGACTTAATACTCATCAGTATCTTGATCCATGTCGCAACGCACAGGTGAAGTTTTTTTAATATCCATAATTTAAAGTATTTATAGTTGACGGTGAATTGAAATAGGTGTACGAATATATTTTGTACTTACTCTTGAGTCTCGATTTTATATCGTCATTTCTGTGCGGAATATTATACTAATTCTTCAGAGTTATGCATTTAATTCAACAACAAACTATGTAATCAGTGTACAGTTACAATAGGCTATCATTGTTACATTTTTTTAACTCCCAGAAATTATTTTTTGTATTGTCAAGAAGCCCTCATTTAAAGGAGTAAAGTCTTAAAATCAATATGTTTTTCAATCATTAAAGTTTCTTTAGAATTACTGTCCTCTTCACTGTGCCCATAGAACAAGTATAGAAACCCGATATAGACATATTGCGAGGAGTCTCTTCTTCATATGGAATTTCAGAACGTCTGTTATTTCATGTATGGCACTACAGGTTTCTCGTATCTATTGTAACAAGTCATACATTTTGTAGGAGTATAATTAATAATAATATAAAAAAATATTTTAACAATTTCTAAATTTTTGTTATTTGTAAGTATAAATTCTTTTTTATTTGGATAAGTATCAATACTCCTTTGGTAACACAAAATAAATGAGAGGCCATCTATGCTATGACTGTAGCTGAATCGCGTTCGCTTTGATAATATTCAATTCGGGCGGTCGGTTGTTTCCGCCTTTAGTTTCGATCAACTTTTCGGGATCTCAGATCTACTACTTAAGAATGTCTATTCCATGACAGTTGAAATGTTTAAAGTAATACTCAAAATATTCACTGTACCGCATAATAAATTATTTTTCGTACGACGTGTATTTAAAATGCTATCAAGAACTTCACTGTACCCGTGAGTTAGTTTCTTTGCATTGATATGCACAAAGCTCGTGAATAATTAAACTTCCATGGCGACCTCCAGGATCTAAGTGCAAATATGTGTCACACAGTTTAGTGTCGAGCAGTGGCGTGTGTGATGCGGGGGCCTCGGGGTGCGCGACGTGTGTACTCGCTATTCACTAGCTCCGTATATGACGGAGCTAGTGACGGGCGTACTCGCTCAAATTCGAATAATTCATTAAAATAATCGAATTTTCGTCGAATGAGACTACCATGACGGTCAACGCTGGAATGATTCCGGAAACGTATGTGTTTGAATGGCAGAACGGACCGTTTCAATAAAGGTGTTGTACACGAACACACGATGCTCTATCGATCACGTCTCCATTGCTACTTAAATGGTAGCTCCTGACGAGTTTACACCCTTCCTTTTATCCACCCCGTTCAAATCGTCTAAACCTCCCTGCTTAACCCTGTATTTACGATTTCCGGTAGGTTACCAAGTTTCTTTACTGCCACTGCAAGTAACATCTAATAAAACATAAAGTGGCTAAAAAATCTTTTTCATTTTAGATAGTCGAGAACAGAAATAATTCAATGAATTATTTATTTGTTTGGGCGTAATTAAAAAACTAAAAAATATTTTTTATAATTTACTTCGTTTCTACTATTTTTGCTATAAATTTAAAATCAAGTTTTTTTTTTATAAATAAAACAAAATGAAAATATTAAATTGTAAGTAGAATTTATCAAATGTGAGCGTATTTGCATATATTAATACGTATTTGTTCAAATGACATACATATATTTAGCTATTCTACTGATTAAACAATCGACCTGTTTTCATTACTTAAATTAGTAAAAGTGCATTTTTTTAACACACGATTTTTAAAAAATATAAATACACTTGTATTTCGCTGTTTGAATGGAAATTATTTATTGATTTTTTGATATGTCAGAATACGTTTTAAATAATCGATATTTTTTAAATCGATTTATTCGATGATGTGCATCAGATCCACCGCTTCGAGGGCCGTTGCCCGTCGCGTGCGGCCCAACTGGGCCAGAGGGCCCCATGCCCTTCCCCCTGCCTTCCCCCCTGCCCTCCCCCCTGCCCTCCCCATGTCCCTCCCCTCCCCCCCCCGGCGCGGGGAACTTTCTAATGGCGCCACTTAACCGCCGCCAGAATAATGCCAATTTCGGCCCGCCTCGGGCACAATGGATACTGTGCAGGAATGGTCGATCGGTACGGATTGTATTGTGTGGATGTGCACCGAGCAAACAATAAGACGCATCTGGGCCGTGGACCGTGATCTGCGGGAGCAGTTTTACGCCTCCGGTGTTCGGATACACCGAAGACGCGCACTTGATTTCATTCTTTCTTCTTCATCAAGTGCCTCTCCTCAGAGAAGGTTGGCGACCATTTCACTGAGCATGTACTCATGCTAAACCAGTGTTCATGGTTTTCTAAGGGGAAAATAGTGTAGTGAGTGGGTTCCCGGGTCATTCTACACCGCAGTTTTATAGTGAAAAAAAAAGCTGTCCAATATAGCATTATAATAAATCTTTTTCTTATCAAACTCTGGTGTTTAGATCGCACATAAACAATATCAGGAGCCTCCCCACCATGACAAGGTACTTCCAGAGCACATCCTTCTACAATCATTGTCCACTACTCCATTACCGATTCTTTACACACGTTCAAGGTACAGAATTGCACTATGCACAAGAATTAAAATGAGTAGAGCGGGGAGGTTTCTTTCTATAAGTGTTGCTTATAAGATTAAGCGTGTTCGCAAGTTCGTAAAATGCTTTGATCTGTGAAATTCAAAATAATGTTGCTAGACATTTGAATTATATCTTATTAGATTTATTTATTTATACCCTCTAAATTTGTTACATTTATTGCACATATACTATATACATGCCTAAAATATTGATCGCTTTCCTGCATATCTAATTAAACGGAGATGGTCGTGAATGCAACAATTACTGCCCCTTGGCGTACGGTAACCATCACCGTGTCATCAATAATTCATCAAGTAATTGAGAGCTTATCTATGATTACACATGCATAGATTATGGAAATCTCCTATACACTCGTCCATATATATTCCTGAATCGATATATAGAGTAAAAAATCATTTTTGCTTATTTCTTGTTCGGTAACATTTTGTGCCTAGAATATTTCCAAAAAGAAGACAGTTTTAATTATAACATTTTTATCTGCCAATTGGTTATACAGTGTGTAGACCAAAATACTCACCGAAGCCACGATTGAAATTAAATGTAACAAAAGGTGCTCATTTTTACCATTATGAAGAAAATAAAAACTCGAAAAAGTCGATGTGATGTTTGATTTTTTTTTTTAATCATACAACGGGGTGTTAGAAGTTAACTGCTGAAAACCTGTGTGGTTAAATCAGCCTAACTGATTGTTATTCAATATCAATATTTATTTTTTAGATTTTTATAAAATACCAGTGCGTTTCTATGTTTGTTGGATGGTTAGAATGACGATGCATATTTCCAAACATATGTATATACGCGTGTAGCCAGTATGATATGCGGTGGCGCAATATGGCGTCTAAAGCTGAGACCTGTACAGTGTGTAACTTGTCGATCGTTCAATAGTCTCAGAGGCAAGTGGGCGGCGTGTGGGAAGTCTCTCGTGCTTTATGGTCTACTGCCTTTCATATTACAATTTAAAAATAATAGACTTATATATTTTCACTGGAATGTTACGTTTACACGAGTACTATTTTTCGTTGTATTCCTATCATTAAGAATGAAGAAAATTTTAAATAATTTCGGGACATCTGACTGTATTATCTATAATCAAAGACAATTTACTGCCTATCTTACTCCACATCTAAATGGCAATAACTCATATTCTCAGTAGATATATCACGTTCAGTGGTTTCAAATTTCGCATTCAAAAGTGTTTATCCATGAGTACTCCTTATGCTTCACTATCTATTCGTTTTGTACTTCATGGTTTTTTTATTCCATACGTAAATGTTCTCTCTCATAACCGTGCTAATCTTTACCCGAGCAAGAATAACTAGAACCTCCCCGTTTTTTTACGTTCAAAATATTTTGAAGCTTAAACCATTAAAGTATAATATATTAAAATTTAATCAATAGTTCAAGAGTTTTGCTCCAGACTTGAACCATAATAAAATACCATCTACATAAATATAGACCATATAAAAATACTCAACATATCGACCAGATATACAACAAAGACCAAAAAACATAGACGGGTAATATACGTAGAGCACATAGACCTACCCACACTGCAGAATTAGTTAACACTTGGCGTGATATCGTCCGCGAACATTCAAAACCGATTAATCACTTAGGCAGAGTTTTGATCTACGAGAGGTTGGACCCAAAGTGGCTCTTCGTCCGGGCAAGTTTGCGAAGCGCTGTCGCCGGCCAGTGAGGCGCCTACTTGTCAAAACTGATTAAATGCTCCATTCTTTGAATATTTTCCCAAAAGATTTTCTCAGAATCGAAATTAGTAATACAGAAAATGAAGAATTGAATAAGCCGACTAACCCCCACTCCGCGCCGCCTCCCCCTCCACTCTTCAAAACGACCTTTTGTTTCCAGGTTAGATGACACGAAATTTATCAAAAAATGTTTTCATTGATTAGTAAGACCCGCTTTATTGATAAAGAATTATATAGTAGACAAATATAAAGTATAAGATTGCTTTTTAAAGTAGAGTTAAATGGGTAGCTTTTTTTTTTATCAACTGTACGAAACGTAACTGAAACGTGCATGAAATACTGAAAATAAATATTATAATAACTCACATGACCCGATTTCTACGACATACACTGAATTAGAAAATAAAATTAACGATTCAGAGAAAAAAAAATTTTTAATAGTTTTTCAACAGAAATGTTACGATTTCAATTATTTGTAAATTGGAAAAAGGTTGTAAAATGTTTTATTAAAAAATATATATATTTGGCTTACACAGAAATGCCATACAAGTTAAAACAACTTGATACTCTAAAATATGACCAATTTTATTATATAAATATTATTATATATAATAAATACAATATTGGGTTTTTGATGAATATCGTTTGTTGTTTTACGTACACGTTCACGATTCATTAATATATACATATGATTTTTAATTTTTATAATTCAATGTGCCATCTGCCATGCTGATTATAAACATATCATTTGAAGCTAGTAAACATATTTTCGTTATTCGTATGGCAAGCGCTCAACTGGAAAATAATTAGGACGAGATCGTGGGAGGCTGGTATTTATTGAGAGTGAAATTATCACTTTTGGTTTTACCGAAAGCCGTATGTGGCACACTGCTTGTTCAAACCAAACAAACGACCGTAAATATATGTTACAATACATGTAATTGAAAAATTTACTTCTAGAATAAAATAATAAATCAGCAATACACAGTACAAAATGTTTTATAATAATTGATTTATATTTACATGAAACGATAAGAGAATACCTTGAATTGTACTACTGTGTCCCTGAAACTGTATAATCTTTCATTTTAAAATCTTTCTGTAATACAGAGCTGCCAAAAAGGATAGTATATGAATATAAATATAACACGTATACACCATTCAAAGAAGCCTCAAACCTAGAAAGCTTAAACATCAAAGTTGTAGCATGAAACATTTAAGCAGTATTTTCTTGCAAAAATGTGAAATAATTTTTTAGTGACAACTTATTATCTAAAATTTAAGCATTTAATACAACTATGTGACTCATATAACTGACCAGTCATTCTTGAGAAAAGGATATCGTACATCCTTGTAAGGTTGCGATAGTATTCTCGGAAATTTTGAATTCTCATTGCTTCAGAATTCGTGTATTTATGGCCTTAATGATTAAAGTTGGCACCTACCTACGAATTTCCTGAAATATGTTGAGTGAAGAGATGTCGGTTGTTACTGTTAATTAAGACTCAGGTATACTTCGGGACGAGTCTTGACAGGTGCTCGAACATCAAGGCAAACCAATTAAAACAGCGGAATTATAATTTATTTACAATCTTATACGTCTCAAACATCTTTCACGTAATTATGTATGGAATAATTGGAAAATTCTCTTAACTGTAAATTTATGGAAAATTGATTTCATCTCGACTACTCTAGTTTATAAATAAATATCATAATGTTGTTGTTTCTTTTTATTGATATTACACAGTCTTAATCATAAAATCTACTATTTTTTTTAATACTACTTTCATAGGATTGAATTAGTTTTTTATGATAAACAAATTTGAGTAGATAAAAAACGTTCATTTAATTCTTCTATTACCGCGTAAAAAAATATTAATTTAGAAATTATTCTGTAAGATTTATGATTGGCGATTTTGATGTAGTCTCTTATCCAGCAGCGGACTCATAACGACTACCGAGAAGCATCGTATTTTGATTTTAAATACAAGCTCTTGATAAATGCGCCTTCAAACAACAACACATTGCTAAGTGAGCTACGCTACGGAATTACTCGACGGTCATTGACTGTTTTTTTTTTTATTATTATAAACAATCTCCGTTATTTGTATCGCCGGCCAGTTTTTACGAAACATGTAATTTCGTTGGGCAACAGTTAATGAATTAACGTCCATTATTTCATACTGAACCCAAAGTTTTTTTAAAACTATTATTTTTATCTCACAAACATCTTGAGGTGTGCGTTTTGGTAGTCAATATTCAATCATGAAGGCAGTGTTTTCTTCATACCGACGTTGTCTTTAAATACCTTAAGAGTTTTTAGTAGTTAACGTATGTGGGTAAGTATCTACTTCTGCATTGAACCCTTCAACGCGGACTCTAATAATAATGTATTATATATTTTAAGTGAGACAGCCCAAGCCCTAAGGTTTATAACAACATTGCCCAAGTAGAAGGCCTCTGAGGACGACGCGAGGGCCAACTGTTGGAAGTATTCAAAGGAAATTGCTATATTTAAGCTATAAACTCAGTTTAAGTTACGTTGCTAACCTAATGTCGACAACGTGGCCATTACTACCCTCGGAGCAGCTGGCGACCTCGCTGCCCAGCCCCTCCCTTCCTACGTGCTGCAGTTTGTACTACACTGTACATTAGTGATGCGCATTATCGAATAAACTACAACTATCGAAAAAATCGTGAATATAAAATTAATTACATTTTAAACTTATCGAATTAAAAATTTAACGAGTTACAATTATTATAATAGGCCTATAACTTAAAAACCGAAATTTGACTCTAGATGCCAACACTTTTGTATGAGCTGTAGCAAATCATTGATATACGTGTAATTTTGAAACTCTATTCATAAGCTGTCAAAATCAGTCAACAATGTTTGAATTGCTTGTGCGCATCATATGGGATTCTATGGAAAACATGTTCTTGCAAAAACAGTGTTTTGAGATGTTTCAACGTTATAAAAGTGGTGATTTTGACATTAACGGCAAAAACGGCCTGGGCAGCCGAAAAAGTTTGAAAATGAAGAATTGGAAGCGTTACTCGATCAAGACTCGTGTCAAACACAAGAAAAGCTTGCGGAATCATTGGACCTGACTCAAGCACCATTTCCAAGCGCCTAAATAAAAGCATTGAAATTCATCCAAAAGTAAGGAAATTGGGTGCCATACTAGTTGAACCCAAGAGACGTGGAAATGCGATTTTGCATGCCTAAGATGCTTCTCGAGCGTCATAAAAATAAGTCGTTTTTGCATCGAGTTGTTACTGGCGACGGAAAATGGATTCATTAAGACAACCCTAAGAGCAAAAATCGTATTTGAAGCCCGACCAACCAGCCAAATCGACACCGAAGATGAATAGATCTGCATAGAATAGAAATTCTCGATTAGATCTGCAGTCCTTTCTACTAGACTAGCAAGCTAGCATTTTTAAATTAACTTTTTGTTTATCAGATCTCATCATTATATTGACATTATTTTCTGCTTCACAAATTAATTTGTAAAATCGATTCAAGCTTTATTAAAACACCCGATCGTTTGAAGTAACATCACTATTGTATTTTGTAGTGAAATACAAAGATTGTACTTCGTTTGAAAATATTTGCAAAACGGCTTCGAATCTATATCAGCCCACGTTCGAACCGATTACTCATTAATCATGTAGCCTAAGGGGTATTGGAGTAGGCTTCATGACAGGTGGGGTTTTGTGTTTCAACTGGTGTCAGTGAGGGTGTTTGAGTGATTGTTTTTGAACAGGCTGTAAATGCTTGGCTATGCAGCCGCCAGGGCCGGGGAGGCTTCGCTCGCCCCCGCCCTTCGTGCCGCCTCTGTCCTCGTTCTATTTTATATTTAATATGCTCCGTTTAATAATTATATTCAGAATATATTTTTGCCTAAACATCACGACTAACGTATATGACCATGAAAGTTGCACAGTTAAAAATATTGAGTTTTTAAAAAAAAAAAAAAAAAACAAAATCGGAACGTCCAATGTAAATTTTTCGTATCGCGACTTTTTCGTGTGAAACTCAGACCTAAAGTATTATTATAAAAATAAAACGAATTCTCACGCTATAATAACAAAGATTACAATAAATTTCATTACCGTATGAAATCGTGCATACATTGTTATAAATATTTGATTATTTTCAATACAGTAGCGTAAAGTACATATAATAAAGCACCGTACTCTATTACATAAACTTTTTTTTTTAGTAAATTTACTATAGTAATATATTATTGATAAAATCTGTATAATCGTAGGTAAATGAATAATTTAGCAGAGAAATATATTTGTATGACGCAATAAATGTTTTATTAAAAATATATTTACACACAATAACTATTTCACAGTAATATGTCTTATTTATAAAAGTGCATTTCCTGTTTTTTTTTTATGTGACAGGAAAAGCACTCTCTCTTCCGCTCTCATTCAGTGTAGAAGGGAAGTGAGCCACACAGATCAACGACAAAAACCTGAAAACGCATCCTCAGTACATACACTTAATTAGTCCGTACGTGTTGACAAGTAAATATATAACGTCGTGTTTAAAAAGATCGGATGCAGTGCTCCTCGAGCAAAAACAATCCTGAATAGTCTTGTCATAATATTTTAGAGTCAGTAAATTCTTTGAGGCGATAATCGGTTACTAATATTTTCACGAATAGTTCGTTTTTCTCACAAATAAAAATTTCAAGCTCAACGGGAGTAAAACTTGTAAAAGTCGTAAAATAAATAGTTTTTTTTTCGTTACTATCCGAGCAGAAGAAGGTTTGGGGATCTGGTTTTGAGACCGAGGGTCTCATATATCAGGTGATCCTCTTTCGCAGGTGAACACTCAGCGCATTACTGTGACTTACCTGCCGTCACCGCCATCGATTGCTCCGGGCCTTTGTCCGCTCACCGCATCAACTATGCAGGGGATCGAGCGGGACAGTCGCCGGCGAGAGACCTTCATCACCCGTACAAAATATTTACATCGACGAGAGCCACGGTCGGGGGTGGCAAAGGGTTTATTGCACAGCCTCTTGCCTATATTTAGATCGCTGCCTTTATTTTTTTAAACAGTATGTTGCAACCGATATCGTTGAATTTATTTAAGTTAGATCAAATATCCGTTTTCGTGGCAACGCTATTTGTGTTAATATTTCCAAAAGTCTTGTGGAAAACCGTTTGAATCATATTTAGTTACACATTTCAAAAATAAAATCGTTAAAATTATTTAAGTGAGTGGGATAAGAACCTGCTATCTTTCTTTTATCAACTGAGCAAGAATTTGAATCGAAACTTGCAAGCTGAAACCGATGTACCTGTGTATGCGTACGAACCTCACCTGCGTTTCTATTTAAAATTTTAGACTTTTTCGTTGTTCCCATACAAGTTGTTGACTTAAATATTACGTATGTATATATATATGAAAAGAATTTTGGAATGAAAATGCTGACAAACAATTAATTTTAATATTTAGTTACTATCTACGCGATCTTGGGATTGAATCTTAAGTTATGTATTTATTTTAATTCTCTGAAAGTATTATACATATTGGTTTTATGTTCAAAAAGAAATACACCCCTTTAAGTGTAGGTTTTTTAGGGGCTCTTCATTTTTTTAGGAGGCATTCTTCTCAATTGTGAGCATAGTGGTCTCTGGAGACAAGTTTAACCTCGTTGCAGACAAATTGAAAAATAATGCATAGAAGGAGAAAATTATACGCAGTTAGCAGTCAAATAGCGCAGTGTGCATAAAATTTATTAGACATTTCAATGGATTTTATTGTAATGGTTTCAAAAAACTATTACAGTAAATAATTACTATCAGAATAAATTTCTGAGCTTTCCAATTACAACCTTTAAAAACTCTGACTTTTGTAATGCAGTTTATAATAAAAGTGCAGTAATATCTTTATTAGTTTTTATTGCTTCTGTATTATGTTCGTACCATAAGATATGATTCTAGTTATAACAATTTTAGTACACGTCAGATTTATAGCCTTAATAAATACGAGTGCTTTAAATTTTTTTTATAATGAAATTACTGTTTAATTCCCCGATAATAAATATTTCTTTTTTGCCAACATTTTGGCACACCTAATATAATTCAAATTACATTATTTTATGTCGTTTAAACCCTGTTTTCTAATTATTGTGTTTTTCTTTATTTACAGGTGAGTTTCACGGCTAATTTCAATGCTACACCTCTCATCCACTAGCTGTCACAAAATAAAGCTTTTTGAGAAGGTAGGATGTGTTAAATTGTATATTTTTATGAGTATTTATTATATTTAATATTTGCTTGTCATCAGTCTTACATTTTTAATGTAGGTTTTCTCGGGATTGCAGAACGTTATCATATGGTAGTTGAGTATATTTTTACTATATACTATAAAATGCGGAAAAGCTCTTAAAATAAACTGAAATATTCCGCGGGTATATATTAAAATAATTTATATATAATCATTCGGGACTTTGCCTGACTTTACATACGCACCTTAAGTATAGTAATCAGTACGAATAGACTAAAATATTGTTTTACTATTTCTGTATATATTGCATAAAAACCAAACTTATTCATATTGGAACTTATTTCATTGTTAAATACCATTAATCCTGCAATCTACTTGTTATAAAGTGAATTCCATAAAGTACGGTAATTGATCTAGAAATAAACTGATTAAGCCCAAAAAAATATTTAGGGCTTCATCTAGCACAGTGGCTCTCAAACTATTTTGGCTCAAGGACCCCTTTTCATAGTCAATACTTGCCCATGGACCCCCTTTCATAGTCAAAACTTGTCTACGGACCCTGGGTGAAAAACTACATAAATTAATATTATAGACTAGTTGTTGCAAGCTCTATTGCGTTCTACCTGACACCGCGATGCCTGTTATTACTTGTATTTTATGCACCTGTCTATATTTATATTTTACTTAAGACGTAAAAATCGCTAATAATGAATTCATTCTTATTTATTTTAACTTCCATATTAATAAAAATGTGTCACATTTTTTTTATTTTATATTAAACCTTGCACGGATCCCCTGACGTTGTTCAGGGATCCCCTAATCGATTTTAATTTTCTAAGGATCCCCTGAATGATCCCAGGGACCCCCTGGGGTCCGTAGGGACCACTTTGAGAAGCACTGATCTAGCATATATATGGGGTAGTCCTCCAGTATGTATGGACTATACAAAATTACGTAAGTATATAAAATTAAACTTCCCGAGTGCAGAAGTTATTCCATAGTAAAACACCACTTACCCTGCATTCGGCTTGTTATAAAGCAGTTGCCATAAAGCACGGAAGCGGTCTCGGAATAAACTGAATTATTCTGCGGGTCCCGTGTGAAGAAATGAGCTGGAACACGGCGAAGATACTCATGCAAATGTACTGACTACTGTGCGGAACTGAGTGAGAACTTATGCTATTCAGTGATGTGGTCATTCAGTTTTGATTAATTTAATTAAAAATGCGTCAAAAACTAGAATCATTCATATAACAACTAAAATATTTTAAAAATTCAATATTTTTAAAGTAAAATACTTGATTAATTTTTCCACATATAGATTTTTATTGGTGACCGTTTTTGCCAACCTTTTACGTTGGCATTATCAAACCGAGTGAAATTTTATATAATAATAAGCAGTTAAGTAAAACATTGAGCTTTTTTTCACTGTCCGTTAAACCAAATATGCTGACACGATAGTTGGAATTTAAGTTTTAACTTTTTGAATAAAACTGTCAATTTTGCTACACTAGTTTAGAAATTCAATATTTTTGACAGAGAGTACTTAGTGAAATTCCATTAGTACATTTTGTACATAGAGCACATTTTTTCAAATATTGAAAATTGATTAAAGAAACTTTTAGAAAAATATCATAGTGATTTGAGTGGGATTTGAACCCACATCCCCAAGCTTACGTGGAGGGTGCATTACCAATTATACCACCGAATCACTGGTACTTAGCAAGAATTTTTAACAATCATATCCTACAAGTGAAACAACGTACTTACAATATTTAATTGGCATAATAAGTACGAGTACGTTGTTTCAACAATAAAAATCTATATTTAAAATACTAAAGTATTTATCACATATATAATGAAGTTAGGTTAGGTCAGGTGTGAATTGCAGTGTTTTAAAAAATATATATTTACTATTCGGTTCTTTGCGTTTTCAGTGCTAATCCAGATTGTTATAAGGTGTTATTACCTTCGCTCGTTGCGGTTCCGCGCAAAGCCTTCGATATTTCAGCGAATGCATGAAATGCAGCGGCGATGCACAGTGGAAAATGTATTTATTCATTTTGCACAACAGGCGTAATCCTGCACAGTAAAGCGCGATCACCATTACTCGCGCGCTATCGGCGCCGCCGCCCTAATCCGCGACGATTTCCACCGCTCTTCCGTTTTGTTTTATTTTCGGAGCTTCAGGGGATGGAGGCCGTGTTTATTATCGAGGGGTCCCCGCGGGGCGCGGACATATTAATTAAACTTTCATATCGCCGGGGCGAGGGGCGGGGGCGAGGGGAGGGGCGCTGTTCCGCCCCCTCCCCCTTGTGCAATATTAACATGGAGCTAATTGAACATTGTGTTTGGAGACTGCTGAATGTGCCTCAAAGCTCCACCCCCGCGGATGTTTTTGCAGCGAAATTAAAACTGGAATACTTTGAGCTCGGGGGATTACGTTATCCGTTTACAAACACGGTTATCTGTTTTTTCAAAGGATTACTGCAAATCAATGCATCTGCTATCCAATATTTTCTATATACACACACCGATGTAAAATATGGCGCACCGGTATAAAAAAAAAAAGATTTTATATTGTGGAAAAATAATATTATGCGACGCCACTTATATTGGCCAATCAGGTAGATCCTTCAACACAAGGACCAAAGAGCACACAAGAGGATGGAAAATGGGAGATGAAATATCTACTTTCGGCCTCCACCTCTCTGATAATAAACACGACTTTAACCAGAACATCAATCTCAAAATTTTGCATATTAACAATAAAGGCACAAAACTCGATCGCCAAGAGTTTTTAGAAATCAATCGCCTGAAAGATAACACAACGGAGCACCTGCTCAATGACCAGGTTATTTTCAATAAGTCTCCACTATTAGTCCCTATTGCTAAATCACATCTTTAAAAAACTATTTACTGCGCAAAAACCTATTATTTACACACTACACTACACCTCAAAGCCACTACTTTAGATAATTACCCCATTAATATAAAAACATTTGTTCACAAAAATTTGCAATTGTATAGAATCCTCCACTTGTCAGGTACATTAAAATCACATTAGCCCTTACCAGACTTTCCAATAACCTCTCCCACTAACAAATTTTCAAAATCTCACTCTGTTTGATAATGCCAACGTGAAAGGTTGGGTCGAAACCGGTCACAAATAAAATCGAACATGTGGAAAATCACTCAAGTATTTTACTCAAAAATATTAAAATGGAATTCCACCAAGTACTCTCTGTCAAAAATATTAAATTTCATTTTAATATTTTTAAGTGTTTTCTTTATTACCTGTATCGTATATTGTATAAAATTCAGGCCACACACATTTACGGCTTACTTAAGATATCTAAACTTCAATTATAAAAGAGTCACATTTGATACTTAGATTCAAATAAAGTGTTACAAATGGTTATTTTTTTATTTCTATCTACTTGTAAAGAAATACAGTATTGTTTCATTGTTTTGCATCTGTCAACATAAACAAATATTAAATAACTGCTTATCCTTTCATATCACCTGGAATAAATACTACCATTGAAACTAATTTGCTGTACACCGCCTTTTCATAAAAAACATTGCATGCTTTTATGTCTAAACTGCACGACTTATATCATTAACTATATCCATGTAACAATAAAGTTATTACGCGGCGGGAACAAAGACTGCGAGAAGAAAGTTAAAGTTCAAAGAGAAATTCTAAGCAAGTTTTTATTATATACTATAAGTTTTATACAAAAAAAACGCATTTGTCTTCGCTAGACGCTCACGCCAAGTAGATAGGATAATATAATTAAATTAATACATACACGAGTTGGATTCTTGTATCTTTGTTGTTTGTTTGTTTGTTTGAGTCATGACGAAATATCGAAAATCCAGGCATTCACAACGAAGAGAAAATATCTAATCGCTGCGACTACAAATGCTGTGTTCTGATCTATCCACTTCCGGAGAACGGAGGCTGCTAAATCCGGTCCAACAATGCCTTTGAGTAATTTACTGTTTTTTTTCTTCATATAAACCATTCTACAAGATCAATTGTATATTATACGAGTGCAGTTTTATGAAATCTAATGTGATTTTTTGTGAAGTCATTTAATTATTATTATTAAAAAATATGAAAATCGGTTTTTATGACGTTGTTATAAAATATTCTTCTTTCTTGGGTGTTGAGCTGCGTTTTAATTTCTGTCCCAGTACTGGAATCTAATGCATGTTCATTTTCAATCTGAAAAAGCTTTAACAAATTGATACAATGAGGGAATCAAAGTGCATAAAAAATTGCAATCCATTGAATCAAGCTGTAATTTTTTGATTGTATCCCATTGTTAAATTAAAACGAATGTTTTATTAATGCTGAGTCTGTTTTGTGATAGACAGGCTTGATTTCGTTTGTTTGGTGTAATTTTATATTTAAAATAAAACTGAGCAACAACATCGGCTTTTAATTCCAGTATTAAAGAAAATCAGAGATGATTTTTAATCTCTATGAGTAATGAAAGGCTTGTGCATGTTCTCTAGACAGTAATTATTCTAATAGACCACAGGCTCTCAAACTTTTTCGGCCATCGCCTAGTAATAATAATTTTTTTTACGCCTCCTCTCCATAAAACGTATTACATTTTTAACGTCGCCCTAATATTTTGCATTTGTTATTGAATTGTTGGAAAAATAGTACCTCAAACGTGCTTTTTTTATTGAACTGCATATAGAGTATTTTACAATTACAAATCCCTTACTGTTACAATACAAATGCCAGAAAATATTCTTCTAATTTGTTTATTTCGAACATACAACTTCAAAATAGACTCAAACCCCAAAACACCCCTTGATAGCCTCACAGCCCGCTTCCTCCCCCACTTTGGGAACCTATATAATAGACGGTTGTAAATGGTAACCAAAAATGCACGTAAAGCCTATAGCGGTGTGTACTACAGTGGATGGGCTCGTATTATACGAGAACTGCTCGTCCACTGTAACATTCCATGGAATTACATCAAACCCGCCGCCACCCAACTCGATCGCCGCTCACAAAAAGCATCGTAATTAGTCATTAGTAATTGCATTCCTGATTGCAGTGCGTGATGTTTAATTAAAGCCACTCTGCATAAAGGGGAGGCACGGGGTGCAGGCACCCCTGACCCCCGACCCTGGTTTAATGCGCCCCGAAGCGACCGTGATCACGGCCGGATATGACGCTTTAGATGCGTATTGTTAATATTAGATTATACAATGCTAGGCAAGATAAGCTGATTAATCTTAATTAAAAAGGGTTTTCTAAAACTCATAGAACCTCTTGTAATGAGAGGTTTGAGGCTTAATTTTTGCACCACAGGCATTGCCTAATTTTTAATTCCTGTTTGCAAACACCTGTTCTTATTATATTATTCACACACACACACATATATATATATATATATTTATAATATCTTCTTCATCAGCAAGTGCTTCTCTTCAGAGGAGGTTGGCGACTATTTCACTGAGCATATACTCAGTGTTCATAGTTTTCTAAGAGGAAAATAGTGTAGCGGGTCCCCGTATTAATCTCTTCACAGTTGACCAAGTTAAAACACTATTCCGACCATATTTTGTATGAAAAGACACGTTGTTTTATCGTGTAATGCGATTTTTATTAACCCTAAACTGTCAGCTGTCAAATTGTTTTTTTTAAGTGTTTCCAAATCTTTACCGCAAAAATGGCGACAAATTCAAATCTTGCGTTAATTTTGGGACATCCTATATAATCCTTTCCTTTCAAAGCTCTGACTTCTGCAGCAAGCTACATAAACAATAGCAGGAGCCCCCCAGATACTTCCAGAGCACATCCCTCCACAATCATTCCAAGTCCACTACTCCATTACCGATATATAATATATATACGAGTATATATATATATTGATATTGCTGAAAAGGGTGTCATTTCTATATGAGTGAAATATCATTCACATCTTATTTAATTTATGTTTCATTCCAGCTGTGTGTATACTAAATGATTGTTTATAACATTTTTTTTATATTTTGATTTATACACTATAAAAAAAATACAGTTTTTTTTTATATTCCTACGAAGTTATGTATAAGTCCATACCGCGTGCGTTTTATTTTCCGAATTAAAATATAAAACGTTAGTCTCGGCGTATCCAATATACTCTTTCGTGCGCTCAACCCAAACTCAAAATTGTACCCCTATAAACAGTCGGACACGTTTAATAGGAGCCGCCCCCCGCCACGACCCGCCCTGTGCTCACCCACACACACACACACACACACCCACACACACACACACACCACCCCCGAGCAGGGCAACTGTCATAAAAAATAACCTCCCCCATCCCCCGCCGCCCGACGCTTTTAACACAACTTCCAAAGCGATGGTCTGCATACGGGAGCGACGCTAAAACACCGTGAATTTAGCGAAGCCTCGATTAAACTGGGGACCCTCCTGTAGTGATCATTCCTTAAAATATTTAATAAAATATTCTAGTTGTTTTTATTTGTGCATATTTTGCATGTAACACGTTAGCACAGTACAGTTTTATACCAAACGAAATACTGAGTGCTGAGTGATCTCTTTGGGGATTTTACAAATATTAATATGATTAGGCACATTTTTGAAAAATATCACCGTGACTTGTGTGAGATTCGAACTCACACCACTAAGCTTACATGGCCGGTGCATTTGTCCAATTATGCTAACGAGCCACTGCTACTTAGCGAGCATTTTTAACAATCATAATCTATGCAGTAATGTAATGTGATTTTACAAATATTTAGCTTGTTATAAACAATCAATTCCAAATATATGTTTTGAGTATATATTGCTGTATCGTGTATTTTACGAAAAAATATTTTTGGCTGAGATCATTAATCAAAATCAACAGTATATCCCAACGTGCGTTTTTATCACGATCATGTGACACAGCTATCTTCTTTATAAATATATCGTTGTCATAACATCCAACGATTCCCCTGCGTATAACAATACGCATTCCCTTTATACACCCCTAACATATCGCACCCTCTGCGAGGTCATTTACAAGAGCGGTTTATCCACCACGGCCAGTGCGGCGTGTATCGGCCTACTTCCGTGTCACCCGTCCCAGTGCCCCCACCCAGCAGACCCCGACAGTCCTGTAGCGTTTCGCTGCCGTTTGACCGCCCGCTCGGCCGGTCGAACCGTCAAATTAACACCGGAAGTGGCCGCCCAGTCGCGCATTATTGGATCGTATCAAACGGGCATGCTCAAAAGTACAAACCGAAAAATAATTTAACCCGCGCGGAGTGTCATAGGTGTGTTTTAAAATTCTTATGAAATTGTCTATGTATTTGAATTGTACAGTTTATCTATAAATTGTATTGTCTATGGAAATAAAACCTCCCACTGTTCTTGTTAGTGGGCGTAAAGCCACTGAACAGAGCATACGCGTTTGATTTATCCCTGAGGCCGCTTCCAGTTATACACAAGATGAAGCCTGAGATGCGGTCGATGATCAGCAATATAAATATATACAAATGCATACAAAATACTACTAAGGAATTATGCTATAATATGACTTATTTACTTAACGTTCAAAGCATACAGTTATTGAAGTGTTGAATTAACTAAAACAGTGCATATTTAATGTTACTTATAATTTCAACAATTCTTTTACTGTAAGTTCACTAATTGTTATCAACACTAAAATATAAGGTAGTCTTTAAGTAATTTATATTATTTTAATATTTAATAAAACCTTTAAATGTTCTCAGAAATGAGAATTGAACATTGTATCAAGTTACTCAATTATGTGCGTATTATAAAAAATAATTCAATACAACCATAATATCTAATTGACTTTAATCAAAATCTTCAATTCACTTCTGTATTACTTTTTGTCATTAACTTTTGATCTAACATATATTTCGGGCTTAAGATAGATATTGATATATTTTTGTTATAATTTATTCAAACCTAATTTTAAGTTTAATGATATTTTTGCTTTTAATAATTGAAAGACAGTAATTAACCTTTGAACAAATATCAGTTAATTTTTTTTAAAATTTTAATTGTATACAAACCTAAAGGTACCATAAATGTATTTAAAATGTAACAATCCAGTAATTTGGCATTTAAATTTTTTATTAAGATCATAATCTCATGTCCTAAATTTATCAATATAACTATAGCGTTTCGCTCTGGGTGCAAAGATATATTTAATATGTACAAGTCAATATCACAAAGCTATGGCTTAAATGACGTAGGAACACCTTGTGTCATTATTATGACGTATGATTGACTAAACCATGGAAGATTAACAAAAATGATAATACCTCGAATTGTATTTCCATAATGTGAGGTAATCTAGATTGACTGATTTCGAGGGGAATTTGAATATTTAAACTCAGGCCTTTGATATTGTTTTCAATATTAACATGCACAACTAATATTATGGATCTACGATTGATTGGTTTAATTAGTAATGCTACATATTTAAACAGCAAATATAAATAGCCAAATGTTTGGTAGATAGCTCTAGTTTTTATTCGAAAGCGTTTACTCTTTTTTAGGACTTCTTTATACTGAAGATCTTATAGAAGATCTATTCATGTTTGTTATGTAATTAACAGATTGTTAAAATTTGATTGATGACAATTGGACTTACGACTTACTTCCTAATAATATTGATAGACTATTTTCAATTATCAGCCTTAAATTTAGCGTCACAGTCTTCGTTTTTATTTTCTTAGTAGAATTTATGAATTAAAAATTTAAAGATATATAAGTTTTATAGTTTTCATAAAAAATCAGCATAAACGTATATAAGATGTGGACACCGCATATTTTTCACGTGGAAGAAAATCTTTTGTGTATAATGATAATAAATAAGCTTGGTAGTTTTTATTAAAATATTAAAATACACTCTAAGTGAATTTAATAAAGTGCACCGAGCTAAGTAAACATGATACCCGGAATGTGATATTATGTAGAAGTTGAAAAAACTTGCGAAACTGTAAAATGAGTTTTCCTTGGCTCGCCTGCAGTGGGGGATTTTTTTTTGTTTTCTTTGCTTATTTTCTTGCCTGCACTCGCTCCCTTAATTACAACCCCTAGGTATATTTGCTCGCCGAAATGAGTGTATTTTTTTTCGGCCAACATTTTTTGACGAAAGAAAATGCTAAATAATATGTTGTGTTTTTCGCTTATTTTTATTGGGGGCGGGGTCTTACCTCCGAAAATATTTTTGTTGCAGGAATATTCTTTAGAATATTAAATAAAAAAAGTGTAACAGTAGCAAAACACGCGATGCAAAATACGCTGTTTTTAATAACGTCTACAAACGTGGTTATATGTTGGAAGGTGTTAACTTTTTTTTAATACAGAAATCTAAGAGAATATATAAATTATTCAGAACTTAAAAAATGTCTGGTTAAATTGTTATTTACTAACAATAATACTAAAAGACATTGATCGGTCAAATAAACAAATGATTTTACTAAAATTAAAAGTTTAACCTAAGTAAAACGTTTTTAAATTATTTTTTGTGGGACGCTTAATGCTTGGTAAAATTAATTTATTTAAAAATAAAATCTGTCGAGTAATGCCGGATAATTGAGATTACACCAGTAAAGGATTTTCTGCTTCTTGATTACTACAAAATAATTACGTTTTAACATCGCGTAAAAACTTATTTATATTTTTAAGTTGTAATAACATGCTTACTTATTTTTACTAAATAAAAACATTGTGTTTTTACAAAACACAAAGATTTTTTATTTTTTCATAAAAGCAACCATTTTAAATACGCAAGTGCACCTGCAATGAAACTTATCGTTGATTCTAGCTCTAACTGTATTATTTGCGACCAAGACATCACGAATACATAATAATATTAAAAATATAATTAACATCGCATTCAAATGATTGATTTCTTGGGTGTTGTTGAGCTTTTCGTCACCAGTCGTTTCGGTCTCCGTGCTACTTCAAGCAATTCAAGAAACCAAATCAGCCAATACCAACGACTGCCAAAATCCACGAGCATTCTTGACTTGCATTTGATACTAAATTGGTGTGCCAAATTCGGAGTTTGCTTGAATTCCACGTTGCCAGCTTCTCGTGAATGGCCCTGAATTTAGCAATCTTGCGACTACTGTACAGAGGGAGGAAAATACACCTCGGAGACTTGGAGCCAGCACGAGGGGTGCCACCTCCACTACTGAACTGTGTTTCTCTACGACTGCGTTTGAACAGCTTTTTTTGTAATACACAGGGTGGTATTGATTCTGATACACAAAAATTCTGATTGCTCTGTATATTTAAAAAAAATATTTTAATACATTTATTTCTAATTGATAAAACCAAAAACAAACTAACAGTTTCAAAAGACCCTTTTTTACGCATGTAAAGAAAATAGTGTTACAGTCATCAGTGAATTAATCAGAAATACTAATCAAATATTAAATGAACAAAAAACCTCAAAAATCTTTTTGGTTATATTATACTGAACAATTTTATGAAAAATTTTATTATTAAAAGTAAAAATATCCATGGCACTGTCGTGGGTAGTTCTGATATAAAAATCAATAAAGGTACAATTTAATATAAAATTAAATAATCAAGCATGGTTCAATTAAGAAAACTGTTACGATAAAAATAAATTTTCATGATATATAAAATATGCGATTGTTAAAAAAAATGATGTGCGGGTCACCCTGTATAGTCTGCAACGGCAACTCTCATTAGTCCGTCCATTGGCTTCGGTGCGGCGGAACTGCGCGGGCATTTCCGTAGAATTCCGTAGCCCTAAAAGTTTTTATATCGTGCAAAGAAATTCGAAATTAGTTATTTAAAATGTCCCGCGAGTTTATTTCTTTTAAAACGCCGCGCTTTTGAAAGTATGGCAGCTTCAAAGTTTTCAGTTGATATCACGAAGGTGCGGCTTGCTGTAGAGCTTTCTGGCTTTGCTTCTAAATTATGGCCCGCGACACTCGTCCACCCCTGTGGAAATTATTGGGGTGTCTTCGTATTGCATTTATACGCACCCCTACCCTCGCTATCTTCCCGAGAGTAAATAGTTCACTCGCTCGTGCTCCGAGGCAAATAGTGTTTCATTTTATTTGTTAACATGATTTTGCGGATGATAACGTCACAGCGTGTTTCCTGTATGGTTTCTGGTCTCCATTAAGTTGTGCCAGGTTTTCATCCTCACATTGTTCAAGACACGACCGATTTCTATTACTTCATCCATCCATCACATTCTGATATTTTTTATGCCGGCATTGACTGAAAGATCAGTTTGCCTATTTTATTGACCTAATTCATCGATTTTGTGGTTTATTGGTTGTTGGGCTGCCAAATATTTTTTCGACTTTCCTGTTGACGTTTGGTACTTGGATCATTTACATAAATTTGTTTTCTGATAATTATAATAAATTAGGTCCCATTCTCGGGGCTTCACTCTGCTGAAATATGTCAAACTAAACTGTGGCTGTAGAATTGGTAGTGCGTGTCCAGTAGTCTCCAGCAGCGCTGACTCCATCGACTTCTCCGGAAGCTCAGAAGCCGTGGAAGGCTGGAAGCCCAGCAAGGGCAGGTATTCGCAATGGCTAATGCAATGGCGACCACTCGACATCCTGTGCGGTCTACCTTCCTGGCAAGAGCCCATAAATGTTCACGCTGATTTAAAATTCATCGTATCGACCGGAGAGGGGCTTACTCAATATATTTTTACTTCCAAACCGTAAAAGATTAAGATTTTTTAAAAAAAGGAAAAAATATTTTATTAATGAGGACAATTCAATCGTATTTTATATATCGACTCTATTCAGAGCACTCGATCAATTATTAATACTGCACTTTTCAAAACTAATTTTAATATCAAATATATACGAATATCTCTGACCATATCTGCTATTGTAAAAATGCAAGACACCATTACAGTAATTCCATTTATTTTGTGTAAAACATTTCTTACCGATGTCTGCTAAAAAACATTGTTTGGAAATTAAAAGCCCCCATACACGCTCCCCAAAACGACCCCCGACCGAGAAATTGTGTCGTGTTTACAGTGTCATCCAACTTTTTTGGCAAAATCGCAAAAAAAGTTGAACGACAGCGCTGCACACGATACAATTTGTCGGTTGGTCGTGTCGGGGCGTGTATAGCAACTTAAAGTCATTTCCTCTCTTAAGCATCGATGTTTGAAGTGTTTTTACCCTCACACCCATTTAAAGTAGAACCCTTGAGCGACACATTAAAAAGTGTTTAGTTCTAATGTATTTTTTCAACCAGGCAATAAAAAAGTATGTTTTGTTTATCACTTTAATCTTATTAGGTTATAAAAATTCCCTCTGTAATAGGTGATGTTTAATTTATCATGCAATTAAGAGAGATTATTTTTAATATAGTTTTATGCTTCTTCTTCGTGAAATTTCTCTCAAAGGATTGTTCATGGTTTTCTAAGGGGAAAATAGTGTAGTGGGTCCTCGGGTTCTTCTACACCTGTTATGTTATGTAAATTATGCTGCGTTGATAAAAATAATAACTTTTTTGTATTGGTGTTGTATACGCTTTTTAAATATATCGTATTTATCACCCATGTAGGTTAATTCCCACACCCTACTGATTTATTTCCCATATAACACACACCCGTGGCAGCTTCATATAGCCTTGGAGTATGGGTTCAATTTCCACAAGTATCAAAAAGAGGATTTTTTTGAATATTTCATATATTTAGCATTAATTTTATTTTCTAGAATGGGAGTGATTTGTCTAATCATATTTTTATATCTAGTACATTGTCATTAGTTATACTTAGATACTGTGCATATCTTGACTATATAGAATTTGAATTGTAGATTATGGACTTGATACTGTGTGTATATTGTCTTGTTGGTTAGGGCCGCTTCAAGCATGCATTGTTATATAATCGAGTGGCATTTCACACCTGATTGTCAACAAGCCAGTGCTCCCACAGACTAATAGACGCCGAGTAGCGATCGGAGTAAATATTTTTAAAAATGCTTATTTTTCTTCTTTGGTAGTTCTGGCGGAGCAGGAATGTTTTTCCTTTTTACGCCTTTTGCTGGTGAGATGTCATATAGCACCAGGGGAAGTTAAAAATGCTGTCATGCCTAGTATGCCTCAGCAAGAATATTTATTGACATAGATTTTTTAATGTATAAATACTTTTAACGTTGTAAATTATATTGAGTGTATATTGTACACACACTACTAGTTTCGATGTATAAATGTAAAATTAGGTCTAAAGTTCAATCGATTAACAAGACTGGGTGAGTTTGTTATTGTAAAAAAAATGTACAACTGAGGTTATGATCGTTTTTATTTGTGAGGGCTTTCGCCTGTTTGGGGCTTAGTTGACGAAAGCTCTCACAAACGAAACTGAAATAATACTTGTGCATCGTGGATATTTATATTTTAGAAGAGAATATATGGCAGAATCTCTGCTTCGCAACCAATTACTTGCCTGTCGGGATTCAAATTGCAACCAAGGTAACTCGAGCTACCCCTGACTGGCGTGCTGCACCTGCTTGGCTTCCTGGGGGTGCATCGGAGCGAGCAGGGGCGTTAATTGCAGCCGGACATGTCGGGGCTGTGCGAGGATATGCCGCTAGAACTAGTGATGCCCACCGTCGAATAAAATGCCTTCATTCGGATAAGTCACACACTCCATCGATTGTTCAATTATCAATATATATCGAATAATTAATGGAACTGGTATTTATTTTGTAATACTCCATTTTATTATAATAAAATAAAACCAAGTGGTTTTGGAGACTACGTTTATTTCACTTGTAGCGAGAGCTCTTTCGCCGAACACGGCATCTTCAATCATTTTAAGCAACTTTTCCACATAAATTTGTAATTAGTATAATCTATGATTCATGTATTTCTGTTGAATTTGTTATGTATAAGTTCGCTTTTTTCTGTATAGACTCAGTTTTGAAGATGCCGTGTTCGGCGAAAGAGCTCTCGCTACAAGTGAAATAAACGTAGTCTCCAAAACCTCTTGGTTTTATTTTATTATATATCGAATACATAAATCGAAAGATAAAAGGGGTATTGAAAGGACGAAACTTACGTGGATGCGAAATTTACGCCAGTGGCTGGATGTCGGGACTTCAGTCGAATTAATAAGACTGACCCATGTGCGTTTCGGTTGATTCTTAAGGGATGTGCTCTGGAGTTTCAGATCTAAACGCTAGAGCTTTGTAAGGAAATGATTGTATAATAATGCTTTTGGGCAGCAGCAATACGCAGACTTTTCCTTGTAATAAAAAACTGCGGTGTAGAAGGACCCGGGGACCTACTACACTAATTTCACCTGAGAAAACCATAAACACTGGCTCATCATGAGTGAAATAGTATCCAACCTTCTATGAGGAGAGGCGCTTGATGAAAGTGCATCCATTGACTGTTTCTTTTGAACGAATTAATCTTTTGAATAAACGCTTTAGTACCATTTATATTATACTTCGATTATTTAATTATATTAAAAATAATATTTGATCCGTGTATTATTTTTGGATAGTCGATTATTTATGTTCGTCAGTGCCCATCTCTACTGGAAGTATGCTGCAGAGGATATCGTTTAGCACATGGCCGAGCAGCCGATATACCTACCGAGTTTGTGTTTGGTCAATATTGTATGTGGGATCTTACAACGTCTTAGTTGATCTTGTAATCACGTGACGTTTATTTATACACGCATATAGTAAAGATGTACACCAGAAGTTAAATTAACGCTAAGCCATTAATTAGGAAATTGGGTTCGTGTGTTATGGTAAAATTTTCTTCTGTGTTCTTTGAGCATAACTTCTCCAAAACATAACATAAAAGTTCGTTAATATTAAATAATTTTATTTCTTAAACCTACAATGAAAATCAATTTATAATTAATCAATTCAAACTGCTCGCTTTATTGACTTTAAATATTACTTGTGCACTGCAAAACGATAACTTATAATTTTCTATTTATGCTACATTCACAGTTTAAAATGATGTGAATACAAAGTATACAATTTAATGCATTAAAATATGAGGGATTTAAAAGCAGGAACACAGAAAATTTTCCACGCAAAATAACAATTTTAATAAAGAGAACATAAAAAGGCTGTGTGTCACGGGGGGGTGTATTTCAGGATTATATTTTCTTTCAAACACTTTGCATTAAAGTCTCTTGTAAGGAGTGGAAAAGGAAGTTAAAAATCCAAATATTAAGTGACATCTTGAGCGCAGGATGTGTCCTGCATAAATATTTATGAAGCGGATTTTCCTCGAGAATATGCACTTTTCAAGCGGGGATGAACCGACTTCCCCCGGGAGCCTTCCCCGTTGGCTTCAGCGAGCTACCCCTTCCTTGTCCTTATCGTACACTTTGTTTTAGTTTTACTTTAGTAATTTGTATGCTATTATACATATTACAGGTAAAGTAAATCAAACGTAAAATTTTATGAAGCAACTCAAGCAACAAACTTATCTAACTAATAAACTTACAACAAATCGACATTATATAAATGTTGTATTTTTTTCTTCTTATTACGATATTCTTCTCGAAAATGAAATATTTGTTCAATACAAAACAAAATATTGCTTAAAAAGCGTATTCTCTTAAAAATCTATTTAGTGTTCTCAGAATTGACGTAATTCTAAGCTGGAGCAAAGTTGTAGTATGTTCTAACGTAAGAAAGTTAGTTTATTTTTACTTTTAATTTTTCAGTTTTTTACATTTGCTTACTTCCGCAAAGCATTTTTTTAATTGTTACATTGCACATTACTGGTTTTACATTAAAAGAAAAACACATTTCCGCTGCTTGAAGACACTGGAGTACCAGCCGCGCGTTTTTGTTTCGATTCTAGTAATTAACTACTGTAGACTGCAAGGAAGCACAGCCTTTACAGTATTAAGTAACAACTGTAATCATTATCTTCCTGTAATGCTAGAAGCCGTTCTGGGAACTCCCGATGGGGCAATTCAGATAATTTCTTTACATCCGAGGGAAACATTCCAGAAACACGTCCATTCTGGTGAAATTGATGCACTTAACAGCACTCTTCGAATGCAGCCTTAAGTGTACATTAATTGATTAACTATGATAATACAAACGAGAGAGTCTTGCACAGAATGCGCAAAAAACTCCTGACGTTGGTTAAGAAGCGGAAAGTCTTCTATTTTGGAAGAATCGTAGGAAAAAAGGGGCATTGGGTCACCAAGAAGAAGCAAATAAAAGTGTAAAGCACTTTAAAAATAAATAATTAAAGTATTGGGATTAAGCAAATAACAAACGATAAATGTTAAGTATTTTCAAATTTCCGTGCAAAATATTTCTGTAGTGTCATTTGCTTTCTTTTCCTCTTTGATAATAAAATTAAGTTATTATTCTGAGCGGCATTTGCAATTCGACGTCCCGCATATCAAAAAGTGAGTTTGGTCTTCTATGAATGATACCAAACCGGTTTCAGTTTAACTCAAACTCGAGCCTTATTTTTGTACAGCATATTTTGTAAACTGTCTCCTCACACAAGGCACGACGCGTGCGTAAAAATGACTAATTATTTCGTGGCAGATACAAAATAGAACTGTCAGAGTCGCATGTCAGGAACGGATTCTTCCATGCTCTCCTTCTTCATAAATAATCGAAGGTGTTTCCACATCCACCAGCTGGTTTTTTTTTTTTTTTTTGTACTCACAAGCAGCGCACACGAGTAGCCTGTTATTCATCTTCTGTAAAAAGAAAAATGAAGCGATAAAAGTCGCATATAACTCTTTATATGACACACGCGGTTTAGGTTTGGGGATCGAAGTGACACGTCTTAGGTCACAATTTTATAAATCGCACGACAACAGTAATACGCACAGCGATAACAGTTACGTATTGATTAATTGCTTTTGTTGTAAAGATTCTTTGACCCAAATGTTTTTTTTTTTTATGTTTGAAAATATAATGAGATCATTGATTTCATCATTTCTACTCAGGCTATTTTAAAGACACAAAGCCAATGACGTTATTTTTTGGGTGGGTGACACGTGTGCACAGATTTTCTTTGTCCTGTCACTATAATTCAGCGTTTTATTACTCTTGTTTGTCTCTGAAAGCGTGCGTTCATCTGGGGCTGGAGGTTGGTTTTTTTTCCGATCTCCGATCATGTGGTAACGGCAGCTATTGAGCCGTTTCATGGTGCGATTGTTAGTCGATCGCAGGGTTCTGAGTTCGAACCCTCAAACCCAGGTGCAGTAGTAATTCTTCAAACAAACCTCTCTTTTACATTACACTTTTATACAGTATGGGAAATGCCGGAGATGTATGCAACCGCTTACTGTACATTTTTATTTACGCTTTCCTATTGTTACAAAACATTATAGTTTATTTGATTATGCAAACTTGAATGTCTGCCGCTGTAGAATAAAATTAAAATAATATGGGTAAAAGTAAACAGTATTCTAGTCGCCATTTTTACAGTAAAGTTTTAAAAGGCTGCCAAGCTTTCATTATTTTTGAAATATTGTTCAATAATAAAGACACGTTGTTCTATAATTCAAATTCACTGTCAGCAGTCAAATTGTTTTTTTTTTTTAAGTGTTCCCAAAACTTTTTAAAACATGCGTTAATTTTGGGACACCCTATATATGCAGTGCATGTTTAAACATCAAATACGAGTAGTCGGGTGGGAATTGCGGGCGCTTTTGCCTTTCACGACACATCGATTAAAGAAAAAATAGAGATTACTATTTTTGTTTGTAGTTGCTTTTAAGTATGTCTATTTTTTGGATTGAACGTCAATCAGATGCGTATTTATTACCCATTACGGGTTTATTATATTATTACTAAACACATTAGTTTACACCTAGAAGATGATTTAAAAAAATTCTTAGAAAAATATCATCGTGTTAGTACAAATGTTAGTACACCGGCCATGTAAGCCAGGGGATGTGGGTTCAAATCCCACACAAATCACGCTGATATTTTTCTGAGAATTTCTTTAAATCATCTTCTATGTGTAAACTAATGTGCCTAATCATATTAGTGCGTTGCTTTCAAGGTCATATTCCAGCTTAGGGGAGCCCTTGAAAGTCGAGAGCGCTCGAGCCATTCGTCTATTCACAGTTGTTGCGTTAGCTTTTATAAGTTATTCAAGAATTCCGGGCATGTCGAAATCGGTTTATTATTTTTGCATCAGATGCTTCGCGTCGGGGGGCCGCGTTGCGTCACCGGGCCGGGGCCCCCGGGCGGCCGCGGCCCGGTCCCCCGTTTCACTTTTGCCGGCACTCTTTCCTTCTCTCGGGGCCGGCGGCTCGCGGGGAATGCCGCCCGGCGAGGGGAGAGAGGGGGGGGCTCCTCGAGGTGGGAGGGGAGGGGGGTCCTCGAGGGGGGGGGTTAGGTGAGGTTAGGTGGGGTAGGGGGGGGGGGCTCCTCACCGGCTCGCCGATAATGAGCCCCGCTCGCGCTCCCATCATTATAATTCTTTTATAATGCTATCCGACGCGATAGCATCTTGTGAATTTATCATTAGCGTTATTCTTTTTACGATCGAAAATTTTTAACTCTGCTTCGAGTCTAATTAAGCCGCGTTAGATTAAAAACGTTTCGGATTTGTTAAACACTCTACATATACAGTGATACCCCGCTTTACGCGAGGGATACGTTCCGGAAAAAACATACATACATAGTCAATACGAATACGAATTAATTCTGAGAACACTTTATGCAGTATTACATGTTATTTTTAGTGAAAAATACATCTATTTTCTTTTGGGTAGCGTTTCTTTTACGTTCATAGCACCCAACGCTGTATTTAATTGTTAAGAGAAGTCAATGACTACATTATGTTCATACACATTCTTAAAATAAGAAATTCGCGTAATGCGAGGCATTTTAACGCGAAGTTTGAAATTCGCGTTAAAGTGAAACCGCGTACAACGGGGTCGCGTAAAAGGGGATATTACTGTACTATATAATGGACGATAGGCTAAGAGAATACGAACAATTGTTTTGTGGGTAGCTTTGCCTTTCATGCACTAAGGCGAAAGTAGTTTCCTAACCAATTGGATGTAACTATTGTTGTTTAGTCGATAATGATTCTTGCTAGCACTCTCATCGTTATATTATAATTAATCATTAGCGTTATTTTTATTTATATTTAAACACATTTTTTTAGTAGTGTTTTATAATTAGGTCTAAATGTGGAAAAGTATTTCCCAAATGCAAGCCTTCGGATACAAAAAAAAACCGAGGGCCGTCATTTTGATCAAAAGAAAACCTTACATCAAAGTGATCTCAGCTCTCTTTCATAATCAAAAGCGAGTCGCTCTCTTCATTATGCGCCGCGCCCCTCGCGAGATAAATTATTATCATAAAAATAAATGCACCACCCCCATGGATTATTCTAAATCTTAACTCATTCACGAAAACGGATTACCCCCCGCGCTCTCCCCTGCAGGTCTCCTCGTGCACGGCGAATTTGAAAACCCCCTCAAAAGGGGCGTTGGGGATAGAGCCCGGCGCCACGATATCAGAAAAATCAATGATTCAGGATTTTTATGATAATATTTTCGTTTTGGAGTGGATTATTGAGATTATCTAATATCGTTTTTTTGTGCTGTCTTACAGAATTATACTCTTAGCGCTTATTACGGCCGCTAACTCAAATACGATTGAGCATTTCTGAAATAAATCTAAAATATTTTTGGACATTTCAACGCATCGACGTTTGAGCAAACAAATAATTGCTTTTTAAAGATAAACGAGGGGGAGATATTCGGGATTCGGATATTCTGAATAAAAACATGTGCCAGAGGGTAAGAGCAACAAAAGCAAACGCATTGAATCTAACTCATACTGATTTCTCTTTCTTATTTATTTATAGTAAATTTGTACTGAAGATGATATGTAATGTACCCACCTAATCACCCTAATATATTTTGTTTAGTATTTTCTATTGTAATCATTTAGTTGAAAGTCTTTGTTATGTATACTTACAGTTATAACGGACTAAATGTCCATGATTATATCTATTATTAAGTTAACACATACATCTCAAACTTCAATAACATGTTTGTGCATTTATCTGCTTATGTAAACTTGCACTCTTGCTGGACTACGTCCATTATAATTTATATATAAGAATGTATCATTCATGGGTTCAATCGAATAAAGGGTTTTTCCCACTCATTTTCCCTGCCTAGCACAATATCACAACCACAGTAAATCATATACCCTACCACCTAAGTCACACATTGAAAGCCCCGAAACCTGCGCTCAGGACGGGGATAGCCAAACACTCCACCAAAACATTAGTTATAAGATCTATTGTAAATCTATTGTAGTATGTACACTTAATGAAAAAAAAAAAAAAAAAGAATTTTGAAATTTTTTTTTTTCATGGGTTCAATCATAACTAGTCTGACCGTCGACGACACACTGTCGGTGTAATAAATTTCATAATATAAAATGTATTAAAAGTGTTTTTCTTTACGTTCACCTAAATGATATTTTGAGCACATAACAGATATTTTATTTTTGAATGAAGAGGATGATAATTATTTTTATCCAATATTCTATATAGCCATATTAACGGTCATATATCTTAGCTAAGATATTTTTTGTATAGATAAAGTTTCCCAAGCTGGCGCTATGTCATTGCCCCTTCCAGCGCCGGTGTGCGGCACATGCACGGCCCCGCTAGCGCTTACCGCAGAGGCTGCGGGGCCGGCGGTCCAGCGTGACGCGCCAGCGTGACGTGCTCTGACGTCACACTGCGCCGGCCGTGACGTCACGGTGGGCGTGGCTTGCACTGGCACACTTACCCCATTGTCAACATTTATAACATATATATATATATATATATAAGTTATATAAGTATTTGGGCAGCTGTTTGAATGAGAATAGGTATCATGATCAGGAAATTAAAGTGAGGATTGAGACAGCACGCAGTACGTTTAGTAATTTGATGAAGGTACTATGCCCAAGAGATATAACCCTGAAATCACGATGGAGATATACCAAATGTTATGTCGTCTCAGCTCTCATTTATGGAGTCGAACCTTTTTTTTTTTTTAAATTTATAGGTTTGGTACCTTGCTTGTTATGTACAAGGTTTGTCATCACGATTTGGGGAAACTTTCCAAACCAGTCAAACGAAATTGTGCTATATATGGGAGTGACTGAAGCTACCCTTCAAGAAGCCATCCAATGACTTCATCAACTGTGGGTGTCTCGCCACTGACTTCAGGCCCTCCTGTCGGCATTGGCTCTCCAGTTGGTGTCTCTGAAGGCCAAAAATGGGGCACGAACCCACAAGGTGGATCACTGTTTGTGGAGTAATATCATCACAAGGGCATGTGTCGTCGCTCGTCAAATGGAACCTGCGGAGATAACTTCTCATCACTCCATGACCCGTTAGGAGCTGGGTTGATTCAAAGGTAATCCCGCAGGTAACAGAATCAAAGAACATCTTTGTTACGTTCCTTTGCGGAGAGCTTGTGTACCTTTCATTCCATGTGCCCATTGTAATTTTCCTCTGAAGATTTTTTGCGAAACTCAGAGGAAAGTCGAAAAATACATAATTTCGAAGTCGAAGCTTGATCACTCAAGACAGACAGTAGAATCCTTAAGACACCGTGGGTTGACTGCGTCACAAACGAAAGAGTTTTGCATATAATGCGCAAAGTTGCGGTAGATCGGAAATGCAGCCGGATTGGTGAGACTGTCCCAGGATAGGGATATGTCTGAGGAAATGATCACCAACCTTCTATGAGGAGAGGCAACAGAATTAGAAGAAGTTAAATATATTATTGATTTTTGTAAAGACCGTCTCACAATATTTAATTGGCATAATAAGTACGTAGTACCAGTGATTCGTTGGTATAGTCGGTAATGCACCGGCCATGTAAGCTTGGGGATGTGGGTTCAAATCCCACACAAATCACGATGATATTTCTTTAATCTATTTTCATTACTTGAAAAAATGTACTCAATCATTATCAAGAAGAAGTTAACATGACGTTTCGATAAAAAATTCGGTCGTTTTAAAAATCTTTGACGATGGTAGCAAACGTGAACAAACACGTCTGAAAACTTCATGTCGCGATCCTATGAATCCAAGTATATAATAAAATGTCAATAGTTCAGAGCACCCTGTATACTGGGCGCCCGGGGATGACGTCGGTCGGGGGCGTGTCGCAGCCTCTATTAGCCCGGGCCTATTCCTACATCTGTGAATGAATATTTAGAGCGATCTTGAATTACACATGTAGCGGCCTGATCCCGCCACGGCTATCCCGGCCGTGACGTCACACGAGGGCGTGGCTTTGGCTGCCCTACTTCCCTCACCGGAAGTTCTATAATTAAATCCATATATATATATTTAGAAGGCTTTGGTTAATATTAAAGCGGTTGTCTGCTTTTGTTTCGGGTCAAGTTGGACACTAAATTAACCCTGCCACAACCGAGTTCGCTCTACAATTGATATCGATTGAATCAGAAAAAAAACGCTCGTTAAGCATCATATATTTAAACGTGTTTTGTGTACTATCTCATGCTGATAAAAAAAACGTTGGCATTTACACCATTTATAGTAAGTTACTTAATCATCGTAATCTGTTGAACATCTCTGCGAGCGGATGGGGAAAAAAAATTCGCAATAAAAACCACGGCACATTAAATCTCGAATAAACACGGCGGGGCAAAATAAAAGATGTCGTTTAATAATATAATTCGGGGCGGCCCGTAAATACGGGGATCAGCCGTGTAGTGCTCCTGCGTTTGAAAAATCTGGACGCGAAATCGTAAAACTCCGCTTATAAGCCTGTATCGCCGCATAAAAGTTAATTTTGCAGAACTAACGCAGCCCCCGCCCCCTCCCCCGCCCCCTCCCCCACCCCCCGGCCCTGGGAGGCTCTCGGGGTGAGCCCCGCCTGAATTAAGTTCTACTCAACCTACGATCATTTATATGGGAATTATGTATTAACCATGTTTTTGTTGTTACTTTCGTGTAATAAGTTATCGGTTTTGGTGCTTTTTTTTTAAAAATATTTTTGACTGAAAGTTTTGGTGGAAATCCGATTTGTAATTTTTAATCAAATAATTATTTTTTGTGTTTGACCGCTTTTATTGAGAGTGCATTTCAAACACACTGATAGAAAATGACTATTTACTTCATCAAGTTCTTCATCAAGGCATATACTCATGCTGAATCTGTTTTTTAAGTGGAAAATAGTGTAGTGGTTCCTCGGGTCCCCTTTCACTGCAGTTTTATATTTCTGCTGCTCAACAGCATTATTATAAATACCTTCTTTTCAAACTCTGGCGTTTAGATCGTACAAAAATAATATCAGGAGCCTCCCCACCTTGACGAGGTACTTCCAAAATTTGTAATTCTTATTCAAATAAATCACTTTGAATAATTTTTTTGTATTTACTTCATCAAGTTCCTCAGAGGAGGTTGGCGACCATTTCACTGAGCATTTACTCATGCTGGACCAGTAGTGGGTCCAGGGAAAGTCTGCATATTGCTACTGCCCAATAGCATTATTATAAATCCCTTCCTTTCCTAACTCAGGCGTTTAGATCGTACAGAAACAATATCAGGAGCCTCCCCACCTTGACAAGGTACTTCCAGAGCACATCCCTCCACAATCATTCCAAGTTTACTACTTCATTACCGATCCTTTATACACGCTCAGGGTAAAGGAATGGCAGCCATTAATTAAATTAATTTGAATTAAAATATATATATATTACGAAATATAAATATATGTGACGTAGCTATGCATCAAAAAACACGGCAATAAATTTTTGCGGTCATCTCAAAAATAGTTTTGATCCCGATATTTTTTTCCGATGCTTCTTTTTGCAACAAAAAAAGTCTTGGTGGAAGTCGTGACGTGCGATCGCCATGTTTTCTAACACGGGCTGACTTTCACGGTGGCAGGGGTGGTGCTTGGGGGAGGGGGTGGGTCCCATCAATCTCTTTCAGGAACACTGCCCCCCCCCTACCCCCACCCATGATATCAAAAAATATTATTCGGCGATACTTACTGCCGCTTGCCAAGGAAACGGCCGCCATGTTTTCTGCTGAAATATTTTTATATATTTTTTAAAGCTGATAATGCATTTATCACGTGAAATTATTAAAATTGACTTAATTATATTATGTTATGTAAATAATATTTTTTTTACTACTACTTACCTAGAAAAAAATATTTACATAATTTTAAACAAACTCTTTTTGTATACACACAGTATAATTACTATCGATATATTTAATGTGAATACTCTGTTAAACAATTTTATTTTATTTTCTACTGCATAGAATATATTCAATAATAAATCTAAAAGTTGTAGTGGTTGTAACCGTTTTATTTTCCCTCTGCATTGGCACAAGAGAATAACTTTTTAAATTAGTTTAATAGGCTAAGTTTGCTCAAAGCCGTACATATCCGGGATTGGGCGTACCGTTCAATTTCCTCTGGGGGCTCCCAAATGACAAACTTTGGGAGCCGCTGTCTTCCGTAGTGCTTTCATGACGTATATACGTACTAAAGTTTCTTCGTTTGTAATGAGATGAGTGTGTACGTAGCCGCTAATATATATTCCATGCTTGCCAACATTTAAAATTACTTTAATTAAAGTCGCCCAGCCTTATTTACTGTCGCATTAATTATGCACACTAATATTTTCGTTTTCTTTTTTTATAGGTGGGTTTACGACTATTATCAAAACTACCTATTCACATCTCCGAATCGGTGTATCAGGTAAACCATTTATATATTTTATTATTAATGTGTTTATGCAAAATGTACACCCGGTATGGATGTAGTTAAAAAGTGAATGCATTAATTCGATTTGTATGTAATAATAATTTGAAGAAAGTACTATGATCAAGAGATATAACCCTGAAATCTTGATGTAGATTCACCAAATGTTATGTCGTCTCAGCTTGGACACTCAAGACACTTTGAAATGTGACTATCGGAGGATCCTTAAGATACCATGGGTTGACTGCGTCACAAATGAAAGAGTCTTGCACAGAAAGGGAACTTTTGACGTTGATAAAGAAGCGGGAGGTGTTTATAATAAGTAAAGCTGATTGTCCGATGAAAAATCGAAGGAAAAAGGGACATTGGAAGAAGGAAGTTTACGTGGATGCGGATATTGCGCCAGTGGCTGGAGATCGGAAGTACAATCGAATTGGTGAAACTAGCCCAGGATAGCGATATGTTCGAGGAAATGGTCACCAACCTGCTATGAGGAGAGGCATCAGAAGAAGAGAACTAAATTTATAGATTGTCTAAGGAAAAATCGAAGGAAAAAGGGGCATTGGAGAGGCAACAGAAGTAGAAAAAGTATGTGATGAACAATCCTCATTACAATCAGAAACATATTGTTTTTTCATGAACGGAGAGATATAATATATTTTTGTAAAATATAAAGTTCTTTGATACTCTTACATTGTTCCCATCACTAAGATATTCATGGTGATTTCGGCTAGTGTTGCCAGCGCAGAAAGCAGAGTTCCCCGGCGGGGTACGTGCTCCTCCATTGGATTATACCCTCTAAAATGAGTTGGTAACTTAATTTGGAGTCGCGGATTGGCGGTAGTTTAATGCGGGACTTGTGTCGGCGGGTTACGGCCGGCGCATGGCAACCCCGGGAGAGACTTCCCGTGTTCCCGTTTTCATAAATAAAATTTGAAACTCGCCGCCGTGAATTAAAAAAAACAAAAAAAAACACCCCCCTCCCTGTGTTGCCAGGAAGTGACAAACCCCGCAGAGGATAAATGCCGGATTAGAATAGTCGCAGTGTGTTGCGAATTTTTCGATTAATATTTAACCGGTTTTTGCACAAAACTCGGGCGTTCGGGCGGATTGGTTTTCTTTTAATTTGAAATTTGCTCACTTTTTATTTTTTTACTCTCATCAGCAAAAACGATTCAAAAAAATAACATTTTATATTTACATTACTTGCTAAAAAAAAAAAGCGTTCTACTTGTTAACGTTTTAAATTTTAAAAATTACAAGTAATAAATGTATTTTTGTTCATATTTGTACAAACAATTCGACCAGGAGTTCGCCGCAATTAAATTTCCATTTATGGTAGAAGTATAACGAATACGCTAGTTCTAATTTAATTGTAGAATTTCGAAAGCTCGGCCGTAAATTAATTCAGCTTCAGGCACACCGGCGACCAGAGAGTGCAGGCCCAATAAAATTAGGTGTATGAATAAAGCATATCAGTAACAGAATGTGCGCGCGGGGACGTCCATTACATCTACATACCGTGATGGACTCGCCCGGCTAACGAACTGCCCGCGACTGGGCGCGGGGCGTTCCGGTTTGGCGCGGGGATGTTTGGGCGCGGAGATGTTTGGCGCGGGGAAGTTGGGCGCGAGGACTTCGAGCCTTCCACACACGTCGCGACACAACTTAAGAATCTTGCTACCCAACCTTGCTTGGTGTCCATCCCCCGTCTGCCACAAAAAAATACCGTTTTACCTGGCGAAATCGTGTCATTTAATTAATTTAATTGTCATTTTATTTTTCAATGTCGAAAGCTGATTTTTTTACAGAGTATTAAAAAAACTATAAATTATATTAACCAATTTTTTATTATTTAATTTACGTCCATTTTCAGTGTTAAAACAAATCTTGAAGATGTTAAAAAATTGAATAAAATGACGACTTTTCAAAACCAAAGTTTGTTCAAGATTTTTTTTTTTTAAATTTTTTAAAATAATTAATCGCACAGAGTTTATATTTAATCTTTTAATTCCAATTGAAAAAGAGACTTTTAAATGTTTAGGACTCTTTGAACAGGGACATGACGAATCTCCAAATTCCTACACTTTAATCGGAAAAACACATATTTATCATATAAAAAAATATTCTGTTCGGAAGAAGGGATGTATCTAACTTTTTGCATTTAAATTTATTTGATTGGTGGAAACGGACCAGAAAATGATCAAAAAAACTCGAGTATGGGACTTAGACCCTTAACCGACTTGTAGCAAGCCAATAGCGTCCTGCGTTGGTTATTTAGGCTCTCCCCATTCTGTTGCTTGTGCATGGCTGCCATTCTGTACCATGAGCGTGTGTACTTGGAATGATTGACTAGCAGATCTAAACGCCAGAGCTTTGTAAGGAAAGGATTATATAATCTCCAATGTAGAAGGACCCACTACACTACTTCCCCCCTAGAAAACCATGAACACTGGGTCAGCATGAGTATAATATGCCCAGTAAGAAGGTCGCCAACTTCCTCTGAGGAGAGGCACTTGATGAAGAAGATATAAACACACAAGTAAGAGACGCAATCGGCTGATTACAAATCGGTTGCAAGCTGTGTCGCTACGTGTGTAGAGCTCTTTAGTGCTGAAAAGCTGAAGGTATTTCTTTTATTCGGAAGCACTTCGAATTGACATTGAAAGGCGAACGCGCCTTCAAATGTAAATCATCCCAATCGCCTTGCCATTCGGCTGACCGTATCTTCAGTTTAAGTATGGTATTACAAATTGAACCATTTTATCGTGGTCAGGTTTTAGGACTCTGGACGAGGTCGGAAAATTTATGTTGGTGGAGATATGGAAAATATTTTATTTTACGCGGAGCCCAAATGCCTATTAAACCAAAATTGTCCTCCCCATGCGAAGTAATGGAGACAAGGGTAGGCATGATGTAGTGGTCCGCTGACGGGCGGTGATTTCAGATGAGGAGGGATGACTAGGTTTTTCGGAGATATTTAATTATATCACGTTTAGAGCTCTTTTCAGTGACAAATATTACCTTTTTTGTTTATTTATCGCGTCCTGAAGCTCTCTTTATTTTTTATTGGTAATCTTTTATCACCACTGTGCATCTATTCTGTTGCTTAGACATTGACTAGACTGTGGTTAAATCATACTCGTATAAATACATCAAGCAAACTGATGCATACATAAAAAAAGGCCACACCTTTGTATTTATTGGCAATCGTTTGAAGACCCAACCTTGTACATTCCGATGCAAACAGAAGTTTGCGGTCAGGCCAATTAAATCCTTTAAATTCAGCAGACCTTAAACATAATAATCTCTGCGATCTTATACCTGGACTGACCTCACTCAACATTCTTATTCAATCCACGTAATATATATTTAAAGTTACCGTTCGCATACTTCCTCTTCTCACCTTGCTCAATATTTTTTTATTGACGTATTGAACCGATTCGATTTATCAAACATTTATTTAGTTAAGTTTAGTTATTTAATGTATTAAGATAGATATTTATTTTATTTTATAACCTGATACGACATTTTTGTCAATCGACTGAAGAATTCTCGCACACCCCCATTCTAGGGTACATCTATGCAAATGTCACGTAGAAGGGTTGTCATTCCTAAACGCATATAACTTCTCATTTCTCTGGTTAGCATAATGAAACAATTATGGCTGACGGGCTTCTCCGTGCCGGAATGCTCTAGAATCTTCTGGAATGTTCTGGAATCTTCTACAGTTTTCCAGAATGTTTATTTCCAGGTAATTGTGACTTGCGGCGGGTTTTTTTTTCCCCCGGCATCTCAGCGGAGCGCATCTGATACGTTATGAAGCCGTTTTTTTCGGAACACCCAGCCGGGGAATGCGTGGTAATTTGTATTGTGTGACAAACGTGATTTATTTGATTATTTTTTTGTGGCATTCGGAGTTAACAGCCTTTAAAATTAACATTCTTGAACATGTCATTACGTCCATTTCTACATGTCACTTGCGTAATTTTATTTTAAAACAAACGGTTATTGTGAAAATCGGAAATGTTGGTGAGATCACTGTATTTTTAAAAATAAACCGATGTCGTTTAATGCACGTTCTGCGTATTTTAATCACATTGTTGAACTAATAAGCCTTTGTTGTTTTTTTAATATTAATTTAAATATGTTATACACACATATAGCCCGCAGTCTATATAAGTAATAAAGCACTTTAAATGACGATTTACCCATAGCCTTTACTGGGTTTTAATAATTTCTGATAGTTTTAATGGCATTTCTTAAATTATAAAGGCGCTTTATAAAAAAATATAATATTTTAGGTTGTTATTTTTTTAAAATAAATATGAAATTTATGCAATGGGATAAAAAGGCCGTGCTGACTAACAACCTCATTTATCTATCTAGTTGACATTTATTTCAAAATATTCTGTTTTTTTATATTTTTAAAACAGCTAGAAATATTTTTGTTTTAAACTTTATTTATCACTCCAAGTTATTACCATAACCAGCCACTCAATATCCGCTGCGGGAAAGAGGCCTTGCTAAGCATTCACGTCTGCACATGATGATCTTCATGACAGTCACATCCTTCGACGTCCCCCTGAACTCCTCTACGAGGTCACTGACCTCAAACTTCCTGTCGGTACACTCACTTATTAATTGCATCTGGCCCTTATTTTAGGGACATAATTGTCGAGGAAATCGTGGAGCGGACGTTTCGGAACCAGTTCGAGATGTCACTCTCTAAGGCGCTGCAGGAAACTCGAGTTTCAGAGCGGTCATTAGGCAATTACTGTATTATCTTTCGTCCAGATTTATGACCCATTGAAGGTCCAGATTATCTCACGTGAGCACGCCCGAGTAGAAAGTCTGCCCGAAGCCACGTGGGATCGGATGTTTTGAGATCCACGGGAAGGGATCCAATTTCATGGAAACCTATGCGTGACTTCGTGTCCTTTAAATTTAAATCCAGTCTCGTTCAGCATAAACTTTAGTAGGCAATTATAAACAAACGCGCGTTTTGTTAATACAACATGAACAGCTATCATGATTGTATTCAAAACAAATCAAAGCGCTCTAAAAACATTATCATTAGACTCTTAATTTATTCAACATGTAAAAAAATATTACATTTTATATATTTTCAGTAAAATCGGTTAAAAATATGATAATATTTATGTGATGACATTTACTCAAATTAAAACAGTTCATAGCTGTAAAAATATAACATTATCAGAAATCGTGATTTCACGTCTGAAAATATTTCGCATTTGTGATATTAATTTGATCCATTATTTTTGTTACTACTGAATTTAATTTGATAGCAAAAGATTATTATGTACGTAGTTAATTGATCATTACAACTAAGTGCCTTATCATTATTTAACAATATTTTAGATTGGATGAGGAAGTCTACCGCAGTTTTATTCATAAACCTTAATCGTTACCTGAATTTATTAATCGTTAATACGCTTTGGGGTGGTAGCATTTTAAAATAAAATATAAAATAATAAATCAGTTCAGATATTACTATTTTTCGATGGCTTCTCCGAGAATATATAATCTGTCATCCTAGGCTTAAAGCATATCAACAACTGAATGAACAAATTTTTCCATTTCATAACATCAGCTGCTATTATTTTCTATGGGATCCCACTATAGAGAATTTTAAAGTTATCGGCGTTAGAATGATTAAAGGATACGTTTATCAAGTCTCGGTTTTATCAGAGAATATCAATATTCTCAATATCAGAGAATACTCGATGGGCAATAATAGTCTGTTTATATTTTATATCACGCGATTCTCGTCGTACAAAGACCAATCAAAATGGCTTCCATGTTCGTTTATGATGCACGACACAGTTGTGGGGCTTCCAATTAGTTTTCATGAATTGATAATATCGCCATCCGATTTGATTGGATTTCATTTCTGTCTGTCTATAATATTTGAAAGTATCGATATTCAATATGTATTGTAAGCACCCTTGGATTGTGTGACTCGCAGCTTAATTAAGTGAATCATTCGTTCAATTTTGTGTTATTACTTTATTGATTTATTTCATATTGATCAATTATTTTTAATCGAATTTCTTTTAACTAGAACAGTATGTATAAATATTTTTATACGTAGAAGTGATCATCATTTTAAACAATCACCTATCGAGTATTAAGATAGTGTTGCAGTATTACTTTACAATATTTATTTTAAAATTATTGAGTATAAAGACTATTTATAAAAAAAGAGATAAATAAATACTTTGAACGAACTTAATGCATGATAGAATTTTTAACGATTGTGCTGCAATGTTGATGTAAATACACCGTGCTGTTTATTTATTCAAACAAACATTTTATAAATAGTAAATAACAGTAATCTGAATCAAAAGAATTTTTAGTTTGATCTATATTAAAAGAACACGTTAAAGTTTTGGATATGCAGTTATTTCTTATCACGATTCAAGCAAAATATACCAGGAAATAAATTCTAGCCGATCAATTATCCAATTTATTAATAAATAGTTTGAACGACTTACAACACTTGTTATAATTCGTCCATTTTTCATTCTGCACCTCACTCCATACCATTGCCCAATACGCCATGGAATCTCCCATATTTATGTATGTGATGCAATTCTGGCATTTGATATAAGTACTGAAGAGAATTCCCTCCCATGGCTGACCGTAGATGAATATTCACAATTATAGAAGTCTGACGGCACATCCGGCGTAACTTCTTTACGGGTGCTCTGGACATTAATATTATGTAAATGGGTTTTAAAATAATCGTACTAGATAATTTAGCATGTTAAACTTGTAGTTTACGATATACTTACTCGGATTATATTGTAAGAAATAACTTTGAATGGATTAAAAAAAAATTCGACTCGATCAAACTATGTAATACTGAATACAAAAAATTTAATCTAGATGGTAGATCATGTTTATTTATTGATACTTATATAAGATAATCTTCTAAAGTTTATATACATTTTGTTTGTAATGTATGTGAGAAGTATTTTAAGTTATAATTTAAAAATAAAATATAAATAAGTCAATATTACTGAGTTTGAGGATAGGTAGATTGCATAAAAAAATATATATCAATTAAACTTTAATTATTATTTTGTGCAAGAAAGTGGCAAATATTTTTTAACACTTCAAACGTTGATAACTCTACGCATACGTTTGTTTAATTATGTTTTTTTAGTTTATCTACAAGTTTAGCTACAAAACTGTTATAAGTGTTTTTTGTTTTTCGGATACAAAGGTGTTATAAAAGTTGTCAATTGAAGTTATAGTATTTTTCCATAGCAGTGATTTAATCAAGTATATAATGGGACAGAAATCTATGACAATTAAAGCCAATATCATTCAATTATTGTGGGTACTCTATGAAGCAGTACAGAGTTAAATTATACAAAGGGAATGTTGATTATACTTAGTGACCGTAACTGCTTGATGTCCATCAGATTTAAAATTAAGAAAATAATTTTTATATTTTGCGACGTACAGTATATTTAGGGAAACCTGATTCTATCATTTTCGGTACAACGTTCAACTCTATTGCTTATTGATTGATTGATAACAATTTAGTTTTAAATATACAATTACAAATAATAGAGTTATTTTTAACAGTACAGTAATACCCCGCTTTACGCGAGGGATACGTTCCGGAAAAAATCGCGTTATGTGAAATTCGCGTATATCGGGGTTTACGATTAAACATACATACATAGTCAAAACTTAATACAAAAAAATACGAATCATTTGAATCAATCACTTTAATTCTAAGAACATTTTAAGCAGTATTACATATTATTTTTACTGAAAAATACATCTATTGTCTTTTGGGTAGCTTTTCATTAAAGTTCTTGTAAAATACGTTCATAACACCCTAGTCAATTGAAATTGTGCTATATATGGGAGTGACTGAAGGTACACCCCTGGTTTATCCTCTTTGTGGTTCTGATGACACGCTTCAAGAAGCCATCCAGTGACTTCATCAACTGTGGGTGTCTCACCACTGACTTCAGGCCCTACTGTCGGCATTGGCTCTCCAGTTGGTGTCTTTGATGGCCAAAGATGGGGCATGAACCCACAAGGTGGATCACTGTTTGTGGAGTAATATCATCACAAGGGCATGTGTCAAGTGGAACCTGCGGAGATAATTTCTCATCACTCCATGACCCGTTAGGAGCTGGGTTGATTCAAAGCTCCCGCAGGTATTCCTGAATTAAAGAACATCTTTGTTACGTTCCCTTGCGTTGACATTTTTCAATCAAACAGCCTGAAGCCCGGATATTTTTCGGCACTATTCAGAGTCGCGGCGCAAAGTGGCTACACTCGGGCGTGGATCGCGTCGCTTAGTGACCTCTAAGACAACACGAATAAAAATATTACCCTCCGATATGCAAATAGCCTCTTTAAATACCCGTTCCGCGGATGCAAATTGTCGGCGGGGGGAGAGTGGGGAGGGAGCGGGTCGCCGTCTTCTGTTTGCCCCGGAAAATAAATATAAAACAAAGCGAGCCTCCCCGACGACTTTTGCATTATTTCCGCTGAGAAAATATTTGATTTCGTAATGGGAAAAGACTCCGGCCGGCCTCTGGAAATAACTTTCAAACATTTTTTATTTGTTCGCGGGCGCTCTTGTGCGGAGTTTGAAAAGGAGATTCTGTTTACAGTTCGCCTGCTATTTTCTTTTGGGCTTATTACATTCCGCGCGGTGCCCTCCCGCTGTTGCTGCGCTCGTACTGCTTATTTTACAATTTCCGTCTTCATTATTGTGATTTTTGTATTTACTTTACGGGCTCAAGTTGGAGTATGAGGCTGCAAGCCGAAGAGGCGAGTTGGTGAAATCATCGGAAGCAGAAGAATCGCAGCCAGACCCGAATAGCTGCACGTCTCGTATCTTTAACAATTACAGTAAACATGTTGACATAATAAATTAAATATATTTCTAAAATCAATATAAAAAGTTAACGTATGAAAATATTAACATAATTTATTATACCGAAGACGCTTGTGATTAACTTCGTTTATAACTTTTTTTATTTGGTTATTTTCTTTGGGTTCTGCTTTATTTTCAAGTCAGCGTTCAAATTTTCATCCCGAAGGACACTTTAACCCTTGAAGGATGTTCCTTTTAAACAAAACGGCTCGATACTTCCTAAACGCCCTGTATGAAAGCCTTTCATAGACGAAGAGTTTGACAATAACTCACGTCGTCGGCGCGGACTTAAAAAAGTTCCTCCCTGCTGGGGGTGGCCCTCCCTCCCCCTGCTTCGTTTGCCGTCACGTCTCGGCCAACTTGTCCGGGGAGTTCTTCGGGAGTTCTTTTGAAAAAGACGGCCTGAGAGAGGAAATGTTGCAAAAAATGAGGCGTGCATCTTCCGTCGCGTTTGTTTTGGTTGCGTTTGAGGTTCGATGAGAGGTTACGGAGTAGGCGGGCGGAATTTTTAAGTTTGAAGTGTCTGCCTCGAAACTCTCGCTTGCTTTGGCCCTGCGAACGTCGCCTCCGTGAAAACGTTCACCATCTTTACAAAATAAAGATGGTGATGAGATGAAAGATGTTTTGACTGCTGAATAAGTTACAACGTAAAATACACCTGAAGTTTATTACATTGCGTAAAAATATTTTATAAAATATGCAGATATTACATTGTCTTACTTTTGGCAAGAAACATTTCCATTGTTGTAAATCGTAATAAATGTTTTATTAAGAACGGTTTAAAAAAAAAACTTTTTAGGACAGATCATTTGCACTTTAACTACTATTATCTTATCTACTACCACCGAGTACCCTCTGTAAAAATTATTGATTATGTTATGTATCCCACTTGTGACACCAATTTAAGTTATGGTGGCCTTAGGATGCACACCGGACTTCTCTCGAACGTATAGAATAACAAAACTTTCGATACGTTGTTATAGAATTTATTTTATACCATCGGCAGACAGAGGTTCGCCGATGGTCGATTTTAATTGTAACGTATATGATAAGTGTATGGAAAGCTAATTAATATTGTGGGGGAGAAAAAAGTCTCAAGTTCAAGTGAATGATTACGATAAGAAGTACAAGCAAAAAATATATGGGTTGATTGGGTCTTAAGAAATTCTTACGTAGTGTTAAAGGGAGAAAACAGAAACTTTGTAAAATTATAAAGGCAGTGCTTAGGAACGAACTTTAAAAAACAAGATCACATAAACATAAGCAAGATATCATCATAAATAGTTATCACCGCACATCGAATTTCTAGATATATGGACTTTTAAAACAAAATCAATATCTGTCATTCACAGCAGAGAGTTTTAATATTTGAGGTTATCAAAAAAAAAATTAGCATTTCGGTAGCATCAAAAAATGCTACCGAAAAGAACTGCAATTGGAAAAAAATACAGCAGATTGCGAGCGAAACGAAAAAGAGAAGCCAAAATTGCCGGAAAACGTAAAGTGCGTATAGAGTCAAATAGGTTGAAAGAGCGGCAATCAAGAGCTGTTGAAACACCAGAACAACATGAAGCACGTCCAGAACAAGTTCGAATCGGAGCTACCACAGCAAGAGCTGCTGAAACTCCTCAACAACATGAAAACAGCGTAGTAGCACACGCCGGGTATCCGCTAGTCATTTATAAACGTTGATCGAGAGTCCATCAGGTATTGTGCATCCGCGGAAGTCACATGTCAAGCTAGTGGCGTTCCGAGAGGGACACGTAACAAGTGGTCTGTTGTGTTGCGGGTGGAGGGTTCGCCTGCTGCGGGGGTGCTTGGTGGTGCTCGGTGGTGCTCGGTGGTGCTCGGTGGTGCTCGGTGGTGCTCGGTGGTGCTCGGTGGTGCTCGGTGGTGCTCGGTGGTGCTCGGTGGTGCTCGGAGGTGACGAGGCTCCAGCCCCCGCGGCCCGGAAGGAGGTGCCGGGCAGATGGCTGGACGGAGGCCGAGCCGCGGGGGCAATGACCGCGACCGGTCCCCCCGCCGTCTCCCTCTTTCGCGCCCTCCGTCTCGCGCCCTCTCTGTCCCGCGCCGCGGCTAGAGGAAGCGAGTCCTTCACACTCTCCGACACCATCCGCAAATGTCAAAGCGTCTCTGCAACAACTGTCACAAGTTCACGTATAATACTAAATTCGTAGGTTTTGATTTCATAATGTTCTTGGCCATCTTCTCGCCTCACTACCGTGACCCAAAACGTCGGATATTTCTACAAAAAAAACGCAGCTCAGCACCCAAGAACACAGTGCAGTAAAACCTCGATATGACGGACCAATTGAGGGGAGGGGTTTTTCCGTTATAGTCGAAAATCCGTTGTATAAAAATGGGTTTAAAATAAATAAAAAAAACTTTTTTTTGAAAACACAAAATTCTATTTAATCTTCGGACACTCGTCGTTGCTGTTTAATATCGACGAGCTTGCTTTCGCTAATCCTACTAAAAAGGAATCATGTTTTGTTTGCACCTTTGAAGTTTTCTATTTTTTTTTTATAGATGTTAATTCTTGGAAATTACAAAAAAAAAATTAAATCTTTTACATTTTTGCATTTAAAACGTTTTTGTTTTATTTACATTTGAGCGGATTTTTTGTCCGTTATATCCGAAGTCCGTTATATCGAGGTTTTACTGTACTGGTTGCCACAAAGAACAAGACACTAGGTCGCGATAGCAAAATACTCGGCTCTATGTAATTTTAGCATATTTTTAGTAAAGTATACGAATTTGTGGTCTAATCGTTTGAATTGAACACTAATTGTTTTTTTTTAAATAAAATTATTTGATAAAATCTAGTAAAAAAAAATATCTTTGAATTTATTTATTCTATATATTACAAAATACATTCATTGAGGTTAAGTAGTTCATGCTTCGACTGTCTTATTGGATAATATTATTTTGAACAAATTAGATGCTGGAATATTTATTAAAAAGCATGCAGGACTCGGGACACACAATTTCACATATTAAAAGTAGAATACCCAAAACATGAGGGACACGTCTTCCATTTCTCCATCTCTCTATCTTCTGTTATTATTTTTGATAATTATTTCCGGGGAAAAAAGTAAGCGTACGAGAAGTTGTTCTATTTTTACTCTTGGCTGGTCCTCGCAGCTGGGATTGAATCTGGCCCGGGGGTACTTGGCCGAGCTCCAAGGTCTGATCGGGCCAGCCCTGATGGGGCTCCTCTCCCCAGGGTCCCCCTGGTCCGAGACCATCCATCTTCGTCCCCCCCATGAACATTTACTGCTAAGCCCCGACGACGACAAATTCGGAACTTTGGCTGCAATATAGAAACCCCAGGAATCGGATATTTGTAATAATACTACTATCTGGCGTATTTGTATTTCAATCCTTCTAAAATGGTTTTGTTATTCAAATTTTTGGGCTCATACAGCCGATAAAAACACAGACCCTTAGCGATAATTATAAAGTGGATATAAAAACTGTAAAATGTACTGAATACAATATATTTCGATCCTAATGTTATTTGAACTTATAAAAAACATTGTGATATTTCTTAAGACATGTAAAATCCAGCGTATTTTTTGGTAATTTTTAATGGGAACAATCTTATTATTTATGAGACCTTGATGATATCAATTACTCATCTAAAAGTATATATAGTTTTTGAATGCCTATAATGCCTTAATGTAGAAATCATTCGTAGTGACCGTAGCCTGTGTTAAAATGTTAAAAGATATGTTTCATATAACTGAAGTAATTCTTGCTTGATGGGAATAAAAATAATTACGCCGGTAATGATGATTTTAAATATTTAAATTATTTCGAGCGGCTTCCCGCAGCGCAGGATTGTTTCGCATTTACGTTATTTTAATTTTAATTTGCTTGTTGTGGCCGGGGACAGTCCGACCCTCGTTCACTGTAACCGCGGCCTTAGCTATATATAATAGATAAGGCCGTGGCCACAGTGGGCGAGGGTGTGCACCTCGTGCGGAAATTACTCGGTTCAGCGAATCGATGTATATCTGCTCTCTATTAATTGCTCAAAGAAGCTAAACTAATAGGCCTATTACGGTGCTCATACACGGGCAAGCTAAAATTTAGATAAACTCCTCCATATATTTAATGTAATACGTGATTGTAATTCAATGTGCACTTTTGATTTTAACAATTTAGCATTTACCAAAAAACAAGCTTTTGAATATTTTAATATATTTTTAAGCATTTTTTTGTAACGGCGGATGCGATATTATGCGGAATTTAGAAATTAAAGATCCCCTTGAATACGATTGTTTTTGTTGCCTTAGGGCAGTTGGCTGTTTGTACGTACAGTTTTGTTGTCGGTTGTGTTGCAACGTGTGTATGCTGCTTGAGGCCTCGTTGCAGCAGGGAGAGGTCGCCATGCCGGCGGCCATCTTTCTTTATCCTCTTTGAAGCCGTATCCTTTATGGAATCTGCCTTTGCGGGACGAGATGGGGGAGCGGGCACTTGATAAGCTGGCTTTAATGGTGTTGTGATGACGTTTGCTTTCATGATTTAGTTTTTATTACTTCCACTTGTTTCTCCAGCTGTTGAGAACATGTGCGGTATATTACCGCACATTTAACATTATCAATTTGTTTAATATGTAGCACATCGTATTTGTACAAACAGTGAAATGGCTGAAAAAAACATTTTTTGTATTACCGAGTGCATTCCTCTTTTTAGAGTCTAACGATACCCTTGAAAGGCGAAAGCACTCACTATTGAGAAACAATCAATGTTTATAATATTTGTGAATTTTCTCATCTTTTATTTCATTGTATTTGGACTAATTTACTTTTTCTTTGTTTGCAGGTAATTTTTCATCCTATAATAATATCGGAGGTGGCAAGACTAATATTCAACTTTGGTATGTTTACATATTATTTACAATGGATTTTCACATTAATGTTCTGAAAAAATATTTAATAAATAAATGTAGCTAAATAATAATAGAATATATAAACTACTTAATATAATTTGATGCTGTCATAAATTTTGGTGGCATTGTTTTTACTTTCATTTTTCTTTGGTGCTTAGCCTCTTCATGCCTCAATTTTTGGTAGTTTTGGTAGCGAACACAAAACGTCAGACTTGTCAGAGATAGTTTGACGCGATTCAGAATATCAAAAACGTATTTTATTAATAATAAAATATAACCACTGAAAAACAACCCTAAGTTGCTCGTAGTTCAAATTTTGTTTAATACAATTATTTCCAGTGTGGTGTAGCGATTTAAAATTTCCATTATAATCTAAATTGTATAAATTTAGAATATTGAGTAATACTGCGAAAATATTTCATGAATGCTACCCTTAATTCTGGGTTAAGTCCGAGATGCCTTCGTAATATATTACTCGGATATGGAGGCTTCGCAGGCAGAATATCTGGATCGATTCCTCCCGCCGCGAGCCCCGTGTCTATTTTTGTGCTTTTCTCGTTCACCCCCGGGTTGATTGCCACCCCTCCCCTCTATAACAAAGCAAATTAACCCCTCGGTATTATTCTCAAGACTCCCTTGTCGGAATCCGAAACCCCCTCTTCTCGGCCTGCGGTCCAGGCAAACATATTTTTTGGACTGCCTGGAAACGGACCGAAGTTTCCGGTCTGACCTACCTAAAGAAATATGCGCTTTTTCGGACAAACAAAACCAACTGTATAGTAATTGCGACTGAAAATAATAAATTAGATTATTTCTTTTATTTAAATTATCTTTTGATCACTGAGCGAAAAATTATATAGACTTTACAGCCTATGCTAGATAAATATTTGACGAAAGAGAATTCTAGTGTTAAGGTTGTCTCAACAGTCAGAAGGTGTGAGCTCGATTTCCATAATTGTGTACACAATAGGGCTGTAAATAATTTTTTTTTTTTATATAGTAATTATTGTATATAGATGTTCATTTTTGAAATATTGAGTGTGTCTGTCGTTGTTTGTACGAAACCCTTGTGGGTTTCGCACAAATTTCATTCGAGACGGAGTTCGCAATGTACCAAATAAACTCAGTCATCCATCAGGAGCACCATCGTCTGTTCCATCAGCCAGCACAGATCGTTTATGGATTCGTCACGAAATTAAAAGCAATGAGAAACAATGCATAATATTAATTATTAATCATTATTCGAATGTATCATTTAATTTGTAATGACGGACCGTACGATCGAGTTTCGGTTAAAATCTTAGATCCACTTAATGTAGATTGAATCGACAACGGGTTTTTTTTATATATAGTATATGAAGACGTTTCTATAGATATACACTGCGTTTCACAATACGTGGTATTATTTAAAAAAATATTAAGCTTTATATTACAGAATATAATAAACATTTTCAATACGCATTTTTTTCAATTTTTTGAAGGCCTTACTGTCATTATATACTAATTATTAATTTTTCAAAATATATATTCTATAAACGTTACTGGCGCACAGTGGAAATAAAATCTAAGCATACACTATTTTAAAGTATGTGCTACAAACAAAAATATTTTTAATTTTTGCTAACTAGTGTTTTTAAAAAAAATCCGTTTAAGTTATAGTATGCATAGTATTTCTATGAACTTTTAATATTTTTGTTCAAAATGAATTTATCAAAAGTAAAATGTAAACTTTATTTTGCGTCACATCTTATTCCCTCTTTCTCAGGTGATGCCATGGGTTATGTAATACTGTATAAAAGTATTATGTAGCTGGATGTACCTGTTTTTATAGTATATAGCATTTATTTCAGTATATTATGGTATGAACATATTGTGTATGGTTTAATGCCGTAGATAATGTAGCCTGTGGGGTATTATTATTTGGTACAGACGCATTAGGCGTCAACATACGTGAGGCTTGGTGAATATTCCACGGTTATATTGACGTACACAATACTATTGGCTTAGTAGATAGACCGTTGACTCTTGGCCGAGAGGTCCCCGGTTTGACACTCGATCTGAAGGTGAGTCTCAAAATCATGTGAATGATTTATATTCACATTGCTTGTTAATAAAAAAATAAGTATTAAAAGTTTGTTACCAGTATTCTGCGCATAGTGTATTGAGAGTTAATCAAACATCATTACTATACTATTTAATATGAAAAATATATTTTTTGAAATTTTTCAATCAAACCGAAAGGACAATACACGAGTGTTTTATGAAAATCGTGGGTCACAAGCAAAATATACGTGTGCAAGCGTATTTGTGTTACAACTGTGGATTACAATTTTCGATTCATGTTAAAAATATTAAATTTATCAAAGTGCTTTCATCTTCGAACCTTAAGGGTCTAGGTCCCATAATTGAGTTTTTTTTATAATTTTCTAGTCCGTTTTGCGAAAAATCGACTGCACCAATCAAAAATATTTAAATGCAAAAAGTTTGATACATCCCTTCTTCCAAACACAATATATTTGTAGGAATTTGGAGATTCGTCCGGTACATTTTCCATGAATCCTAAACATTTAAAAGTCTTTTTTTCAATTGGAATTGAATGATTAAATATATACCATGTGCGTTTTATAAATTTAAAAATTTAAAAATTAAAAAAAAAAAAATCTTTAACAAACTTTGGTTTTGAAAAGTCGTCATTTTATCCAATTTTTCAACATCTTCAAGATTTTATTTTACCATAAAAATGAACGTTAATTAAATAATTAAAAATTGGTAAATATAATTAAAAGTTTTCTCAATATTTCGGTTGGACACCAGAGGCAATTAAAAGGCTAGAAGCAACTGCCTTAATAAAAAAAGTCCTAGAAATACTTGTGTGTTTCATAAATATAGTATATAATGATGTTGTCACAGTTATTTTTTTTTTAATTGTTAACATAAATATTGCAATGGTTATTTGATCCATCGTAGCAATAAATCGTCCAAAAAATTTAGGCAAAACCATAATAAAGCGACTCCATTGGTGACGCGTTTCTCGCAGTGTGTAGAAGCCTCCAAAATCCACATGAACCCTTGCGTTTTACTACGTGTCTACTGGCCTTCTACTGTGTCTGATGTTTTATTCCGCATACCTCTTATTTAAAGTTGAAGGCTGTACGTAGCCGGCGCACGTACCCCTGCAGCTGGTGAGGATTCACACTCCGAGAGTAACGTCTCGATCGTGACGTCACGAGGTGGACGAAGATGCCCGAGCGCCTCCGGAGATAGCCGGGCCGGTAACCTGTTCGTGGACCACTTTTTGTCCGTTCCGACGACGTAACGCTACGTCAGATTGTAGCGTGGTTTATTATTGTTATTATTATTCACAACGATGTTTTTTTTTTTTTTTTTTTTAATGCGCATAATTCAAATTGATCCGGCCGGGAAATTGTGAACTGTCGACAAGAGGTGCTTGACCGTTAATGTGGCCGTTTACTGTTGGCGAGTTTTCATTATGGTTTGTGGTATTTTGTATGTAAATTTTAATGTGTATTGCTTGTCGTGAGTGACGGGTTTTTTATCGGCCGGACTGCAGTGATAATAGAAGAGTGATCTCTCGTATATGAGACATTATCTATCGGATTGCAGGTGCATTCCTTACAAAAACATATAATATGCAAATGCGACATACGTGAAATGCCGTTTCTAAAGCTATGTTTTTTCATCAGTTTTTTTGTATGTGACAAAAATACATTGGTTGTAGGTATACAATACTGCCCGTCGATGTCAATCTATACTATTGGCGAAACCGGAAAACACCACTCGGTTCTTTTGTGATTGGTATTAATTAATCAACTTGTAGTGTTGTTCCTTTGTTATTAATCTGATTCACAGATGGCGTTAGTGGTTTTATCATGTCACACGAAGAGAATATGTTGCAGATATATTAGATTTTATTTTCAGAATCACGTATGCCGTTCTCAATCAATTACTATTAGTAGAAATATTTTAAAAAAATACTACTTTTTTGTTTTAATTATTAAAACAGCAATCGTTAAAATTATTTTTTTCGCTATATTCATCTTCATCAAGTGCCTCTCGTCAGAGGAGGTTGGCGAACATTTCACTGAGAATTTACTCAGTGTTCATAGTTTTCTAAGAGGAAAATAGTGTAGTTCTACATCGCGGTTTTATATTGGAAGGAAAAGTCTGCGTATTGCTGCTGCCTAATAGCATTTTTATAAATCCTTTCCTTACAAAGCTCTGGCGTTTAGATCTGATACTCCTTACAATAGCAGGAGCCCCCCCACTTAAACAAGTTACTTCCAGAGCACATCCTTTCACAATCATTCCAAGTCCACTACTCCATTACCGATATAATATATCTAAATTATTGTTTATAACATTTTTTATATTTTGATTTATACACTATAAAAAATACCGTTTTTTATATATCTACAAAGTTATGTATAAGTACATAACTTCGTCTTCAAATATGACCATTTCACTGAGCATATATTTATGCTGAACTAGTGTTCATGGTTTTCTAAGGCGAAAATAGTAAAGTGGGCTCCCGAGTCCTTCTACACCGCAGTCTGTTTTTAAAAGTTGTTTTTGAATATGTTTATTATAATAATCTAAATTTTATGACATACAAATAGCTTCTCATTTCCTCTCGAATGTTCAAACAAGAAAAACCCTTCTCTGCTCTGTTTTCTTTTAACAGAGCACACTAAGCGTGCGGTCCACACAAGCAAAAACCATTGTATGCCTTAAACAAAATTTGAACTTATTTTCCACAAAAATTACGCCAGCGTGAAATATAATAAACCCGCGGCGATACTTTTTATAATGTTATTTATAATGCTTATTTCGGACTCTCTGCACGCCACTTGTTTACATTGTTTATACATATTTATATGTGAATATATATTCCGATCCACGAAAGGCTCCAAAGGGGTTAATTGAGAGCGGTCGGCAATGGTTTTTTTTGCTGGAAATTTTTGGGTCGGTTCAGAACCACGCACCGCCACTGGACTCGCCCACGTCTATCAACCGTACAAATCATTCTGCGGTGCTCGGTGTCTCTGCAATGATGCAACCCAATTGGTTAACAGCCCAGGTGAAGTTTTTTTAGTAAGATTCAATGTTTGTATGTGACGTCATAAGTTGTTGATCGTCACATCGGGCGTTTGCCACATTTAATATTTCATGAACGAGATGACAAAAATCGCAGCCCGAAATCAAAGTAGTGCTGTTATGTGACGACCTTATCATTTAGTTAAAAGTCTTTGTTGCTTACAAATAAACATTGTACAAGGAAGTGGTATTTGCTCCGCTTCTCAATATCAATTAACTTATGCACGAATGCCGCCTATTATTGTACCTTCGTTATTACACCTTTTATTAATAAGTTAACACAACCATTTAGTTTCAATAACATTTTTGTGCATTTATTTTGCTTATGGCTTAATGGCTGCGTCCATTGTTGTACTCCATATATTTTTTTAGATCCAGGACTACGATCCTTTGTTACAAGATATCATATATACCAATGTATCTGTCTGTCGTAATAAACTACATAATTAAAGTATTGAAAGTGTTATCATTTAAAACGTTGATTGAAAGTCCATCAAGTATTGTGCATCAAGCTAGCGACGTTCCGAGAGGGGCACATAACAGTGCTACGAATTAAAGTCAAAATAAAATACACGTAAAAATGCATTTACACATCTATAAAGATTTTACCTAATTTACCGCGGATGTACTGCGCCATAATACAGTAATTATTTTGAAAATAATACTTCCTTTGAAGTGCAGGTTACGAAAGTAGCATTGCGAAAATAACATCCACCTGTTATGCAACTAAACGTTTTATTTCTTGTAAAACATGTGGGCATTGCAAGTTCAATAATTTTTTTTTTCACCCACTTTCATAAACATGTCGATTATCAACTTTTGAATGCAGTTTTACGTTAGTGCGGTTATCTCTAATGAACGATCCCGGTTCGCATCTGGTCCGACGCAGCAGCTGTCCAATTAAAATACGACACATTTATTTCATTACTCGCGTACAAGGTTACCTACTTTGGAAAAGAACAGCTCGCCATGAATGCATTAGCACCATTACTGAACGCAAACACGTCGGATCACTTGCCCACATCGCCACTTGCATTTTTAAACTATGCATACCAAACAATAACAATACGCGTTTGAACCTCTGCACATTGTGATGCAATAATAATATTGATAATGATTGAGTACATATTGAAAAATGATTAAAGAAACTCTCAAAAAAATATCGTGATTTGTCATTATCAATCAATAAAACCTGTATAGGCAAAATCGTAATTCCTGTGAGACGGTCTTCACAAAAAATCAATAATACAATAATAATATGTTATACACTGAATACATAAATATATTTTTTTAACACGATTATTAAATATATCCAATTTTTCACATATAACATGTATTATTTTTATTTTGTGTCATTCTCGTTTAATATGTAATAAATATGCTTTATAAGCTCTGGTAGAATCTGTCCATTTTTGATTAAAAGTTAGTGCGTTTAGTTCTCGTTTTTAAATCAATTATTTTTTTCAGTTGACTTTTGAATTATCAAAGCGATCTATATTTGGTCACAGGGTAACAATTATTTGTATGCAAAACAAATAAATAAACAAAAAAAAATGATTGTGCTCATATTCTTGCATTATTAAAATAATTATTTTTTTTTTTTGATACATTAAATATTTCAACTTGATAATGCCTTACAACACATTATAGATAATAATGATTGCATAAACGCTCATTTGCAAATCGGAGAAATCGTCGATCTGATATACGAGTCTCAAAACCGCAAATAGAAATTAGACATTTATTCAAAGTGTATTTATTTTATATTACTACATTTGATCAACTTCGGAATCGGATTAAATTATTATTTTTTTTTGTTGATATTATAATAGTTTTTAGACATTTTTTAGTGTTTGAAAAGTAAACGATTTGAATAGAAAACATCGCGTCTGTGTCGTCGCTTTGAAGATTCTGAATTGGCCGCAGTCTGAGAGTCTGGTCTGCGACGATGACGAGGCTGGCAGTCTGTCTGCCGAGTGGTCCAGAAGGAGGCCAAGAGCAGGCGTGGGAGCAGCGGCCCCCCCTGCACCCTGCGGCCCCCTTCATCTTGCGCAACCTCCTCTTGCATCAGCCCCGCCGGCTGCTGCGGTGATGCGTAGATTACAGATCGCTTTGCATGTTAAAGAAGAAAAAACAAAAAAAAAAACAGTTTTCTATTGTTTTTGCCTATTATTTAAAATATACATTGTTATAAGACGATAAACTCTATCATGCTCGTTTTTTGGACAAGTATGTCTAAAGCACTGTACATAACAGGTATTTTGTTTGTTAACTATTCAATGCATTATTATTGGCTGATGTTTGTAGTTAGGCGTTAATTCCTTGCATTCAGGTTTGTTTTGGTTTTTCTCCGGATATTGCTGCGCTGCCACTATGTTTGAAGTGGCATTTGCATAATACATTATTATGCAGCTCGTATCAACACCAATACATATTGATCGAATGGAAATATTCATTTGAACGAGAAATATTAATACTGATGGTAATCTGGGTTTATTTATTTTAACGGATGTGACTTTAGCTTGTTGTGGTTTTGTGATATTCAAACAGTCAAGCCTCGGATTGCAAATATTATTAATTCTAGAATATTACGAATCACCCGTTTATCGAAGCGAATTTCCGCATAAATAATTAGGCAAACTGAGGAGATAATTCGTTCAATACAAAAATATTCAAATAAGTATTAATGAAAAGCCCAAAGTACCGTTTTAAATTTTAATATAATATAATCGATATTGCTGTCTTTAACCAGCTCTATTAAATATCAACTACAGCCTTATTCAGTTGCTACTTTTCTTCAAAATTTCGTGCTGTTTTAAACACCTCCCGCATTTCATTTAGAGCGAAGAATTTTTACGCCTTTTTTTTTTACTCCTGACTTTTAGGTGAGACCTTTCCCATATCCTTTTGCTGTTTCTCGTGATGCAGATCTATAAGTTTGTCTTTGGATAATTCATCACAAGCGATTCAATGTCGTTTTCAATTACTATAGTTTTGTGGTCTTCCTCAGAGACACGAGAGTTTCTAAGCAAACTGCTCAACGTAATTAAATTTTTCGGTATGCAGAATTGAGTATTCTTTTGGATTACCTATTCCAGACACTTGCTCGTATTCCGAATAACTCTCGTATTTATTTTATTGGAATTTTAATTTATCTAAATAGTACTTGCTTTATCGTTTTGTACCTAGTTAAGATTCCTGGTGTAAATTACTCGAGTACTGGGTGCGGTGCATCAAGCGTTATCACTCGGCCAAGTGATTCCATATTACCGGTTGATTCCACAGTGTAATAAACTATGATGTACCGTCCGCACACAAAAAACCAGAGACGTGGGCCACACCCCCCGCATTAGTCTTACGATTCTCGTTTTTGTAATGCCTGAATTGTGTAATACCTGCGCTCTTAGTGCATGCATACCTGGCGCATGCCGCCTAGTAGGGATGCAAGCGATCGATCAATTATAATATAAAAAAAATCGATTCATAACTCATAAATATATTATAGTATTAACACACTTTATGCGGGTAACCAAATTGACTAAACTGATGTGCGTAGCGGGAAAAATTTGCGTAAAATTGCACGTGTGAAATCTAGTCTATACACTCTTTGATTTGCACTTTTTGATTTTTTTTCTTCCGTTTAGCAACTCCGAGTTAATTGTAAGATTTTTGTTAGTAAATTAAATATTATTGTTACGCAATAGCTTATATTATATTTATATTTTAAGCGGGTAACCAAATTGACTAAATTGATGTGCGTAGCGGGCAAAATTCGCGTAAAATTGCTCGTGTGAAATCTAGTCTATACACTCTTTGATTTGCATGTAGTCAAATAAATCGTTTCCTATAAATAGTTGAACCACTTCATACACACTTTGCGGATTACTTGGCATCACAACAACACCGCTTTGACCTACAAATTGTTCAATAATTGGAGGATTATCATTCTCTGACCACTCCACTTCTTCATTGTCACTTTGTACAGAATCACTGGACAGTATTGGTAGAAGTAACGTTGACGAGTCCTAAACAAACGTTACAAGCTGTAAACCTAAAGAGTAAAATGACCTTCTGCCGCTTTTAGAGTAAACACATTCAAAAAGGTATTAATACGCGTCCCGCTTTTAGACAGCAGTCCGCGAAACGGGTACTAGTACCCGCCCCGCCTTTAGTGTGTAAGATATAATTATATGGGTAAATATACGCATTAAATTTTTTAATATTAAAACATACATGTTGTAAATATGTTTTCAACCATATGTCTAGGAGAGTATGAAAACATATTTTATTGAGGTTTTCAGGTTGTTGACATTGAGAAGCGATCGGTCATGGTTAAAAATAAGCATTTTAACCCGTTCATTATTGATAATTACATTTTTCGCTAATCTGTACAAATATTAAATTTCTCAATATTTTGTGTTTGTAGTAATATTATCTATATCGAATCACTAAAATTATGATTACTATTTAATGTGCACATCTTTTAACAAAACACTTAATTTAACCAATTTTTATACACAAAATAATAAAAGGATGTTCCTCATTGTTTCGTTTATGAAATAATTGCCTTTTATTAATGAAGGTGAATAAAACCAATCATTATTCGTAAAGGCTAAGCTTAATTATGTTAATAGTAAAAAAAAATACTTTCCTGAACCCCAGTTAAGATAATTTATTTAAAATCACAATTTATTTAGAAATATCATTACTGTTATTAAAGATCGTGAATCAAATAGGTTTTTAGATATTTTTCATGCCAATGTAGCATTTCTAGTTTTTTCAAACTGAATTCATCATATTTCAAAATGTAGAAATATAATGTAACTTAGTTTAATTGTACATTTTCATCATTATTCTGCTTGATGGCCTCAAGCACGCTTCTTTGTCTAATTTCAAATTATTTGTAATAGTGCTATCAATCTATTTGAGCAAACAATAATTAAAACAAGCAATAATTGTAAAACACCTCCTCTGAAGGTAAAGAATAGATAATTAAATATTGAGAAATCGGTACATTTAAAGAACTGTTAGAAATGCAATGAGACGATGAATTAGATTTAAAATTGAGAGCAAAGCTTTATACAGTGTCTCAAAAAATATGTGTCATTACTAAAGCTGTAAATATAAACAATAAAATAATACTTGTTTTGTGTATTTATATATATATTTTAATGCAATTGTTGTATATATTGTGTAAATACTTTTAAAGTCAAGTTGACCTACTACATGATAATTTTTTAAGTAGCTACTGTTTTTCATTTGTACCGTCTCATTTGGCGTTTCCATGAATATATATATATATTTTCTTTATTTTATTTATATATAAAATAAAAGATCAAGCTCAGGTAGTCTAAAAAATTAGAGCCAGTAACAAGTCTACACTTTAAGATTAGGTGGCCCCAAGGAACGGGCAGGTAAAATTAAGTATAATTAATTGTTTGGAAATGTAGATGTAATATTGATTGTTGTCTTTGACTTCGGTATGTCTGTGCTTTGCGACGCCCTTTACCGATGGAAATGTGATTTACCGTTGAAGTTTAATGGTTTTGTGGGTTAGGTAACCCGTGGCTGCATTCACACATGTGTAAGCTATAACGTTCAATGTTACCTTCCAAATTTATTAAGGTACTCTGTTTGTCCAAAAACGTGTATTACGTTTTATGGAATGTAACGCACGGCAAGGGTTCGAATTTCCGATGTGTCCACCTGTGTATTTGAGGGAGGTTTAATATTACAGGTATCTTTACTTATTTAAGTTAATTCAAGTCAAAGATGAAAAAAAAAAAATTATACCGTTTGTTAGGTTCTCTAATGATTATAAATCACCACGTATGTCGAGACAATTTAAAAAAAAACTTGTTTCAATTGAAGTCTTCAATATTTATAACACGTATTTTCATTCAGCTGGCTGGGTTACGATATTTTTCTGGGCTTTCATCAAACATATCAACAATTTTGATAAAACATATAAATGACATTTAAAAAAAATATCTCTTAACTATTAATGTATATTTTTTTTAAATATAGCTTATTACAAATTAAGAGTACAAATCGTGGATTCATTTTAAACCAGAGCAATGTAAAATTGTTGTAAATCATAAAATTGTAGAATATTCTGATGGTTTCAATTAACCACGTATATATTGAACGCCCAGTGTGTTTGTTAATAAATTTTCTAATAATGATACGGTTTCGTGTAGGCATCAGCATATCCGTGTAGTTTGGGTTTGGTTATGAAAGTGTTTAATGCAATTAGTCGCAAGTCAGCTGGATGGAAGGTAATTTTATCATTCGATCCGAAATTCGGTGGACTTTTGATGAAAGCACATGGAATTGATACATCTCGACTGATTAGATCTCTACTGATTTCTCTAGACGACCCAAATGAATGCGTTTCAATAAAATTTTAAGTCGTTGGATATTTTCAAATATTTGAATATGATACCATATCTACAGGTGATTTTTAATAAATATTCGATAAATCTACATTTTTCCGATATGCAGGTTTATTTTGAAGATATTATGATTAAGGTTACCGTGATAGTATACACAATAAACCTGGATCGGTCATATATACATATTTATTAATTATATAATAATAATCACTAATTCAATAATCATTGGTGAACTATTCGTTCATATCTTTGCTAAGTCAAGACATACTGCGGTATTAAAACATTAAAATAAAAAGGTCAAAAATAATTGTCAGCCATAAATATATAGCAATAAAACTACATACAACGATCCTTGATAAGTTATTGTGCCTCTGTAACTAATTGGTAATGTGAACCGAGCCGAGAAAACTGAGAGTTGTGGGTTCGAATCACCAGTCATCAGAAATTTTCAAGGATGTGTTTTTTGATTATTTTACATGTGAATCAAATAATTAATTCAAATAATGATGTCCTTTTTCACGAAAATGTCTTATACATTTTTAAAAAGTATGAAAAGCTGAATAATAATAACGCGTAATTTTTTTATGACTACTCAAAATTAAACCGGTTTATCTTTTTTTTATTACTATTTATAACATTTTTTGGTAAATCTTGTAAAAACGGCCGTTTTTTCTCACTTGTACTGACACATACAATGTAATTTAGTTGTTGTTACTTGTAAGGTAGATACGAGATCTAGATTGGGATAATAATATTGCTCTCACGCAGGCTTTTTTTTCCTGTGATGGGTGATCGTATCTGACGTGAAAGACGCTTCTTCAAAGTCTTGAAGCCAAGACGTATATTCTTAAATAATTTTTCTTTACAGTTGTTCTAATCAAAAAGCTGCATGTGCACCAACCAGTCTTACTTAATTTTTACATGACTAATTACACGCGATCCATATGTAGTCTATTTTGCTCGAAGAAAAAAAAACACCTGCGGAACTTAAAAGGGTCTTGCTACCTAACCTTGCTTGGTGTCCATCACAAAGAAAGTACCGTTTTACCTGGCGAAATCGTGTCATTTAATTAATTTAATTGTCACTTTATTTTTCAATGTCGAAAGTTGATTTTTTTATAAAGTATTAAAAAAACTATAAATTATATTTATTTTTATTATTTAATTAACGTCCATTTTCTGGGTAAAATAAAATCTTGAAGATATTGAAAAATTGGATAAAATGACGACTTTTCAAAACCAAAGTTTGTTAAAGGTTTTTTTATTTTTTAATTTTTAAAATAATAAATCGCACAGAGTTTATATTCAATATTTTAAATTCAATTGAAAAAAAGACATTTAAATGTTTAGGACTCTTAGAACAGGGACATGACGAATCTCCAAATTCCTACGCTTCAATCGGAAAAACACATATTTATCATATTACAAGTAAATTACAAAAAATAAAAAATATTCTGTTCGGGTGAAGGGATGTATCTAACTTTTTGCATTTAAATTTTTTTGATTGGTGCAGTCGATTTTTCGCAAAACGGACCAGAAAATGATCAAAAAAACTTAGGCCCTTAAGGTGTAAAAATTTCGGCCATAGTGTTGGTATACTATTTAGTAATAATTTTTTTTTTTTTTTTACCGTTTTAAGTCTATGAGTCCTTTGCGTGGAAATACAGTGTTTTAACGCCTGCAAACTTCATTGAAGTATTTCTTTGAATCCATGCACGAAACATTAAAAAATCAATAGTCGTCAAAGAGCTCCCGCGCCCCCCTCGACGATCGTTGCCCCCCGCCCCCATGAGATCTCCCCCACCCCTATCCGGATTGCCCCCTCGAATCGCCCAGCCCCCCTGATTGCACCCCTGATCTGCATAATTGGCCCACTGGCGTATGAGCTCTGCAGTTCGGATGAGTAATGCCGCGCGGATTCGCAGGGCGATGCGGATGACTTTTATTGTCTATTGCTGTGGCATTTTATTTTGGTATTTATGGTCAGTTTATTCAAGAAATATGCCGATCGGTGCTATCGCTTAGACAATCGCGCAATTTAATTGAACCGTATCGTCTCTTTTAATCTCAAATGGCAAGTATCTAACTATTACAATGCCCGTCATGTTGTTCTCATTCAAAAATATAAAATTACAATTAATTATCTTGAATCGTAAAAAATAACGTTAGGTTTAATTTTATTTAAAAATATTCATTTTTGAAAACAACAGAGCTACATTTATTCAGCGCATTTTAGTAAAAGCCTCGTTTATTAATGTCAAATAAAAAAATGCAATATTTCTGGTGTAAAACAGGTTTTGTGACTTTTGACCTGGAACCTTCAATAATATGCTAAAAATAACGTAGAGATAACTTTCTTCAAAACTACATAAAAAATGTAATAAATATATTGTAATATCCCGATGGCACGTTATGCAATAAAAATATTGCTTTGTATTTCACAATGTGACCAATTTATGTATGATTCATTGGTGACCACCGGCCAGGTCAGGTGTGGTCCACTGCGTTCCCTTATCTGGACGATGGACGTCCTCCAGCAGCGCTGGTCTCCGTGCAGGGTCCGCTCCAGCTCGACGTCTTGGAAGATTTATCGCACCTGAGATTAGCGGATGTATACTCAGGTGACCAACGACCGAAGATAGCGACCGTAAATTCAGACTGCGCATATCGATAAATCTATCGAGTACTGCGATAAGTAATACATTTGTAATAGCTTTCCGAGGCAATTTATTTGGAGATGAAATGTTTTGAATTTAAAGGATACGAGCTAGAGAGTATAACACGAATTTTACCTTTGCCATACCTTTATTAACTTTCTGGTAGATATTATTACATATAAGCTAAAATAAATCATGCTTAATGCTTACTTACTCTCTGGGAAAAGTGAAGAGAAAAACGATAAAATAAAATCATTTTTTTATGTTTGATAGATTGTATTGTTTTAATAAAAAAAATTCATAATGGAAGAGTTTCATTGGTGTTAGAATAGGTAAGGCTTATATTGCTGCATTTTTTGTACTGTCGATATCCGCTATATTATGTATTGCCTTCAAGCTGATAAATAAGATCGGCTACACACTTGCAATCGATTTATAAATCTGCAATCTAGTTAAAAAAATTGATATATTTGATGTACGGAATATAAAATATTCAATGTTTATACCACAACATTCAGAGTATCTCTTAACCACACGATCTTGTCTAGTAACGTTTTTATCAAGTAAATCGCGTCGTACTCGCTTCTTTTATCTTAAGATAGACAACTCTGCGATGTATTAAAGATTCTGAATATCCATAATTCCTCTTCGTCCAATTACTTGCACCTGTAGTCTGTACGTACCGCAGGTGAGTGTAGTCAGTAGTTAGTAATAGTTTAGAATTACAGTGCAAGACAACCTGTACTTATATCTCGTATATAATGTACATGTTCTGGGTACTATGGGGTTATTGAGAACATGAGGCGAATTCACCATACAGCGTCTTAAAAACCTTGATATCACCAGAAAAACCTCACGCAAATTGCTTTGATGAGATTTGTAATGTATCTGTATAGTACTAGATTTAATTTATATATTTTAAGCTAGAGCGATATTTATATGTGTAGATCCAAAGACGCGATATTAAATAATTGTGTGAAAATTGTTGTTGAAATATAGAAAAATTAAAAATTGTAGCAACTGAGCTGCTCCAAGCTTTGGTACTTCGACGTTACGGTCTCCCTCCTGGAACCATCTTCTGGGAATTCCTAATACCCAAGAATCGAAATCAACTAAATTTACAGAATTGAGAAAATAATATTAAACTATTATATTCTCATAAATAATATTCATATATTAACTGACCAAAGAATGGTTGTGTATATAAAAAGTTACAAACAATCGATACTTGTATTGAAAGATTAGATTATCGATATTTATCTTCTGTAAGAATGCTTTGGCCGATTCATTCGAATTTCACGTTTCATATTATCTCTCTAAATTACATTTCTCCCAATGATCTGTCAATTATATTTTTTCTTAGCCATCAATACAGTTGATATTCTGTTTTAGTTTTTGTTACTGTGAATCACCTACATTATCTATTATTATCATAGCTTCTACAAAGATAAGAGAAAACTTGTATCTCGTAACGTGAAGGCCTCACCGGAGGGTATAGGTGTAAGTGTTGGACATTAGGGTTCTAGTATGAAGGAAAGTAACCATATTCTGGTAGGCACAAAGTAAAAGTACCCACTTTCCTCTACCCATTCTCGTGTATCTCTTTGCGGATTAAAATTTTGCCAGCAAATACTACTTAATTTGTTGAAAATTTAATCAGTGATTAATTTTAAATATTTTAAAAAAATCTACTTCGTTTATTGTGAAAACTCCGTAAAGTGTTAAAAAAAATGCTGGTGTAAATCAAACCAATACTTTTAGGCCAATTGAGATACAATACAAGCGAGTAATTGACCTGTTTTATTCATTTATTAACGTACGAAATGCACATTTCAGTATTAAAACCTTATATTAATATTTAACCTTTTGAATATATTTATTATTTGATATATAATAATCTGATTTTCCACGCATTTCTTATTGTACACCATACAATGTTCATTTGAGACAAAGTCAAAAAGTAGTAGTGTATAAAAGTGAAACTAAAGAAACGGTGAGAAAAATTATAATCGTTATTTATACAATTATACTGTAAATGTTTTGTTTGTTTTTATTAATAATTTTTTTTCTTCATTTATTGCAGGTAATTTCTCAGCAATCAAAAATATTTGGACGATATAAGCAGCGCGCTCGACCAACAGTACGTATATGTATAGATTTTTCTATATATTTTTTCTATATAATTTAAACAGCAAAATAAATATTTTGACGCTACGAGCATTAAGTGAGTTTTTAAATGTCTACACAAATCACTCACACTTGTGGCGATACCAATAATAGTTAGGCCGGCCTAGAGTGTCTGGAGTTTGTTTATTCTCATTACAGTGAGTTGAGTTCCCCACACGGCGGTGTTTAATGTGTATTATAGACAGACGCACAGTGATGTAAAGCCCTCAGAGCTTTAACCGACCCTCTGCCGCGTAGGCACTCGGAGAGAGTTATTAACAGATTAAAGTTTCAGATTTTTTTCTCTCATAATTTACGGTTGATTTATTATCTTTTAAGAGACTGGAGCCGCAACTTTGTATGACAGTTAACATCAACATTTTTTCCTTACATACATGCAGTAAAACGATTATTTTTTAATATATGGTGTGGTCAATACGCTTTTTTATAAACATTTTTTTATAATGCCATATATTATAAAATAAATAAATCAAATATAAATTTTTGTCGAAATTCCAATTTTGCATGGAATTGCTATCGTAGCAGATCAGGGTGTCCAAACAGAGTATCGGGTATTTGTTAATTCAGTAAAACAAAAACTACTTGTAATCAAGTATTTTTTTTTTAATTGTTGATTATAAGAATACAGAATGGAAAATTATTTTGAAAAGATGATGTTATCCAAATGGTGACCGTTACGCGCTGCTGGCACTCTTCTAATCTGGAACATAGCCCTCGATATTGCTGCCATTTCTGACCTGGTGTTTTGTTTCAATTCCGTTAGGTTCGTAGGATTATTCTCATAAACCTACTTTTAAGGTATCCCCATACGAAATAGTCAAGAGGGCTAAGGCCGGGGCTTCTGGGAGGCCAGTTGATGTTACCTCTACGTGAAATGACCTTATTAGGGAATAATTCGTTAACAGCTTCAATTGATTGATTAGATGTATGGCAAGTGTCTTGTTGGAACCACGTTCTTGAGTTGAAACCTTAAAACTCCTGCAACTCTGGGCCCAAAAAAATTTGCAAGCATATCGCAATAACGGTCTTTGGATACACTTTTTGGACACCCTATATTATTTTATATTAATGTATTAAACAAAAGTAGCTGTAAGGTCCGCGAGCCACATGTTGAGCACCGGATATGGCCTCCAGGATACTTTGTAGTCATATCTTATAAACAGCGCGGTTGGCGTATGAATAAATTATCTCACGTATAAACAAACAAACACACGGGAGGTGTAGAAGGGAGGAGGAGTAGAGAAGGAGTGAAGGAGAGGGTTGGTTAGGTAGCCCCCCTAATGCTGCATTACTCGCTAATTTCACAAATTCTTGTGTACTTGTTGTAAAATCACCCCATAAACTGAATCGCGTGAGGGTGGGCCGACAAATCGTCATTTTTTTTCTTTCAAAAGTGCTATGTACTGTTGAGTTGAATGCCTTGTTTGGGGTAGCAAAGATGGTCATGATCTTAGAGTTATTTCTGCTTCTAAGGGGACTTTTCTTCTTGATTCAATTCTAAATATTTGTACAGCGGCAGGTTAAACAGCAAATGACTAGGAGACAACAACATTTATTAACTTTGTCTTCCATAAAATATAAAGTGTCGGTTTAGCAATATCTCATTGAGAATGTCGTAATATAAATTTTACTTAAAAAACTTGATTATTGGCATGATTTTTATATTTTTCAATGGAGGTTACAATAAAAATTATAATTAAAGCACCTGGTAAAGAAGTACACGCTGCGCAGGTATTATTTCCGGCTGAATAGTTCTCCCTCGTTGCGATAGTTACAGCGGTTCCCAGGGCCGGACCAGCGACTGTTTATTTAATTGGGTTTTGTTTCCACGCCAGGGCCGAAATAAGCCGGCGATAATTAAATATTCAATTTAAACATCGGAATTGATTATTCATGAAGCGGGCTCGGAGTTAAACCCCGGCTAACTAACTCTTCCTGAATCGCCCGTGAGCGGATTTTAATTATCCATTGTAATAACCCGAACCTGGAACTGTGTTTAATGCATATTCATAAACTTAAACTATTGAGATAGACATTTGCATTATTTTATTTTTCTTTCTTTATTACGCTATCAGTTTTTAATGCTGAAGTTTCTCCGTTTAAAATAGTATTTTATAGCAAAATCCACTTGGAAAAGTTCACAAAGACATCAACTTTCATATTACCTTCCATTCATATCAAAATAAGTACAAAATTTGCAAGAAAATATTTCTAGGTTAAGTAATTTCGTACTATTCATTTTTAAATTTATGTTTCTTTGTAATTATTTTAACAAAACAGGTTCTTGTTCGTGAAGACTTGTATCTTCTATATCAATCTGTAACGTCTATTTAATCGCTGTTAATGATTTAAGGATATCCTCTGTCATTTCGTTTTTCAGCAATTTTCATGCAAATATTCACTCCAAACTGTGAGACTACGTTTATTTTTAATTATAAAAGTACATTATATTTTCTCCCTTATTTTGATTTTGCCAAAGGAAACATCGCAAAAGGTGATGCTTTTGACAATTACTTGTATTATGAATAAGCCAATAAATTGAGACATTTTTGCATACTGTTATTATTGATATCCCCAATAGCCTTTTAGGAGGCCATTGTAACATGATATAAAATTAATCAGATCAGACGTTTTCCCTCGTCATTTGAGTTCAGCTACCTGCCAGTGTTTCAATAAACGAATCGAAAAATAAAGTAGAGAGGAAAACACACGAAGGCATAAAACAAACATCAAATACAAAATACATTTCAGTGAAACATGAAACATCGATATAGCACACTGTCTGAAAACGGTTTTGAATAAATCATATCTAACTCCCTCCTTTATTTCCCGTGATAAATGGAGCTGCTTAATGTAACAGGAAACTCACCCCCGCACCTGTAATGAAAGCCGCCCTGCAGTCCCCAAGGGCGGTGCATTTCAACCCCCCTCGCTCTGAAAAACCAACCCGGTAAAACAAAGCTGAAAATTTATACAAAACTCGCCGTGGAAAATTTACCCACCTAATGTATAATGTACGCAATGCTGGCGCTGAGCTGGGATATTAAGTGAAATTGAATGTAGCATTTCAGGACAGAAATTAATATTTATATATTATTATGATAAAGTATTTTTATGTTGAGTAGATTTAAATACGCAATGACCAGCGGTTTATATTTATAGAAGTCCACATTGAAAATACAGTTTGTTTCAATTTATATATTTTAATTTTCAAGATGCACACTTCCCTATAATATATCAATTTAAAAATGTTTTTTATTCGGGTTTTAATAAATAACGCTTAGGACTGAGTGCAATTGGACAGAATGCATTTCAATGAATTTGAGATCTGCCTCTCGTTTATGCGATGTCAAAATGCATTCAAAGGTGGCTTAATTGAACAAGAGCACCGCCCTCCCAACAGGTGAAGTCCCTCCCAGGTGAGCCCCCCCAGGTGAGGTCCCTGCCAGGCCGGCTCTCCTTTTTGTCTGATGAAAATTTCTATTGTTATAAATTCTAGTTTAAACCACGAGAAAAATCGTTCTCTTAGCGTATATTTAGCAACAACTGTTTACATTTTTTTAAACAGCAATAACTTACAAGTGAAATCTGTTATTTTATTTTAAAACTATAGTATAAACCAGTGGCTCTCAGACTCTTTTGGCACACGGACCCCCTTTCATAGTCAAAACTTGCCTAAGGACCCTGGATGAAAAACTACATAAATTCATATTAACGACTAGTTGGTGCAAGTATCGACTCTATTGCGTTCCTGTATGAACCTGCTTGACTCACCGCGATGCCTGTTATTACTTGTATTTTATGCGCCTGTCTATATTTATATTTTACTTAGGGCGTAAAAATCGCTAATAATGTATTCATTTTTATTTAATTTAACTTCCATATTAATAAAAATGTGTCACAATTTATTTATTTTATATTAAACCTTGCGCGGACCCCCTGACGTTGTTCAGGGACCCCCAAATCGATTTTAATTTTCTAAGGATCCCCTGGGGTCCGTAGGGAACCTCTTTGAAAAGCACTTGTATAAACTATGTTCGACCACTACACAAACTTAAATTTGTGCGTACTTATTTACGTTTTTAAAATTAATTCAATGATTAATAATTTTAACACTGTGATCATTTGAATCGAATCATATCATTATTTAAGCGATGTTTGTTGTTTTGGGGCCTCCACGGGCAGAGCCCCTGAAGGCCCTGGAGGCCCTGGAGGCTCTGGCGGCGTCGCTTTTCGAGGAGACCTCTTAATGAAGCACCGCATAGAAAATGAACTGAATGCGAAGTGCTCGCGAGCGAAATTCAGTCCGCAGTTAATTTTTCTCGAGGGGCGACTACTTTTTCTGGGAGCGATTCACCGCCCGGGGAGCTCGCTCCTGCAAATTACTCCGCCACCCGGCTTTGCTTTCAGGGCGAACGAATTTATTTCGGGAAATCACCCTTGCATTTTAATTTTGATGCCGTTAGTGATATTTGCCACATTGTGAATAATGAAATTTTTATGTTTATTTTTTAAAAATTGTAATTTACTTTGCATGCAAACGTTTTTATTGAAAAACGATAACAATTGAGAAACTCCTAGAATTTCCAAGAGTATTTATTGGTTTTATATCGATCCGGCGAACTCTTGTTGCCACAAAACACGTGGTGTCTTCACTATACAGCAAAAATAACATTAAATTCCGGCAGAGTTTCACCATAAATTGGTTTAATTTGATGATTCGTTCCGACTTGGCTTTTATGGTTTGTTTGTATACCAATTTTAAAATATATCCGCGCAACTGGAGCAACTATATTTTAAAATGAAGACTCGTGAAGAGTCATCGTACAGATATGTTAAACTGTATATTCGCTCTTATCCTAGCGAATCGGTCTTTTTCTAATCCAGATCATTTCTGTAGTAACTTTTTGACTGTTAGCAATCGTCATCTAGCTGAGTTTACACGTGATAGATTGGCCATATATTTAGATATCAAGCAGTGAGATTTAAAATTTGCTTAAAAATATACATGAACAGATTTCAAGGTATGGAAAAAACATTTAATTGGGAAATCCCTGAAGATGGCCTTAGGTCTACCAATACTAGTATTGTGTTCAAAACATCAGACGGTTAAAAGTATTATTACTCAGTACACTACCCAAGAATGAAGTAAATCTAACGTTATGTTTATATTGATGATATCATTCAATTTTGATGTCGTCTCTTCTCTGTATTGTAAGGTATATAATATATATTAGAAGGCCGTTGCTGACATGTGCTTTGTTGTTGATTGACAACTGACAAGCAGTTGGATTGCAACACTTCTTTATCAAAACTTCCGTTTAGGCGCGATGCACGATTATTATATAACAACTAAGACTGATTGAACACTTGTGTGAGGTGTCAAATGAAAACGACGTTAGAATTGTGAATTTTGTGTGGTAAAGAGTAACAAGTTGATAGTAAATATAAAAAATAAATTCATTTTATGTATTGAAATATAATTTCTTATTAAAAATACGTGTGCTGGAGAAATCAAATAAGTTTAGAATCATTTGTAAAATAATATGATAGTCTAAATAAGAAGCGTTCGACAAATAATCAATACGCGATGCGGATTTACAGTCAAAATGACAAGTTGATGGACGCATAATTACTAAGTAACACGATTTCTCAAGAAAAAATACAAGAATATCAGCGCTTTTATTGATTATACACAAGCAGTTTAAAATAGTTTATATTTATTTATTTTGAATTAAAAAACTATCATAGAATCATAAAAATAGGTATGTTCGTAGGTTTTGGCAGCTATTTTTTTATCAGTTTTTGGTTTCTTTGGTGTTAAAATTTCAACGTTTCGGTCCCGTACAGGAACCATTTTCAGGGACTTCGTTTGTGTGCCCTTTCCTGCTGCTCATGTGGTACAAGTATCGATACGTCGGAGGAGTGAAAACTTCAAACAGTTTAACACCCAATGAACCAAATTTACTCATACTATGAATATATTACATTTTTCTGAAAATATGATTATCAGGTGTTCAGTAAACATTTTAATTTTTGTTCATGCTTCAAAGGTGGACTGCAGTTCAGATTGGCTGTTAAGAAGGTATCGTAGAAGCAAAAGCTAACACCTGTGAGCGCAGCAGGTGAGGTCAGCACCGCGCCACAGTAATCGCATTATAGTTCCCGAGTGTATTGTTCATGAACCGCAAGTGCATTTCTTACCTGTTACGTGATCATTAAACGTGTTGGTTTAAGATACGATAAAACGATATATTCTGACTTTTATCTCGAAACGATGTGAATTTTAACATTAAGGCCACGTGAACGTGAAATAAAAAAAAACAAAAAACTTATATAAGGATTAATTACCTCGTGGTCCACTTACTGAAAATATACTAAGTAGTACAGTTGCTTGCTAATCATGTGGCAATTTGAGTTGAATTAAAGCAAAAACTAATATTTTTTAGGGTATCGGTGATTTCGGTATTTTAGAAAAGGAGAAAACGTATATAAAATAATATTTATTTTGTAATAATTTTTATTCAGGTAAAAATATGAATCCGCTTTATGAATACAATCCGACGTGCTTCTACCTTTTGAATACGTGAGTTCTCCGTCAATAGTTTTCCAGCTTTGCATAAAGTTCGCCGGCATTAACTAGTGTTTGGTGGAAGCTTTGAGGGGTTTGTATCGGTATTTCAGGTTGAATTTGATCACGGAACCCTTCAGGCTTCGATAAGTTGGACGAATCCTTTGAAAGTTTTGTGTAAAACCAGCGTCGGCATTGGTCGGAAGATGCAGCGCAGCGCTTTGTACGTTGAAATTCAGGATATTTCCGACAAGGCTTCTTTTTAATGAGACACCGATTGAAAATACTGTAAATGCAAAACTTTAAAACCGGTTTACTGAAAATACTAGTTTTAATTGAAAAACTCCGGGTTGGTGTTGACTTTTTCACACAGTTGGTGTATTATATTTTTTAAATCTCAAAACATATAAATAAATTAGTACACCATACAATAGTCTACACTCAAATCGAAAGCTAAACGATTTTTTTTTCAGTCGTTTAATTGTGTCTTGTTCCATGTATAAGCTGCTTTGTTTTTATAATATTTTTGTAGATATATTCATAGCGTGACTGGTACAATGTTACGTGACAAACTTGAAATTAATAATGATGTCGTTAAATAGAAGACTTAATAATTAAAACAGGCAGACATATATTCTTTGTGTATACACCAACAAAATCATTTCAAGATAATTGGAGCTCAAAATATTTTTTTTTATCTCATTGTTATATCGATTTTTTAAAAAGTAGGCCAAACGCACCTAGATTATGGAAAAAAATATTCGTTTCTAAAAAGGACCGCATAATTTAATTGAATAGCCCAGAAAATTCTACATTTCCAAATTACATTCCGAAATGTATTTCAATAGAACATAAAAAGAGCAAACATAATTTCCATGAATTTCTTTGAAATTCGCCGCAGCCGCGCCGCAGTGGGAAGTGCCGCCGCCGCAGCCACCTGCGGCATGAAGCCTGCGGCATGAAGCTGCGGCATGAAGCTGCGGCATGAAGCTGCGGCATGAAGCTGCGGCATGAAGCTGCGGCATGAAGCTTGCGGCATGAAGCTGCGGCGGCTACTGGAGACCTACACTTCAGACCTACTTGAACATGAGATTTCCAATAATTAACAGTTCAACACATTCTCTACTAAAATACCAAACATTTTAATTTTTGATATCTATAGACAAGTTATGACGAGCAAATTTTCCATATATTTATGTAGTTTATTTAAAAAATCCCAAATTCTCAACCCAAATGTTCTTGGCAAATATCAATTTTCAGTAAAAAAATGTTTATATTTTATATTTATTAGACTTTGAATCAATAAAAATCGTTTTCTGTTTTTTTTTTCATTCGGAGAACAAACTCTTCATTTAAGATCATAATCTTTGTATCTTTTTAAAATGTTGAATATTCATTTTTTTTTTTTAATATAATGACTAAGGGTTCAATTTAAAATTTTTTCATACTAGCATTTCAATATTTTACGGCCCTGCGCCTTAACTAATTCTACCAAAGTGCTTTTGTAACTATGCGGAGAAAATCTAGTAATTTTGTATCACATTAAAAAGTAGTATAGCTTCTTTGTATTTTTTTAAGTTTATATTATTTTTCGTGCCGATAGGTTTGCGGCTCTTAAAATAGAGCTGGTTTTGCCAATACTCCACTCAGCAGGTACTCAGTAAGTACTCAGCAGGTACTCAGTGGGCATACCGCAAAGTTCCAATAGCGGGGCTGTAACGCTATACGCCATACTGAAGACGCGATACTCGCTCATGGTTGGAAATAAGATATGCCTGATATTTAGAATGGCGGAGGAAGAGGTTCTCCTCAATAGATATTATATGTATTTTCTTTTTACTTCATTATATCTGCTGTCGTTACAATATCATCTATCAAATAAGCCTATCATTTTACTACTAAGGATTCTAGTCATTTTGCCAATCTCAATATCTCATTTGATTGTTGTATGCAGAATATTACAAAAAACCTGCTTCAGGTAGGGTCTTCAGGAGATCAATGAGTATCATAGCGGTCCGGTCACTTACATTTTTAAAAAATCTAGGGAGGAAATGATAGAACTATGGTATTTAGGGATTTTTACTTTTGGGGGATATTGGTAGTCAGAGAATATTCTCATACATGATTTTATAATAATTGAGACTAAGCATAGCTCAAAAGGTGTTAACACTAAAAAAAAGAGTTAGCTAGTTGTGTCTAATATCCTTGTCTATTTTTTTAAATAAAAGTATACAATATTATAATTTTGATTTATGCATGTATTTTTTTAATAATCGATTATCATAAAACTACAATAATATTTTTCGCTTTTGGTTAAAAAAATATGTATTTAAGTAATCAATATTTTTGATAGAGAGTACTTGGTGGAATTACATTTTAATATTTTTAATCAAATACTTGAGTGACTTTTCAACATGTTAATTGGTGTTCGGTTTCGCCAACCTTTCACATTTTCGCGAACCGGTCACCAATCAAAATTAACATGTGGAAAAAACGCCAAAATATTTCATTTAAAATATTAAATAGCTTTTTCACAAAAAAACGATTAAGTGGCGATGTTTGATTAGTAGTCAATTGTGCCACTGTCAACTGTAGAGAGATAAACTGTCGCTTGTTCATTTTTTTTATTTTAATCCGCTTGGCAGTCTACATTTGAAACAATACGACAGATAAATTGTTTAATATGTAGCACTGTCGTTTATAGAACTTATTCTACAATTTCGTCGGAAAAAACCAGACAGCGCTACACAAACCATTGTCTTGTCCCGTATAAAGACTGCTTTTAAAAGTTGAAATATTATTATTTTAAAATATTTCTTGTTTTTTTGCGACTAGTTTACCCAACTTTCTGTGTAGGAATTTTTTAAACATAGTGAGTATATCACATACGAGCATGTGACAAATTGTCGGAGAGAAGGGTAGTTAAATGTTCAATGAATTACATTTTAAATTAAAAAATAGCATGAGAGAATTTCACTTGAGTGTTTTCTGTCAAAAATTGGGTATAAAATAAATACGAAAATATCGAATTTCGAGATCAATGAGTATCATAGCGGTCCGGTCACTTACACTTTTATTCTTGAACTTCGGACTTTCGGACAATGTGAATACGTCCGAATGGCAGCAATGACTTTGCAAAACTGACAAAAAGGGTTTATACTTGCTCTAATACGCACCTAGACTTCTTATAGGGTAAAAAATAAAAGGTGCACTATGGCGACCTATAGTCGCCAACGGAGTTACAAAGGAATTTACCATGTCGACACATTGTCGCCAACGGAGTAGTAAGGGTTAAAAGATGTAGGGAGCAAATTATATAACTGTGGTTTTTAGAGATTTTTACTTTTGGGGGATATTTGTATAATATCTATAATTCTCGAGGCGGACCCCCACGCGAGACGAGGGGGGGGGGGAGGGGCAAGGGTGTGGGGTCCCCCTCTTTTGGGGGTACAAAAAACCTGCATCAGGTAGGGTTTTCAAGAGATCAATGAGTATCATAGCGGTCCGGTCACTTACACTTTTAAAAAATCTAGGGAGGACATTATATACCTATGGTTTTTAGAGATTTTTACTTTTGGGGGATATTTGTTGTAGAAGAATATTCTCATTCATGATTTTATAGAAATTGGGTATAAAATAAATACGAAAATATCGAATTTCCCGAGGTGGACCCCCACGCGAAACGGGGGGATATGGGGGGGGGGGGGGGCAAGGGTGGGGGGGGACCCCTCTTCCGGGGGTCCTCCACCTCCCCCCCCCCCCCCGCGGGGTCCTTCCCCCTGAGAGTGGGGGGGGCTCCGGAGGCTCGCGTGCGGCCCGTCGCGTGTCCGGCGCGGCCGCTCTTTGTCCGCGGGCCGCCGCGAGTGTTCCATAAAAAATAATTCGCCCGAAAAATACACGCAGTCCGGGGCCAGATTCGGTGAGTTTCGCCGGTGGACTTCGCCTTGGGCCGATTCACCCCGCCAGGCCGGTCACGGCACACCCGAGCACGCTCGATTAATTCTTCACCATCAAGTGCCTCTCCTCAGTGGAGGTTGGCGACCACTTCACTGAACCAGTGTTCATAGTTTTCTAAAAGGAAAATAGCGCAGTGGGTCCTTCTATTTTTTATATTAGAAGGAAAAGTCTGCGTATTGCTACTGCCCAATAGCATTATTATATAATACTCTCCTTACAAAGCCCTGGAGTTTAGATCTGATACTTCACCTGATTGGGAACCCCCCACCTCGACAAGGTACTTCAAGAACACATCCCTCCACAATTATTCCAAGTCCACTACTCCATTGCCGATCAGGGCTTAAATAGCAGCCATGCACAAGCATAGAATAGGAAAGCGGGGAGCTCGATAAATGCATCTGATATTTATCGTAATATTCGTTAAAATCAATAATTTGTTCGATCTTTTATGTTTAATTTGTTGTGTGTGCATATCTGAAATTCAAATGCGATATTATTAATTAATTACTTATAAAACAATACTTTTATACATACATAATACTTAATTTTATACAGTTCAATTTAAGGTTCTATCTAAAATGAGTAATATATATTTTATTCTAATATAGCATAAATTACATAATTTTATTCAGTATTTAGCAAAACCGTTCTTGTTTAATTTATAATAAACACGTCTACTTCGTATTTGCTTTAGCAATTTGAATAAACGTGGATTTTGAATTATTTTGTGCAGCGACACATTCCGTGTCGAAAGACTCTTAGAGTCTCACATTTAGGCGAATAAAATGTAGAATATGGCATTAACACGCGTATTATTGCACTTCAGTGAAGAAAATACACCCCTGAGAGCTCGCTTACATGCCTAATGTATTGTTCGACGTCGAAGGGAGACGCTTATCCAGCAGTGGGTCAACAATAACATTTACAATAATTGTGTTTGACGTCACGCAAACGCTCAACACGAAAAGAAAGCATGTTGAGAAACTTCTTTTAATCACCATTAAAAATAGATAAGTCCACATTTACAGAACAACCTTAATAGAAGATAGAACCTTTATTTGCATTTAAGTTTTAATATAAGGGTTGGTTGATTATTCAGTTTTTATAGTAATAGGTGGCCCATCGGCATTAATGCCTGTTAGAATTGATTTTTTGCTGTGTGGTAAGTTTACTTTTTACTTGATACCTAATACGTGACGAAAATTTTATAAATAATACACTCAAAGAAAATGGATTAAGATATTATTAAATGCTGCTATAAAGTATTATGGGGAAAAACTTAGTTGATTCGATTGCAGGTTTCCGTGGTAACGTTACATTACAATAATTTGTATAAAATTATTAAAAATATTACGCCACAAGCAAACTACTTATTTTGAGTTAATTATTATATCCCAAAACAAGTATCGAAACTTCGGAAAACAGACAAATCAACAATGGCTGCCAAAACTACAAACACCCTTTTCCTACTTTTGAACACTTTATAACATTAAGATATAATCGTCAATTAAATTTATATAGTTAAGTTGTAGTGGATTGTTTGCTTACAGCTAGGATTCGCTTTTCGTGTATGAATATTAGATGTTACAATGCAGATGTTTATGACACGAATTAAGACATTAGCGTGACGAAGCCAATTAAACTGGGGCATGTTTGTACATGGCATGCGTGATCTAGAACCGATAAAGGCCGTCTGTAACATGCCTTACCCTCAGGCATGGCAATTTCAAATAATAAAGTTCAAGTATTGGTCTTTGAAGTAACTAAAATTTTAGCACAGCATCCTGGAGCTCCATTTTCATTCATATACCTAATGTTTTGGAGTGTTGTTCCAACTTTTTATTTATTGACGCGTTTACAGAACAAGTCGCGTCAACTGGTAAAAAATAAAAAAAATCAAGTTATTATAAATATGTATAAATGTTTAAATACCGATGTCTAAATACATGCGATCCAAAATAAAAAAATTAAAAAATAAACACTAATAAATAAATTTTTCTATTGTTTCAGAATTCAACTATAAACATACGCCCCAGATACAACTTTAATAAGGTAAATTATTTAAAAATCCGATTTTAATGCTAGTTTTTTCATTTAAGATCTAAAAAAATAATAAACACGTGTATTTTCTACATAAGGGCCGTTTCAGTAAAAGTAAAAGGACGTATTATCGTTAAATGCAAAGCGAAAAGAAATTGTCCGTATTGGTTGTTAAATTTAATATGTTTATAATTAAGCAGTTGAAATATTTACGAAACTGTGATTAATTTGTGAAAACACTCATAATGCTGGAAACTAATCGTAAATCACTGATCTAACAAATCAAATGTTATTGACCATTGAAATTAAGAGCTGATAAAAAAAAACTGCGCGATGTCAATCGGTAATTAATCGTTTATTGATAAATTAGAAACGAGACTAAGTTAAAAAGAACCGTGTCATTAATTAATCAAAACACCCGATAAGTAAATATACTTTTTATTGCATGAGATTAAAAATCAAGTTAATGAAAATTGACGTCTGATGTCATGTCATAGACGAGTATGTTTATTGGGTTTGATTTATTGACATAGCACTTAATTTAAGCAGCTAATGCTGGGGACTTGAATGTCCCTCGACATTTAAATATTCCGAGCATTTAGTGGAAAGCTCAGTCATTACGTCACATTTCCAATCGTGACTTTCTGCGAGTTTGATAAATCGCGGGGCAATAAGTTCGTCAAATTATCGAAATTAATTCTGCTTCACCGGGAAATTTTAATTTAAACATACAATACAAATCAAATTGGACACAGAAAGTCAGCTGCAGGAAATTCGAAGAAATTTTAATGAATAAAGATTTAGTTGTGACTTATGCAATTGATTTTACGTAATACGAAGTCGCTTAGCAAAAATAAATATGCTATACAAAATGCGATATTTAAAATAATATAATAATTTTTCGTTGTTGTATTATTATATATACAAAAAAATGTTCGTTTAGTCGTTTCCATTCATTGCTTATGGACCCACCCAACCATGAAATTTCAGAGCCTTAACAAGCGCATTAAAGCCACAATTCTTAACTGATTATATTTTTTCGGAAACTGTTTAATATAACGTTGTGCGATTGTAAAATCCAGATTCCTTGAATATACGTTAAAATTACTCATTTATTGTATTATATGACTTATTTTCTATTTTTTTTATTGAATGATGAAAAAATGCATTATAACGGAGCTATCCACTAAATGCTCGGAATATTTAAATGTCGAGGGACATTCAAGTTAAAACATTAGCAGCTTAAATTAAGTGCTATGTAAATAAATCAAATCAATTTTCATTAACTTGATTTTTGATTAAAAAGTATATTTACTTATCAGGTGTATTAAAATAATTTAGTGCAACTTGTCAATACAAGTAAAATCGTCAATGCGAGTCCATCGAATATGCACAGTGTCATGAATTCGTTTTTGTAACTTTTTTATAAAATTGATATCAAAACGCAAAGCAAATTAGATTGGGCGTTTTATCGAATCATCTACATTTTTATAAATCTGTTTGTATTTCAAATCGCAATCTAAACGACGTACAAGCTTTCCGTGATGCGTTTGGCCGAGCAGACAGGTGGAAGCGCAGATCAGGTGGAAGTGCGTGCGGGCTTGCCTGACTTGTGCTACGTTAAGTATTCATAAAAAGATGAACTGCCGTTCCGTGGAATAAGTCAACGGGCGGCTCGTGGGGGAGAGTGCGCCTCGAAACGTCTTCCGAACTTTCAATAGCCTATAAAGGCACACTCGACTATATATATTCATGCACTTTCATAAAATATAATTTCGTCTTTTTTGTTCGAAAATCAATGTACTTCAATTGGTTTTTTCTAGATGTTCTTCCATATCCGTTGCTTGGTAAAAGGTGTAAAGGATGGGTAATGATTGTGGAGGGATGTGCTCTGGATATGAGGGACTCTTGGTATTGTTTCTGCAGCCTAATGCAGAAAGAGTATCAGATCTTAACGCCAAGGCTTTGTAAAGAAAGGATTACATAATATGCAACAAAACGTTTAATTTGTTTCATTTCATATTATTTCAGTTCATATATATTAATTGTTTGCTTATATATATTTACAACATTTTTGTTTTTAAACGCATTTACCATTTCAAGTGATTTTTCAGATTCTGAAAAAGTAAGCTTGAAGAATCCCGTCAAACCCATAAGTGCTTACAAACAACAAGTCCATTGCCTTGTATATATATATTTATTTATATATAATATGCGTAATTTACCCAGTAACAAAAAAATATTTAAAATATATTTTTAAAATTTTTTACTATTTTCAGTAACATGAAATACTTAATTAGTTTTATGGTGTTTGAGCTATTTTTATTGTATGATTAATACCATATCATGTGTACACATAAATGGTACTTCAATTAATTTATTAATTTTCTAAAAATCCAAACATGTTGATTAATAATACAATACATGCATACATAAAACAAGATTAATGACACATTCTTGTTATTAATCAACGACATAATATATTCAACAAAAAATGCTTTGACTGCAAATTTCTGGTATTTTTCATAAATGTTTGTAAAATTAATGAACTCATTAGACAATGATTTTAAAAAAACATTAATGTCCTGTAAATTTATATATAAATAAATTAAAGGCATTTATCTTAAACAAGTTCGACGTTTATTATTTGTGTGATCTAAAAATAATATAGATCTGTTGCTTTTTAATTGAACTGATTATAGATTTTATTTTTTTTTATAAAAAATATCTTAGTTCAATCAAACGCGATCGATTCGTAAAAGACCTGTAATATTAGAAATATATATATATATATATTAGTACAATACACTGAAAATACAATGAAAAATATACTAATGGAAAAATCAATAAAATGGAGGCTTTTACACCAATAAAGGCCTGCGCTGTATAAATTACATCTGCATGTAGAAAAGAAAAAAAAAGCATTTTTACTTATGGCAGAGTTATTCTAGAAACCATTATACTTTCTGTTATTTTTACTACTGTATTTGTAATATTGACGTAACGAATTTCACGATGTTAGTATATCTCGTGTGCTAAACTGCTTGATGTCTTTTGTTCGTCGACATTTAGGTCCCGGTACTGGGGCCATCTTTTTCAGAAATGGTTCCATTCTCTTGATAATGTAGCTCAAAACTCAAGAATTACCAAAAATCAACGACTAACAAAGGCTACAAAGACCAACGAACCTATTTCAGTTGAATTTAATTTCAGACTTCATCAGCATCTCAATTTTTATTTTGTTGTATTTTCAGCAGCCAATCTAACGAAAACCTAGTAAATTGAGCAAACATATGTATAATGCTGTAACCACGCCCAACGAAAGCCTCACTTTGTATTCAAAACATATGATTACCTCTCCTCTGCTATTATGTAAAGCGGACAGCGGGCCGTCAGTCCAAGCGAAATGTTTTCTCTGTCCCCCGAACGGGGGGGAGTTTTCTCCCCCAATAATATCAGAAGGGACCTCATCTGTCGATATTCAAATGCCGGACTCGCCATGTTTATATTCATAAACGTGGACCGGAGAGTTTGTGTGGGGCTGGAGATTCATCCAGAAGTTACCGATACAGAAAAATGCAAAGCTTAAAATCTATACTTGAAGGGTTGTTCTATAATTCTGCTGACAAATTATTATTTTTAAAAATATACATAGTACCTCATTTTCATTGGCGGGACCTCACAAGTAGCATGCGTCATTTATAAGTTTTAGGTTGAATGGCTATTTCCTTAGCTTAGTCAGTCAGTACGTGGCGTTGTGTGAGTATTATTAATCAGTGGCAGATATTTTTTTAACATTAAAAATAACTTTTTTACGTTGAATAGTTGAATGGCCATTTCCCAGGCCGCGTTAGACTGAGCGCATTATCAATCAGAATTATTTTAACATGAGTATCCCCCCAGCTGTCAAAATAGCTATTACCAAGGATATTTCAGCATATTTTCACCGATTGAGTGCAGCACATTTTCATATTCAAATTGCGCTTCCGGTCAGCTGACGCCGGAAATGCGTTTCAAACATAACATCGCGCGCTTTTAGCCTTTATGATGTGCTGATGAAAATTTACCAATATTGCATATAAATTACAGTCGCACGTGGCTAGTAACACTATACTGGGATGAAATTAATAATATAATAATTCAAATATTATTTACCGTATAAACGCTATCAGTTGCTTTGATAAAGTATAATAAATGCTTGCCAAGACTTGTAATTAGTATTTTTTATTTAAATCGTTTTTATGCACATTTAACCAGTTTATTGTGTGTTTTTGTGTAAATATAAATAACAGGGTTAATAAGTTATAAGGGCATGTCAATTGCTTAAGCTGCACTAATATCATAATAACCTATTTTGAATATTTCTCTAACACATTGAACGACGAAAAAAAAAATAAATAACGTTAATATTGAAAATCTGTGTAACGAATACTTTTATATTTAGTCCATTGTAACGAAAAAGTGAATCTTAAGGAAAAGATGTTTTTAATGAAACGACAAAAAATACATCGAATTTTTTTGAGTCGCGCAGGATTCCAACATTTTATAGTAATCATTTGTAGTGTGTAATAAATTCAAGAATCAACCGTAAGGTATATCCGTGCAAAGCTTTTTTTTTATATAAAATATGTTTTTGAGCGTACTTTCATAGAATCGGGATTTTCGTCTTGGATTTCCGGTAGTATTCAGAGAGGCACAGAAGTACCGGAAGCGCCTGCCGCCATTAATGCAAATCACCTGCCCGGTGTCTCGCACGCTCCCAGCATTATAAAAGTGTAACGCAAAGTATTCCTAGGTTGTAATTTTATTATTATCGCAACAAGAGCTATGCGGGAGACCGCTTGCGTATTTCCCACAAACTTCCTTCTTGTAATTCTTCTAATGCGGCATTCTTCAAAATAATAATCTTCAACATTTCGCTTAAGTTATTTCCTGACGCAAATTTTAAGACTTTATATTTTATAATAGATAATAGCGTTGTATGAAACGGCGATGTCACTACTTCCCATATTTTCCCATACTTCAAATGTTTGATATATATATTGTAAACATTAACCCCGTTTTGTCGTCAGTCGGCAATGAATAGGCTACCAGGGAATATGTGTTTTAAGTAATACATATATCCGAGACTTCCTGGAAATTAGGATGAAGGCTCCGTTCTGATAAGCTCCCGCGTTAAACTTGTATGAATATTTTTTATTGATCGACTGTTAAGAGCCGAGATTCCCAATATTTTTTGGTACATGATCTAATGGGACGTACATATTTTTTTTACTAGCTTGCAACTAAGATATTTATTATTTGATAAGCTCCTTATATACAACAGTAAAGCTACTAGTTTACATGATCTTACTAAATTGTAACATCAACTGAATGTCGTCGTTTGTTGTAATTGTTATATTAAAACAAAAAAATATCTGTAAAATAATATATCGGTCAGAACAGCATGCCATCGAAAAAAGTTTCCAAAAATGGCCACTTTTTGGGGTTAATACATTCAAACTGGAGTCATAAACATGGAAACTGCACGGAAAGCACTAAAACACTAAAACACTCTGCACACAAACAAAACAAACTTCCAGCAAAATGGGGTAAAAACTTTGGCAATAATGGAACCGGAAGTCTGTCACGCGGGGCCGGTAAACCTTCCTGAAGTCCAGGTAGCGGTTCCGGCCGGACCGGAAGGGCGGGGAGGAGCAGCGCCTTGCATCCCCCGCCTTATGCAAATACTTGCGGACACAATGCCGAAATGTTTACACTGAAACGTCTGACTGCAATCCACAGCCTTCTGACTGTGGTTCTTCATGACCGAAAAAGAAATGCTTAAAATTATATTTAAATAATCAATATTTTTGACAGGGAGTACTTGGTGGAATTCCGTTTTAACACACTAAAGGCGGGGCGGATACTGGTACCCGTTTCGCGGACTGCTGTCTAAAAGCGGAGCGCGTATTTATACCTTTTTGAATGTGTTAATTCTAAAAGCGGCAGAAGGTCATTTTACTCTTTAGGTTTACAGCTCGTAATGTTTGTTTAGGACTCGTCAACGTTACTTCTACCAATACTGTCCAATGATTTTGAACAAAGTGACAATGAAGAAGTGGAGTGGTCAGAGAATGATAATCCTCCAATTATTGAACGTGGTGTTGTTGTGATCCCAAGTAATCCGCAAAGTGTGTATGAAGTGGTTTAACTGTTTATAGGAAACGATTTATTTGACTACATGCAAATCAAAGAGTGTATAGACTAGATTTCACACGCGCAATTTTACGCGAATTTTGCCCGCTACGCACATCAGTTTAGTCAATTAGGTTACCCGCTAAAGGTGTGTTAATATTTTAAATAAAATACTCGAGTGATTTTTCATCATGTTAATTGGTGATCGGTTTCGCCAACTTTTCACGTTTTCGCGAACCGGTCACCAATAAAAAAATAACATGTGGAAAAATCACTAATATATTTTATTATAAATATTAAATAGGTTTTTCACAAAAAATGGTTTTTTAAGCATTTTATTTAAAATATTAAACAGTATATTATTAACTTATGTTTATTGCACAAATATTATTTTTAACAAACCGAAATAAATGTTTTTTTATGAACATTAACAAATATTTTTTTTTTACAATTATATCTTTATTTACATAGCAGTATTACAATTACAATAAATAACCCAAATATATTAATTCGCCTGGTAAAAAACAAGGATTTTTAAATGTACATACTTGATTTTTAAAAGACTTATGTATAGCTAATAAATAATATATCGGTAACAATATCATTAATATTATGATTATTTCGGGAAGTTTTATACCATGATGACGGTATAATATAATACAAATATAATGTAATTATTATTTCCATAACATTTCAATATTTTAAATAAAATAAAATACTTGAGTGATTTTTCCACATGTTAATTTTTATTGGTGACCGGTTTCGCCAACCTTTCACGTTGGCATTATTAATCCGAGTAGTTTTTTTAAATTTTATTTAAAATATTAAAATTGAATTCCTTCAGTACTCTCATTCAAAAATATTTATCATTACATTTCATATATGTTGTAAAAAATGTATCTGAAAATTTGTAATCTCTTTTTTTATCGATTTTGTTATTAAAAAATAATAAATAAAAAAAACTGAGAAATGTCAGGGTACGAACAACACATTCCCGAGTTGTTGTCATTTGCTGTTGCCAAGTCCCATCCCTATATTTCACTATTCATTGCCCCCGATACGAATCTCTGTAATCTAAATTCATAACTTTACCCCCTGGCACCCCAAGATTGCCATCGGCCCTTGGGGTTGATCATGACGAATTTTACAGTGAAGTACTTCTCTTAAAACCGACTTTGTCCAGTGCTCTTTGCAGATTGAGCTACTGTAACGCTGTAACTGAGCAAAAATTTGAATCGTGACATGCAAGTGTAAACTCGATGTTTTTAGTTACAAAACCGCAGTTGTTAAATTGGACTCAGCGCTAGGCTGTATTACTTGGAAAACTGTGATTTTTCTTTTCGTTTCATATGTGAATTGATTATATAATACATAAAAAAATATTGAATTGCATTATTTAAGCTTTTAGTTAAGTAATTTGTTCGCATAGGCGAAATAACCGCACCCTTTGCTGGTCGTCCTAAATCGTCTATCCATAGATCTGAATGGGGAATTTCTTTTCGCGACTTGTGTGCTTTCTATGCGGTTTGTTTGCTCAGTTGGCGGTTTCTTCAATATTTATTTTCAAGTAAGCGTTGAAGTAAGAGTGAACGTCGCGTGTTCCCAGATCCTAAATAAATACGAATAATTTGCAAACTTTCATTCTGTTCTAATGCCACCTAACCTAGCCTAACATTTTTATCATTGTTTTATGACAAAGGTGAACTAAAATAGATATAAAATGTTACCGGGACTGACTTATATTCAAATGTGCCTCAATTCTATAAAGTTAGGAAAACTTTTTTCGATAAAGTTTAGAAAATGGGTTTTACCGGAATGTTTGCAGTGATTGTATAGCGTGATGTATGTGAATAAATATATAAGAGAATGGTGTGAATTCCATTTAATAATATTTAATGTTCTTTGGAAATTTATTATGCTCTAGAAAAATCCCAGAAGTTTTGATAAATCTATGAAAAATGAAAAACCTATTTGAAAACCTCTCGCTTATTTTATAAAAACAGTCCAATTAACATTTTCGAAAATATAGCAAGTAAATAAAAAAATATTTTAAAGTAAAACAAAATACTTTTATAACGTATATTTTGTAAGGTTGTCATTTATTAATACATATACATTTTTGTAAAAGTTGGTTTATTTAAGCTATTTTAAAATAAACTGCCTAAAAATTTGGTTTGTAAAATCAAGATAAATTGTGGCAAAACTCTCAAAAAGATAGCATTGAGGGTTCTTGATGTCTTAACAAGATAATAACCAACATTACAGTAATATTATAATAAAATACTTGAGCGATATTTGCAATGATATTAGCTTACTCTTTTCTTCAGTGTTAACACCTTTTGAACTTTGCTAAGTTTTAAGTATTATAAAATCATGTATGAGAATATTCTCCGACTACCAATATCCCCAGAAGTAAAAATCCCTAAAAACCATAGTTCTATCATTTCCTCCCTAGATCTTTTGAAAGTGTAAGTGACCGGACCGCTTTGATACTCATTGATCACCTGAAGACCCAACCTGATGCATGTTTTCTGTAATATTCTGCATACAACAATAAAATACAGTACTTCATTCTCAACGTGCATTTTAAAAGTCACCTGCTATTTTATGTCGAATTTAGACTACATGCAATAAAACACCTCTGCGTTCATTCCGTCTGTATTGATGTTTCCTGGGTCGTTCGGTTTCCCGGTTGTGAGGCGGGGCGATGCTCTCGGCTGCTCCGACGACCGGATAGCTCAGAGCCATTCACTTGGAGACAATAGCGCCGACTGTGGGAAGACGCCTCCGCCTGGGCAAAAGTGCATCGCCCGGTGCATCACTTGCAACTGAACAAATCCTCGCCGACAATTCCGAGCATCGCTTCATTACGGCGTGAGAACAGGGCCTGAATTAAACCTTACACAATCTACTATAACGAAGTTGATGGCGTTATTTATTCACTATTATATAAACTCTACGAGGGCAGACATTCAAGCGCAAACAAACTTAATTGGGACGATTAGCTACACCTGAATTACTGCGTCGCGTTAATTGTCATGTCGTGTAATTAAATGAAAATAATTATGAACTCTTTTAAAGCCACAGATGTGATACATACTTTAAGTTTAAAATTATATTTGTAAACTTAGAAAAAAAACGGTGTCGTGGTTCTTTGTTTCATAAATTAGTTCTGCCTTGCGTTCATTGTATGCCCTTACCGCACTCCACTGCTAGCTACTCAACAATAGAATATATTTCTTGTGTCAGCTGTACATGATAAACTTCATTGTTGATCTAAATATTGTTCACCCGAGCTCAAAAATGTTATGAATATAACCTTTCATACGTGATATAAGTGCTTATATTTAAATTTTTCCAGTAATTTGATTTATAACTTTTAGTCAAAAAAATATATGTTTACCAGAAAGATTTTTTTATAAAAACAGCGTGATGGAAAACCAGTAATTTTTCTATAAAATAAACACCACAATTAAGTCAGTTCAGTTAAAGAGAACCTATTATTAACTGAGCTTTACGCAGTAGTTTGAGGCGGTGTAATCTGGAATGTTTGTATTGACTTCCTTTGTAATTGGCGGTACAGGCATTGTTGATTTTGTTCGCACGTATTTACGAAATACTCTCGGAGATAACGTGACCGTTGACCGTGCCCTGCCCTTCTCTCAAGGCGGGCCGAGTTTTTACAAAGCACGTGTTATTTCACAATAAAAACTACCGCTTGAGAAATGCTATGCTCTTGGGTGCTTTGTCGCGTTTATTATTTTTTTTTTTTTCGAGAATTTCGACGTTTCGGTTCCGGCACTGTGGCCACCCACAGAGACAACTTTTATCATAATAAAACTTGCATTAACCGGTTCCTGCTTTTTGGCGTTTGAGTAGTATGCCGCGTTTTTGAGAATTGAATTGAAGACTATATTTAAAGTAAGGCTCAAAATTCTAAAAACGTAAAAACTATCAATAAAATAATCGTTCTTCACAATAACATTTCTGGCAAATAACAACAAATATAAACAACCAAATGGTTGAGATATTTCAATCTATATTATTTAAGCGCTGTGGTCTTTAAATAAGACTCTATTTGAAGAAGTTATCTCATTGACGTTTTTGTTTAAATGTGGAGTATTACAAACTAAACCAGTCTAAGATGATGCTTTCGATAATTTTAAATGATTTACAACATCTTTGGCGCGCGCGCAAACGCCAGGAGCATTTAAATAGTAAAAGTCTTGAATTTAATTGATTTTGTTATGTAATAATTTACCCGAAAAAATAATTATAGTTTTTTAATTTATGGCTTTTCATAACCGGTTTTTGTGATATATTATACGGCTTAAAAAACCGCTATGCTTTTATCACTAGCTTGAAGGGCCCTTACTTAATAATATTCTTTGATTTATTATTTTGCAGATATTAATACTAAAAAATTGTTTAATCTTATTTTAAAAGCAGGCTGTGACGTCCTGGTCTAGTTTACTTAGACGTGCTTCAGTAAACGATCCTGAATAAGGCGGCTGGAAGATATTCAGCTATCTACTTCGGCCCGAGCTGACCAATATTCAGAATAGATTACGCTGAGACGTTAAATTATTCTAAAGTGCTTTAGTCTGGTTACTATCAGAGCCGCCCAGATTTAGGCTTAACCACGTAAATATTTTATAAGTACGTCTCAAGAAGTTTCACATATATACAGGATGAATTTAGCTCGCCTACAATAATCTTATAACATTTAATATATATATATATTTTTTTTAAGTGCATATCCACAAAAGAGTTAAGTAACAATCTCACTAAAAAAAGCCTGTTCACGGTTTTTCTTTTACACCGCAGTTTTGTATTTCATGTAAAGGTTTGCGTATTGCTACTTTTATACAATCCATTCATTACAAAGCTTTGGAATTAAGATATGATATTCTTTCTGCAGCAGGCTGCAGAAACAATAGCAGAAGCTTCCTCACCTCAACAAGGTACTTCCATAATACAATCAATCATACCAAGTCTACTACTTCATTACCGATCCTTTTTACACGCTGAGGGCACAGATTGTTGGTAAAACATTGATCCGCGTCTTCGCTTAATTGAATAGACATCGTAAAAAAAATTATTAACCTTCTCAAACCTGACTTTTTATTTATCGTTGAAATTTATTTTTTTATTATTATCTTATAAAATATGTAAAAGATGTAACAATTTTTTTTTAATTTTTCAAATTTTATTTGTGGAAAATACGGCATGCACATTGTCATGTACAATAGGACTCGAGTGAGTAAAATCATTTTCATACTTTTATATATTTATAATGAGCACTGGGTCTGAGGAGACCGGTTTCGTCAACCTTTCGCGTTGGCAATATCAAACTCAGTTTAATAATGCCAACGTGATAAGTTGGCGAAACCGGTCACCAATAAAATTTTACGTGTGGAAAAATCACTCTAGTATTTTATAATATTAAAATATTAAAATGGAATTCCACTAAATACCTTCTGTCAAAACGATTGATTACTTACATCAAAAATTATATTTAAAAATTTTATAAAATAAAAATTAACGTGTGGAAAAATCACTCAAGTATTTACCTTCTGTCAAAAGTATTGATTATTTACATTATAATGAGCACTGGTAAAATAGTTGTTGGCGCACTTGATTCGCCCGGTATATTGTCGTGTAATATTTCTTCCATTAAATGTGTTTCCGCCGCGTGTTGTTTATTCGGCCATGGTCGCTGCCATGGGTGGTTCTTTCCTCGCCGCAGAGGCCGGAGCCTCCGGCCCCCATTGTGTGCAGCTGTCACTGGCCGAGCCCTCCCCTCCGTCAAACCACGCCAGAACTAATTTTATGAAGATAGATGATTCCGGAACGACCGCGCTCTCCTCTTTCGAAACTTATTAATCTAGCGCGGCCTGGAATCTGAACTTATACGCACGCGTTCCTCTTTGTCTCGCCGAAGATTTGATATGATATTAATGCTTTTTCTAAACCCTTAATAGGACGTGTGTGATACGTGAGATCGAGATTTCGCATTGAGAGATAAAACAAGTATAATTAGGCATATTTTTTCACATATTGAAAATTATTGACGTTCAATCCACAAAATAGACAAATATATAATGGTGCGCGTCTTAGCTAAATTAATAGATTTCATAAATAATATCCAGATAGGATTAAAATAGCTTCACTTGTTACTTTGGTTTAAAAGTTCAGTGCTTGCAAACCACTAAATATTGATTGGCCTGGGCAAATTGGTTCGTGTGTAGACTATGATTGTTAAAAATTCTCGATTAACAGAGGTGACTCGTTAGTACAAGGGTCAGTACACCGGCCTTGGAGATGGTTATGTGAAAAAATATGCCTAATCACATTAGTAAGTAATATAAGCCTGTAAAGGTAATTAAAAAAACACTTGATTGACGTTCAATCCACAAAATAGACATATAAAACAAGTAATAAGAAACCACTTCTATTAGTCGGATTATAGACATAAATTAAGTGTGTAAAAATTTATTACATGTCCACATGAAATATACAAATTTATGTAAAGCAAAACTTTGCGTTATAATGTGCGGAAATATTTTTAAAAGACGTTGGTAAAAGTAAAGGCAAAGTAAATTAATATTATAGCTTTTTTATTCAATGCATTCGAATCCATGACCATGCAGCCGAAAATATTGATTAATTCTTTTGGATTATTTGTGGTGCAGGGTTAACTTCTGTTTTTTGTTTTATTCATATCAATGGCTGTTAGTGCAATGATTGAAATCGGTGGGTCGTTTCATGCACTGGAATGGGGCTCCAAGAGTCCCTGCGGGCCTCGGAGAGCGTCTCCATTTTAAATGTATTTCATATTTATTTTTCTAACGATCCATCTCCGAATGCCCCGCGGCACTGTCGGCTAATTATAATGTATCCGAATAGAGAATTTCTAACATCATAGGGTCATTTTTTTTTTTCAGATAACATATTCATGAGTAAATAAAATATACATGGTTTTAGATTTCTGAAGCATGTAATTATAGTGAGTGTTTGAATGATGCCTTGCTAGTCATATTTGTTAACACGGTGTTTAAAAAGTACGAACCTTATATGAAAAATATGCATTGAGACATTATAATTTAAAAATATAAACTGTACACGAATGTACTTCTTACAAACATAACATAATACTATATATTAAAATCATAGCACTTAATATCGAAAATGTTTATTTAAATTTTACTATGCGACATTATTCAGGTTCTTCATTGATTGCAGGTAGTTTTCACACCTTAATTATAAAAAAAAAACCTCGGGTTACTTTGCTGATAACAGTATAGTCTATTTTTTTGTGTTTGTAAACCTTTTAATTTAAATACGAATAGAGAGATATAACAATTTTTAATTTATTAACAAAAGACCATGAGGTAGATTTTCTCAGTATGTAACGATCATTCAATAACGTAGATTCAATAATAGATTTCAATGTCTTTTGACTCATTATTAATTTATGAAAAATTAAAAATTATACTGAAAAGTGTTGCATAAATATTTATTTATTTATTAAAGGTTCTCATTGAAAGTTGATTTTGCTGCTAATGTTATCCTTTTTGGTGTCTCCTCTGCATCATACTACGCAAGGTCTTGTATAGGTAAATGAAAATTATATAGTTTTTCTTGTTACCATAACAATTAGGTTTTTACCTCTCACTCACTATCAATTTATTTTAAGGGAAAGTATCCGCATATGCCATGTTTATAAACCATAGGTTCCCAAAGTGGTCAATATCGACCCCCAGGGGTCAATTCCGCCCTGCAAGGGGTCGATGGAAGCGAAAAATTAAATTGAAGGTCCATGAACTGTAAATGGGGGTCTACGAGAGTGGATCCCATTTAAGCAGGTCATCACGAAAATACCACAGTAGATTTTCAATTCATACGGTTACATTGAAGAATCGGAAGTCATACTGCAAGAAAAACTGACCGGAATAAGCACTAATGAAGAACTGAAGGAGTAGTTTAGAAAGGGTTATCAGCAATTTTAGCTTCAGAGAGACATACCTGCTATTTATGCTGCATTATGGACTATCGCAAAAAGGTTTTTGATAGCTTTTCCATCTTCATTCCTCGTGGAAAGGGGTTTCAATGCGATTGACATTCTTCTTACAAAAAAAGTAGATTGGAAATCATTGGGTAAATGATTCAAAGTTGAATCTGTATCTGTTAAAAGTATTGATTTTTTTAGTGAATGTTACTATATTGCATTTTCTGTGTTTTTATTTATAAAGATATACAGTAAAACCTCGATATAACGGACCCCTGTGTAACGGATTTCGGATATAACGGACAAAATTCAGGTCAAATGTAAAAATTCAATATTAGCAACGCAGAGGGTCTACGAAAAACATGGAGTCGACAGGAAAAAACGTTTGGGAACCTATAATATAAACTAACAAACTAAACCTGTTTATCGTCGATCAATCATAATATAAACAAACGCGCGTTGATAACTTTCCTTTCGCTTCTGTTGAATCAAAACTATCCTCGGGTTTCCCCCCCTGCTTTCCATCGCTCCCACTAACTCCTCCCTGCTCATCCCCCATCCCCTAACGACAGATAATCAAGTGACTTCGATACTTCCCAACACCGATTGCATTACCGGCGTGGCGTCATTGCCGCGCAGCCAATCAGTGCAGCTTCGGGAAACTGCTCGAATTCGATTTTAACCACAACCACTGCCTTCTTCACTACCTCACTTGGCATATATTAAACGCTTCAGTTAGGGCTTTGTTGCAATTATACACTGGTCAAATATATATATATATATATATATATATATATATATATTTATAATTATATTTTTATGTTTTAGGCGTCTGCTATACTTATTCGTAGAAAATCTGAAAACAAGGGTTATCAATGTTTTTCATTTTCCATGACGTCATTTTGTTATTACTACTTCATATTGCGAATTGATATTTTCCAATGTCAACGTTTCTATTAAAATTTCATCTCAACTGTAATTATCATTTGCAGTTTTCACCGTTGATTGTAGTTATAGAGCAGTGCTTCTCAAAGTGGTCCCTGGGATCATTCGGGGGTCCTTAGAAAATTAAAATCGATTTTAGGGTCCCTGAACAACGCCAGGGGGTCCGCTTAAAAAATTGTGACACATTTTTATTAATATGAAAGTTAAAATAAATAAGAATGAATACATTATTAGCGATTTTTACGTCTTAAGTAAAATATAAATATAGACAGGTGCATAAAATACAAGTAATAACAGGCATCGCAGTGAGTCAGGTAGGTTAATACAGGAACGCAATAGAGTCGATACTTGCACCAACTAGTCTATAATATGAATTTATGTAGTTTTTCACCCAGGGTCCGTAGACAAATTTTTACTATGAAAGGGGGTCCATGGGTTTGGGGGTCCAGTTTGAGAGCCACTGTTATAGAGTTTCTGTGTTGTTGTGTGTTAGACGTTCATTTCTCAATCAACAAAAAAACAGGACACAGTGTACCCTGCGCTCCCTCTGTGATGCTGTAGTTAGCGCATTTGTATTGTTAATTTATTTGTAGCATCATTCTCTGGCCGCAGGCTCCCCTGATAAGCCGGCCATCCATACGGGGGCGGGGGTGGCTCAAATTGGGCGGATAATGCCAGGGCGGCTGAGTTACTGCCAACCGCGGCCCTTCCTCTCTCACCAACAATTATTTTTACCGCCCTCATCCGTTAAGGAAATTATGCACAGTACCAAATATAACATTATAATATATATTTTTTCATCCCTGCGCAGCTTTTTTAACTACGTTTTGCATTTAACGACAAGAATAGAAAATGATGAATTGAAAATATTTTTACGCCTACGCTACGTCGGGTTGGCAAGTCTTTGATATCAAGTTTAATTAATTATGCATTTTAAATGAATGCAATATACACATAGTTTCTTGTAATTAAATCGTAATAAACACTTTACGAATAACTTTGTTCTTGTTGAGGGACAAGGCATTTGATTGGTGAAGATCCATTTTTTTATTTTACTCGTAGATATGGGTATCAGTTTTGTTCTGCATTTGATGATGACCAAGTCTGTTGGTCGAAACTAATCATGCTGAAACTATAATAAACTCAAAGCGAAGAAATTATGAATAATTAGTTATATTTAATATATAGTTAAAATTGGTACTGTATGAATTAGGAATCGACTGTTTTTTTTGATACTTTTAAATGTAGGTTTTTTAGCAACTAGATTAAATGCTTTGAACACAGTGGAATACATGTCATGCCATATCTATAGTACGTTTATTTACGATTTAGGTCTTTTGATACTTTTTCGAAAAAAAAATGATTTAATATTGATAGTTGAAGAACCGTTGAAGGTGTCTTACCACTAATTCCATAGAATTGGCGTCTAGACATTTGGCCCGGCCATTCGATATTAGTACCCAGTCGGTGTTTGTGATAAGTTTGCTATGGAGTTGTTATGTTAGCTTGTGTGTAGCACAATGGGATTACTAAAATAGTTAATATGCAACTGAGAATATAACAAGAGGCTGTCAAAAACATATATCTGGGGTCTAATAAATATATTAAATTTATATCAGACAATCTTTATATATATTTAATAGCTCGGAAAATATTCTGCTCAGCTATTAATATACAGTTGCAAAGATATTAAAATTAATTAAATACATCCACAATAGTCTGATTAAATTTGTAATACTCAATATTTTAATAAGCAGTTATGTTTTTTATAAATATATTAGCAATATTACTTAATGCAATTTTACATGAAAAATTGTGTAAAGTGATATACTTTTTTTTTAAATCTTAAAAAGAAGCATTAAAAAACAGTTCAAGATATCACTTATACTTATAATCTCCTTTTACTTAGCATTTCAAAGAATAATTTATATTCACCTTGGAAGGTCGATGAGTTTTTCGATAAATTGTCCTTAAAATTTATTTTTCTAATAAATTAAAAAACGTAAACCTATCATATAATGTTATGGCAAGTTACTGGATTTTTGACTAACTTCCCATATTAACAATGAAACTATCATATTAATTATCATTCAACGCATTAAACTTATTATTATTTTGGTTTTTTTAATAGAAATTTTGTATTTTGATGGTTGCTTGGATGCTGTGCAGTGGCTGTATCTGCTTTATTTTAACGTCTCCGGTATTTTCACTCCATAAGTCTCTAATCGTTTGAATTTATATATATTTGCAACATTGAATACGAAAAAGTGAAAACCTCTACAATTATTACTTAAAATTATATTTTAGCTTTGTTAGTAGAATTTGACATAATATGACCCAATGTATGCTAGTAACGAGTTAATTTGTCAATAGTATACGTTTTTTAGAGAACGGAAATAGAGAAAACACAGGTTTTACAGATAAGCGGTGCATTGCGGTAAAAGACTCATAAAAAATATTCACAATAAATTGTAACGTTGTTCTATGTACGTACTTAACAATTAATATTTTTGAATAAAATACATGAGTGATTTTCCACATTTTTGTTTTTATTAGTGACCGGTTTCGCCAACCTTTCACGTTGGCAATATCAAACATTATCATAACTCTGTTTGATAATGCCAACGTGAAAGGTTGGCAAAACCGGTCACTAACAAAAACAAAAATGTGGAAAATCACTCAAGTATTTTATTCAAAAATATTAAAATTCAATTCCACCAAGTACTCTCTGCCAAAAATATTGAATTTCTTTACTTAACAATTCGTGGAATCAGGGTTGACAAAGAGTCCATTAGTTATGGTCATTATGCGCGCAAAAATCGCCCGCTTTAACTGTGAATGTTTTAAAATAACAGCCTTATTCAGGCTTGAGTCCGCCGAAATTAATATTTATGAATAATCAGTCTAAAATACGAAAGTGCGTAATGTTTCCGTGCGTCAAGAGCGTAAAGCGTTAATCTCCGATACTCGAAGAAACAAAGTTCATCTCCCAAAGGGCAATCATTGCAAACTGCGCCTTGTAAACTGCCGTCTATTATTAGCGAAGGGGGCCGGGGGGTCCAGGGGCTGGGGGGGCTGGGGGGCCAAGGGCTGGGGGCTGGGGGCCAGGGGCTGGGGGCTGGGGGCCAGGGGCTGGGGGCTGGGGGCCAGGGGCTGGGGGCTGGGGGCCAGGGGCTGTGGGGCCAGAAGCTGGGGGGGCAGGGGCAGGGCACCCACAGCTCCACATGCGCCGCCACTGGCGGGGTTTTTAATCTCGAATGCCGCCCTGTTTAACCCTGCAGGCTCAAGTGGGTATTGATGAATGTGAATACAAATTTTTAAGCCTTGTGTGTATATATATAATATAAATTATAATTGTGATGGACACAATCGGTTTGTTTTAAATACAAAATTAAAAACTTGTATATTCATTGCCTTGCTTCTCGCGGTTCCAGGGTTATCTTTTTTATGCCTTTTTTCTACCCTGGACAATATGGCTAAAATAAGAAAATTTATTATCCTCGGCAATTTTCATGCTTTCAGCATTCTGTGCAATTCACTCTAAAATTCAATTCTCAGTAATTCTTTCACAAACAGAGTAAAACAAATATTCATTCAAAAATATATTCACAGTTTCAAAGTAGCGAAAAATAAATCCGCTAAATCCTCATCGTGCATTTGTAAAAAATATATATATCACTTATTTGAGAGAGAATCGCACACCACCGGAATATTGTTACAGATGGATAAACTTTTTCCATATATTTTTAAAACCCAGATCCTAAATCCCAGAAGCTCACCCTGTGAACCCTTTTACTTCAGTTTGCTCCAGTTATGAATATGTAATCTCCCCCCCTCTCCCTCGCGCCCCCTGCTAATTTATAGGCGTTTTTGTCCATTCCTCCCCCCGCCACCCCTTTGGCGGAGACAATTGGAGCTCTGACGTCTTATAAATATATGGATATTAATCTAGCAGACAATAAGGCCGGTACTTCGTTTAAGCGACGCAAAGGCAACGATACTTGCAACTGTCGAAATGGCTTTACTTGATCTACTAAAAAAAATTAAGATCGTATTTATAGAAAAAGATCGTAATTTCCTAGCCATTGGACATGTCAAGGATATTAAATATTTAAAATAAAATGTTTTCAATTGTCATAGTTTTAAATGAAGGACCAAAGCGAATGTATGTGCTTTACTCAGTAACATAAAATATGAATTCTATTTATCTCCTTGAAATTTATTTTATATATTACAATGATATTCCGGCATTATTAGAATATTTCATCCTTGTGGTTTTTCTTTCGTCCTTTCCTTCCGTTAAGGACAACCCCAGTCCGTGTCGCCGAAACGTCAAGAGAAAATGAAAGACCAGATAAATGTTCAGATAAAGTATAAATATACAGCCTCCACAAAAACCTATGCAGTCATTGCACAATGCTCCGAAAATTTGAATGAGAATTTGTTTAATATTCTTAACAATAAAATATAAGTTCTTGATAATTTGCATTTAATTATGGGCTAACTTAGAATGTAGATAAATTTAAAAAATCAGAAATATATTGGAAATCGTCAAAATATAAAAAAACGAATTAAAATTCCTTTAAAGTAAAAAATAAACAATTATCATAATAAGCTTGCAGCTCAAAATATATTCAAGATGTTATAAACTCAAATGGACGATTTGAATATCTTCAAATTAGGGTTAAGCGATCGGGACAAAAAAAGGAGAAGCGTGCCAACGTGTAACGGCGTGTTCCTTTGATAATAATTTACGAGCCTCCCCGGCCCGTGATTCGGCGCGTCACAAAGGGTGAGGAGTAAATCAAGGCTTTTTTATTGTGTCGGGGTTTGTCGGGGTTCTGGCCACCCCTCGTCATGCGTCATTATCATCTCTCATTCCCACGGGGGGTGCAGGGCCGCAACCCAACTTCCAACCACCCTCAAACTGGACGCAAACGTCCGGAATATTTCTCAACTTATAAAGTACCTTCAAATCTTAGTGATAAAAACATCAATCGGTTATACGATTAATTTTTTTTTTTAATTTCATCGCTAGTAAGGTTCATACATGTAACCTGACAAAAAAAAAAACCATTGAGAGTTAGTTCAACGATTATTTTCAAAATTAATTATCACCATAATACACTATCCTAAAAGTTGATTGTCAAGGATAATCCACATTTTATGTATAATAATAATTTTTTTCCGAGAATATCTAAGTGTTTAATCTGGCCTCACGGAATAAGCCTAATTCTCGTGAAAGTGGATTATCTCATTACTGCAGCACGGAAGATGCTGCGGGCTGATGATGACCAGACATTAAGGAGGCATTTAATATTTCGTTATGCCTCATACAAGGGATCACTTTAAATTACTTACATGGAAATGGCCTACCACGGCATAATATAAAATAATGTGATTGCTACACAGGCACTATTTCAGAATTACTTTGTACACGTAATTACATGTGCATATAAATTTAATTTACGCATTTAAGAAGAAGAAAAGCAATTCAAAATTTCTAAAATTTTGTTTTGTAAAAAAAAATACACACCTAGTCGTATAAAAAATCTTAAAAACATGACTTATATTTCTCCAACCAAATAGTCAGTTATCTCCCCATAATTGTGCTAAGCTAATTTGTTTATATAAATGAATTTTACGAGTCTCGTATTCTTTGAAATGTTATTTCATATTATAAGTACGTTTTTTGCATATTTATATTAAATTGTAGCTTTATTGAAACTTGATACTTGTAAATTGGCTCACGCATAAAAGAAAATTGCTACTTGAAATTGATTTTTCGCCCCCATTCAAAATTATGTAAAAGAAAAACTAATGGGTTTTTCGAAATAAATTTGCAAGTGTACAGAAAATTACGTTTGAATAAATTGAGTGTGACTTTTTTATGCATCCTAAAAACACACAATTTTTATAATAAATTTCTAAAATATACACGTACAGTTATCCATTCAGAATATACTTGAAACTCGATGTTTTTACCTTAACATGTTTTTTTGTGCGTATAATATTAAGTTATCGATTCACACGTGAGACGACGAGAATTTATTTTTTTAAAGGATTTTCTTGTTTCTTCTTTTCAGTTTCTGTGTAAGGTGTTTTCTGCTATAAATGAAAATAATGCAGTTGTGTTTATAATCAAATAATACACAGAACCACTTAGGTGCTCCCTGCATTAGAGCCTCTTGTGTTGCTTCTCGTGCATTATCCTGCAGCAGGGCTGGTGCCGCCTTAATCGCATTACTGTCACATTTGAGAACTTTCCTATTGTCGAGACATCCTCCCCAGACAATGGAAGTGATTGCTCTCTACTCTCTCTACTTTGACAATAACTATCTACTTCCGAGCTCACGGAGTATTGTTAATACAACAAGGTGTTCATTTCCAATGCTCACTTTATAATTTTTTTATAAAAATGTAGCAATCAAATAAAGGATTTCTTTATTACAAAGTTTTACTGAAATCCTGATAAATCCAATAAAAAATTATCTTATCTGGGATAAGTTCGTTAATGGTGTTTAAAATGTGACAGAATAATAAACTGTATTTTTAAAAGGTGTGAAAATGCAGTGAACCCTACATCCAAGCCGTGAATGGCAGCAATAATGATGAAGTGGATCCTAGCGGTGCCTGCATACGTAATGGTCTATTAGCATGGGCGACGTGACCCGCTCTGGGCGTCCCTCCTCAGGTGACCCTCTCTTCTGTGACCCTCTCCTCACTTCTCACGTGCGCCGACCCATCGACAGCTCGCCTGGGCAATCGTGAAACTTAACAGTTTACTTGTATGTGTCAGTTATACCGGCACAGTAACAATAACGCACTGTCAAATTATATAATCTTTTATTGTACTAAAAGACAATTTTTTTTATATATAACTAGCGGGAAATATCCAAGCTCATATAACCCAGAAGATTCTATAGGGTGTCCAAAAAGAGTATCGGGTGAATGTGAATAGTGACCGTTATTGCGATATGCTACGAAAATGTTTGGGCCCAGAGTTGCAGGAGTTTCAAGGTTTCAGCTCAAGAACGCGGTTCCAACAAGACGGGACCACTTGCCATACATCCGATCAATCAATTGAAGCTGTTAACGAATTATTCCCTAAAAAGGTCATTTCACGTAGAGGTAACATCAACTGGCCTCCCAGAAGCCCCGGCCTTAGCCCTCTTGACTATTTCGTAAGGGGATACCTTAAAAGTAGGGTTATGAGAATAATCCGACGAACCTAACGGAATTGAAACAAAACATCAGGTCAGAAATGACAGGAATATCGATGGCTATGTTCCAGATTAGAAGAGTGCCAGCAGCGTAACGGTCACAATTTGGATAACATCATCTTTTCGAAATAGTTTTCCATTTTGTATTCTTATAATCAACATTAAAAAAAAAAACTTGATTACTAGTAGTTTTTGTTTCACTGAACTAACAAATACCCGATACTCTCTTTGGACACACTGTATAACCACACTACTCTATGATCAATACAAAGTATTCATAAGTAATTAGAATGTATAGTTTCATGTGTCTCCGAAATTCAAGTTGTATTAATGAGCATCTGCAGCAGAAAATGTATATTCTCTTCTAATAATATTTTCCTTTCCTTTGAACCCGAAGGCATGTAGCAATATATGATAAAAAATGCTGAAAAAATTGTTTCTGCGGTCGGATTCAAAGTCATGAGGTTGACATGGGGTTGACAACCAAGACACTTTTCAAGAAGTTAATTTCCAGTTATCGACGTTATTATATATATTCATAAAACACATTTCTAAAATACGTTCACGTGCTTATTTTACCTGCACTTAAAGACAGTAATATTGTGTAATAATAACAGTCGGCTTTCTTATGCAGCGTTCTATACCAATGCAGATCTATATAGACTTGGTTTATTGACGATTTTGTTTTACTTTTATTTTATGGTTTTACAGCGCTTCGGGCGAATAACTCGTAAAATTGTAAAACAGAATACGATTTCTGACGTCATAAAATGATTGCATGCTTTTATCTACTTTAAATAATTACTATATTACGTGAGGGGTGAATTTTAGTTTATCAGTGCCTTTCATTTTCTTTAAATGGCTTTTTTTCATTTGATGATTTGGTTTCTTGTTCAAATTATTTCCACGGATATTTACAGCACAACAGTCAAAACATCCAAACCGAATCATTTAATAACAATGGCTTCCAAAACCATACTAGGTTTTTTTCATTTGAGTTATTTTATTTCAAATACGTTTTAAAATCTTAACACTATCGATTATAGCTAAAATTTCTTTGATTCAACTTAGCACATGAACTCTTGTAAAATTAATTGAGATTTTACTCAACTGCTAGTTGATGCCTGAAACTAAAGTTTTCAGGAGAAAATTATATCCTATTCAATTATTCATAAATATAAGGTTGATTACTAATTTCCCTCTTTATACTAATGGCTATTTTAGAAAGGTTTTTTTATGATTTTTGAAAGTCGTCTCATTCAGATATAGTGGTGTTTGATAGTTCTCTCAGGTGTAGACCATTCTCTCCCCATAATGGCTTATTGCCAGGGAATATTTATGCTTTCGGTTCGTTTCCCACGCAGAGTCCTACACCCGTAATCGTCGCTTAAAATTTAAATTTTGATCATAAAAAAACATTTTACTCCCCGAGGAAACTCTAATTGCGGAGAATTTTATTGCGCCTCATTACGGACCTTACAAACGTGTACGGCGAAGACTAAAGCAAGAAGGTTCTTGTACACCAACACGTGAAGTTTATTCAGGATGGACTGGTTTAATTTGTAACACTCCGTATTCACTACTTACGTATTGACTGTAATTATTTTGACTATTTTAAAAAACCACATTATCAATCAGTATACGGTAAATGTGGCAAATTCAAATGTTTTTTTTTTCATTTCTTAAAATACTTATTTAATTCTTAATTGAGGCTTACAAATTTAAACTGCGTTAAATTAATCTTATCCTATCAAATAATAGACACGTAATTTTTTCAGGCCGCAGTAACCTCTTAATTTATATTTCAGCTTGCTTAACTATTTTTTTACTATAGTGGCCTTCTTATTTTATAGAGGTGTGAAGATTTCGAATCAATAGATAATCGTTTTCAGTTTTTATTTAAAACAATTTTTTTTCTAGGAAACCCTTTTTTTTAGCACGCGTGTACAGAAAATATTAATAATTTCCCATTCACAGTATTTCCTACAAGTGTAATTAAATACAGCATTTGCGTCATAAAACACAATATATCACAGGCATAATCTAGTCGGCATTCATTTATCACACTGCGCTGCTTTATAGGCGGGTTTCATAATTTAATTTAAGGTTAATTAATTGTCTCTTTCACAAATATAAAAGATGGTTATCGTTCATGCTCGAAACGCGGTCAGAATGTTTCACTTCTACTTTGTGTTCCTGAAAAACACTCGTAAATATTTTCATTTTCTCGAGGCGTTGCGGAAACTCAATTCTATCCTCATTTGCATAGCCTATGAGGGGCCTCAATATAAAGCATGGTGGGAAAACTCATAGGTATCTCTTGAAATCACCATAAACTCCACGTTTCATTATTTTATGTTTACAAATTTTAAAACATTTACTCGTATAATCCTACTTGATTATTCGTAAAATACAAAAAAAAGTTTAATTGTGTGTGTAAATTGCAATGTAAAAATTAATTATTATTCTATAAAAGTCATTGAATATCTTTGAAATTGGTTTGAAAAAATATGCAAACTAAGTTTGCACAATAAAATAATACCCACAGAGAAATTTGATTTGGTTTTATAAAATCTAAAATTTTTTCAGTATCGCGAGTTCAAGTAAGGTGTATTTTTTTTTAAACACTAGACCAAAAGGCTGGTACTTCAAAAGAATAATTGGTTTTCTTTGCTCTTGGTGAGATTTTTGGAAATTCTCTGCGCACATTGAACGGTATACTCATTTGTAAATGTCAACGCGGCAGAATAATTAAAATAAATGCGCTTTATAAGTTGTGATAAATATCCATTAGTACCAAGGTATTTTTAAAAGAATAATTCATTTGAAATTACGAGGCTGGGGGATGGTAATTTATTGATCTGCAGGCGTCGTTTTTACGGACCTTCTAATGAAAGCCTTAACAGAATTGCTCCCCATAATTCCACAAACATCATAAACATCCATTTACTCGGCTACTGTAACTCACACTTACTACAAGGAGAGCATATCTTACGTTGAGAATTACCGGAGAAAACTATTAATCATTTAAATAATGATACAATAACAAAAAAAATGCCATTCTAGGTGCAGTGTTACATTTAAAAGATCTTTGATATTAATTTTATTACGAATTCACTTTTTCTAACTATCTTGACAATTATTTGATTAGGGTAAGACCTTTGTGTAAGTCTAAAAGCCCACAATTATAATTTTTTAAAGTCTAAAATCAAGGTTACGATATTTTTTTTTAGTAAGCACTTTCGCTTTTCAAAGACTTCTTTAGACCAACTTAAGCTTATGTAAAAACCCTTAATAGTCAATATTGCTCATACATGATTTGTTTTATTTAAACTGTTATTTCACATAATTTTTACAAAATTCTTATAATACCTGCTTTATCAGCAGTCCTAAGCATTTCTTTCATCTTTATCGAGTGCTTCTTCTCAGCTGAGCATGTACATGATTTTCTAAGGAGAACCTTCTATACCGCAGTTTTTTTTTTATATTAGAAGGAAAAATCTGAAAAATCAATGTTATAAAATTCTTTCCTTACAAAGCTCTGACGTTTAGATCTGATACTCTGTATTTCTGAAACATGAAAATGTATTTCTTTAAAAATATGAATGACAACTTTCATAGATTCCCTCGTATTATAAATACCCCTCATAATTTACAATAATCAAGCTCAACCGCATGCTCAGATTTGAATGCCTTGCATGCTACGCTGTGCAGCCAGACGAGCGTCAAACATTTCAGCTATTCACTCTTCCAGGGATTGAAAGCCTGCGGCTGAAGAGCGGCGCGGATGCCCAGCGGCAGGTAACAATGCAGTTTGATTGGTTCATGAATAATGGCGCCGGCCAATCAGCGGCCGCCGAGAAGCTCGGCAACACGAACAATCCACCCAAGTATCCGCTACTGTTTCATGTAAACCTGAAATGGCTATTCCCCGCGGTTTTCGCATGATGCCTCTAATAATATATTCAGCCGCTTTGTGATTTTTTTTATTTGATTTATCTGTCTGTTAAAACAAAGCTATACTATTTTTTTAAATAATAAACATTTCTAGTAGATGTGTTGGTATGTTTTAGCTGCCATTGTTATTAGAGTTGATGTGTTCTCTTGTGTCATGCTTCGTCGTTAGTAGAAATTTCAACTAACAATGCAGCATAACACCCGTGAATAAATGATAAGCAAATACTATTTTAGTATAGTATTACTTTTTAAAAATTCTAATAAAAAACTTTTGTTTAAGTTTTTGTAGATATTCTTTACGTATTTTTAATTGCAAATGCTCGTGCGTTTAATTCCAAAAAGTTATCTTTTATTGTAGGATTAACCCTTTGTCATTATTTATTTACTACTCTGGCCACATCTAGAGATGACCTCGTGAACAATCATATGTTTATCTATTGTCAGACTAATATTCACGAATTAATCTAGTCAACCGGCTGTACTTAATTAATCCACATGCGAAACGGCTTGTTAAATGAATGGAGTGTAATTGTAGAAATGTAATTTTAGATATGTATAGTGTTGTTAGTAATATCACATGAAAGAGACATAAATTATGATTTGTCATCATTTTCTCTTAATTCTTATTATTATTCAAAAAAACTATTTTACTATAAAACAAGGTGTTTCTCTTTTTTAAATTTGCAAGGCAAATTCGTGGGGTCGTGTATCTTGTCATATAAAAAATCTATCAATGTCATAAGGAACTACAAATTGTGATTAAACAGTATTAATTACAAAATTCCCGATCAACTTCATTATATTCACGAATTGATAGATCCCAATAGTTTTATAGATTATAATTAACTATGATTAGATTTTAACACACAAATATAGTCTTTTAAAAATCTCCCCAGGTTATTTGGGCACAGTGGGCAAAATAGGTAAAACATCAGACATAGATAGCCAAGAGGTTCGTATACAACGTGTGTCCCGTAAACAAAATAATCGAAGACCTTTTTATACTTTGGTACATGTACCGTGCACTTAAACATAAAGTTTATCTATATTGTACTTTTTGTCGAAAATACTAAATAGTTTTCTCGAGCAGCATTTTAACAACTTAACCTCACAAGCAATGGGATATCCTGAAAAGAAATTCCGCCCTTTCGAAGCATATGGGATTTTCGAGTATATTTGGAACAGAGCCTATTTCTTAACTTCGTTTATTTAGTTCGTTTTTGTCTGTAGTCCATTCCTTCAGGCGGTCTGTACCTGCCTCCATATTGATCTAGGCCCTGATTGGCCATTGTCCACCACTCCGTTGCTACTGCCTTCTGTGCCCACCTGGTGATATACGCCAGTCTACCTGGGGCACCTATTCGTGGTAATTTCACTACATCCATCTCACGATGAAATTCGAGTAATATCATCTGCAGTCGAATAACGTATAGCATATATTCATGCTTCACCAAAACTTATGATTTTTTAATTAAATACGCAAATATGTTTAATTGATTTTATCAATATCAAGAATTGCTTTTGCGACCCTAAAGTGTCAAAAAATTATATAACCGAGATAGAGATTTCGCAAATATATTAATTTGGGATAAAAAGTCTTCGTAGTACAGTATTTTTAAACTGTTAAAAATATTTAATTACTACAAAAACATTACAAAATATATAAAATTCAAACAAAAAAAACCATGTATTTTGAAAATTTCAACCCAACAGGTTTTTTTTTTAATGCAAGTAATGTAAAATTTTGACAAACGCTTTGTTTTCGTAAAAACTGTTTTTCAAAAAATGTTAAATAATACATTCCGAGTTAAAAGCATTCAATTTTTGATTGCGGGTAAAATCTCTTCTGGTTTGTTGAATATCTATTAATTGGTAAAACGGAGTAAATTGGTAAAATACCAGTTGAAAACCCTTCCATTTGAGTGGTCGCGTGCTGCTAATTTTGTGCAATCCAATCTGAATTAGATTCATTCATCTCACACTGGTTGTATGAGATTTTAAGCGCTGATCCCATTCGGCTCTATTCTCTTTCCATCAACCAGAGACCCAAATGTTTTCATTTCCTACCCGTTACTGCACATCCGATTAACACCCTTTTGACGCATACTCATACTGGAAATATTATGTACATATTTTTTCTCTAATCCAACATGCATTAATTCGATTTAAACGTTTTGTATATTTATATTCTGACCATTACTTTTTTTGTAAATCGATAATGCCGAATTTATAAAATCCTCATAACCCTTAGTAATGATCCTTCCGTTACTACCCTTGATTATTTAAAAATAAACAATTGCCATTTTAAAATGCCACAGTTTTAATTATCCAAGGATATATTTAGTAATCATTCTAACCGTATTTTTATATTTTTTATTTCTATAGATAAACTCTTTCTTGTTTATGTAAAAGCATATGAAATTTTGAAATGTGAAATATGACGAAAAATTAGGATCATATATATATTTGTGTATTTTTCTTAGTTTTAAAATGATGCAGGCTGACACTTTGCTGAATATGACAAGGGTGAGATCAGAGGGTTGAAAAAGGGCAGGTGTTAAATATCTTTCCTTGTAATTGGGTTGAATTATCTGTAATATTATATTATAATGAAGATTTAGAAGGGATAATATGATTATTTCTGAAAATATTTGTCGTCTCTGTCTTGTTTCATTCCGAGTTTCCAGCTTAGTAGTCTCTTTCTATCTTCAGAATACCACGTTAAAATCTTTTTGTCTTTTCTTTCGTGCTCCCAACATCTCGCCAGGTGCTCACTTGTACTCTTTGGTTAAAGTGACTCATTTGTGTGGAAAACCCCCCGATCCATTAAGCAACCAAAGTCCATTAAGGTCCCCCACAGTTCAATCATATTTAAGTATGTATATTCTTATCTATTGGGCGTTGATTTAATTAAATAAATAGTTGTCATCACAAATATTTTTATGTGCAATAATTTTACATTATCTTTTTGAAAATTGTGAGAAAGCATAATATTCGAGTTATGATGACGTCACGAGCATTCGTTCAAGTTTCTAAGATTTAATGTATTTAATTATTGCCTATAAATCTAAGGATTATTTGGTTGTTATTGAATAATTTATAGATATTATATAGAGCCGAAGATAAGATATTTTAGAGCCGAAGATATTTACGCTAATGTGAATTTCATCAAAGGGTTTAAAAACCATACAACTTCAGAGAACTTACAAGTGGAAAAGCTCAAGTAGGCAAGCGAATAAAAGCAGTGGAGCTTACTGCAGTATCCCAGGTGTTATATTCCAAACAATTTTTTATGTATTCTCACAAAGTTAACCGCAAAAAATTAGAGTTTTTTTCTGTTGTAGAATCGGCGTGACCCTTATTATATCTGTTTAAAATTAACACGCAATAACGAAGATCAAACCAAGAAAGACTAATCGATAAATATTCTAAACACTCAGCGAGCATTTCAACATAATAATACTTATTGATCAATTACCAAAAATGTCTAAATATAAATTCTAAAGTTTTATGCTTCTTTGTAGGGGAACAGCGAGCACCTTAATCACAAGTTCATGAATTAAATATACAACCTGGAAATTAACATGTCTTTTAAAAAATATTCATTAGGTACCCAGTGGTAGGAGATATAATCGGGGGATGATGAAGCACAGTCAATTAAAATCCACTCCATCAAATTATGCACCGTCAAAATTATGTATTTTCCGAGACTTGTAAACTTTTAACATTTTTTCCTCTCGGCTGTCAATCAGCCTCCCCCGGGGGGTGGAAAGCTGTAATCAGCGAGGGGTGAAGGGTGTACAGCATGATATACTTATTGACACAAAATGAATTTAAACTCAAACATATAAAATATTTATTGTATCAGATAAAGGTATGACTCATTTCACTAATTATATATAAATGAATGAGTTTTTTAATGCTTCATTTTTTTAATTAGAAATGAATATTTTCTTTAACTTACTATGTAAAAAATTACTTCTTATTCTGAAAGATATATCTTCATGTGTTTTTTTTTTTTCTTAAATAATATGTATGTAGAGTTTGTTGGTATTTCAGGCGATATATTTAGGAACTCATTTATGTCGAAGATTGCATAGTAATTTAATTACCTTTTACAAGATCTAATATCCACTTAAATGGTAACATCACTCTATGCGGGGTAGTAGGATTAAGGGTGAGGACGTAGGGTGGGGGCTGATAAGTCAATATATTCTGGTACTGCGGTAGTTGATCACTCTGTAGCAATCGGTTTCGAGGGATGGAATTCCAAATGACTTACATCCCCTGGCAATGTTCCTAATAATGAATAGAATTTTCATATTTATTATTGTGAAATATTATATGCAACCTCAGTAAAAAAAAAAACAACCCACTAAGAAAAAATAAATTCAATAAAGGACGCATGTATGTTTTTAGTACTTTTTTTACCTTAACATCTACAAAAAAATATGATTGTTTTAACTTAACATTACATTAGATGAATTTAATAAATTCTTTTGAGTGTTTGAGGTTTAAAATTATAAAATCAAGTCTATAAATAATAATAAGAAATGACAATCATTATTAATTCCTCGTCGTTTCATTTCACTTCAGGATTTGTGAGATCACATATTTATGATTTTTAAAATAGTTTCTCAATTAATGTTTATATTATCCAAAATCTTATAAAAATATATATTTAGAGCATTATTTTTGCCTGGCGGTATTTTACTTGATATTTAAAATACGAGTATTTAATGCTGAAAGAATTTTGGAATTAGACGTTGCCTCTAAATTTAATGTGAATTATCTGAAATACCCCACTATTAAACATTTGAGAATCCTATATATATATTTTTAAGTATTTTTGTGCTTAATTCTATTTTCTTTAATTTCAGGTAATTCTTGGACATCTTAAAAAATTCGGAGCTATAAAAGGTGACACCGCTTTAGGGTATGTCAGTTACAACAATTTTTTATATAAGAGTAGACATACAATCTTGATTATTATTACATTAGTAAATAGACAATACAATAAGCACATCAGTATAAATTATTTAAATTTTGGACGCTTATTTTAATATTATTAATAATATCATATTATTAACGTCATTTTGACTCACTGATCAAATATTTATTTTATAGTTTAATATTTAATATCCAAATTTATATTATGTTAATTCACATATTAGACGGTTAGTAATAAATAAATAATTTTGTCAGCGTATTTCCCGTTAATTTGTATTTTCTCTTAACGTATTTTCTATTAATTTATACATTAAATTATACCCGTATCAGGTCGTTCTGCATCATTTATATATGCGTAAATAAAATTAATGTCCACTTTAATTTCGTTTATGGCCGATCACATTTAAATTGTAAATCACAGTTCGTGCCGCTGCCCCATAATGAAACGCAACAGGGAGATCTACCACCTTCCCCTTCTAGCGCTCCGCTTATATGTTTTAAGGGATGTTAATTGGCTGAATCTTGTTGTAAAATGAATTTAATTAAAAAAAAATTAAAAATTTAAGTAATCTAGATACACATTTCATCCTAAAGTGATCCTTGTTTTAAGGATCTTGCTACCTAACCTTGCTTGGTGTCCATCCCCCGTCTGCCACAAAAAATGGACCGTTTTACCTGGCGAAATAGTGTCATTTTATTAATTTAATTGTCTCTCTATTTTTCTATGTCGAAAGTTGATTTTTTTATAGAGTATTGAAAAAAATATAAATTATATTTATCTATTTTTTATTATTTAATTAACGTCCATTTACAGGGTAAAATAAAATCTTGAAAAATTGGATAAAATGACGACTTTTCAAAACCAAAGTTTGTTAAAGATTTTTTTTTTTTAATTTTTAAAATAATAAATCGCACAGGGTTTATATTTAATCTTTTAATTCAAATTGAAAAAAAGACTTTTAAATGTTAAGAACTCTTAGAACAGGGACATGATGAATCTCCAAATTACTACACTTTAATCGGAAAAACACATATTTATCATATTAAAAGTGAATTTACAAGAAATGAAAAAATGCTCTGTTCGGAAGAAGATATGTATCTAACCTTTTGCATTTAAATTTTTTTGATTGGTGCAGTCGATTTTTCGCAAATCGGACCAGAAAATGATCAAAAAAACTCGAGTATGGGACTTAGGCCTCTAAGTGTTGTTAAGCTATCTTAACCGATGGCTCTTATACCTAGACTTTATCGTGGATTTCAACACATTTTTACCAAATATTTATATATTATGTTTTTGTTTTCTATTTCCAATATAAATTACTAAAATTCTTTCGTTCGCGTTGTTATTTTAACGTTGAATTTTATCACCAGCAGATGCCTTTACGATTAATTAAATTTGAAATATTGGCGCACAAAGCTCGGATATGGAATTCGGGTAATTCTACTTTGGGCTCTGTTTGATCCCTTGTACAACCATTTCATCCCTCTACACAGTGATCAACATGTTGATCATTCTTTTGAAAAATAACACAAGTTAACCTGTACGTCCCTAAACCTTTTTTTGGTTTTTAAATATTAACAAAAGTCCTGCAAGTCCTTAATTTTTTTTGGTTTTGAATTTTCGCCATAATTATTTTGGTCACCGTCATCGGTGTAAATCAATATTAATACTGCGACTAGAAATACGTACTGCGATAAGTGTATTGAGTGCCATGCGTATAAATTGTATATTAATTTAACAATCGAAGTAATTACTTGTAATAAATATATTAAGGGATTATTGAGCGTGTCTTCTGTATCGATTCTGATAATTAAGGCTTTGCGGTTTGCATGGGGAATGTTTGTTGGAGGTTTCATAAATCCCGCTTTATCGTTAAATAACAATATAGACAGTTACTTAATCATTTTAGCTATTTTTGATAATTGCATTCCTTAATACTGAACACATTTTAAAGGGTGTGTATTTCAGATGTGTTTTATGTCCAAGTAGCTGCTTTACAGATTATTTTAAAAAACTCTAAATAACGTTACAAATTTTATTATTAAGTTTGATTCATACACGAACGTTATTACTTATCACAACATACCAAAAACCTAGCATTGTAGTGCCTCAACTTTTTGTTTTTAACTTAATTAAAAAATATATTATTGATTGAATACGAAATATATACGAAATATATTCTGATTATCTCTATTTTTGCATATTGAAATTTAAAGTTTCGTCAGAATTTTTTATTAAACAAAACCGGAAACTGTTTTTTCGGTAGGCACTAATGAACATAGAGTATGAAGAATTACAAAGTAATTCATAATTTTTCAGCCCACAAAAAGGAAACAGAATGAGAAATATATTATTTCATAGAACAAAAGGCACGAAAATTTGGCGCTAAAAATACACCACATTCTATATCGCATTTCATTTTCACCCTCCAATTACAACCCTTATCTGGCTCGCTTCAGTCGGATATTTTACATATCAGAATACATTCTGCGTTTTCATCCCCCCAGGACAGAACCCACCCGCAGCCTCCCCTTGCACTCAGGCTCTATAGAACCCCCGACGGTGCACTCAGTGTTACCAATTATACTTTTCATTTTTTCTTCCGTTGAAATTTAAATACCCAGCATGAAAATCCCATTTTCCTGCGAGATTTGAATGCAGATATCCCACAAACTAGCTGATGCGTTTGGCTATTCCTATTTTCACATCATTTGCTATGTAAAATACAAGACAATATTTTGAATAAATTTTTCGAGTTCGTTAGGGACTTGCGTGTCTCTTAATATTGAATATCAAATATAAATCTCATTAAATATTCAAATCCTTAATTATCAGCTATTTTATACAGTTTTGCTCTTAGCTTGGTTTACTCGTCGCGGCTTTGCAATATGTTGTCTCAGTAAGTCTGCAAACAAAGCTGTTTCATGTTTAAGATAATTCATCTTTATACTTACAGTACAAGCAAAATTTTCGTATTTTAGTACAGTATGTTCAAACTGACACTTGTGCTATAAAAAATAAACGAAAAACATTGCTTTTAAATAACATTAAATAACAATGTTGATGGTTTGGTTTAAATCAAAATCGAATAAGTTTGTTAACTTTTTAAAAACAGGTTAAAAGTATCGGGTTTAAACGAGTAAAAATACGATAACTACGATACAAAAATAATCTTACTGAAACAGTGGCTACTGTGAGTCAAACAGTGGTATACTGTGAGTTAAACGCAGCCGGATTTGTCTCTAATCTGTTGAAAAAATGCTTACTCACCTGCTATTTCTTTGCTGTTATTCAAATAAGATTTATGGAATTGAGGCCTGGATACTTAAAACAGCAACAAAAAAATCTAGGCATTTGGTATGTGGCTTTTAGGGAGAATACTTCAAATACCATGGGTTGGCCACGTCATAAACGAGAGAGTCTTACACATACTGCGTAAAGAAAAAAAACTCCTAACGTTGGTTAAAAAGCGTAAGGTCTCCTATTCTGGTCATATTTTTCAAAATACCAAATATATTCTACCACAGCCAGAGTAAATTTAAAAAAAGGCTAGTGAAAGGAGAAAGCTAACGTGGATATAGAATTTGCGCCATTGTCTGGAAGTCGGGGGAGTATTTAATAAGGCTGGCTCAGGATAAATGTATGTTTAATGAAATGGTCACCAATCCTCTGTGAGGAGAGGTACTTGAAGAAAAAGAGAAAATTTTTAATAATTTTAACACTTATGCATCTTATTATTATTAAGTATATTAATCTTTTATTGACTATTTAATATTTTGAAAACAAATAATCAATAAACACCCTTGCAAATATCTGTAGACATGACGTCTTTGTTCTCGACGTAGTGCCTCCGCTTTGTGAAATTATTTATTGAGCAATTACGTCCATGAACAAGAGCAATAAAACAAACAAGTACTTGCCATCTCGAGGAATTAATTTCCAGTGTTGCGATTTATTGGGGTTGTTTGGAGGGGGTGAGGGGTGATGGCTACGGAAGGGGAGGAGGCACTCGACAGGACCTGATGGCCTGGACAGGACGCGAACTGAACATCTCGGATAGGCCAGCACATCGGGTCGTTTTGATTCACTCTCGAGGAGTTCCGAGTTAATACGAACCACTCACTTTTTTGGTGGGCTAGTCTAATGCAAGATAATCGATTTTAAAAAATGTATCATTAAACGTCATTTTCGAAGACAAAGCTCAAATTTCTTTAAACGAAAATGACACTACAGGAGAAAAATAATTTGAAAGAAACATTGCTCCCTTTAAGTTTTACTTCGGATAAATACTCATTCATACATAAAGATTATTTCTTCGATTTTAATTGTAAATTTGTTTTGATTTCGATTCACCGCGATTAGGTCAATTTCGATGACAAATTCTGGTTAGTGTAGGACATTTTTTTTTCAAGGTTGTAAAAATCGTGAAAAATCCTAATAATCGAATTATATATTTTACTCAAATTTAGTTGCGTTGTCGTTGAACACTCATATTTCGTAAATTATCCAATAAATTAAATTCTTTTATAAATATATGTATTTAAGCATCTTATGAATTATATTATGTGTATTCAATAAATGATCAGTTTATTGAATTTAAAGATATCATCAAGAATGTGTATTCGATTCCAAATGCTTTATGTGAGGATTTTTTTTTCTGTAATATGTTTACTATTTATAGGAGTGAAATATAATTTTAAAAAATATTAAATTGAACTGGTTATCTTTATTCATTTCAATCGTATCTTTACGATATCAACTCACTTGCCCCACAGTCAGAAACAGGTCGGTCCCTGCAGAGGACATTGGTGGAGTATAGCGTGTGTATTGCTCCACTTTCTTTGTTTAGTTACACTGAATATATACAAAAATAAACAATTATTCACCCCTAGCATGCGACGTGGTTTCACCAGAAGTATCTTAAAACAGACATAAACTCAAGTTATACTTATTTAAAACGTTCTGTGTAAATAACCGCAACGCTTATAATACTTAGGAAATTAATTCACAAATGAATAGTATTTTACTTTATTTTATTCAAAACTTACAGATTGAAGATACTTTCCATTTTTATTAAAAAAAATTCTACTGGTGGTGAAAAAAAAACATTTCGAGATTTTTTTTCGTCGTTTTATGTGTAAAGTTTACAGTTGATTACAATTAGGCACACTATCTTTATATCGTCTATTGTTTTCTTGCATAAATTAACGTTATTACCAATCTTAATACAAAGCACACATACGCAACAAATAGAAGCCCTTAAATAAAAAAAACTATTAAATTTTCATGGTTTATTATTTGAAGATGTGTTTTTTTTTATTATGTGAGTATTTGTTTCAGCTCTCTTTTCAGATTTTTTCCCCCCATATAACGGCATTAAACAGAAGGTTTATTGTGCAAATCTTATCTTATGTCCGCATGATACGATAACTCTAACGCATAGTTTCCCAAACTATTCTGTCCCGTCGACTCCTTGTCGAGTTTTTCTGTTTTTCGTCGACCCCCTGCCTTGGTAATATTGAATTTTTACAAATTCATCAACTTCAAATATATTTTTGACATCTTATATAGAACAACTCACTTTCATAGGGCTTACTGTACAGTGGGTTTAAAAATGAAAAAGTTAAAATACATGTAAAGCTAATTATACCTTTATTAATAAAAACACACAAAATGCAAATATAGTAACATTCAGAAAATCAAAATTTTTGACAATGGTGGAATTCCATTTTAATATCTTATATAGATTGAATTCCATTAATTAAAAACATACAAAATACATTTACGCTTCAGGGCTTCGATTCGTCACAAAGTACATAGGTACAATATGTGTTCGGTGCATTATGACATTTACGAAATGTCTAAATTTTGGTGATGACCTGCATAAATGGGATCCACTCTCATAGATCCCCATTTACAGCTCATGGACCCCCAATTTTATTTTTCACTGTTATCGACCCCTCGCAGGGCGAAATCGACCCCTGGGGGTCGATATTGACCACTTTGGGAACCTCTGCTCTAAAGGCAGCATGTATAGATTGTCCAAATGTAATTTTACTGAAGCCCTAAAGTAATAATGTTAATAAATAATAGGTATCGGGTGTTATCATTACTATTCTATCAGGGGTGATCGGGTGGTGTACGGGGCTCTCTCCGGTGTCTGTCTTTACTCAGGGTACAACCCCCCGGCCAAGAAAACCTCCAACCGAACGCCTCGCTTCTTTCCGAACACTCCGGTTATGAAGACACGTGACCCAGGAGGGTTGAGGTCGCGCCCCTCTGGCACTCCGACGCACAAACATTAAATTTATTAAACAAATTAATGAACTTTTCCCTCTGCTTCCTGCAGGAGCTTGGAGAGAAAGTTGCGGGTCTTATTCATAAATAATCAGCGCTTGAAATTTTAATGATAGGGTGGTACTCGCATGTGATGTCAGAAACCATTTCACAGCAATCCCCGCTAAAAGGATGATTAAAACTGAATAAATGTATGCCATAGATGGAGCTTAAAGCCACTTTGTCTGTTGTTTTTCCCATACCTTTACATTTGTGCTCAAATGTGGCTGAATAGATTCATCCCAGACTCGCCATCTCTATATAGTACATTCAACTCTGTTGTTTAACTTTAGATTTTGCTTGAATACCCATTAATATTTTTTAGTTGTTTTAGTGTTGGACTCAGCGGAGTCTTTTCTAAAATGCGATATAGATAACAATTTTTACAAAAATTAAATTAAATCTTGCTATTTGATGACATTACGAATGTTTTCTGTTCTATCACGATTCGTCCGCAGCTGATTTCCAATCATTATAATGAAGTTACTCAGGTGATCTTGGCTTTTTATATTTCTTCGTAATGTGTTGGATTTTAAGTAGCAGTTATAACCAAAGACTTCGCACCTTGCGTAAAAAATTCAGACGAAATCAAAATTCGGCTTAACACCTGAGAACAAAGTTATCCTGATAAAAGTGGTTGCCGAGACCTACTGAAATACTAATTGAATGTATTTCGTTTATATGTGTCTTATGGGTGTTGAGGCACGCCCAGCCTGTTCGTGTCCCGTGGACTTCCATGACACATGGTGTTCCGCAGCCCAGGTCGATCGCTGTTCCACTCCAGAACTTCCTCCCCATCCCCGCCTCCGGCCTGTAATTAGTAGGTGCTCGAGCCAACTTCGGCGATGTTCTCTCTGCTGCTCGATGGGTGGCTCGATGTACGCCAAGTGGGTATTCCCTGATGATAGCGCTGTATCATATTACACAAACCCGTATTCAATAGAAATTTTTGAATTTATTATGTATAAACTAGGGGTGTGCAGATTACAGAACTCTTAAGCTGTTTTTTTGCAAAAAATATTTTTTTAATAAAATTTCTCTGATCCAATTTATGCCTTTGAGACAAGTGGTGTTTGAAGGATCTTTTTGAACAATTATAACGCTGACACTATTTTCACTCGTCTGCTTTAATATTCTTTCAAGAAATTAGACCACCATACAGTCTCCTTGATAAGTGATGATCCCTAAAAAGACACTTCGTGAACTGTGCTGGACTTTCACGAGCATCAACCTCGAATCAGTAGCTATTTCATGGGATAATATTTACCTGACTTAGTCGATATATTCTCATTCTTTTATTATTATTTTATCTCGTAATTTTTTGGCTCGGTGATTAGACTGCTGGCTCTGTAATCAGGTTCAATGTTTCAGAAAGCCTCGGAATCTCAAAGAATAAAATCGCCATAACACCCATGAACCCAACATGTCCGCCATCCTGGAATCAATACGGAATATATCAAAGAGAGTCATGTTCCATTGACGGCGGCGTTTATTCCCCCATCAGCGGGGATCGTCAACGGACCGGCGAGCGGGCTCTAATTCAATCTTCGTCCCTGATCGCCCGTCCGCGGCAGCCGCGATTGCAGCTACAGGCCGGGGTTGGCCGCCCCTGGTGGGACTCCACAGCCATTTTGTTATTCAGAATGAAACACGACCGGCTGGATTTGCACTCGCGCTGAGCCACGGTGTAAGCGTCATTACTATAAAGCATAGTTTCCCATACTATTTTGTCCCGTCGACCCCTTGTCGAGTTTTCCTGTTTTTCGTAGACCCCTGCCTTGGTAATATTGAATTTTTATAAAATTCATCAACTTCAAACATATTTATGATATATAGGGTGCGCCATATTTTATATCGGTATGTAAACATTGAATATCTTTGACATTTATAAACCGATTGACTTAAGTAAACATGTTTTGAAACATTAATTCAGTACAATTTTAACCATGCTTCACACTGAAACAACGCGCTGAAATAGTGACGCTGTACATTGAAAACAGTCGTTCAGTTGTGTTAACTCAACGTGCTTATCGTCGAAAATATCGTGGCCAACACGGCCAATGGGATCTACTCTTGTAGACCCCCATTTACAGTTCGTGGACCCCCAATTTAAATTTTCGTTGTCATCGACTCCTTGCAGGGCAGAATCGACCCCTGGGGGTCGATATTGACCACTTTGAGAACCTATGCTATAAAGCAATTAGAAATATATATATATATATATATTTCTACTAGCATTTCTTATTCAAGTCAAGTGATTTGAAGTATACTATCATTTACCACTGTTTTCATTAAACTATGGAATATCTTAGATTACGGATATCATTTTTCTTTACAAAAAAACATTTATCATACATAAAAAAAACAATATGAATCACAAATACTTTATCAATATACCTATTGTAATATGAGATACATTTGCTGAATTTATTATCATTTCACATTCAAATAAAGGTAATATCATCTAGGAGATCGTAAATCACTAAAATTTTAATTTTAAATAATTAACTTTTTTGATCAGTGCCCTTTTGACCTTCAGGGGAAATTTTCAACGCGTCTTTTGAGCTCCTCCCTCTCGACGCGGGTATTTTAATCCTTCCCCGTACGTAGATTGTACGTTCGTCGTTTCTCGCCAGCCTGCCGGAAGAGCCGAGCTAACTTTATCGAATCCCGGGAAGGAACGCTAATGCTACATAAATACACCAATACTCAAAATAATAACCGCCAGTTTGCTCCCCGGAATTCAATTTATTCTCGTGCCTTACCTTCGGAGTTTTTGTGTTGAAATTCTGTCTTTGTTGTATTTTGTGGGATTTTCGCTTTGTGTCGGGAGATAAACGGTGTAATTCTGAATCTGTGCCGAATGTTTCTCCAAATGTAAATAAATCCAACAAATTTATATAAATACACAGAATCGGCTTTTATTTTGTATGTTATATGTTAAAATCCACAATACAGTTAATAATTTTAATGCTATGGGATCCCCCGAAATGAAAGTTAAGTAACCTTTAAAAATGCTTAAAATTTATTAAGACAATTTTTTTTAAATTACTGTAATACTCCGCTTTACGCGAGGGATACGTTCCGGAAAAAATCGCGTTAAGTGAAATTCGCGTATATCGGGGTTTACGATTAAATATACATACATAGTCAAAACTTAATACAAAAAAATACGAATCATTTGAATCAATCACTTTAATTCTAAGAACACTTTATGCAGAATTACATGTTTTATTTTTACTGAAAAATACATCTATTGTCTTTTGGGTAGCGTTTCTTTGTAAAAAACGTTCATAACACCCAACGCCGTTTTTAATTGTTAAGAGAAGTCAATGACTACATTATGTTCATACACATTCTTAAAATAAGAAATTCGCGTAATGCGAGGCATTTTAACGCGAAATTTGAAATTCGCGTTACAGTGAAACCGCGCATAACGGGGTCGCGTAAAGTGTGGTATTACTGTTCTTGTTTCAACGATTTTTAAAAATAAGTTTAAGTCACGAAAATGATAGAAACTTTTTCAAATCCTTACCTTAGTATTATATATAAAATTCTTTTTATATTTTTGTTTGCAAGCTCTTAATATAAAAGTATATATTATACGGAGCTTTAACGCCACTTTAAGTGATTGATTTAAATTCATACATACTTCAGGCAGAAGCTCTCTGGGTAATTGACAAACGCATGAAAGTTGGATGTTGTTTCCTCCCGGCCCCGCGCCCCGCCCGGGCTCTCTCTTCGCAGGTGTTTTTTCACCTGACGGAGTCAGAATTTATTTGTTCCCCGGAACGTTATTGGCTTCCTGCACTGCATTTTCCTTCAAATATTTTCTAAAGGCGTTAGCACGGTAGATTAACTTCGGTTCTTTTGTAATTTTCGTGCTTCGGTTCGACTGATTGTTCTGTGTGAGTGCTTGTATGGACACTTAATTTAGTAGTTATTTTACACGCTCTACTGGCATTGTACTTTTATTTACAGATACGTTTTTTTTTTTGTTTTAATGATATCACTGACTTATTTATAATCTTTTTTACTGAAACACAATACTCCTAGATCTAGACACTGTGTAGTAAATATAATCGCTATAGAAGGCAAAGTAGTTTTTTTCGACTACTACTCTAAACTGATTCTTTGAAACTGAACCTTTCCCGTCGTCTCTAGAATTGTTCCAGGTAAGGCGGTGTGTATTATAGGCTTGCTGGTAAACGAGTGCTAGTACTTGTCAGTAAAAGTGATTATCATATTTATGAATATAGTAGCAAGTGAAGTGAGTTTGACTACTACTTTAACTGATATGCATAGTCCCAGATCTGAATCCTTCGCCGTCGTCTCTAGAGCTCTGCCAGGTGAGGCGGTGTGTATTCCAGGCGTGCCGGTAAATGGCGCTAACACTTTGCAGTAAATATGATTTAGTCGCTGGCGTGTGGAATAACAAAGCGGGGTAGATTGCCTCCGAGGCGCTTTACGAGCTCCTCAGACGTTACACGGAACGCATTATTGTCCTTGTGTGCGCCGCCGGAATGAGTTCCGTTCGCCGCTTGTGAGTCGGATTTTTTTTATGACGCGAGAAAGTATTTGAGATGTAAATAGACAATGAGATTCTGTAGCCCTTTGTTTGTCGACATAATCATTTGATTTTTCTCCTTTGAATTCTACTTTCCTTCTGCAAATACAATATATATATATATATATATATATATATATATATATATATATATATATGTATACCTAAAAGATTTCAAGTATGCGTAATAGTTTTCTATATTATATTACAGCATTACACTCACTTTATATCTATTAACTTTTAGTTGATATTTTCAACTATTTTACTTTTGCAAGCACGGATATAAACTTACATCTGAATATATAATAAGTATATACATTTTGCAATAGCGACTCACCCAGGGTGGAGATAAGTTCTTTGGATCGTTACTAACTTTCTTTGAAGAGAGGCACCTGAAGAAAACTGTAAAATAATACTTATTATTAAAAATAATATATTGCTAGAAGATAGTGAGTTTTTTCAAGCATATCGATTACCCATTTATAAATTTAATAAAATAAGCTTTTTTTATCACAAGTAAAAAGGTATTAAGTGATAATGTTTCAAACAAACTCATCTCGTTTATTGTGTTTGAAAATAATGAATATCTCTTTGTTAATGAAATTTGGGGGCGAATAAAAAGGCTTTGTCATTTTTCATCTGAAAATATCCAAATGAAAACACTGTAATTGAATTTTCATGCATCAATCTGCAATGTTTTTTTCAACCATAGCTTTATTTCGAATAGAAAAAAAGGACGACGATATCCGGGATGTGTTTTAATGTATTTGTTAGAGTAAATTGATTGATGGAGTGCAAAATGCATGCAAAGTTTTCGCCGGTTTAATTGCATTAATGAAACAATGTCGGACAAAAAAATATGCCACGTTTTTAAAAAAACAATACGTAAAAACTTTAACGGTGTCATTTTCATTTAATTTATTTTAGAGTGTTCATAATGTCTCTCGATCGTTTCGATGCTATTATTTTTTTCTGGTTTATTCAGATCAATAGAGCCTCTCTGGTGCCACAGATAGGTTTAAAATAATATTACAGCGAATATTTGGGAATGTGGAAGCAGAAATATATGGGGTGGGTGAGGGATGGGGTGGTTTTAGTAATTCTTCAATTTTATCACATCCTGGCCGGGGTGGGGCCCCTGCAGGCCTACCGGGAGAGATTGAGCGATCGTCCTGCGTGAGGGGACCCGAAATGCCCGACTTTAGAAGCTTATTATTAAATTTTTATTATTATCGTAGAAAAATACGAATGTGCATTTTATAATGCCCTTTCCTTTAACATTTTATTTTATCTGCGACAAAGTGTTAGAATTAAAAAATACACGGTATTTTATAACAAATGTGAACAATCTGACGCTCAGCGTGTGGTTAATCGTTTTTCGCCCCCTGAGCTTCAATAGGGATGAAATCACTTTTTTACTATCATATTTAGTGTCTTTCAATTTAATAACACAACATAATGTAAATTTCTGTATTTTAAATTAAATTTGAATGTTTTAAGAAATAATGCTAAAAAACCGATCATTCCATTTGAATGTTAAAAATTCAATTTATCAAAATCTTAAAAGAAATGGAAGTTATTCGTACCGTTTATGTTTTTTTTTTTAATAATATTTTCAACGTTTAAAATTTTTGAATGCTAAGTGTTATATAAAAATGAATAAGAACGTACTATTATTCCATAAACAGCTCTTAAGGGTGCTTTTTGAATGAATGTATTAATAATTCTTGTTGCAGAAACTCGCTGCCTGAAAGGACCTTGCCAAAGAAATATAATCTTCCCAGTAGAAATACCTTAAATATAACTCTTAACAATAGGGGAAATCAACGCGTCGCTAAATCTTAAATATTACACTTTTCACTAAATCTTAAATATTACAGCCAAACAAATAAAATACGAGAAACATTTTTTACTTTTTCAAATTAGAGACGACTTGGGATTATCTCGGGAAAAAAGTCATTAAGTCTTTTTATTTGAATGTGAATTAAATATTACTTGGAAACTCGAGCGATTCATTAAACTTTTTAAAAATAAGCAAATATGAATAGAATAGTTATAACAATCCAAGTTTTATAAGTTAGAATATTGCTTTATTTATTTTGTTTTATGATTTTAGAATAAACATCATAAAAATACAAGCTCAGCTGCTTAAAATCGTATGAATTCCTACCCACTATATTTTAGCACCTCAATATTGTATCCCTTTCCTCCGGTGATCTGTCTACTCGAGATATTTTATGTGGTATATATTTTCATTGAAATATATGATATGAAGTATATAAATATATAAAATATTGAATTCAGATATTCTTGTATTAAAAGGGCTTTCAGCGGTTTTTGTGTATCGAATCCTATCGTCATCCAAAAGGGTACTTCTCCTTTCTTGGCTTAAGTCCTTGTGTGAAGCCAAGATCCGTTTCAGTCAAAATACAACTGAGGAATTAACGGGAAGGAAGGGGCGGCGTCCTGCGGGGAAGGCCCTGGAGGCATTAACGCCTGTCCTTGTTAGAGAGGATCATCCCCTACGAGAGACTGCTCGTGTCGCGGGCAATTCGTAATCAAATGGGACTTCAAACAACCAGAAGGACTGCCTATTATGCTTGCGGTTTCTGTTTATTTCAAATGGAGCCCTTTTGAAGCCTTGTATAACAAAAATCCAAAAATGGTTTCTCATTAACAATTCTCAAAACAATGTTCATAAAAATATTTTTTCTATATGTAATTACGTATTTTTAAACGTGCATATTGCGATAGTATATTTCTAAACAAAACTTAAAACATAAAAATGGTTTTACCATGAATACATAGTTTGATTTATACAGAATATTGCTGTTGTATCCAAATCAAATATTTTGATTAACATCACCAAATGTGAGATGATAATTCACAAATTTCTTGCACAGTATAAAAAAACAGCTAATTTGAAATAAAAGCAGTTTTCAAAATGATAATCTTAGGAGTTTCTATTGGTTGAAAATTTTTTTTACACTTAATAAGAAGTGTTGTGCTGTCCAATTTTACTCAAATAAGTGTGAATAATAATAAAATAAAAAAAAATATGGAATGCAAAAAAAATATTTTCCTGTGATAGTAAGTACAATTTTATTCCCAGTGGTCCCCAACCCTATGGGCACCATGGCGCCCGCTGACCGTTTTACGTGTGCCCGCCGCTGTGCGACTACGATAAAATGTTATAAAAAAATTAAATTTAGTAATTAAACAGTGAAATATAAGCGAAAATAATTAATATATATATATTTAAAGTTGCTATTGAAAATAATTATTCGTTGCATATTTGCCCCAATTACCAGAATGTTTATACTATTATTAACTACATAAAATAAAATATTTTTTGTTTACAACTATAAATATACCTTGAAAAATAAACGGTGCCCACCGACCGACCGGCATTATATAATGTGCACATGAGAATGTGCAAAAAGGTTGGGGACGCTTGCCCTAGTGCATTTTCGTCAAAATGAAAATGATTGCGTAATACCGTAGCGCACTTTTATGTGACATATAAACACCTATTGTAAAGATCGTCAAACGATGGCAATGCTAAATACGTGGAAAGCTTTTATCGGAGAAGCTCGCAGCGGACGTAGACATCACTTAAACAGCGTAAATCTTCATTGGTGGTAAATACCTTGCGGGGGATTCCTCGGAGAGCGCCGTAAACCTGCCGCCAGGGCCGCAGCCTGTTTACTACCCGGGGCAGATAAAAACCTGTCCCCCTTTATTGGGGCTCGTAAACGGCCAGATCCGGCCCTGCTCCTCCATTCTAATTCTCACGGGGGGCTGTGAATTATAATTTTGGTGGCAATAATTCGCGATGTGCCTCAGTGCAGTTGGAGTGAGTTTTTTTATTGGCCACTCCCGTTGCTTATCTTTCAGTTCATTCGCCGTGGAGAGTTTTTAATGATGCTTTTCATTATCGCGGTTTTTGTATTATTAAATAGTTTTAGTGTTTTACTTGTCAATGCCTGTTGTTGCCATATCTATAAAGGTTGTCCCAAAATCAACGCAAGATTTGAATTTGTCGCCATTTTTGCAGTAAAGTTTTGGAAACACCAGCTGACAGTTTAGGGTTGGTAAAAATAAAGCGTTACACGATAGAACAACGTGTCTTCATTATTGAACAATATTTCAAAAATAATGAAAGCTTGGCAGCCTTTTAAAACTTTACCGCAAAAATGGCGACAAATTCAAATCTTGCGTTAATTTTGGGACACCCTATATATATAGATAAATTACGTTTTTATTTATAGTATATAATTTTTAATAGCCATGATATCTTTAAGTAGTATTTAAAATGTCTCTTTATCATTTTATTTTTACTTTTTTATTATCATAAAATATATTATCAGTATATGTGGAGTAGTTTTTAATGTTTTTTTTGTTTTTTTTAATAAAGCATTCGAGTGATGTCTTGTAGTCAACTTTGGATGCTACATACATTTTATTGGAGTAAATGATATTAATTATTATTGTGCGCAATTTAATACAAAATTAAAATATACTGTGTGTGTTAACTATACGTTAAATTTTTCTATTATGCAACTAACCAAAGGCGGAAACACCCGAACTTGGCCGATGGCAACGAAAGGGACCCGATCACAAAACACCGTATGCGGCATTCATTCTTGTTCTTGTGCTGCCCGGATCAAGACTACAAGAATATCCAGGGAAATATATTGCGCGATGTATCGTTTCATATATTTAAAATTGGATATCAAACATTCGCAGCAACAATAGCAACACGCCCGGAAAAAATATTCGATTATTGTAAATGTTTTACACCGTGTCGAATATTGCTTACAAATATATTTTATCTCCAGATACGGAATAAACTAACGTGTGAAAATACCGTGAAAATTCAAATATACACTCGCTAGCGATTTCAAATATTCTATACAAATAAAAAATATACGTAAGATGGCAGATCCAATAAGGGCCTGAGTGCGGCGTCGGGCGAGCCGGCCGATACTTTCCAATAAACGAATTTGCTTCGTAATTTTTATTCAAATACAGCCGCGGCAGACGTCAATAAGGACTATTCTCGAATATCCGATATTCTTTGCTCTACGATATTATGTAACATACGTTTGAATATTTTGAGATTTTCAACGAATAAAGTGTGTTTCTTGAGTTACGACTTGACATCGTATTGTAGATTATGAGGCAGTATTTTGTCGGAATCGCCTTTCTATGTTTATTCATGTTTAATTATACTGAGATGAAGCCAATGTCTGCGGCATCTTTGTGTTTGTACATTTTGACTCTCAGTGTTTTGGATGAGGGGTACATCGGAATACAATTTCGTGTGCAAAAGATGAATCTCCCACACCGACATTGATTCGATGTTAATAGACCATCAGATATGTATTTAAAATATTAATAATTTAGTAATGAGTGAAAATGAACGCTTATATACTTAAAGAAGACGAAGGATATAAAGGAAGTTGGTGATTATCTCATTGAACTTGGCTGCTAACTTCTTCTTTCCAATGCCTTTTTCTTTTGGATTTTTCTTTGAGAAATCACCTGCAGTGATATTCCCGTCAAAAATAAGAGAGTCTTGCACATAATGCGCAAAGTAAATTAATTCCCAGTATTGATGGTGAAAATGCGTAATGTATCTTTTTTCGGTTTTATTTTCAGAAACATCATATATCTAATCTTGTTGAGGGACAAGGCATTTGTTTGGTGAAGATTCATTTTTTTGTTAATGTTTTTTAATAACTTTTTATAATTTCTTCACGTTGAGTTCATTTTAACATTTATGCATGACTAGTTTCAACCAAAAGACTTGGTCATCATCAGATGCAGAACAAAACGACAAATGCGAAGTTTTGTTCTGCATCTGATGATGACCAAGTCTTTTGGTTGAAACTAGTCATGCATAAATGTTAAAATAAACTCAACGTTATTTCAAATCATTAGTCGTCGTATATCTACACTTAAAACGCTTTATTTCAGAAAGTTTACTCAATGTTCGAATATTAGTATTTTGTAAAGTCGAATATATGAATTCTTTCTATGGGAATCGCAGGCTCGGACAAAAGGCTTAGTGCTTAAATATACAACGCCATAACACAGCACATTGTTGAAACTCCGAATTCATTGCTTTTCCAATTGTTAAAAACTCGATTTGAGATTCAGCCCCGACGGAGTTCCATTATGGGCGACTTCTCCAAACCAAACACCGCCTATTTATAGAGCTCCAGGCCCGGCCACTGCGAGGAGTGTTTCAATATTTTTGTAGTGACCAGGCGGGTAGGCTTTAATATCGGCACCCTCGGAGCGAACTGGAAGCGAGCCGGAAGCGAGCCAGGAGCTAGGTGCCTTCAGATTAATAAAAAAAAATCATTTTAATAGCCAAGAATCGAGAAAAACAAAGCAAGGTTTTCATTTTTTTGACTGTCATTTTTAACCTTTATTAATGTAGTCTTCCGATCCGTCGCTAAAATTTTACAAATAAATACAATGTAAAATGTTAATTTTATGTCATTTAAAAAGTTTATATATATATCTGTTAATATATTTTTGTATGTGTAACGAAGCAGGTTGTGAGTAAGGGAAACTTAAAATACGCTGCAGTAGTATCCGAGTTGTAAATTTCCGGAGAGCATTTTATATGTCCGCCAATAAAATTCCTACCAGAAAATAAAATATGCAAGCCGAAACGTAAAATATCGGTTTCGTATTCGCGTAATGATATCTGTGACGTATTACGCAAAAAAACTGACGTACAACGGCACGAGGAGCTCCCTACCTGGTCTATTTGATTATTTTATTTATGTCGTACTTAATGTTTATGATTGTGCAATTACCTACCACAATACTCTTTTATGCCCGATGAAATTTTATATAGAAATTTCATTCTACATGATGCCTTTAACCTATTTATAATTAATCTGTTATTTATACTGAACAAAGTTTGATATAATGTTTTGATATTATGATATTAACAAAGTTAAATAATTACAATAATATACGTAGTAAGTTGTCTCTTTTTCATTTGGCGATACATGCATCTTAGATTACTTAATTAATGAATATGTCTTCTTCATCAAGTGCCTCTCTTCAGAGGAGGTTTACGACCATTTCACTGAGCGTATACTCATGCTGAGCCAGTTTTAATGGTTTTCTAAGGGGAAAATAGTGTAGTGAGTCCTTCTACACCGCAGTTTTATATTGGAAAGAAATGTCTGCTTATTTCTATTGTAATAAAACTCCTTCTGCAGCAAGCTACAGATATACACAAAATTTTGAATGCTAAGTGGTATATATTTGATTGTAATAATTTCATATTTGATTTTAAAAATGATTAAAGAAACTCTCAGAAAAATATCATCGTGATTTGTGTGGGATTTGAACCCACATCCCCAAGCTTACATAGCCGGTGCATTACCAATTAAGCCAACGAATCACTATTTCTTGGCAAGAATTTTTATTTAACATTCACATTCTATAAGTGAAACAATGTACTTTTTTTCTTTAATCATTTTTCAATATTTGAAAAAATGTATGTACTTAATCAATTGAATTGATTGATGATATTTTCTTTCGAAGAGTTTCTTTAATCAATTTTCAATATTTGAAAAAATGTACTTAATCATTATCAATCAATAAAACCTGTATTGGAAAAATCGTACTTCCTGTGAGTCGGTCTTCACAAAAAATTTCATATTTGATATCAAGCAACGTCACTATATAGAATTCTTACTTAAAACCAAACTCTTATTCTCAAAGTATTGTATATATATATAAAATAAAAATATAGCCAAAACAATACAGAAAGTTACCCAAGAAAACCGTTTGGCCATTGCGAGCAATTCGAAACATCTGCAATACAGGCGGATCGAAACTGCGGCCTCGGCGGGGATAAGCCCGGCCCGGAGTGCACGGCGGGTCTTAAATAAACCGGCTTCCGGGCCACGCTGTATAATAAATAGCTGCTTTTTCTGCAGCCGACGTCACTAAACAATTGAACGCCGAGTGCCGTTTGTTCTTTGAATCTTTGTGGAGAGTTACGCGGCGTGTCGGGGATGCTTTATCGCAGGTCGAGGCCTCGTGCCGAATGGCCGATGAAGGAGCCCTGCGCTTTGGCGGACATTTGCCATTCTTGTTTTTTTTTTCTTCTCTACGCTGAATATTTTAGCCGAAGGCAAATTTATTTTTGCCGCAGCCTATTTCTTGGGATGCAGTTTATAAACTGATTATCCGATAGTTCGAACGTCTTTGAAACGTTGCAGATAACCGAATCTGGCAGAGAAGCTCTTTTAAGTAAAACCAGTCTGGCGCCATCAGTTTTTTTTGTTTTATTGGATTTATATACAGAAAAATAATACATTTTAATTAAGTGTAATGTAAATTAATTTATCCATTCATTGAGATTTTTTATACAATAATAATACATAATAACTCTTCCGTAGAATATGATTGTTTTGTTATTAGAAACAAATAAATCAGTGTGCAAACCAAATCCAATTTCTCATTGTTTCGTGAATTCAGGTTGAGCAGAAGCAGTCATCTTTAATAAAAGCTTTATTCTCCAGTAGTTCGTACTCTTACCAAGCATTGATTCCTATCTTATATATGATGTTGAATAAGAGGCTTGAAGTAATTAGGGTTAACTGTGGCTGCGGTCGATTGATTAAACGGGAAAATACGTCAAAGAAAATGTAAATACTGTAGGGGTAGATTTTTCGTGCAAAATCAAACTTTTCCAATTGAGTAATTTGATGTAATGTCATAATCGTCGAGGCACGATCGAGTATATGCACATCTCATTCAAAACATTGTACAAACACGGCCGAAAAATCCCCTCGGGCCCCGGGGCTGGCGGGGCGTTAAAAAGGCCCAGCGAGCCTCCGGGGGAGGAGGGAGGCGAGCCAATATTGTTTTCTCTATAAATAAGACCGTAAAAGCCTCGGCCACTTCGCTCTGTAAACATAATGCGATCAAAGTTGCCCCGGGGGCGCCCGCCCTGGCCCCCGTGTTTTTTAAAGACTGATTGAAGACCGACGCGTGCTCGCATATTGTACCCGCGCCGAGACTTTGCCTTGCAGTTCTAATGCGACTCACACCGTGTGATTGATTTATTAAAAAAATATCTTGATACCGTCACACGTTCTCGTGTTTTTTTTTTTTTGTTGATGATGATGTCATTTGATGTTTTTATAAATCACATTGTAGAGCTAACCTAACCCGCGGATGCGAGACGCTATCAGCTTCGCAGTCGAGCGCCGCCTTCACGGCTGTATTGATTTTCCCGTGTGTGCTCTTGATAAAGACGTTAACGCCGGTGGAGCCCTGTTTAAATTTACTTTAAAATGGTTTCTTCCACTTGTTGGCTCGGTTCTTGTCTCGGAGCCTCCCGGAGCACGCGAAGCCGGCGCAGAGTGTGTACTTTATGACAATTCCACTACAAATATTGGAAGGTGGAGCCTTCTTCATTTCCCCCGCTCGACGTGTTGGTTTTAACGGAATCTATTCAGGAATATCTATATTTATTCTCGCAATATATTTAACGCGCTTACATGACTTTCTTTTTATTGGTAAGCATCTCCTTTTCAATATAATATTTCTGATTAAAATTTTTAAAGCTTTTAGAGCTTTTTTTCTTAGAGGTATATTTTTATGGTTATGTTTTAGTTATTCCGGAACCTCTAAATACTTGACAAACGGTGAGGAGAATTTTGCTACCAAGTCTTTAAAAAATTTGCATTTTTATAAACACATTTAACCCTCTCATAGTTCACTTGTTGAAACAGCAACTTATCAATCATTTGGTTTTCGTTTGAATCAAAATATAATGTAGCTGAAATCTTTAAAAACAACATATGTTCTTACGCAATATATGTTTCATTTTGCAACTTCTTAATCTGATGTTGAAATTTTTTTTTTTTAAAGAAAGCAATTACTTTTAATATTTGTGCTCTGTTTAAAAATTAAATCAGTGGGCATTGGAAACTATGGTCAATATGTCAACATTAATTACAATAACCAAACAAACTCTATTTTATAAAATCTAATATCAATGCACCTCGTTGAAGCCCTGAACCCTTTAAAGCTGGCAGTAGGTAAAGGTAGTTACCGTTAGGGGTTGGTTTCCCATGACGAGCCATTTTTTCCTAACGACCCCCCTTGCGACCCTTAGCAGAAATAATGCCGCCGAATAGTTTGTGGCGGTGACCACACGACAATAAACCAGTCCCTGACTTTCCGCACTTAGCACGAGATAGTTTTTGATATCTACATGCTATAAAAGCAACATAATGGATGTTTACATAATATTTTATGCGTTAACATTTCATTGGATATTACAACAAAATAATTTAAATATATTATGATGGTGCTAGCCAATATCGTGATTAAATATATAATACAAAGAGTCAGCGCAGGAGAACAAATATATATTCGACTATCTGTCACCAAATCAAAAAAATTATTCATTATTTTGTCAAAAACTAAATAAAAATTTAAATTTGTGATATGTTAAAAATACTTGTTTAAAAATCGATATTATTTCTTTACTATTGACCATTCGTATTTTCTTTCATTTGTACTTAATTATTTAAATTTATATTACGCGTAAGCTCATCTCATCCCACCCCAGATTCCTTTTATCCGTATTTATTATAATTGTACACCAGAATATAATTACTAACCCCTTAATGAAGCTGCAGAGGTTTCTCGGCTTAGTAGTGTGTAACAACCCCTCGGGGGTGAATAGGTCGCTTCAGTAAAGTGGAACTGAAAAGAGTATAGAAATAAATGTACGCAGAGTTTTGTCGGGAAAGCCACCAGAAACACTTACCCCATATATTTTATATCTAATATGGTTTTTCCTTTATTTTCAGAAATCATATTGGCTGTGCAACTGACTGAAAGACTTCTTTTACTGAATCTCAAGTTGCTATGAGCAGATCGTTTACCAGAATAAGAAAAAATAGTAAGTTTATATTTTGATAATCACTCTCAAAAAATATATGTGTTTACACTTAGAAAATATGTCTTGATTGTTTATAAAGATGCTTCGCTACTAAATATAATTTAATTTTTATATTTTGATATTACCCCATACTAACTTATCTAACTTTGAAATATTTAATATTGTTAATAGAACAGTAATATCATAATTTATTTCAAAGAAAAATGTCAACTTTTTATGGAAACACAATAGAAAGACAATACAATTAACATGAAAACAACGAACTATTTTAAATTTGCGCTTTGAGTGTAAAAATAAATAGCCGTAAATCCAATTTGTGCGTAAATCTTGCGCCGGATTACGTGCAATTGTTTGTGTAAATTATGCAGCGTCGCCCTGTATATTTAAATAAATAATGCAAAACCGCACTACTACGTAGCCTCTGGATACTGTTTTTCGGCCTTCAGAGGAAGCTGTGTGGCTCGGCGCTCACGATTTAAGGCTAAATAAAAAAAATATAGTGTCTCTAAGCAATAATTTATTTTGTTTTTTTTTTATAAATGCATTAATTTACATAAAAGTAAATAGTGATATACTGATATGTAAAAGTGAAAGTTTAGACAGTTAGTAAGACCGATAACCGATTTCTCTAACAATTATAAAAACCCTTAACAAAACTTAAATTGAAGCCATATTATTCACCTTTTGAACATTAAAAACAATAACCGCAAATAATACAAACAAAACGCAAAGATTGTACTGTTATTTTTATAAACGTTTTTCGTTTATCGGCTTTATCAACTTGGCGAAGTCTTTGCAGGGTATATAAGCTTCCACTGTATCAACGATAAATTATAGAATATATAGAACCGATTTTGTAATTTAATCGGATTTCTCATGTTTAACTATTTTTGTCTAACTTATAAATGAGCGTTATTTCCATAATTTAACATTAATAATACGTCGTAAGAAAAATGACCATAGCGACATGTTAGTCTATTAAACAACGTTTCCCGCGGCCGACAGTATAAAAAAAGTCTTTTAAACACATAAGTTGTCGAACAACTGAAAATAGTGATTGATTGTATGCCTGTTTATAATTTTATGGCTACTTTGTTTCCCGAGTAGCAGTATTAAATGACAACATTGTAGGAACTCCATAAAAGCTTGAAATTTCAGCGGTAGTAAACTAAGTGATATACGATGCCTCTTTTTTGAAGAAGAGCGGTGTATGCTTCTATGTTGAATTATTGTGAATTTGCATACATGAAATAGCAAACATAAACACAACTCTTATATATAATTATATTTTTACCGTAATTTTTATGTATGTTAATATTTTATATATAAATTTTACAGCGGAAGAGATTGTCCTGTTTAAGTTTTAATTAAACACGGCGTTCTGAATCTTGTCTTTATAGTGGCCAAGAAAATGTTTTATAGCGGTTTGGTTTTTAATCAAGATCTCAAGTAATATAGTTAGCAAATTCATATTTTTTTTAGTGTAGAGTACAAAAAAGTAATCACTGCACTAAATAAAACTCTAGGATAACTGCTACGAAGTTTTTAGGCATGGTTCATTTTCGGAATTCGTCAACATCGGACTACAGGCAATGGAAAAAGCTACGCCCCGAGAAACGTAAAACAATGACTTGTAGACAAATAAGGTAATGCCTGAAATTTTTTACAAAGCGTTTCACGATAGTACACCGGATGCAGGCTGTATGGGACGAGTCTTTGTACCGAAACTTCCCCGATAAATACAAACTGATGAATAACCAGCCCCGGCCAAGGAAACAAAGTTAAGGCTATTTCATTGACATTCAAAAAAGTATAAGTTGACGCATTTAGCTGAAAGAGGACAAGACGCGTGTCTGCCACCAGCCGAGTTTTAACGACCACTTAGTTTTATTTATATTTCGTATTATAATTTTCTAAGGCTGTAAATTTTTCGCACATTAATATATCTTAAAAATTTAATAAGCTCAGCTTAATAGCTTTTCTTTGTGGTTTATGGATTTTTAAAGTATAAGTGATAAGTTTTTAGAATTATAAAGATTGTATATAAACAACATAAACAGCAGATGGATTTTGAATTACTTGACTTTATGAATGATTCCTCAAAGGCGGAAACGCTAACAAAAATATATTATCGTAATTTCCTATCCATTTGGTTATTTATATTTAATGTTTATACATAGTGTATCTCAAATTAAACCAGTCTTTTTCAAAAGACTCAGAATAAGTATTCCTTATTTCACTCAACTTCAATTTATAATTGTTCGTTTTTATTTGTGACCGGTTTCGCCAACCTCCAAAACAGAGCAAACAAATCACTCAAGTATTTTATTCAAAAATATTAAAATGGAATTCCACCAAGTACTCTCGGTCAAAAATATTGAATTTCCTATAATTTTATTATTAACTCTATTTAATTTTAAAAAAACTCAACTTATAATGGTGCTTAAAGGTGATAATTCAACAAAAAAATTTACTCCAGGGGAATGAACGTTATCGGGTAGAAAAATGTACAGGGTTTTTACAGTGTGTCATCATGCCAGGTGTGAAAAGCGATTTCCAAGAAAAACGTAATTCCTTCATTCGTGTCTTGAATTTCTTTTGGCGTCACAAAACCTTAAAGATTGTGAATGATTACCTTCCACGAAACGTAACGATAGCCAACCGCCCCGCCAGCCCGGCTGATGTATGTGTGTGTGTCGCTCACATGACAGCCCCCGACTCACCCCCAACTCACCCCCGACCCACCCCCGCCTGAAAACCTGTGCCCCGAAATATCACGCCGGAAATAAAAGGCCAGTTATTCCGAGACGCACATCCGCCTCGTCATAAAGCTTACGTCTCCGAGGGGAGGCTGCAAAGGCGGGTGACCATATTCCTTGTCGTATAAAAAAACTGCCAACCCATCACCCATCTCGGAATCAAAGCGTTTCTGAGAAACCACGCAACTAAAAGTAAACTATATTTTTATGAAAGTATTTTAAAAACCGTTTCTCTAATCAGTCACTTTCTTTTCTTTGTTTAATAAAGGTGTTCTTATCCGTGTAACTGTTTAATCAAATAGAGTTTCATTAACTCGACTGTTAAGTTTAGTTTCAGCACAACGGAGGCTTTTATTTTGTTTTCAGTGACTCAATCATAATATCATAACGGTGCCTGATTACGTCATCACGGCAGGGGAGGGAAAACAACGAGTCAAAACAGCTCGCCGACCACCCCTGCAATTAAATGTTATACAATTCGGACATAATGCACCCGTCTGTGTATTTAATTAAAACCCCGTGACTAACGTGCTATTTTCTGAAATTATCCTGTTCATATTTTATCTGTTAACGTTTTAATTCAAAATGAGTGCTCGTTGAAATTTTGATATTTCATCTGACATGATGGAATAATAAATAACATGAATACTAGAATACTGAATATAGTTAAATTTGATAATTTATTATTTATGCAAAAATTTTTATTTTGTTTAAGGTACTTTCATTGAAGCTTTTTTAACTCTATTATCGATATGCAATATCTACAAAAAAAATAATATCGTACTTGTTTACGGTAACGATAAAAATCTATTATATTTGAGAAGTATAGATATTTTTTAATATCAATGAATTTTGGTTTAGGGTTGAACTTTTTTTTCAAAATAATTGAATTCTTAATGCTCACTAACTATAGCAGTAAACAAAAATAGTTTATTGTGTTACTTATATAATAACCATTTATTGTTTTTATGTGATTCTACACAAAAAAAAATTAGCTTTGGGAATAATTCGGAAACACAAATACATTTTGTAAAGCTTCATTTAAATAATTAAAATAAATATCATCAAGTAAAATTTGCATAATAAGTACGTTGTTTCATTTATAGGATATGATTGTTAAAATTTTTTGCCTAGTACTAGTAATTCATTGGTAAATTTGGTAATGCACCGGCCATGTATGCTTAGGGATGTGAGTTCAAATCCCACACAAATCACGATGATATTTTCTTTCGAAGAGTTTCTTTAATCAATTTTCAATATTTGAAAAAATGTACTTAATCATTATCAATCAATCAAACCTGTATAGGCTAAATCGTACTTCCTGTGAGACGGTCTTCACAAAAATCAATAATACGATTTAAAATTAGGTAATGAAATCACGCACAGTTATAATTAAACCATATATGATTGTTATAAATAAATATTCATATTTAAATTGGAACCGCAAAAGTTGAATTTGTGTGTGAGTAGATAACGGAGCCAGTCATTCCCAAATGTTCGTCCCGCCCAGTGTTTCGCTTTGGTGGTATCCGCAGCAAGTCCTGAGAGTAGTGTCATCTCTTGCGGGGTTATTGTCATTTTCCTGAAACTTTCCCTGGTTCCTGAAGAGTGATTGGATTACAGGAGCGGGACGTCTTCCGCCGCTGGTCTCCGACGCCGCGGCGTCACGTCCCCAGCCCTGGCCTCGGAATACGCACTTTATTATTTAAGAGAACAGGAATATTTTTAGTGCCATCGCTCGCTCATAAATAACCAAGTGTTTTACACGAGTGCGATGCGCACATTCACCATACGAAATCTCGAGAAAAATTGTAATAAAATTAGGAATGGTAAGAATGCAATAACAAAATATGGCACCGGGACTCTAGGACGACTGCGTAGCGTGATTCGAAATAAAACAACGCCAGCAAAAAGAAATAATATCATGTAAATTATAATAAAGGGTAGTAAATTAGAGACTGTAATAAAAGCTGTAATGCATATGAGATAAAATGAAATACTCTGGTATAACGTAGTCTAGTTGGTATTGATTAAAATAAACACGGAAAATTTCAAAATAAACAGTATGCGCATATTTACATTAAAATTTTGGGGTGTTGTACTATGTAATATTTTATAAATGCGCACGGCAAACCAACTCAGATATATCTCCATTATATAAAAAATCATTTCACGTGTAAATCGATTGCATTAGTATCGTACACTATCATTATAGCTTCCTGACTTTAGAATTAAATCGTCTGTTTACTCTCATGAGGTTGTGATGAATCGTAACGAGTGTTACAAATTTAACTCATTTTTATCGCCGATAGCGTATTTATCAAATTACAATCAATAATAATGATTTATATATATATTAACATATAGTACGATAATATGCCCAAAGAAAGCTTGCAAACCACAATTTTTTATTTAGCCAATTAGGTGCATCGGTTCTGCACTTGCATTGAACGATTGAAATTCGCCTGTGTCAAGAAAAAGTTTTGAAGTATTTTCATCGCCGTTTCATGTGTAAATCGATTCACTAAAAGCACACTGTGTACTAACGAAGCATTAGCAAAGGCAATAAAATAATCCATATTTGCGAATTCCGGGAGCTTAACAATAAACCGTACCAGATGCCTAACTCCATATCAATCAAATTTCGTGGAATTTTAATATCAATTTACTACCCCAACGAAGCCCGACATGTGTTCTGTGTATTCATGCTCGGGAAGGAGCTGCTCTAGGGTTATGATACATCGGTGTTAATTATTTATCGTACACTAACGCTCCTCTCTCGTTGCTTTCTCTAATCAAAATACTCGAGATTCGTCAGCCTCTCTTCTTCATTAAATATTCACCTATCAAAATTCCTTAATTAGAGAGGATTCACACGAGGCATTTATATCCACAATATTCTAACGGAAAGGCTGTATTTTAATTATTTATGTATATAGATCGGAAGTAAGTAGCACTTCCAGTGCCGAATCGCATTTAGAAATATAGTTTATTCAGCTGGTAATAAATACGAAACTCTTATTATAGTTTCTGTTTAGGTATTAACAAGACTATAAATTTATTAGCATACACACTGAGCTTCTGAAAATTATCTTTTCGTATATGTATCGAATTATACTACTATGCTGAGTCAGTACAATTCGCTTAACCGTTACATCATTCGCGTTTTTCTCATGATATAACTTTCTGAAGCGTTCTAGTACAAAAAGCATATCCTCTCTACATCCGCTTGTGAGAAATCTCCGCAGAAGCCTTGCCGCGTAGGCCGGTATGAAATATTTCAGCCTGCGAGCGCTTCAGCCTACCCCGAAAGCCTCTCCGGCCTCGAGTGTCGTATATTTATATATTTTTCTGAATAAATACATATAATAACTGCGTGCCATAATTTCAAAAGGTAGCACCGCCACCTGCTCTACAAGTGATGATATTTCTTTGTATTTCACACCCTGCACCCCTGTAGTCACCGACACGAGAAACGCTGGAAACGCTGAATGTGAGAAATAATTTTTCGTGACGTTCCGCACGTACGTATTTAGAGCGCAGAGATTTATGAATTCATTATTTGGTCGGAGCTACATAAAGATCGCAACCCCTGTTGTGGCGACCTGAGCTCAAAGGGCGGGGGTAGCTCCACCACCCCTGGTATTTTTGTGACACTTGTGAAGTGGCTACCTGCCTCGCAACCCTGCTGCGATATGTGCATCTGAAAATATGTCGCTCTCTCTAATGTTTATGCAAGGAAACGCTTAAAATTAATTTGTATTTCCTAGAACTCTCCTGACTGTACATTGCAGACATTTAATAAACACGTACTGTTTTTGGACACAAAGACAAAAATAAAAACTTATCCGAATCACCAAGACTCAATATTTATTATATCGAAATTTTGTACAAAATATGTAGCTTATTGTTTAAATCATGTGGTGCAATTTGAAATATTCCAAATTTTCACATATTGGAAATGATTAAAGAAACGCTCAGAAAAATATCATTTTGACTTGTGTGAGATTCAAACTCACATCCCCAAGTTTAAATAGCCGGTGCATTTATTTAATTATGCTAACGAGCAACTGCTACTCAGCGAGAATTTTTAAGAATCATAATCTACATATGAACCAATGTACCCAGGCCAATCAATAATTAGTGATTTGCAAGCACTGGACTTTTTAAGCAAAGTAAATAGTGAAGCGTTTTTAATCCAATCTGGATATTATTTTCAAAATCTATGGATTGAACGTCAATCCAATTTTAATATGATTAGTCACATTCTTTAATAATTTTGCGTTTCTTTGATCATTTTCAGTGTGTGAAAAAATGTGCCTAATCATATTAATATTAATATATACCTGCATAGGTAAATAAATAAGCACTTGATTGACGTTCAATCCACAAAATAGACATAAAATGAAATATATTAGTGATGTTCCACTGTGAATTTCAGTTTGGCTTATCCATCCTCAAGATGTTGGCAAATAAAAATTTAAACATTTGTTAAAAATATTTATTTTTACTCGTATTAGACTCGAAACTGTCTGGAGTTACATAAATTTTATAAAATTTATTATGTAGTCTTTTTAAGTGATTCGTTTTGCTCTGGCCCGCATACATCCTTCAACAATGTCTGCATTTAAAAATACCTGATAAAAAATACAGGGTGGTGTCTCCGGTAGATTGGGGGCGAGCGCTGCCTGGGCTTATCTTAACGGCCTCCCACCCCGAGAGTCACCCATCCCCATCCCCCATCCCCCATCCCCCATCCCATCCTCATCCCTCCCCCCGCACAATGTAATCGGCGGCGACGTCTCAGTGGGCCCCCAAGGAAGCGGCACTTTTATGATTTTTATTGGGCCGATGGTATCGGGAGACATGAAATGCAACGTGACGTCATAATACGTATTGCCGTCTATTCCGAACATAATTTTACAGCCGACCATATCGGTATAATGGAAACTCACGACAAAGCTGCTGAAATACATAATATTTTTGACAGAACGCACTTGGTGAAATTCATTAAAGAAATCTTATTTTTATGCCAAACAGAGTTAAAAATAAAAAAGTTAAAATAATTGTATCGGATTCCCGCTTCATGCATACTTCTGGTGTTCTTAAAATCTCTGAATAGCTACGCGCGTCAAAAAGAATACATCACAGACTCAAGTGCTCAAAATTCTCTGTCGGTTTTGTCTAGAGCAGGTTTTGCTTTCCCCTCATTTATAAGTAAAATCCTTCCTCGGCTCGTGTTTCCGAAGCCGGCTGCAATGAATAACAAATGCGCGGACTACTTTGCCTCCGATGCAATTCCTCGGCTCCGAGGTAGGATTAATATTAAGTTGGCTGCACTGCGAGGAGGTCATCATTGTTGCCAGTCGTCCTCCAGCCAGTCTCCACTTCCTTGCCGGGAAATGCCCTTTTGTTCTGCGCATACGAGAGCATTCGTACAAACTGCACATTGTAATGCTCTGATGTTTCATATGCCGGCGCGCGAGACGTCGACTTCTGTATATCCAAACTAATTTTACTTGAAACAATAATTCGCTCTCAGAGATGTATATAAATTGTAAAATTTGATGAAGACATGGTGTATGAACTCCAGACTTTTGCAATTGCAAGACATAAACTCTATTAACTATTAAACATATGCGAGATATAATTTTTGCAGAATAAAATATGATACTTCTAATATTACCTTAAACATACTTTTTTATTAAAAAGAAGCAACTTTTTAGTAACACTTTAAATTTAAAATGATTGTTATTTTTTTAAAATTAATTATAATCTTGTTGAGGGACAAGGCATTTGATTGGTGAAGATCCATTTTTCATTAATGATATGGGTAACTTTTTATACTTTCTTCACTTTGAGTTTATTATAGTTTTAGCATGACTAGTTTCGACCAACAGACAAACTGTCGGTCAAAACTAGACATGCTTAAACTGTAATAAACTCAAAGTGAAGAAAGTATAAAAAGTTACCCATATCATTTATAATTAATTATAATGTTATGTTAGTAATTTATAATTATTTTTCAAATCAAAGTCGACATGCTTCTGAAGAAATTTACAAAAAACAATATCCAAAACCCTTTTTGCTTAAGGTAAGTAATTTATTACACCTTTTCGGTATTTTTTTTACTGATTCTATACGCTTCCAAAATTTGCATTTTAATTCAGAGTTTAATGTGCATATGCTAAATGTTTCATTGACTATTTAAAAGCTTTTTAACTGTTCTCGGAAAACTGCATTTGAAGATTGGCTGGAAGCAACGGTCTCCATGCTTCATGTGTCTCATAAACTTGTATAGAACAAGTACAACTGAAATGCTTTCAAATGCAGAAAGGAGTACACCGAGACTGCATTTAGCTGCCTTGATATATTTTTATTTACGTAAAAGAAGTTCGGGTTAAATTCTCCATATATAAAACACAATTTCGCCCCGTATTAAATATTTTTAATCAGTATTTAATGCGCAAATTTCTATAATAAAATACGAATAGAAATTGAATAAAAAAGATTTATGTAAAGTTCAGCTTATTGACACCATAAGCTGAAATATATGTTTTTAATTTCTTAGTTTAAGACTTAAAAGTGTTTCACAATAAAATTTAAGTAAAACGTATGTCGGATCTTCTTAACGATTCTAAAATGTTTTAACACATTAAATTTATTTTAAGAGCTTTTGTGTGTTTAATTTTAAATGAGTTTAAATAATCATGATTATAAGCAAGGATAAAAAATAGTTATTAAATTCATATCACAGATCTATGAAAAAAATTGTACATAGTCTGCATAGAATATTCTGAAAATAAAGCTATGTTAGTAAAACCTCACTAGATAAATCTTAAAAATGAATTCTTGCCTTTGTATTACCCACCTGTAATACAAGACGTTATTTCTTAATGCAAAACGTCAAGTACACGACAACAGTGCAATGGTAAGACAAATAAATAATACTAGGTGCAGCAGGTGATTTTCGAATAGATCAAAAGTCACTGCAGGTGCATCTGGGATGATCTAGTAAAAAAAATTGCATACAACTTGCTGTAGAGGCTTGTTACATGAAACTGTTTTTTTTCTTATTTTTTGTCCGCATTTGAACTCGGTACATCGCTACCGTATTCACTGCTACTAGTGTTGTATATTATATGTAAGTCCGTGTATATAAATATAATGAAATAAGTTTTATGGAGTGCTTTGCCTCGTCCACGACCAGTCTCTCCCCGGTGATGTATTAAAAGGAAGGCAGCTCACTCACTTAGCCCGGGTAGTTGCCTTTATTGCAGTCCTGCGCCGGGTAATAATTACTCTCCACTAAGGGGTGGGAGAGGCTTTAATCATATTTTTGCTGGTGCTAGCTCGGAATCGAATGAGTTTGTTTTTAATATTAAAGTGTTCATCAGGAAATTAGTGTAATTCTAACGTAGTAGTGTTGTATAGTTTAGAGTTTATACTTAAGATATTTTCAACAGATTATGACAGAGGAACAAAAATTGGTGTCATTTGAGAACCAGGAAAGATTTTACTGTAGATTAACAATGTATTCTTATATGTTGAATTTTATCCAAACATACTTTTAATATTCTGTTTTTTAATAAATATTTTATTTGTCATTATTTGAGAGAGCTGTGATATATCAAATTGCGACAAGTCACGTACAAATGATACTGGATAATAGAAATAAATTACACGCATCTCTTCATATGCGCTGTAAACAAATAATCTACTAAATTTCCTGATATTTTTTTATTATTTCATATTAGTACAATTCTTTATTTTATCGATAGTATCACACCCTCTCTTAGAATCCAATTTTTTTTTTAAAATGAAAAGCTAAAGAAAGTGTACCTTTAATCTTTTTCTATAATGAATATGTAGCTATAGATTGTAAGCATGTATAGAGACCATTAAAAACCTTATATAATCACAGTGCTTTCCTATACCTTTCTCTGCGAGGTTTTTCCGTCAAACAAAATGGAGAGAACTCAATTTATCACAGGGAGGAGAGGCGTCAAGTCCACACTGATTGCCGGGGCAGTTTTTTTCAGACTTGCAGATAAATTAAGTGACTGAGTCTAAGCCGGAAATGATAACACCCTCTGTGGCCGGATGAGCCTAGCCGGGACATCTGCTCTCATTAACTAGGCTTCGAGTGGACCAAAGCCAATCGATGGCCTTCGCAGTTGCCATATTTAAAAAAAATACCTTTTGAAATTGCGACGTAAAATGGCGTACTTACTTTGTACGCTTTGATGTCGATTTTGTATAGATTTCAGAGCGGATATTTTTATATTTCAGTATTTACATATTATTTTTAAAAATCCGTAACTTTGAATAAAACTTAAGTTGGACATAAAAAATTTACAGTGATATATTTTAATTGTATTTTTAAATAAATAAGATTTTATGAATAATAAAAAAACTTAAACGAATTCATTATCAAGACACTGAATCAATATTGCCGCAGCTGCAAATCGAATCCCACCCTTTGCATTTTATGACATAAAAATTGATGGCACAGTTATCTCTGCAAATAGGATAATATTTCATATTTTCCGTGGCATATGCGTTGTCTCAATAATTCATACAACTACAAAAAGAACCAAAAAGAGAAAAATGCATCCCTTAAAAAAATGTGTTATCCCCTATTTAAATGTAACCCTTTGATACATTTGACTATTTCTATCGTGCAATAACAGCTGCAATGACTGTCAAAACAGAACAAATCTAAATCTAGACTGTACAACCGATAGGGATATGATTTGTACATATATTAGGGTGTCCAAAAACAGTATCGGGTGAATGTGAATAGTGACCGTTAATGCGATATGCTGCGAAAATTTTTGTGTCCAGAGTTACAGGAATTTCAAGGTTTCAACTCGAGAACGTGGTTCCAATACTTGTCATACATCCGATCAATCAATTTAAACTGTTAACGAATTATTCCCTAATAAGGTCATTTCACGTAGAGGTAACATCAACTGGCCTCCCAGAAGCCCCGACCATAGCCTTCTTGACTATTTCGTATGGGGATACCTTAAAAGTAGGGTTTATGAGAATAATCCTTCGGATTTGAAACAAAACATCAGGTCAGAAATGGCACCAATATCTTGAGGGCTATGTTTCAGCGTGTTATCAGCAATCTTCGTTCCAGATTAGAAGAGTGATAACATCATCTTTTCGAAATAAATTCCCATTTTGTATTCTCATAATCAACAATAAAAAAAAAAAACTTGATTACTAGTAGTTTTTGTTTTACTGAACTAACAAATACCCGATACTCTCTTTGGACACATAGATTCGTATTTGTACATTTTCGTTTCGAGATTGTTTATACTGAGGAAGTCTGAAGAAGCACTGTAGTATGTAATATCCTAGCCAATTAGCTATTCGTGTCTGTCGATCGACACGTCACCTTGATAGCGACGTCATGTCGGTGTGCGTGGAGTGATATCCTGCAGGCGGGCTGAGAAGCCCCCCGACAGAGGTTTTCCATTAGCAGTATTGCATCAGTTAGTGCATGTACATTAATGGTCTTTTTGTGTATACCCCCCTAGACGTCTCTAACATAATACACGGGAGTCATTTCACTTCTGTGATGTTAACGTCTGTTTGTATAACGCTCGTGTTCTAGGATCCAGATTTGTCTTGTATTGTTTTTCAGAGTTGATCACTTCCCAGTATCGTAAGTTACATTCAATGTATAGTAGTACTCAGTTCAACTTGTTTCGCATTTTATCGCCTTTATTCTTTGAAATAAATCACATTGTTTCTTAAATTATTTGTATGTTACATAAATCATGTTTTTTTTTCAAACAGACAACTATTTAATACGTGTGAAATAAATTTTATCTTAGTACTTTTCTCCTAATGTAGTATACTTCGTCAACTATGTTTTATCTCCTTTTATCCTAAAACAGCAGGGGTTCTGGAGCATTTTTGATAGAGTGGTTTAATTTTTAATACAATATATATAAAACCATCATGAAATACTAAACGGCAAGGAAATAACGATCATTTTTATTTAAAGGGGCTTTGGTTGACAATCTTGCTTAGGTGTTTTTTTTTTTTTTTATCTTTCTAGGCACATAGTAATAATTCTTTATATCAATTTTTATCTAAATTCTACTAACAATATTATTTTGTCTTTCCATCGTATAGATTGGCTATATTTTGAATTAATTGATGCACTTGGACTTTACTTCAAGCAGCGGAAATTAAGTGGCGATATTTTTAGTACTAGCCTAAATTTAATCCTTAAGCTTATTTTTCCCTTATTTTTGGTGAGAAACCATTAAATAATGGCTGAGTCATTTTACTCGCATACTAAGGGTAGTGCCTTCAACTCTTGATTGACGACTTCTTGCTACAAAAACATCAGTCCTGAGTGTTGGTCAATGCATTGCATCCAAAATGTTGTGAATAATATGAACACATGGTGCTGGTCACCTAAAATCTGAGCTAAATTAATTTACTTTTAGACGGATATAAATATTTTGAACATTTGAGTTGATCTTTGAGTCATTGTCAGTAAATGTCAGCTCGTTGTAATTTTTTTAATATTATCAACAGGCATTCTGCAATTTGAACATTGAAAATATGAATGTAACTTATAATAACATAACTTCCTCTGATTTTACAATACTATCAAATAACTGCAAGTAGAATTTAACTTGTGTTTGTATTTGCTTTAAAAGTTAAATAAATACGCTATTATCAACTTATGAACACTCTTTTATACAATGAATTATTTATTATTTTCAATCGTTGCTGTATAAATTCATCTCTGTGGGGCTATTTTAAAGCATTTTATTGAATACGGCAGTTTTCTCTTTCAGTTTATTTGCATAGAAATTCAAATCAAAGTAATGAACTGTCGCTTTGTAAGCTTTCCACGTTATTAACCTGAAATTCAGTGGACATAAGCCTCATATGATTACAGATTGAAATTCAAATCCTGGTAGAGCTTTGGCTAATGCTTTAATATGCAGTTAGTAATGCAACGGTGAAATATGAAATACCGGATGATTTGTTGCCAGTACTTTTAAGGTTAATTGAATATGAAACTTTGCGGAACTGGTTTTGGTTTAAACCTTATTAGAGCTTTTTCACTATGTCAATAGGCTTATTATGTAGAAAGTAATGTTGAATGTATTAAAACTGACGCTTAACTCTACTCTATATATGTATACCGTGTGCAGTGGCTCTCAAGTAAAGAGTTTTTTTTTTTATCCTTTATTCATTTAATTGATTTTAATAAAAGTGAAAATATGTTTAAGTAATATTTTTGAGTAAAAAACTTGAGTGATTTTCCACATGTTCGTTTTTTATTTGTGACCGGTTTCGCCAACCTTTCACAGTTTTTACTCGTATTTACAACAATGTATGCGTAACAAGTATTTTACTCAAAAATATTAAAATGGAATTCCACCAAGTTCACTCTGTCAAAAATATTGAATTTCTTGTTTAAGTCTTAGCAGTTCTCCTTGAAAATTAATTTGTATAACTTCTGATTTGTTATAATTTTTAATATTCAAAAAAGTGTTCACCGTTGCTTGACTTTTCAAGATAACAGTTTTATTGGAGAAACATTACTACAAAATGCAAAAATAAAAACATGTGACTGAAAATATTTATCTTTATATTTCAAAATGTATGAATTCACCATGTGGCAGTTACGAGATTTAGATTTATCGGTGTCTATTTAAATATTGCTTTAAAATGCTAGAAAGATACCAGAGCCCTATTTTAATTTCAAAAAATTGTTACACCCACGCAAAGTAGCAAAAGGTTTAATTCAAGATATAAATATTACCGATCATCTTATTTATATGAATATAATAATCCGAATGATCAAATATAAAAAGTATGTGGTCGCTTTATAAAAAAAATGCTATTTCCAGCTATTGCTTGTTATATTTATACTAGAAATGTAGCCCGTCATAAAATTACGTATTCGATGAACGATGCAATAGTGTTTGAACATATGTTTGGCTGACAATTAGATGAATATTTGATTTCATTTTGTACACATATATTTTGAATAACCGGATATTAATTTCGAAAACAAAGCCATTCTAGGAAATATCACATTTCGTGTCACAAACAACGAATCACTTTCACTGCACTGTTCTTTATTAGATGCAGTCTTTATCACGTTCAATTGTGCTATTCTTTTTTAATTACGTTTGCTGTGCTTAGACGGTCTTATTTTTTTAGGAGACATTTTAAGTTATTATTGATGTGATTGAAAAATAAAATTGGTACTTGTGTTAAGCTGACATAAACTGGAAATTTCTTAGAAGCATCATATTTTGTTTTTTTTGTAAAAATTCTAAATTTGAAATTCTCGCTGTGAACAACCGTACACAAAGCATATTTGATAGTTTTATTTAATTAGATTATGAATGAAAATATTATCCTATTGTCTTGAAATTCGGCACATAACTGCGGAAAATCTCACTGAACTTGCGTGCAAAAAATCAGCGTTGTATCTTTTAAGATATTCTATAGAGAAGCAAAAAATTAAACATACACACACACACACACAATGGCTATTATTATAGTAGATATTCACAAAGTAGAGTACTACCAAACTAATACCTCTGCAATTAATATAACAAATGCTCTGTTGTTTCACGATATAGAGTTAATGGCGACGGTAACGGAGGTGATAAGGCTGTATTGAACAATATTCCTTCAGGGTATCGATCCACTCCACCCCAGCCGGGCCGGCCCTCCCTGATTGACGGCGCCGCCCAAGCCTCCCTTCGCGGGGGTGGTTGGCAGTTTACGGCCTGAAATGTGGTTCGCTTCTTAAGCGATCCGCCTTCACGGAAACAGGATTGAACTTTTCTGTGTGTCGGCAGCGTGCCGTGACTCTAGCGGTAAGACAAGCCCGCGTTGAATAGTACCAAACTGGAGAATGAACGTATTATCTTAGCTTCATATGTATTTTATTGTCGTTAGAAAATACTCGTATGAATAAATATATAATCTTGTTGAGGGACAAGGCATTTGATTCATGAAGATCCATTATTATAATGATAAAAGTACCTTTGTATGTTGTCTTCACTTTGGGTTTATTAAAATTATTTGCATTACTAGTTTCGATCCAATACACTGGGTCATCATCAGATGCTTAACTAAACTAATGATGACTCAGTGTATTGGGTCGAAACTAGTAATGCAAATAATTGAAATAAACTCAATGTGAAGACAAAATAACAAAGTTACTTTAATCATTATAATAAATATATACTTCATATTATTAAAATATTTCGATAAAATTATATTTTAAAAACATCTTTCGACATTTTCGACGATTGACATCGACGGGCATGCACTTATTGTACTTTTTTGTTTTAAATTTCTGTAGGCTGAATTATCTAAATACTTTCTATCAAATACATTTATCATTTTCTTATATATTATGAAGGATCATACCTTGTTACTTGTACTTAAAAAATACAAATATTACCTTTATAAAGTCATAAAAAATAAATTTAAAATAACGTTACTTTTTTTACTTGTGCATGTATTTAATCAAATAATACACTGTCAGAAATGTATGATATTATGAAAAAAAAAATATTTATCAAAATACTTTTGTAGTTATCGCATACGAAGTTCCAGAAAAAAAATTGACTATTCACAATAACCTCATAAAAATCATGTTCATATCAAAGATAATCGATTTTCAATCTCGTGTCAGGCCATCGCCATGACGCGGGGAAGTGCACGAAAATCGAATTCTGGAAAAGCAAAGACAAGCGATGAAAACGTGTCATGGAGGACGGAGCGGCTGTCATGGCCGCCGCGGGTGTCGGCTGATTCACGACGGGAAGTCCCCGCCGGAGATTGAAGGCACTACCTATATTGGCCGAATTCGGCTGAGGTCCACGAAATGGGGCAGAGTACCAGTGAAAACATATATAATATATATATATATATATATATATATATATATATATATATATATATATATATATATATATATATATATATATATATATATATATATATATGTGTTGAAATTATAAATCGACCTTCGTTTGAGTGTCAAAGTAAAAGTTTGGTGAAGCCAGTTTCCAATAAAATAGATCACCTGGAAAAAGCACAAAAATATTTTTTCACAGGTTTTCGATCAGCTGAATATCAGCAGGGACTCTTAAGCTGCGAAGTAACATCAATAGAAGCAGTATCATCAGCAAAATGTTAAAATCCATAAATGAGCAGGTACTGCTAAGGACCTTCGGAGGGTGCCGGCGGAGCCTCCGACTCGGGGTGCTCTGAACTTTGTGTTTTTGGTTTCGTTGCGAATTTGAATTATTGATTTGGTAGTGGCGCTGCTCTGAAAGGCATAATATCATTTCAAATTTACATTTCCCTGTCTTTCTCGGAGCTTTCTTGCTTTGTTATATTCTGTTTTGGGAAACAATGGCCCATATTTTATAATGGAAGTCATATTTGGGTACGTTTTACGATCGTGTGAATTCGCAGAACGTAGCTTTTTATTGGGTATCGAAAATTGTTGATATTGAAGCATTAAAATATATTGTTATCGGATGATATCTTTCTATGACTATATTGCAAGAAACAAATATGAGTTATTAGTTGTAAAGGACGTAACAGAATAATCACTGAATGGATAGAGAGGTTTAATTTGTTATACTTCATATTAAACAAACATAAATGAATAGCCAAATGTCTGGAAGCTTACAATATGTTTTTGTTAGCAATTTTGCGTTTTATGAGCCTTTACAGACTTGTTAAGATAAAACCATATAGATTAAACTTTTCTTATGACCAAAAGCGGATAAAACTTGTTTAAAGAAGGTGTTTAAATTTTAAAATAACCGTTATCTTAGTCGCTTTTATTTATATATCTTAGCTATCGTCGTTTATACTTACTAAACTGTTTTTTTGCAAGCAAAATGATTCCATACTCAATAAAAGTATACAGTATTACTTTAAATAAGGTTTTCACACTTTTGTGTAGACTTCAGGACAATTGAGGTAACATTATATTATTTGTCACATTTTTAGTATTAATATTTATACATTTTTGATTGATTAAGTTTTTCGGAATAATATCACTATTATGTGTCTGGTATTTCTTGAAATAATCATTAATGTATGACATATCTCCGAAATAACTTTTTCTATAAAATTAAATCACAATTTGTACTGAAAAAAGATGCTTGAATCACTGACAAAAAGTCACGGAAGCTTCCGTGGAAAATAAAAAACCACTGGAAACTACAAAATAAATATTTTATTGATAGCAAAAAACGTTTTGCGTATTTTCGAGAAACGCTTGGATTCAGTATAAAAGATAAAAACAATTTTCAGTTATACTTTAGGGATATTCTTTATTTTTACTTCAATACCTTTCAAACGTAGTTACATTAACAAATTGTAGACAAAACAGGAAGATGAAAAAGAAAAATCGAGTCATCGCATTGTAATTAATCTTTCGGCTGTCTTATCAGCATCCAACCTTCATTACGCAACCCCTCGCCCCGCGCCTGTGGGAAGGCCTGCACCCTCCGCCCTCTACCCTCTACCCTCTACCCTCTACCCTCTACCCTCCCCCTCGCACAACCCTACACATGAGAGAGCTCGCTGCACGGGTCTACCTTGCAAACAAACGTCCCTTTAACCTGAAAGATTTCTCAAAATTTTATTATGTATATATTTTTAAAGACGATTTATTTATTATTTTATCACTAGTTTTGCTAAAATACTACTAATAACTATACGATATAATTGACGATTTACAGAAATTTTATTGTTATTATTATTGCAATTTAACACTCTCAACAATTTTAAATACTTCGTTTGAGCAAAATAACTATGATTTATATGTGTTCAATTTAAAATAGTGCATAAAACATAGTATTAAACATTTTTGACAGAGATCACTTAGTGGATAACTCATTTTAATAGTTTAAATAAAATTGACTTTGTTGGATAATGCCAACGTTAACATTTGGAAAAATCACAAAAGTTATTTATTAAAAGTATTATTTCGATAAAACGCAATAAACTTTAAGTTTTTTAGTTGAAATAATATACGTAATGCTTTCAAAGGGATGGAAGCTGAGTCCCTTATCTCTATCCTTTCTCGCTTCCTTTGGTCCTTACGTTCGTTAAAGGATATTTCTACTAATCCGATGAAAGTGGCCTTTTAGATTTGCAGTTGATTTTATAATTTGTATTGACTTGAAACTCTATTTTTTACAATAATTTAAGTCAAGATATATTACAGTGGAACATGGTTGGCTAAACCGAATTTATTAAATGTTTTACAACTTTAATTGAATTATTTTATTATTAAAATAATGCTCTTTATGGTTTTACGTAGTGTTATGAACTACAGAAAAATAATTTATCACGTTAGATTTTTGTATTAATTTTTCACTATAGTTGTTTATTATGTATTATTTTTTTCGTAGATTCTATCCTTATGTTTAGTTTTTGTATTGCAGTTACTGGAATATCAATATTAATTAAGTCATTTCCTTTATTTTCAGATCGATACTGTGATAAAAAACTGTAAGTAAATTTTACAATATTTATTAAGAACCTACAAAGTTACGGTATTACTGAATTCATACTTGTTCTTATATTTTAAAGTCGTCGCTATAATCGAGTACACAGCAGAAACGCCGTGACCTTGTGTATTTAATAATAACATGAAAATAAACCCAAATCACATCAGCAACACAGTGGAATAGACGCAACTACAAGTATGTTGCTTTATTAAATTCCGTTTTGTAGGATTGCTCTGTTTATAGTGCGGTGTCTGATTTTCATTGGTCGGGGGTCCTCCGACACATTTCCTGTTTGTCCGGGGCTAAGACTCGCTAACTCCCTCGCAGCCGGCCTGGTCGGACATTCGCTCGATACATATTTGTTTGCTCCTCAGTACAGTGCGGACCGAGCAAATAGCACTCTGTTTGTAGCCAGCCGCCCGTGTGGACTGAGGGAGAATGATAAATTTGTGCTGGGAGTACACTGTCGCACGTACACGTGTAGCCAAACTACCGAGCTCACCTTTACACAGTAGGAATCCCCGTACGCACTGACCCCGCCCTTTAAGGGCCTAAGTCCCACACTCGAGTTTTTTTGATCATTTTCTGGTCCGTTTTGCGAAAAATCAGCTGCACCAATCAAAAATATTTAAATGCAAAAAGTTAGATACATCCCTTCTTCCGAACAGAATATTTTTTTATTTCTTGTAAATTTTTTTTTAATATGATAAATATGTGTTTTTCCGAATGAAGCGTAGAAATTTGGAGATTCGTCATGTCCCTGTTCTAAGAGTCCTAAACATTTAAAAGTATTTTTTTCAATTGGAATTAAAAGATTTAATATAAAACCTGTGCGATTTGTTATTTTAAAAATTAAAAAAAAAAAAATCTTTAACAAGCTTTGGTTTTGAAACGTCGTCATTTTATCCAATTTTTCAACATTTTATTTTATCCTGAAAATGGACGTTAATTAAGTAATAAAAAATAGATATATATAATTTATAGTTTTTTCAATACTCTATAAAAAAATCACTTTCGACATAAAAAAATAAAAAATAATAAAACGGTCCATTTTTTTGTGGCAGACGGGGAATGGACACCAAGCAAGTTTAGGTAGCAAGACCCTTAACTGCTTATCCTTTAAATATTCGTCAGCAACTCACAGGGAAGTGTAAATTATTTTGATTGACTGCAAATCAGACATGACTAAACATTTTTTATGAAATAAGACATGTGTTTTATTTTTATAAATATTACACGTTGTCTGTGTCAATTCATCTATTCGATTCATTAGGAAATTTTTGTACACAAAAATTTCCTTTGACTTTGACACAAATTTAAAACTTCAACCATTACATCTATTTTAACGATAATATTTTGCTTTCAATCTAGATACAATGTAAATCTGATGTAAAATTACAATTTTCCTCTTAACTTTGAACCCAGTGTCCAACGGTCGACAAACACGATCGTCTGAGCATCAGATCGCGAAAATGTTTTGAGCAAAGTTTGTAATGAAATTATCTTATTTAAATATTTATCAAAGTAAATTTATTTGTTTTACATTATTTCATACTTAAGGTCAGACTGGGGGTTTTAAAAATTCCCCAGGGCGTCACCTAAAGTGAAAACAATTCGAAAATAAAATATAACTTCTTAATTAAATTACCTTATTAAGCGACTCTCTGGTGATTCTTATTCGTGCCTTCCATGGAAAACTGTCCATCTACCATTATTTCAATGCCTGAGAATTTTGTATTTACTTTTCATACCAAACACGTAAAAATTAAAAAGTAGAAAATCTCTATTGAAGCGGTATTATCAATTAAATGCAGTTTAAAATTATACTTAGATATATATACTAAATAAATCTTATTTATATAGCTTTATAGCGCTTTGATGCATAACGTTACTATTAAGTTGTACAGGTGTGCAGAATTTCATATTCCAAGTACAATGGGGCATATAGATTAGATTGATTAATGAGCAAACTGCTAGATGTAAAAAACCGATTGCGACTGTGTCTGTTCGCCGTTTACTCTGTCACAAAGAAACGCAGAATGACTGTAACACAGAGGGTTTTTTCCCCAATGGTTTTTCCTCCCCTTTGAACCCGAAGGGAATTTATAATTTTTAGAGCGTTGAAATTAATTGTTTTCAGTATGCATATGCTTTTACTCCAATTGGAGGTAAATATCATTTATTAAAAATATTCTTGTTTTATACTTCAAATGGAGGACTCCACCTTTGGATCCTCTTGGCTTAGAATACATATTTTTTTTGACCGTCAAAAAAACTACAAAAAAGATTTTTTTAATGATAAATTATTAATCATCATCAATCAATAAAACCTATATAGGCAAAATCGAACTTCCCGTGAGACGGTTTTCACAAAAATCAATAATATATTTAGCAAGTGCGTGTATAGATGTTAAATGCTTCACTTCACTCAGTACTTGTGGTTAAAAGTCTAGTATTGCAAGTCACACAATATTTAATTGGCATAATAAGTACGTTGTTTCACTTATAGGATATGATTGTTAAAAATTCTTTGCTAAGTACCAGTGATTCGTAATTGGTAATGCACCGGCCATGTAAGCTTAAGGATGTGGTTTCAAATCCCACACAAATCACGTTGATATTTTTCTGAGAGTTTCTTCAATCAATTTTCAATATTTGAAAAAAATGTACCCAATCATTATCAATAAATTTTCACTTTTAACGAGAAAAAACACGATAAAATATTTTATCTTTAGCATTATTCGACACGACTACTGCTTCTCCTCCAATATTGTGGTCCATTTATAAAGGGAAATCTCTAATCGTCCCGTAAGCTTCGAGCAGACTGAGTGTTCCCGTATCGATCCAGGCCCGACGTTGCGGCGCGAGCGACCACAAAGGGAAAGCGCTCGACCGCCACTGATTCGGCACGCCTGGCGCGGAGGCCACAATTGATTGTGACTTTGCACGCCACTAGCAAAAAAGAGCTTTCAAACGGCGATCGACAACCGTTTATTCACCTTTTTTATTCAAAAAAAAAAAAACTTACTATATTTCTGCTTTTATGAATTTATGGGTACAGCGAAAAACACACCGTATGCTATTATCGATTGTCTCGATATCTAGTGGTTGACACGGTTTCTTAGTTGTGAGTTAACAAGTAAACATATTTTTTTTCTTTGCACGCTGATTCAAGTGGTAGCCTTGTCAGGTTCTAACCCGGGACCGGTATGTTTTGAGTCTCAATTTTTATAGCGTTAAATACGACAGGTCAACGCGTTGGGGTAACGCACATTCTATTAATAGTTGCGTTGAATCGCAACCTCAAAACGGTGTGGTATTTAAACGGCCACGTTTATAATATTTAATGGCGATATAACAATGAAATTTTATTCGGAGTTGTGTTGGGTAAGTGCGCAGTTCCTTTCCTCAGGTGGCAGTGCCGGGCCCCGGAAGCCGCGCGAGTCGAGCCCGCCCTGTATAAGCCCCAATATGTATGACACAGCGACATAAAGGCCAATTTGTTGTATCTTTATGGAAATGCCTAGACCGGGGACGCCATGTGTAAAATCGCAAACAAAATGGCGGAAAAACGAGTAACCGGAACGTTCAATATGCACCCTTCGTAATTTCGAATTTTTTATTTCAGTGCTTATTTTTGAAATTCAAAAATCGACATGATTTGATTATTTTCGCAGGTGAGTATAATTCTATTACCTGTTCAATGACATTCTTGTTTAGTTTGTAAAACTGTAGGTATATACAAATATTACCGCTTTCGTCTTTCACTGTAGAAAATCATTATAAAAAGTCACGATTTGATCAGTCACGAACTGATTTTATTAAAAAAATATATATACTTTTTAATTGAACTACCCTTGAACTCAAGCCTCGTAGCACAAATTTTAAAGTGACGAATTTCGCTCATGTTTTTGTAAATTATTTTTTCACTTCAATAATCCACTTACATTAAAAAAAAATTTAGATTTTAAGCTGAGATTGAACTTCTATACATAATTCGCTGCAAAATTACTCACCTTAACCTGAAAAACCCATGTACGCATAGCCTTTTTAAGGCTTATGGTAATTTCTTTTTTTTTTTTAATATAATTTCCCTTTTTTCATGACGATGATAATACGTTGCCAAAATATTATTATTTTCAATATCAAATCTGCGCTTTTCATGTTAATGCGCTCGTAACCCTCGGGTATAAAAACTCACAGTTTTTTTTTAAATTATTCGCTGTTTTATGCAACATTTTACGGCTCACATTAGGCGCTTATTTTTTGCTGCTGTCAACACTGTTCCAATTTAAATCCCCGGCGGTACAAAAAGACCATCCCCCTTCCCCGCCGGTACGTCTCCATACATTCGGCCCTTTGTGGAGATTTCTTGTATTATGCGAATGTGCACAGTGCACACGAAAATAGCGCACAGATGCAGCCCCATGACGTCACGGCCTGTGCATCTGGATTCTTTATGCAGATTTGGAAAGCATAAATGCATGTCATACATATATATCATATGCGAAAAAACACGGGTACACCCATTTACTGTCGCTGTAAATTTCATTTATAAAAGTTGTGTAACTATACGTAATATTGTTACTCAAATATACTAAATCATTTCTAATTGATAATACGGTTTGAATAAAAATACTAAGTACGTCACGGCCTGTGCATCTAGATTCTTTATGTCATACATATATATCATACGCAAAAAAACCCGGGTACACCTATTTACTGTCAGTTATGTAACTATCACGACATATTTTATATTAAATTTAATATGTTTGGTTGATGGCACGGATTTAATAATTATATGACCTGTGGTGTAATTATCACGGGTCATACTATTTGTTTGTTTATTTTTAATTTTATATTTCAATGCATATTCAAAAATCAAAAATTTGTAAGCATAGATTGAAAAATTTATCTCATCATGTCTAAATACGGTGACACAAGTCATTCATTTTGAAGGCGCTGAAGGAAAATCTTCCTGTTTCGCCGATAAAGCCAAATACACTAGACTAGAACACGTCTAAAGAAGCTCTAGAATAAATATGATCGTAATCTCTTAACCAAATTGCTTTTCATATTTATTGCTCAATATTAAGTATCACAAATAAATGTCGTTTATCGTGGACAATCTCTGAATTGACATTTACCCTCGGTCTCAACTCCTGAAAAATAAACTGAAAGGAGTAAAGTTATTTTTGGCGCTTCGTCTTTAGCAGTTGTCGGTGGCGGGTTTGCTGGCTGGTTTTTGGCGCACAGTTGGCAGGCCAATGGGTCAGGTTGGACTGGGTTAGGTGAGGCAGGGGTACTATCTGCAACCCTCCGCAGTCTCTCCCCCGCACCCCGCTAATGTCGCAGAGGTCACTACCAACTTGCATATGTGAATAATACCATGTGGTGATTACCCCGCGGAGGTAAAAATTTCGGCACATTTACTTGCATGAATTGACTCGTAGCTTACAGTTGTTTAGATTAATAAGGTTTACATTTTGGCGACCAAGTATAAGCGGAGTGATTATCAAATTAAATGCCTACAGTGATCACTTCCGCATAACGTAAAAACCGGATAAAAAATACTTTGAATTCGTTTTTTTCTCGAAATGTTTTAACTGAGATTCTGGTAGTTACATTTTAAACATTCAAGAGTAATCTAAAATAAAAAAACACCTCAACTTAAAGAAGATGATTACAGTTATGTACACATAGAGTCGTATATTTAAAAACACTATTAAGTCTTGATTTTACAGGGTACTTCCCGGCAACTAGTTGTAAATGTTAAAAATACATATACACAAGGTTAAACACGAATTTGATAAAATTGGAAAAGGGCTGACTTTTTTATGCAAGCTTTTAACATTTTTTTAAAATTATATGTAGCCGTAATACGAAGTTGTAAGATATATAACACATTTGAATTACCTGTATTTAGTATATTAACTAATAATTTCAAAGCTCATTCATTCTATACACAAAGACAGTATTACTCTTATTTGAGTAACTGCTTTTACCGTTGAAGTTGCTGTGCTTTAGAAATGAAGCTTACCAGCTTCAAATCAAAATCCTTTATACAGTAATCAAACTTGATGTAATAATACAGGTGATAGCAACTTAGTTATAATGGAAGCTCGTATGTTAACACTGAATACAAATAGTACTGCGATGTGACTCCATTAAATTTTCTGGTCTGCATTTCAAGTTGGCGCATAAGGACAAAGTAGTAGCTTGCCACCGCGGTCGCTTCGCTCGGCAACTGCACTAAATAAATAATACTTAATTCTGGGAATTATTAATAATCTGCTAGAGAGCTGCTCCGAGCCCCTAAGCCCGTAGTTAGACTCGCCTGCCTGAGGATGAAACAACTTTTGCTGAGATTTTCACTCTAGGTAGAACTACAAGTTTTCAACAAAGGAGCTTATAGCCAGGATAATTTAGTATCTTTTTTTCAATATACAGGGTGCTTATTAGCTTCAAATAACAAACACAAAAATACTTTGTATAACATGTCTTTTACACTACAGTTTTGTGACAACTTTTACAAATTCTTATCTTATTTTGCAAAGAAAATGTGAGTTTGCTCATAGAGAACAAAACTTACTATATATCCAACTTTTATCACAAAGATGATCCTCTTAGGTTCCAGCACAGGTGTACATTGAAATGATATACTCCACTATCATGCTTACAAGTTGGATTGCACTTTACTACCCCCTCAGCCACCCCGCAGAAGTGCGCCTCCCCCTCGCCGGAAGTCTTCATTAGTTGAGGGCTGTTCTTAGTTAACTCTCCGGTAATTATCTAGGTAGGTAGTCGAGTAATCCGGCACGTGCAGTTGTTGCTAGATATATTAAGCTGGAAGCCATTTCAACGATCTAGTCAATTTTATAAACCTATCTTATAAATATTTTAAATAAAACTTAAACGTATATATATTAGAAAACTTTTCCTTTGATTCCTTTTGAATTTGTGTTACATTTTTTAAAAAATGTGATCGTAAACCTATGATAAACAACATGCTAAGAATTATTTTTATATATGGACACATGCTGGAAATAGTTACCCGTAAATAGACCTTCGCATGTAATATAACATATCTTTGTATTAATTTTGTAATATCATGTCATTTAGGGGATGTAAGGAGGCGAATATTGCTTGGGGGTGGCAAATGTTTAGTTACGGCACTGGCTGGGATCTTCACCGAAAATAAATTGAATTACAATAATAATACAGAGCGCGGAGACTCACTAAGCACCTTGTTTGGCAATATATTATATTATATTATTAATATCAGAAAGGAAGTCTCGGGGGCTCAGGCAGGCTTACGTCTACTCTGCGGGGGCCCCGAGGGTGCGGGGGTTACTGTAAGGAACTTCCTTGTGATGGACACCGAGGGGTATGGGAGGTGACTTGGACTTGGGTATCGTGGTTTGTAATTATCAGTTCAGCAGCAATTCGAATGAATTTACACTAAAATACTTTTCCGGGAGCTTTTTTATGATCTTTCACAGTAAATGATTATTTCCTAATAATACATAATTGGTCAAAAAAAAAATTATGCTTATGCTAAAATCACATGTATTAATCATCTATCTTGTGCATCATTTTGAAATGATGGAGTCGTTTAAACATTATTATAAAGTTAAACAAAAAACTACATATATATATAACACGAAAAAATTTGCTCAGATCTGAACCAATTTTTTACGTTGTATTAAAATTTCTTTAAAATAATTTTAATTTAAAATACAAGTTAAGTGATGTTTCGACTGATTTCGACAGTAATGTTGGCGCAACTAATCGAGTCAAAAATTTTTTTTTTAATAATTTTTTCCACCAAGTAAGTACTCTTTGTCGGAAAAATATTACTAAAAAAGTATTTTTATTTAGTGACCGCATGGTGACCCTAATTGTGGCCCAATTCCTGTGCAATTCATCCAGTTCGCCGCTGAGCCCCTTATCTCTGCTAATAGACTGCGCCGGCCCTGGTTATGGCGGGCCGGGCCGTAAAACCGACGCGCTCTCGTTCGGCCCTGATACCGCGCCGGGATATGAAGGAATATATATACATTTTTATACCTTTGAACATTTAATATAGATAGGGCCGAGAGAAGGGGTTATAATAAAACACTTCCAGCGAAAATATTTTTACCTAAGTTATTACACCTGGATCGTTACGGCTAGTAATCCCAGAGAAAACTGACGCCTCCAATGCTTTACAGATTATAAGAGATATTTTTATTAAAAAAAAAAAAAAACATGAGTGTACGCTTTCAGCTATACAAAAGTCTACTCCTAAAATTCGTGTAACGTTTATTTATAAATAAATAAAAAAAATTGAGTGTTATTCCAATTTCATGTCCTAGTTGTGCCAATATGCTTGTTTGGTATCTCCAGGCTGATTGAAGTTTCATCCAATGCCCAAGTCTTAAAAAGATTATGACTATCTGATGATTTAAGTACTACTAACCTATCGGAGATTCTACTCAACAATTTTTTTTGTATCTGCAGCTATTTAATTTTTTTTTTCTGTAAAAATAATATTGAAATTACTGTTTCTCCCGGAGGACAAAGCTTGGACAAATGCGCGGAAATTAATAAAAAGCTCGTCCCATCCGTACCCGCCAGGGTGGCTGTGCAGGGGGTCGTCCGTGGCCAACCCCTCTCCCACAGGGTCTCAAGGCCGGCAATCAGACAGGAGTGGCACTCTGGTGGACACCGGGAAATTAAAATGTCCAGGTTTTGGACGTAAGATGACAAAAGAGCACATTCCGTCTAATATCGGTGCCACGAAAGCGCCATTCTGGGAAACCTGAATTTGCATATCGCTCGCTCTTAAAGACACAAGTTTATTTGCATTAAAAAAAGAAAGTACTTACAATTTATAAAACATATATCTTAATACTCGCATATTTTAAATGTTACATTAAAAATGACAAAATATAGTGTGTCCTAAGGAGTATCGGGTATTTGTTAGTTCAGTAAAACAAAAACAATTAGTAATCAAGTTTTTTTTTGTATTGTTAATTATAAGAATACAAAATGGAAAATTATCTCGAAAAGATGATGTTATCCAAATGGAAACGTTACGCTGCTGACACTTTTCTAATCTGGAACGAAGATTTCTGACACATAGCCTTCGATGTTGCTGCCATTTCTGACCTGATGTTTTGTTTCAATTCCGCTAGGTTCATCGGATTATACTCATAAACCCTACTTTTAAGGTATCCCCATTCGAATAGTCAAGAAGGCTAAGGTCGGGGCTTCTGGGAGGCCAGTTGATGTTACCTCTGCGTGAAATGACCTTATTAGGGAATAATTCGTTAACAGCTTCAATTGATTGATCGAATGTATGGCAAGTGGTCCCGTCTTGTTGGAGCCGCGTTCTTGAGTTGAAACCTTGAAACTCCTGCAACTCTTGACCCAAAAATTTTCGCAGCATATCGAAATAACGATCACTATTCACATTCACGTATTTGTTTTTGGACACCCTGTATTTCTGACCATATTATATTTAATAGAAAAATAATTTATATGAACAGATCTCCTAAAAATTACGGGTATTTTATTTTACATAACCTGTAGTTGAAATATTTATAATTATCACAAATAAAACCACTTGCATATTATTCTGCTTTTAAAAATAGCTAATTAACGTTGGGGTATATTTTGTGTTGGACGTAAACATAAATTCAACAAAGAAATGTCTCAGGTTCTATTGACGAAAGGGGCTGTACAGAAAGACATCTTAATCCCCACCCCTTCTCCCGGGGGTGGTTGTCCACCCCTGCCCCAGTCCGGACGTCCACTTACCGGAGCCACGACAAAGAAAAATGCATATTTATCTATGACACTACATTCTCAACACACACAGCTCCTTGTCTCCGCCAGCCGTGCTTTTCTTTTGACTGACTTTAACACAAGTATTACATTAACATACGCATATATTTTTCTATAACCGTAAATGATCTTGATATATATATTTTAGGAGGCACTAAGACTATTTTGAATTTTTTATAAATTTACATCATTAAACCAAAGAAAAAGATGATAGAGTGTTTGTTTGTAGTATAAAAATGCAAAAACAAATTGTTTAAATTATATTATTATATTGTAAAAGCTACTGTTTTTAAGTAAATATCATATTCCGATTATATTATAAATGTTATGTAAAAAAAGAAAGAAATATTTATAAATATTAAGTTAAATTCATGATGATCTGCTCAGTGTTATCGGTTTGTAAAATATAATATTTTTTATCGGTGTTTTATTCAAGTTACTGTTGTTATTTAAGTTAAACAATAACTGAAATAAACTAAGAGTAATTTACATACAAAAAGAGTACCTTTTAATATATTGCTCCAAATTTATTGTTTTCATATTATAAGGCAAACTTTATTAAATTGTTTTTTCATCAAGTGTCTCTCCCTAGAAGAGATTGGCGACCATTTCACTGAGCATATACTCATGCTGAGGCAGTGTTCATGGTTTTTTGAGGGGAAAGTAGTGTAGTGGATCCCCGGGTCCTTCTACACCGCAGTTTTATATTGCAAGGAAAAGTCTGCGTATTGCTGCTACCCAATAGCATTATTATATAATCCTTTCCTTATAAAATTCTGGCGTTTAGATCTGATGCTCCTACAGCAAGCTACAGAAACAATACCACCTCGACAAGGTACTTCAAGATCACATTCCTCAATAATCATTCCAAGCCCACTACACCATTACTGATCCTTTACACATGCTCAGGGTACAGTATTTTAGCCACGCACAACCAACAAAATAGGGAGAGTGGGGAGGATTTATCATTGAGTATATGAAAATAGAAATTTTCGTTTAAAAAGTACTATTTGTAATATCAAGAAAAAATATTAGACAAAAAGAAAATATTTTTATATGAAAAATTGCTAGTAAATCGTGTATAAATGCGCTCAAAAACATAAATTGTTGTTACTAATATGATTAGGCACATTATTTCACACATTGAAGATGATTTAAGAAACTCTCAGAAAAATATCGTCGTGATTTGTGTAGGATCACAAATCACGTGTGAAATAATGTGCCTAATCATATTAGTAATAATATAAACCTGTATATGTGATTAAGCATATTTTTTCACACATTGAAAACGATTAAAGAAAACTCTCAGAAAATATCATCGTGACTTGTGAGGGATTCGAACCCACATCCCCAAGCTTTCATGGCAAATTGCAGTGGCTCGTTAGCATAGTTGGATAAATGCACCGGCCATGAAAGCTTGGGGATGTGGGTTCGAATCCCTCACAAGTCACGATGATATTTTCTGAGAGTTTTCTTTAATCGTTTTCAATGTGTGAAAAAATATGCTTAATCACATAAACATACTAATACCTGCATGGGTAAATAAATACGCATCCTGATTAACATTAATCTAAAATTAATATAATTGAATGGTGCGCGTCTCGGCTAAACATCAATAGATTTTAAAAATAATAATAACCAGCTTTGGATATAAAAATGCTTCACTTGTTACTTTAATTAAAAAGTTCAGTGTTTGCAAATCATTAAATATTGATTAGCCCGAGCATATTAGTTCATATGTAGAATATGATTATTAAAAATTCTCACTAAATTGCAGTGGCTCGTTAGCATAGTTGGATAAATGCACCGGCCATGAAAGCTTGGGGATGTGGGTTCGAATCCCTCACAAGTCACGATGATATTTTCTGAGAGTTTTCTTTAATCGTTTTCAATGTGTGAAAAAATATGCTTAATCACATAAACATACTAATACCTGCATGGGTAAATAAATACGCATCCTGATTAACATTAATCTAAAATTAATATAAACCTGTATAGGTAATAAATACGCACTTGATTGACGTTCAATCCACAAAATAGACATATATATATAAATTGTTGTAATCTCCTAGCTATTTGGCTATGTGTTGCGAATTATAACGGAAAACAATGCCACCTGCACTCGAGCAGCAAAAGCTCATAAGCTCCTAAACACTCGCGGGGCAAAGCAAAATATCGAAAGGCAAGGCTCTCCAAGGAATCACTTCTCCTCCGGGCTCAAGTGGTGGCTTTGTTTTTCATATATTTTTATCCGCCGCGGAATTGATCGAGGGCTGTGCGCCCCGAGCGGGTCTCCACCCCCCGCACTGAGGGGATGGTCGCGATCCCGGTTTATCTCAAGACGGGCGTATCCAAACAAAGCGGTGTGAATGGTAGTGATCAAACAAAGCGGTGTGAATGGTTTGTTTTGAGTGAAACGATTTTCTGTTTTGTCTTTTATGCGTTTTTTTTTTTTTTTCCTCGAAGGAAATTTGAATTTGCTTTTTTGATTTATTACGAAAGAGGCTCTCCTCCGTAGAACTGTTTGTGTATTATGTTTATATTTATTTTGTAAATGTAATTTTATACGCGGCGCTTCGAAGATCACAGGAATTGATGGATGAGACAAAAAGTGACACCATCGTGTTTATTTACTATCGTTATCATTTTTTTAATCGTTGCTTTTTAGATTTCGTTAAAAATGTAGGACAGAAAATATATTTTTAAAAATATGTAGTATGAACAATCAGAAATGTTTCGCTCATCAATATTATCATTAAATAGTTTGATAATGCAACTGAAAGACCAAAAAACCTCAGTGAGATATTTTATACACTTTTATTTTTTTGGTTTTTGTTACGTAATATTTTCAGTGCATTATAATGACTTTATCTTATTATTATCACAGTGACATTTCAGGGTAGTGAGATATCGACAGGAAAAATTCTCAAAATTTACTTCATCTCTGTGTATAAAATTTTTCGGGGCTTTACTTTTATGTTTAGTACTGGGATCGAAACGTCGGGACATCAAAAAATAAAATATATATTTAATGTTATTTAAAAAAAAGTATGTGTCAATTGAATTCAGGTCACATTTTTTGATAGTTTATCTTCATAAAAAAATATTACAGCAACCAGACACGTCTTGGTGTCATCTCATGCGATAAAAATAAAATAATATTGTAATAAAAAATAGTGGGTCTTCGTCTCCCTAGTGAGCAGCCTGTGATTCGAGGCTCAGGTTCGATCCTCCCGAGGACAATGCGAGAATTGTTTCTTTCACTTGTGATGTTCCGGCTTGTTACGTCATCCCTTATGATATGTTAGATATTTCTTGTGCTAACAATTCTATGATTTATTTCTTATTTTGCAAGAAGCACATATTTCTATTTGTAATCTAATTGTTTTTGTGTTGTCACCGCAAGCTATTGTAGATTCAGCAAAAAATTCAATTATAATTATAATATAAACTTTATTGGTCTATTTTTTTATATAAATTAGCAAAATATGAGGTAAATAAAGGTAAATAAATAACTCGTAAATTAATGCAAAAATTATTCTTAATTTTTTTCAGATATCTGAAATTCATCATTCGTTCAAAACTATACGAAATAAATAGTTGGATCCACCAGCGAAACTTGGTTTCATCACTTTAAATGATGCTTTAAAAAAGAAAATTAACTTAAGGGTACTCACAGTCAAAATGGGTGTTAATCTTGTTGAGGGACAAGGCATTTGATTGGTGAAGATCCATTATTATAATGATAAAAGAAGCTTTGTATTTCGTCATCACTTTGAGTTTATTATATTTTTATATTATAGTTTAGTTATGCATCTGATGATGACCTAGTCTATATGGTAGAAACTAGTCATGCAAAAAATATAATAAACTCAAAGTGAAGACAAAATACAAAGCTACTTTTATCATTATATATAAAATAGGTGTTAGCTAAAAATAAACAAAAAATCCATATAATAGCGGTCTATATATAATACCTGTTTTTCTCTATGTGAATGATATTGTACTATTAAGAGCATTTATGTTAATTGCACACTTTTTTAACATTTGTTTTTTTTTTTTGTGATAATGTTAATAATATAAGTTTGAATGTCTGTACTTGGGATAAATATATATATATATAATATTTAAACAAACTACGAATATTTCTTTTTTTCGTAAGTATCGATTCTTTGCAAATAACTTAGAATTCCAAATTATTGTATTTTTATGTTTAAACCCCAGACAACCACAAACAGCGTGGTCAGATAAAAGATAAAATATCGGTCGACAAGAAAAACTGTATAAACACAAAAATCCATGAAAATCCCGATTCTGTGCTATCGCTTCCCCGCTGTGCTATTGTGCGTGCGTCTGGGACGCATTCGATCAAAAACAAAGGGGCGGGGGTGGACGACACCCCCATGACCGCAACCGTCTCAACCCTTTTAGGCGACACTTTTAAAAGGGTAAGAGTGATCCTGAGCGATCATCTAGAATCAAGGCTTCTCTGATATATTTTTGAAAAAGGCGTATAGTATTATATAATGTTATTATTTATGGCTTGCTGCTTACGTAAGTTAATTTCAGTGTTTTTACTCTTACGACATCGACTTCCTGTTTTGCATACAAAAGTCTCAGCAGTCCTCGTCTAAATTATAATATGTTATTTCTTCATATAGACATTTTTATACCGTGATGACAAGCTGGTTGCCTGCCGTGCAATTTTCCAGGCGTTGAATATATTCTTCGTATTTTTTTACAGCTGTAATTTCTTTTGTTTTTATTTATTTTTTTGTACTTATCAAGATTTTTAAATTTTTGCTATATTTACTTTTATAAAATAACACTTATACTAAGTAACATTACACCCCCGATACCCAAATTTTTACTGGTCGATACAAATTATTGTCTATGAATATTTTTATATGTTTTATCTTTCATATATTAATCTTGTTGAGGGACAAGGCATTTTATTGGTGAAGATCAATTTTTTATTAATGATATGGGTAACTTTTTATACTTTCTTCACTTTGAGTTTATTATAGTTTTAGCATGACTAGTTTCGACCAACAGACTTGGTCATCATCAGATGCAGAGCAAAACTGTTTTGTTCAAACAAGTTTTGTTCTGAATCTGATGATGACCAAGTCTGTTGGTCGAAACAAATCATGCTAAAACTATTATAAACTCAAAGTTAAGAAAGTATAAAAAGTTACCTATATCATTTATAATTAATATATTAAATTTTCAAAAAAAAAAATTATATTTATTTGATTCAATTAACAAAAATATCAAAATATATAAACTGCATGTACAGCCGCGTGGTTAGATACAGTCAATGTGTACTAAAATTTCATGAATATTGAATACAATAGTATTTAATGTTACGCTTACTGATAGCTTGATATAAAAAAAAAAAATCTTAAAACAAATAATCACTTCATATAAAGACCAGGACCACTATTTTAACAAAAAAAATAGTGAACATTATATGAGAAATCAAAAGCATTGTTTTTGGGTGTAAAGTGTAAAGCTCTTTGTTTATATGAAGGCAGATTTCCTTCTCAGCCATACTTTAGCAAATAAACTGCATGTACAGCCGCGTGGTTAGATAAAGTCAATACGTACTGAAATTTCAAGAATATTGAATACAATAGTATTTAATGTAACGCTTACTGATAGCTTGATATAAAAAAAATCATAAAACAAATAATCACTTCGTATAAAGACCACTCTACCAGGACCACTATTTTAACAAAAAAATAGTGTATTTTATATGAGAAATCAAAAGCATTGTTTTTGGGTGTAAAGTGTAAAGCTCTTTGTTTATATGAAGGCAGATTTCCTTCTCAACCATACTTTAGCAAATAAACTGCATGTACAGCCGCGTGGTTAGATAAAGTCAATGTGTACTAAAATTTCATGAATATTGAATACAATAGTATTTAATGTAACGCTTACTGATAGCTTGATATAAAAAAAATAATCTTAAAACAAATAACCACTTCGTATAAAGACCACTCTACCAGGACCACTATTTTATCAAAAAAATAGTGTATTTTATATGAGAAATCAAAAGCATTGTTTTTGGGTGTAAAGTGTAAAGCTCTTTGTTTATATGAAGGCAGATTTCCTTCTCAGCCATACTTTGGCAAATAAGTGCACGTCCAGCAAATTAGTTAGCGTTTTTTGCTAAGACAGAGACGGGGGTGATGTATGCATCCCCCTCGGCGGGGCAGGGGTGGAGCCGCGGCGTCCAGGGCCGGCGCGGTGATTAGGCGGTTCCGAACCCCTGTAATGGCCCGTTAATGAAGACATATTTATTTATACGGACCACGGCCCGACCGCGGGCCCCCTTTTTGTGAAGGAATCGCCAAATCGCCTGCGTTGATACGCGGTAATTACGTAGGAACAAATATCTGAGGCTGTTTATGGCGCTACTGTAATATGTGTAATTTAAACTTTTTTTGTTGTGTAACCATTTTTTAAATAATTATGACTGTTCAAGAAGCCCTTAATTATCATTGCTATCTTTTATTTTAAGCAATATAAATCAATTACGATATTTATACGAATATTGAAAATTAAGTCTATCGGTCTAGTCCAGAGGTTCCCAAAGTGGTCAATATCGAACCCCAGGTGTCGATTTCGCCCTGCAAACGAAAAATAAAATTGGGGGTCCATGAACTATAAATGGGGGTCAACGAGAGTGAATCCCATTTAAGCAGGTCATCACCAAAATTTAGACATTTCGTAAATGTCATAATGCACCGAACACATATTGTACCTATGTACTTTGTGACGAATCGAAGCCCTGAAGCGTAGAAGTGTTTTGTAGGTTTTTAATTAATGTATTTTATTCTATTTAAGATATTAAAATGGAATTTCACCTAGTATTCTCTGTCAAAAATACTGATTTTCTGAATGTTACTATATTTGCATTTTGTGTGTTTTTAATTAATAAAGGTATAATTAACTTTTTCATTTCTAAACCCACTGTACAGTAAATCCTATGAAAGTGAGTTGTTCTATATAAGATGTCAAAAATATGTTTGAAGTTGAGGAATTTGTAAAAATTCAATATTAGCAAGGCAGAAACAGGAAAACTCGACAAGGGGTCGACGGGACAAAATAGTTTGGGAAAACATGATCTAGTCTAAGGTTTCGTGATACGTTCACTATGTAAATCCTATTTATGTTTAGTATTATTATATTAATGAAGTACAGTATTATATTAGAAGTTAACTCATGGATCAAAATAATACCGTCATATGATCCAGTAGAGTTCATTGAAAAGACAAAGCAGTCATGGTATTGATTTCGGCAATGTTTTATAATTCTTCAGGCTGTGAATTTTGTTTGAACGGTATAGAATTGTGCTTTTTTGTATTTCTAAACGACCGCTTTCTACCACCAGCTTACACGTAAAAAAGAATTGTAGAACCGGAAAATACCGTGATCGATTTTCCCGACATAAATAACAATTATTCCGTGCTTTATGTATGGGAAGGCGGATAAAGCTGCCGGAGTGAGCACGTCATTATGTCTCATTTACAGCCGACTTGATAGAGATCAACTACGCCGAATTACAATCAAATTAATATTTATAGGGGATTAAAACAACACAATTTAAGTCGCGGTATTTAGATGTCATCGTCGTTAAGCGTTAGCATTACGCTCGTGTCGAGACACTTTGGTGCTTATAAAGAAAATTTAAATATTTGGGATGCGACGTTAAAGAGATAACATGCGATATGATTTTGAAGCGTTCTGTTCTATTAACAACAACATCTTTTTACGTGACTTAAATAAAAAAAATATATATTTAGTATCTGTTTCGTATAGTTAGTAATTGTTTTGTGATATAAAATCGTTTCTAAAAATAGTGATTCTATTTTCAGCTTTCATGTGTATAAAGCTGCTTTCGTAAAAATTATTACAAAGAAAATAAAAATTGAAAATTTGAATGCTAGATTTGCTTCATCCTGAGTGCTGCGAGCACTTATGACGTCACCACAAACGATGTAAGAACTTTTTTCTTTTTTAAATAAGGAACATCTCACGTTGTCACGCGACCCCCCTCCCCCTTATTCATCCCCCTTCCCCCGGAAATGAGGGGCGCAGGGAGGGGGAACATAAATCCCATCTAGCGGGGCGGGACATGAGCCATAGATAAAAGTTTAAGCCCTGAAACATTTCGGAGAAATATTATTTTTTATATTTTACAGCGCATTGATAAACGGTTTTTCGATAACCCTATTGCCTGACCATCCCGCGAATCGGTGAAAAATAATAAATGTGCGTATTAGCGTACGAATTCCACACTGATGGATCGTAAAAAAATAATACTTAATTGCGTTTTTATTGCGAGATTATTCACTACTAATACAGTCTTACTGCAACTAGCTTATTAAGGTCCAATTCTGGAAAACACAAAAAATTGGAACGCAAAGAGAACGGAGCAAGCTCTTTTGTAAAAATATAAATTAAATCTCTATTAAATTATAATTTAAGGTATTTTATTACATGAGTTATGATTATAATACCCTCAGGTGGAGTAATACATCGCGCGTTTTGGCTTAATTAATCGATATTAAAAATAATATCCAGATGGGATAAAAATCGCTTCATGTTACTTTGGTCTAAAAAGTCCAGTACTTGCAAATCACTTAATATTGATTGACCTGGCCACATTGGTTCGTGTGTAGATTATGATTGTTAAAAATTCTCGATTAACAGAGGTGACTCGTTAGTACAAGGGTCAGTACGCCGGCCATGTAGTAAGCTTGGAGATGTAGGTTCAAATCCTACACATTTCATGATGAGAGTTTCTTTGAATCATATTCAATATGTGAAAAAATATGCCTAATCATATTAGTCTCATTATTAATCATTCAATATATTTTTTTAGTAATTGCTTATGCTGGGATAAATTATTCACAATGGCGTTGAATTCTTTTTATTTGGTACCGTATTAAATTGCTTGTGTATATTTATGCTAATTCAAAATAATTCTCCCATACTTTTAATGGACACCATCCATACCCACAGTCATCCATAGTCTCTGTTTAAACTGCGGGCATCGAAAAGAGCGATTTTCCTGTTGCATAAGACAAAGTCGCCATTGTTCAGGAAAACCACCCCCGGCGTGTGGCTGTGTTTTTACAATGGCGTATTATTTTCCCGTAGTTGAGTGTATCATCGGTTCTTTGTCCATCTGTCCTCGCGGACTTTCAGCCGATGGGAGGCTCATTTCTCCGGGCACTCTCACTTCGTTCCACATCCCCCTGTAGAGATTTTTTCCCTTAATTTTCATCTGGGTGAAATAATGAGTCCTCCGGGAAAGCATTTAGTGGGTTTTGATTTATCTTTACAATAAATTTGACCGGAATCGGAGCGGCACCACCTACAAACTTAATACTTTGATATTATCGAATACTTTATGTTCTATCTTTCTCAGAGAAAACCACACAAATTGTGTGATATAAAAGCATATAACTATAGAGCTGTATTTTCTAGACGGTGTCTCTCGAAGCTGAAAATAATATAAACTATCATACTATTTAAATAAATAATTTTTATTGCATATATTTTCGATAACTGTTTATTTTAGGAAATACTTTACGAGTATACATGATTTTAATAAGAGCTGTATATACAGCGGAATTTACTTTTACTTGGTCTTTTGCCTTAAGTAAAATAAAACTATTAATCTAGAACCTAATTATACACCTCAAAGTACAAACTTGACTTCATATACCTACAATTTTTTGGGTGCCTGTCCATGTGTATATTTATTTACATTCGATGCTTGGATTTTTTTTATACCATTTCCATAAAACAGTGAAAAAATCACGAGTAATTGCTGAAAATGTAAACTCAAAATCCTTTAAAAAAAAATAAAATTATTTATTTAGAATATTTATAATCATCATCATAAAAAATCTTTTAACTAAAACAGACATTAAAAATACATAAAAGTAAGCATCTTTATAAAGCGTAAATGTAACATAATTTACGAGTCAAAAGTCGCAAGTAATTAAAAACTCAATTTTCCGTATAAATTTCTTTCTGTGATGATTCCCTGCTTTATTTTAAGGTTGTAGCGCAAACACAACAAAGGCGAGGCCGGAGCCTCTCGCCCTCAGCCACCCCCCCGGGGGGTCTGGACCCCCGGAGCTCATTGCTCCCCTATTTTGGTTCCCTCAGAGAAAATATCGCGTTATAAATTTTAATCATATTGGCAAAACGATACGCGAACATTATCGATATTAATAAATAAATAAAAAACAAAAAACGCGCGATGTGAACATTATTAATATACGTTTAATAAATATCAAAAATCGGAAAAACTATTTATTTTTATTGTCATCACTGCCATCATCATCATCACATTTTAAATTTTTACTTTTTCTCAAAACAACCCTTTGGCAGTTTTGTTGCAAGTAAAATTTGAATAAAACAACGAGAAAAATATTCAAATATTTTTTTCTAATCAAATGGAAACTCTACTCTTTTCTCTATGCCAATTGAACAAAAAACCTCTCTGACCGAACAATAAATTTAATGGTTAAATGCGAGGGCGTTACGCATGCAAAATATGTAAAGAGAAAATAATGTTTCTACCATTTTTTTTTGACTATTTTGAAATACGTTGATTTGACTTTTTCACTTTCATAAAACGGTATTTTTACTCTGGCTCCAGTATCCATACAGCCACAGCAGCTTAGGTCGGCGTGTGTTTGCTTATTTGGGGCGGCTGGTCCCCAATATAAACTTATAGGTCGCCTGGTCAGCCGGAGGCTTGACTCCTTTTCACATGCCTTTATCTGACGATAATAGAATAATAACAGATTTAATATTCGATGACGAAGAAGGCCCATACCTTTGTTGTACTTCACCAAGGATATTACGTGACACGTAATACCCTTTGATTTAAAAGTTTTTTTTTTTTCAAAATAATCTGCTGCTGTTTATCCCATTAACCCATAAACTTGAAACGTATTGATAACGTATAATTCTAGTGTGTCATCTTGATTTATAGTCTCTCTTATTTTAATATAAATATAGTTCTCTTAGCAAGTAATGACTGGATATTATATGTGTTTTATTATACCTTCAAAAATAAATATTTCATAGTAGCCCATGTACATAAAACTAATAAAAAATAAGACAGTTTATATTATCAAACGTTCATTACAAAAAATCTTTTAAACATGAATGACTCACATAAAAATGTTGAACGTTTTTATAATAAAAATAACTGCGTCTAATTTCAGTTTTGCAAATAAACTGCTGTTCATTCAATTTTAGTTTCTGAAAAATATAGAAATAATATAGAATTATTGAAAAGTAAACTTTGCGAAAAATCGTAGAAATAAAATTCCAACAGTTTACTAAGATTTCACGATTCTATAAATATGTTTCCAAATAAAATTCACTCAATAATTACATTGGAAATAAACGTATAGCGTTTTGATTCCTTCGTTTTGGATTCGAGTATGAATGTATTGATTTATTTGTAGCTAAATAAACCGTTAGTTGTTACGATTACTTAGTTTATTTTCCAGGGAGTTTGAATCTGAATATAAAACCAATTTCGATAACAATTTGTAAAAGTTAAAAATATAATTATTTTGAATTATCAAATCGATTAAAACAATTGTATTTTAAACTTATATATCATAAGAGGGATCGGTTATTTACAATTTTTGTATATTTACTGCCTTGTGTGTTGCAAAAAAGCACGTCTTCATCACTTCAAACACAACATTTTTAAATTATTGTGGGCAAGGATTACTCACAAGTTTGTACACCTAAACAAGGATACGGTTGCAGTGTAACCGGTTGCAAAAATAGTTTCCCATAATTTAGCCATTCAATCAGCCATGATCGATCTAGCTACACATAAACGCTGATGGTGTTCCCATTGTATGGTGGAACCATTGATTTGTGTGTACGTGAATAGGGTAAGCCTCAACCCTCAGCCGCTGAGCCAAAAGCGAATATTTTATTTTTAAACATATGTTTTTGTTTACTATATATACAATTTATGTTATATATATATATATATAGTATGCTAGTATGCCAAAATGGATACTTACATGCATAAGATAGCATGTTTGTTCTTCACTTCAATATTGAATGTTGCATGGAAAAGAAGTTGTCTACGACAGCCACAAAACTGTAAATAAAGCCGTACGGCTGTGAACACAATAAATATTGATGAAGAAATGGGTTATTTGAGTCATTTATAGTATCGCCCGGACCCGCACGCGATGCCCCCGAGCGAGCTCTCGTAAATGGGTGAGCATTAAACATGGATACGGTATATTAAATATGCGGATGGCCATCCCCATAGCTTGTGCTGAATGGCTTCAGAAAATCTAACCGCTTAGACTTCAGGCGATTCGTCTGTGTTTTCGTGATATTGGCCGAACCGCGTAACATTAAAATTAATCGATTGATCGTTTGCACCAAGTGATCCCGTTCCCAAAGTGATCAATATCGACCACCGAAAAATTAATTGGCGGTCCACGAACTGCAAATGGGGGTCTACGAGAATGGATCCCATTAGGCAGGTCATCGCCAAAATTTAGGCATTCCGTAAATGTCATAATGCACCTAACACAGATTGTACCCATGTACAATGATATTTATCCAAAAAAATATATACAAAATAGAAAAAAACCAGGTAGAGAAACCACCGGGCGAGAATATTTATGGTTAAATCTGACTTATCTGAAGCCAAATATTAAAAAACTTGCTATCAAAGCATCAGACCCATCCCTCCCATTAAAAGTATTGATCGTTTTAGTGAATGTTACTATATTTGCATTTTGTGTGTTTTTAATTAATAAAGGTATAATTCATTTTACATGTGTTTTAACTTTTTTATTTTTAAATCCTCGGTACAGTAAACCCTATGAACGTGAGTTGTTCTATATCAGATCTAAAAATTATGTTTGAAGTTGTAAGGCAGGGGTCTACGAAAAACAGGAAAACTCGACAAGGGGGTCTACGGGACAAAAAAGTTTAGGGACAAGTAAATTAATATTAAAAATTATTTCAGGAGTACTGAAATTGATTCGCATAAAGCCGATTATTTCATTTAGCGCATTCACTGCAACTAAACGATTTAGAGAACCGTCACCGAAGCAGAGGTACTCGCAGTTATTCACAGTAACAGCCATTGATTATTTGAATGAGCTATTCGCATAGAGGCGATTATCTAAACGATTCGATTACGCCCAACACTAGCACGTGCCCTGCAGCTTACCGGTTCGTAGGGGCCACCGGACAAGGGGTCTACGGGGCAAAAAAGTTTGGGGACAAGTAAATTATTATTAAAAATTATTCCAGGAGTACTGAAACTGATTATCTCAATTAGCGCATTCGATTTAGAGAGCCGTCGCCGAAGCAGAGGTACCCGCAGTTATTCACAGTAACACCCATTGATTATTTGAATGAGCTATTCGCATAGAGGCGACTATCTAAACCATAGGTTCCCAACGGGGGCTGTACCGCCCCTCAGTGGCCGCTGGAGCTTTCCAAGGGGGCGGTGGCGGGTCCAAGGGAAAATTAATGAACTTTTAGCATTTAAATATTTTTGATTTGTGCAGTAGATTTTTCACAAAAATGATGAGAAAATGATTAAAAAAAAAACGAGAAAATGAGGGGGGCGTTGGAAAATTTTTTTTTCTTGTCAAGGGGGGCGTTGGAATTTTTTTTTCATGTCAAGGGGGCGGTGGTCAATAAAAGGTTGGGAACCTATGATCTAAACCAGAGGTTCTCAACCTTTTATTGACCACCGCCCCCTTTGACATAATAGTTATAATTATACCAATTTTATTTCTGTATATTATTTATTAACACATTGTTTGCGGGTCGCATGTTAAGTCGTCTTTGGTCGACTAGTACTAGAGCGCGGGTCGCATATAAATATGTTCGCGCGAAATGTCACGAAAAACGCCCGCCCCAAGCACAATTCCGCGCCTGCATACAATTTGTTCAATTGTATCTATTTCTGAGGACGCCAATCTGTAAGCGTTGTTGGATGAAGATGATACGCAAACACAACATCAATTTGCGGAAGGGCCTAGTCCACATAATCGAGTTTTTTTGATCATTTTCTAGTCCGTTTTCTAGTCCCTCTGGTTCGATACACTAGCACGTGCCCTGCAGCTTACCGGTTCGCAGGGGCCACCGGACAAGGGGTCTACGGGGCAAAAAAGTTTGGGGACAAGTAAATTATTATTAAAAATATTTCAAGAGTAAAAATAAACGATTTGATTGCGTCCAACACTAGCACGTGCCCTGCAGCTTGCCGGTTTGTTAGAGTTGTGCTGGGGCTGGGCTGGCTGGGCTGGCTGGGCTGGCTGGGCTGGCTGGGCTGGCTGGGCTGGCTGGGCTGGCTGGGCCCGGGCGGTGACGTCGTTGTGACGTCACGGCGCCCTATCGACCCGCGGCACGTGCGGGGCGCGGCGGGGGCGGCAACCGACGCCGACCGACGTTTCAATCGCGACTGACTACCGAGCTCCAACCCCCACTGCAGTGGACACAATTGTACAACCGTTTGAATTATTTATTTTTTTGTGATTTTTGACAGAATGACGTATTCGATGAACGATGCAATAGGCGGTTCGATAAGTACTTAGCCTCACCGCCCGATGGTGCTAGTATTGCAAGAAAAATTTCAGCCGAATAGGACTCGTAGTTTTGTTTTGACCGCGTATTTTAGAAAAATGGAAAAAGAGCAATATCGGTGATTCGATTCTTGTTTTTGCTGAACCAAAAAATGAAACATCCATACACACAGTGGATATTATTATTATAGATAAGCAACTAGGTAAACAATTGTTAGAGGGAGTGATTGTCAGGTGGTAAGGGCTAATGTGATTTTAATGTACCTGACAAGTGGAGGATTCTATATAATTGCAAATTTTTGGGTAATTATCTAAAGTGTAGGTGTAGCAGCAGTTATCCTGTGTTGGGGTTTGTCCTGTAGTGTGTTTATCTGTAAATAATAGGTTTTTGCGCAGTAAATGGTTTTTTAAAGATGTGGTTTAGCAATGGGGAATAATAGTGGAGACTTATTGAAAATAACCTGGTCATTGAGCAGGTGCTCCAGTGTGTTATCTTTCAGGCGATTGATTTCTAAAATCTCTTGGAGATCGAGCTTTGTGCTCGTATTGTTAATATGCAAAATTTTGAGATTGGAGTTCTGGTTAAAGTCGTGTTTATTATCAAAGAGGTGGAGGCCGAAGGTAGATGTTTCATCTCCCTTTTTCCATCCTCTTGTGTGGTCTTTGGTCCTTGTGTTGAAGAATCTACCTGATTGGCCAACATAAGTGGTGTCGCATAATATTATTTTTCCACATGTATTAACGCTTGAAATAAATCACTCTAACAGATATAAAATCTTTTTTTTTATACCGATGCGCCATATTTTATATCGGTGTGTGAATAATTTTTTAACTTTAAAAAAAAGCAACAGATTTCTAAATATGAGGTATTTTTATTTAATTTGGTCCTTTACAACATCAATCAAGTGGCCGCCTTTATTGGGCAAAGAAAAATGTGCTTGGTTTTTGGAAGCAAATTTGATGACCGACGAGGCCCATTTCACACTCTCCGGCGCCGTTAACAAGCAAAATTGCCGCATTTGGGAAACGGAGAATCCACACTAGCTCAAATTAATTGTAAACAGCCAAATTAAATGAAAAGTTATTTATTATTCACACACCGACATAAAATATGGCGCACTCTGTAGTGCAGTGGGTCGCCGGGTTAGCATTATTTTAAATACTTTCCTTACAAAAGCTCTGGTGTTTAGATCTGATACTCCTTCTGCAGCTAGCTACATAGTCTACACAAGGTACTTCCAGAACACATCCCTCCACAATCTTTACACACGCTCAGGGTACAGAATGGCAGCCGTGCACAAGCACCAAAATAGATTAGTCAGGATTATTAAACTCACATTATATTTAAATTCCCACCCGACAATCATTGCATCTCTCTTAGAACCAATACCTTTCCCTTTAACAATTATTCACTTGCTTGCATGTTATTCTCACTTCGTTTGATAATGTATTTTATGAAAAAAAAATTGGACAGCATTTGGTTTGGGCATATTTTAATAGTTTGCTGTTTCATGTATTGAAATATTGTGCTCCCTGCCCTGTCATATTTCATTCCACCAGAGCATTGGACCCCCAAGACTACACGAGATTGCATATCATCAGTACACTTCCGGGAGTAGCAAGATTCGTGGTCCAACCCCCGCCTCGAACTGTTTGTTCAGCGTCCCGGCGGCCGCGGCCTGTAAACTTCTTATTTACATCCCTCGTGTGCACCTCCTCACAGAACCACCCCTTCTGGCCAGAGCCTCCAAGGCAACGGAGGGATTACGAACTGTATCTATCAAAATATACACCCAAATTCGGCTTAGACCTAAAATAATTTCGTGGATATCTCATGGTATAAAATATTTGTAAGTTTTAGGCGTTTCTCTTATTATAAAAACGTGATATTTTTTTCTAGGGAGTAGGGCTTAATCTTAATGTTTTCGAAGGACATCATATAACAACCCTGAAAATATTTTTAAAATATTCCAAACCAAAATGAGACAAACGTATCTATATTTTATGCTGTCAAATGTTGTTTTTACATTGTTATGATAAATAATAAAGTATAAAAAGTGCCATCTATGATAAATAAATTAAATTGGTTTCGTGGAATTAAGTATAACAATAGATGGCGTTTTTGTTATTTTCTATAGTACATTGTTTGCAAATATTATATTGGTTTTTTTTTTTTTTTATTATGTATAACTTTGGCAGATTAATAACAATCGTTGGGAATTTCTTATCAGAGCATTTCGCTATAGTAGCTTGAATATTTATAATATATCGAGTTGTCAGTTACTAATAGTGTGTAGTCTGTGAGACTAATCACGGAGCCCGGCGGTACGAGTCGGTCCCTGGGGGTTGTCGCCGGAGAAGCGTCTAATAAATTACTTCATAAGTCATGGCGATTCTGCACTAAAGTTCGCAACAAAAGAAATCTCTACAAGTTTCACTGTTAAAGAAATATAATTTATTAAAGCCGTTACTTTGTCGACCTACTTAACACTGAATTATACTATGGGAAAATCTATTCTAGAAGTTTATACTGGCTGCTTTAATGTGCACACATAATTGTAGTTAAATTATAAATCGATTCATTTTATTTTTACCTAGTTATTGAGGTTTTTAAATAGCTTTCAAGCTTTTATTATTCAAGAAACTGCACAGAATCAAAATGTTGATTTATTATTGATTTTTGTGATGACCGTCTCACAGGAAGTACGATTTTGCCTATACAGGTTTTATTCATTGATAATGATTAAGTACATTTATTCAAATATTGAAAATTGATCAAAGAAACTCTCAGAAAAATATCATCGTGATTCACACAAATCGCGATGATATTTTTCTGGGAGTTTCTTTGATCAATTTTCAATATTCGAAAAATTTTATATTTTCAGGAAAAAATAATTTAATTTTATCAGAGTGAAATATTATTTAGTTTCTGGTATAAATGATAAGTTATGCAAGCATTCAAAACAGAATGTAATAAATCTCAGTAACGTTTCAGTGTTTTACTGATCTACTACGAGCCCCCCCTGGCCGCCCCCATGTTCGCGCTGAAGCACGGTTTCAGTAAAATAAGCCAGGAGAAGCACCCCAGCCAGGCCGGCGGTGATGGATCTCGTACTTGTGCGGGGGAATCCCCACAACATGTTTGACTTCTTTCAGCACACCCTGTATTCAAAGCCCTGAAGTGTAGATGTTATTATCGAGACATTGGAATTGGTGGAACATTATTTCATGCCTTTGGGAAACACCGTTATAACGCGCTTGTACTGATTTTCGGAACACCAATTGTGTCCAAAAATCTGTGTAACTAAGCCAAATGATTTATCCACGCACTTTTATTTACCCAATAATCAAAACAATAAATGTTTTGCTACATAGCGATAAAATGTATATTTATATTTAGTATTTTAATATTTATTTCACGTGCTTGAATCGAGGTTTAACCAAAGTAGTCCACGAGTAAGTAGCGATTAGTGGAGTTTACTCAGAATGTGGTGGGCTATTCGAGAGGTTTAGTCGAATATGCCTTATCGATTATTATATTCATAAAAATATTTTATTCGAATCATCAAAGTTTTGATATTATTTTTTACTCAATTAAACAGTTTAATCACTTGATTTGGAAGCAGATCGATTGTACACATCTCTATTGGGTAGGCGGGCAGGTAGATCGCCCACCTCGAGTGACCCCCGCCGTAATGGGATGGACACGGTGGGTGTAGCCTCGCAGGTCCTGTAGGATATCGGTTTCTTCCCTGGTTATTGGATTCTCGAAGCTCACTCATAAAGCATACACCCGAAAGGGGAAATATCTATTCACAAAAAAAAATATCGAAAACCGCCCTTATATTAAAAGAGGAATTACACTTTAATCATACGTGAAGGTATAATGTATGAAACAGCAGAATTATATAATGTAGTTTCAATGATAATAAAATATCATACATTTCGCTAATGCTGTATGCCGTTTCGCGCTGTTTCTGTGTTGATATATTATTAACATAGGATTATAGTAAATAATTACTTATAATTTATGAGGTATGTTCACGTATTCGCTTGTAGCATTGCAAACACTTCTCCCGAGGAGGGAGGGACGCGCGTCCCTCCGGCCCGGGTCCGCCGAGCACTCAGCCCGGAAACTCGACCCGCCCTGCTCCTAGTTACCCCCAGAGCCTCCAGGAACGAAGAAGCCTCCGCCCTACTCTAGTGCCACCCCTGCGCCCTTAAGCCTGTCCAAAAGTAAAGATTCCGTCTACAACAACTAAAGTATCCTGGAACCGTCTATTGATATCGCAGGCTCTAAGCTTTTTTAGAAACCATTATTGGTTTTTGCTTCGTCTTTGAAAAGCCTTTGTGCCATAGTATAAGATGATTCCGTTTAATTTAATAAAAAGCTAGTTATTCATTTATAAACACATTCGTAGTTTTAACTAAATTTTATAACTCGTAACCTTTAATATTTATTTAAATATATTCCTAATAATATTATTATATGATCCAAAAACCTAACCCTTATCAAACTGTTAATATAAATTAACTAGGGCTTTGATGGCGGCCAAGATAGTATATAGAAATATAATTACCAAAATTAAAAATACAGCAAATATACATCCACTAAATCTACTTTATGTCAACAAATAGGCAAAAAAAACGCATTTATTAGAGAGAAAAAAATATATATATAAAAATACACAAAGCTATTCTCGTTCGTTGAGCCTTTACCTTCTTCCCCTAAACCGGGGCATATTTTTTGCCTTCAGAATCGAAGCAGCAAAACCCACCTTTTCTTTTCTTTCGAGATCTGCTCTCCAAATCTAGCAATTAGACTATGCAATAAGGAAGGTCTATCAGATCTAGAAGATCTATACATATCCGCATAGATCTAACTACTTATAATTGGTGTATTTACTTTTATGCATATATAAGTTTTGCCAAAATACGTCTTCGTTTCAACAAAATTATTTGGCACTAATCAAAGTTTTTGTTTCTTCACTAAAAATCATGGCAAATAATTTATTTTTTATTTAAACTTTTTATAATAATCCGTACACGGAACCTTTTTATTTTCTTCTAAAGTTGGATATTTTCTCTACTTTAGGTTCTAAAATAAAACGTTAAACGTAACCTGTACATCTAAGAGTGTATAATGACGTCTGTACGGGCCAAGGGGCGAATAATAAATTTATTTGACTGCTTAATTAAAAGAACAACTGAATTAATTAATTGCTCAATATTTCATTTCATAAATTAACAATAAGTGCCTACACCTTAACGTGTATTCACTTTATATTAAACCTTTTGTACGAAACAATATTCAAGAAACGTATTTTATATTATTTTTTAATCAAAAATATACTTCTGATATATTTGTAAAATTAATTTGAAGAATTTTTCAGTTCTTCCAATTTATTTTGTCGAAGGCTAGTTTTTGTCTTTTCTACTATTGATATTTTTATTAAAAGAAATATTGAGTGATGTTCTCTACTTTTTTTATTTTTGACAAGACTTGTTTTACCAACAAGCTCGGTATATTATTTTCATTATCTGCAAATAGACAAATGTTAACAAATAAATATTCCGGCATTTATGCGATTTAAAAAAATTACGGCTCAATTTAATTTATTTTATTTTACGTCTTAATAGGTTCGCGTATCTCATTTCTTACCAAATTCAACGTGTAATTTGAGCCAACGCCGTGAAATTTAATAAATGAAAGAAAACATTGAACGGTTGTATTGCTTTCAGATAATTTATTGAACGCTTTTGATCATTGGATACCATTAACTGGCAATTTATTTAAAGCACACCATTTTTTTTTAAATTAATTAATATAATTTAATTAATCGTACATCGTATAATACTTGACCTTTATCCGAAATTATTTAAAACTAGTGTCCAAACACCCCTCCAGATGTTCGCACCTCGAGCTTATGTTACAAAAGCTCCGCGCCTTCTCGGTGTTGCCAGCATTGCGACATAAAAAGGAAAAGTCTTATGATTTTGTTATCTGGCAATAAAAGTTAGCCGGGATATTTTGCAAAATTAAATTATAAAAGTCCACTGCACACAGTACCCTTCGTGAGTACGAAAAAAAGTTCTCGAAAAGCTCTGGCTTGCATATTTTTTGTATGCTTAACGTAATTCGCTGTAATAGGAAAATATTTGTCTTGTTTCATAACTTTTTAGTTTCGTTTACTTTACGAAATAAGATTTTTAATTCAAATTTTATTTATACTAACCATTACACGCGACCTTACCCAGAGTCTACATTCGTTATATTACATTCAAGAATGTAATTTACGTTGTTTGTTTGTCTGATGTTCTAAATTCACGCAAATATCTTAACTTGCTTGAAAATTTACTATTATTTTGTCAAAACACACATTTATATATTTTATGAACCTGGATGTAAAAATCATAGGTTTTAGTGTGTTATTCCTACAAATATAAAAGCAGTAAATTCCCAATAAAATAAAATAAACGTTTGTGAATATTTTATAATCCATAATCGCTGAACGACTTGAACTCTGTAAGTATGCAACATATAACAATTTTTCTTTATTTGTTTTTATAGGGATTTTAGTATTTTTATTTTGTAACGTAAGCACGCCACTGATAAATATATAGTATTTAAATATTGCATCAATAAAAAATGACTCAATAAACCTTAACTATTATTTCAGTACACACGTTTACTTTTACATAAAACAAGTTCTTTACGCATACACGCCATAACAGCAAAATATATTTATTATAATATTTTATTTAATAGAAAAGTGTGAATATATACAAAAAATATCGCGAAAAAAACATTGAGTCTTCTTTAAGCTGTAATAGCATTTTTCCAATAAACGCCTTTTTGTTATTTCCATAATACTACTACTGTACTATTAGTAAAATACATTTTAAAATCATGATTATAAATAGTATCCACACATTTTACCATATATTTAATTATTATATATAAAAAATGTATTGTTGCATATATTTACTTTACTTTCATTTACAAAAATCAGAATGCAGCTTTCCTGAGCAATATAATTCATCTATTAGGTTTCCAATTAAAATCAAAGAAAATTATCGAACATTTCTAGAGGTCAGTAACGATGTAAGATATCCGAGCAACACAAAAAGCTGCACTGCGATAAAAAGAAAAATAAAATAAAGATTCAGAATTTATCATAATGCGGCCATTTAAATTATGGCCGCCCCTTATTTTTTCCCGGGCCGCGCACCCTTTGAATAGCAAATTGATTAATGTACAAAAGAGTGGAAGAAAAGGATAAGGGTGGCGGGGGTGGGGGTGAGTTTGGGGGGACAAAAAAGGACAGTCCGCGATCCGAGAGGGAAGAAAGGATGTATTGTTTGCGAGGAGGAATTAAGACGGGGAGCGGAAGCTACAATTAGCGATCGGAATCTGAGAAAAATCCACCCGGAAGAGCAATGGCGATTCTGCTGCAGTAAATTGCTTCAATTTTTCATAATTGCATTTCAGCGCACAGCGTAAAAACATCAGGAGATTTTACAAAACTTTTAATAAATATGATTAAACAGACTTTGAGGTACTACTGCGTTGTCATTTAACGAAGTGTAAAGAATTTAATAAAATCTTCTGCTCAATAAATTATTTTATCGACACTTGCCACCATTAACTTATATTACAACTGAATGTATCAAATATATATATGGTGAAAAAATAACATCTTCCCCATTTCCGACTGACTTTGTTCAGGCTTTATTTCTGAAGTAAAATCGATATTTGTATTCAGTCAAATTTCACTCTGTTCGCTACCCCATTATTGTCCTTTAACACCCCTAATGCCCATGGGACCACCCTCCCTTCTGAGTATCTCCAGTGCACCTACGAAGACGACATCGCTCGCTTTGAAAATCACGGCATTAATTGATATGCATCTAAATTATTTTACTTATAAATATTATTAAAAAATAAATAAAAAATTACGTTGTTTACTACTTGATATTATGCATAAAGGAAGTGTAAATAAAATTTCAGTTACGATCTATTTTTCAAGGAATACTTTTATGATTTTTTGTGTAATATTATAATACGTAGTTTATGTATTTGCTTGAGTGAGCATTTTAACTTTTCTTATGTTCAAAAATGTACTTTTTGGTGCAGTTGCGTTGATGAACCTACTAACAGGCATCGTTCAATCACAAGTACTTGCGGGTATGTTTCAGTAACCTGAATATTTTATAAGCTCCATCGAGTCCTGGATTACTAATCGCCGCGACAGTTAGTCAGCTAATACGGTCGTTTTGGTCACATAAGTTTGTACATACAATTAACTTGCAACTGTCGGAGCGAGGCTCCAGAATCCGGGGCTCCTGTGCGTGCCAGCGGGGGACGTGACATTCCTAATTGAATGATCTGCTAATTAACATATTATCTCTCAGGTATGTCACACGACACACCTGCCAGCCTGCGAGAGAGGTAATGGATATTCCAGGAATTAATCCAAGAATCCACGTATACACTGCGGATTCGTATCCACATATAACACAATACTAACTGAGTTATCTGGAATTCAATGGACCGGAATAGGATATGAGCAAGATACATATATCTCGATTCAAACAAAAAAAAAATGCAATTATGGTACAAATATAAATGAGATCTTTGTCAATGTCAAAATGCATTATTTTTTTGCATTCTTATTTATATAATGTCATATTGAGTCAAACAAACTTCAGGCATACAAATAAAACATAATAATTGTGGTAGTATTATAGTTGTATGTATATATAATAAAACACCATCGTGTTTATCAATAAGTATAAACCTGTTTTTTTCATCGTAAACATATTAGTAAGTATATTATTCAAAAGATAAAAAACGGATTATCTTCTTTTCTGTAATTTTGGGCTACCTTTCGATGGTACCCAGTATATGATTGTGTGAAATTATACAAAACTGACTGAAAGAATAAGTGCGCCATCAAATTCATATTGCCACATCGAGGGGAGGTCGTCAGCGGGGGTGGATCGATAGTAATGGATGATGATGATACTTTGAATCGTATTTACTTCCATGCAGACAGTTCTTGCGAGGGTTGGTGTAAATGGCGCTTTACGTTCGGCATTTTTACAAGGAGATAAAGCTAACTGGTCGCGAGACGGAGGGTCCTGAGTGGTGGAAGGGGCTCACCTGGGTAGAAAGCCATCTACAAAGAGGCCTGAGCGATCAAAACTCTATAAATGTGATACTTATATATATTTTTATTATTAAAATATAATACGAATCTTTTCCGCTATCTTATCGTAACTATTTGTTAAGGAAAAAAACGTTAAAATGTATTTGTTAGCTCTCATCAATTGTGGTCATCTAACTGGGGCCAAGTTGTTTTTAACTGCCACTTTTTATATCCACGGTATTTATACTTGCCACAGACTTTAGAGTTTAGTTTTACACATTTATTATTACGAGTTTTTTTCACCCCCGTGTTTCTGATAAAAATCAAGCTTTTTATCAAACCCTACGATATTAATGTTTATTTTCATATTGTGGTTATCTCAAACAATCTCAGTCTTTTTTATAATCATAAGCTTTATTATAACTAACATTTAAAATTTATAATAAGATATGGTTGTTGGTTTCTATTGGATCCACTGTAATATTTCTTACATATTGAGGGTCTCGACTCTCGATCTCATCTTTAGATGAAATCATGTAATTTATTGCTGTTAGTGTAATTATTTATATTCAAACAAAACATTTCTAGCTTATATGAACTATTGAACATGGTTCTAGTTACTAGTATCGCTGAGGCTCTGTAGCAGGTGGCACTATACTAACCAACCCCCTGGGCATGGCTGCCCCAAATCATTGTCTATTTAATTATCAAGAATAGAAGATAACTAATAACGTTACATTCTTTAGTAAAACGTAGTCATTTATTATCCTTTTTCCTTTCTACAGTTTCTTACAATAATCTGATGGAAGCAGTCTTTTTAGTCGCTTTATTTTTCATTATTTATTTTCTATAAAAGTGAGTCTTTGCAACAACAAAAAAACCAGCGTTTATAAAAAAAACTTCAACTTATGTCTTATTTTAGTATACATTATCAATTTTTTTCATTCAAAATATCTCAGTGATTGTTCTTCCTGATATCAAATCATACAGTTTTTCTGTTTTAATAAGATTTCTATTCGTACCATAGTTTGATTTGTAACGATTCGGATACTGTATCGTTTCAACTTTTAGTACCGTAACATGAATATCAATACGACAGGTTAACCCAATGATACGATTCTGTATGTCTTAATCCAGTGCCAAAGATATTACATAGCCTAATATAATATTTATCACTTGCTAGTCACACTGTATCCTTGATATTTATACAGTTAATTTCTATACTACAATACTATGGTTCAGAATGTCTTAATCCAGTCTAGAAGATAATAGTTCAGCAGAACATAAAACTAAAACTGGGCTTAAATAATATCTAGATGCTCTATCGTACCGTTTGATATAATTACTGTATCAATGATACGAGTCAGTGTGTCTAAATCCAGTCCAAACGATAATGGCTTGGCGTAATATAAGCTGGTTTAGATATTATGTAGATACCGTTTCATATCACAAACTGGCGATGTGATGGAGTTCTGTGTTTTGAATTGATTATTTTATCAATTCATTAACGTATCTAATACAAATTATATATGAACAAAATAAAATAATGTATTTTGTAACTTTAATCACAAAAAAGGTTAAAAACGTTCACAGCCCTAAAAGCTTTCTGCAAAGATTTTTTAAAACTTATTTTACATATTTAAAAATGTCCTTATATTTATATAAGGGGAAGTTCAGGCTTAATAAAGTATATTAATTAAATTTCTACTTCACTGCCCTACCTGCACAGGTGCCCAGTTCGTACAGCGACATTGTTCTCATTCCACCGAAGCCCTCTTGATAATCATGTGATTAAGCACATTTTTTCATACAATGAAAACAATTAAAGAAAACTCTCAGAAAATATCATCGTGACTTGTGAGGGATGATATTTTCTGAGAGTTTTCTTTAATTGTTTTCATTGTATGAAAAAATGTGCTTAATCACATAAATATACTAATACCTGCATGGGTAAATAAAAACGCATTCTGATTGACATTAATCTAAAATTAATACTCTTGATAATCGATACAAATAAAGGACTATTCGAAGTGAATACAAAATTATACCTTGATACAATTTTAAGCTTTTACAAAATTTTATTATTTAATCACAAATCTTTATTTTTAATAAAAAATATATCAACTCATGTTTTTTTTATTTATTCCGGCTTTAATAAGAACCTTACTAACTTATGCTTTCACAATTGAACACCTAGGGGTTGATATCAATAGTGAAATTATTTTTACTATTGAATTGGTACTTGGTTTACTTATTTTCGTTATGAAATACAATGGGGCTTTGAAAACGATGTTCAGTGAGTTACCTGGGCTAATTAACTGGTCTATGTAAACACGTCTACAATGTTTATTCCATTCACACGTGCTGTCTATGTTTGACCTAGAAGTACGTGTTTACGTATTCGTTTTTATATTTCATTGCTTTACATGAATTGGCTTGAACTTTGGGTGAAATTTCTAAGTATAATTTCAAGAGGCTTATATACAAACCATTGATACAAATTACTCCGGTCTCTTAATATAGTATCTATACATAGAGTAATATTTTATAAATACCTCAACATGAATATGTTATTCCTGTTAAAATCGTATCGTTCTATTGATTGACCTTGATTACACAGACATAAATAAATTATCGGGTTCTACAATATCGGATCTCCTCTTGGTTTTGAGCATCGCACGGCTCTTTGATTTGTTTAAATTTAATTATTAGCGTCTCAAGCTCGAGTACTTTCTCAGCACTATCCAGCAGGCTGGGGTGGTTCGTCTGGAAGATTCCACCCCCATTCGGGAGGGGTGTTCTGTGCGAGAAATGTGAAATATGGAACCTCGGACGGGTCCATTTTAACATGTCACACTTCACGTTTGATTTTCTGTTTGTTTTAATGTCGCGCACACGATTGACACCTTTCTGCCAATTTTTTTGTTGTTGCATAATTTATTGATTTTGTTTAAACCCCAAGGCAATATAATTTTAACATCAGGCAAAACGTGTAAGCTTCTAATTCTTTTGAAAAGTAGCGTGCTTTTAATCTAATTATACTAATTAATTGTGCGATGCTTGATAGTTAAAAATATTTTTAAATCATACATTTTATTTGCTGCGCTTTACAATAAATACGTTTTCAAAGTGATTACACTAAGTGGGGGAGTTTAATCTATTGAGCAATACCTACCCTTCACTAAGTCACTCCTTTATTAATTGGTCCATACAGCTTGATCAATATCCCTGAAAATTATCCTGGATTCGATTTATTCAAAAAATGTTAAATGCAATTTGGGATTGATGTATTATCTTTCAGATTAGATAAGTCTTTTAGAGCAAGTTAAATATATCGATTGATATATTATCATACGTTATACTTATTGTCTTGAAATATGTTTTTGATATCATTACTGGAAATAGCATAGTTTAATTTATCAAATGATACCTGTATGTATCATGTTTTATACCATAATTTTTGCGTTGATTGAATTGATTTATCCGTTAAATGCTGAGTGTACTTCGTGTTTGTTATGCTCTTTGCATTTTTAAATAGTTTATTCTTTCAAATAAAGCGTATTTAACATTTTATGCATAGATTATATATTTGACCAATCCCAAAATAATATAGCATTTCAGATATACTGTGTTTTCGATGTCACTACTGAAAATAGTTCAAATCTCTCGAATAATACCTGTTTTATACCTAAAGTGCTGTGTCATAATAACTTTAGATTAATTCAAATGATTTACCCGTTAAATGCAGAGTGCACTTCATGATTAATATGCGCCCGACGTGATTGCTCTGAGTGGGCGAGTTTAATCTGTTGAACCTCAGTTGGCTTTGCGATTCTCATGCCTCCAACTGCGATGAAGGTAACACCTAAACTATGTCTTTGATTTCGAATTTTAATTTACTGGATTATTTCGGTTAAACCGATCAATCACAATCAAATTTATAATAAAATTTAGCAGTCACTGACATTGGCCACTATGAGTTAATTTGAAATTTGATTTGGCCTGCTTGCTTCGAGCAATCATCTTTAATAATCCTAGTGATTTTGACTCACAGGTTAGATTAATGTTCTCCGTTATTTACTTTGAATGCTCCGTTGAAATTCTTAATAGGTTTATCAAAATAAAATACCGCAATAGTTTTTTTTATAAATAATCACAGAAAATGATAAATACTACTCAGGTTAGATATGAACCCTAGACTCCTTGGAAGCTGTTCAGTAATTTAATATAATTGGAAAAACTAAATATGTCATATGAATATATAGTATATAAATATATGTGACTGACGTTTTTTGGGACACTATGCCAATTAACATAAATTCCAACCGTTAGTCCCAAATCTAAAGGTTTTATTAGAAATCGAGCGCATTGCTCCAAAACCCAGTTAACAGGATTAATATTTCATAATAGATAATAAATAATAGGTTAAACAAACAAGTTACATTAAATTTATTTTTGTTGTTTTATAACGTTAAATGTTGATTTACTTTTTATAATGAATCTAAATATCAAGTTGTTACATTGCAGCCACTAAACGGTGGAAAAATGTTCTTCTTTATTGGTCCTTTTTACCCTAGAGCAGTGGTCCCCAAACCTGTGCCCGCGGGAACCATGGCGAAAGAAAGTCTATCTGATATTTTTTCGTTGGTAAAAGTTAGGTGAAAATCTATAGGATATTCAGGTGAAAGCTATGTGAAAGTGCCTCTAATATTTTTGCGTTCTAGGCACCGACCGGGTTTCTAGAATGTGCTCTTGGGTGCAAAAAGGTTGGGGATCCCTGCCTCAGAGGGTGGCCCTCAGAACCTCCGAAGCCTTCAGTCTCCGCCCGCCAATCGTCAATATAACCTTCCACAATCTGCACCCACCGGATGCAGTCGCAGCCAGAGCGGGTTCATCTTATGAATCCACAATGATGTCCCATTGTCTGACTAAATACTAACACGCTATAAATAAACGGTTCTTGGGTGTTAAACCGCGCTTTTTCGCCATTTTTTTTTTAAATATATTAAAAACCGATTTTCTGGCTGCCAAAATTACGAAAATAATTACTTACATGTCTTTTTTGTACTAGCGATTAACCTCGTGTAGAAAGTCAAGCATTTTAACAAACTCCACAAATTAATTTCTAAGTATTTATAATTAATAGCATACTAGATTTTTTTTATTTTCATTGCATTATAGAGATATATTATGCAAATTTAAAGCAAGTCTATTTGTTCAACACTCATGATAATATATTCAAAAACACAGTTTTTGTACAAGCGATTTAATTTGTCTTTAATATAGCTTTTTATTACTCTTTACTGGTTTTTAGCATATCTGAAGCATTTTTACGCGAATACTTTTTCATTTTGTTAAATATGTACTACACCCGGCCTCGGCAGATAACATGAACCTTTGGTTAGAAGCCCCGAGCTTACTGCAGTGCTGTCTGAAGTAATTGACTAAAATATATATCATGAATTTAATAAGACTCTTTCTAAACCAAAAGTATTTTTATTCATTTTATAGCAAGCGCCTAGTTAGCATGCAATACTAATTTTTATTACGTTTTCTTTTTCAATGTATTATATATATTTTGAACTCATAAATTTGATAGATTTAATTGTTTATGCTTTTATTTTAATTGCTCTTTGTATTGATAACAAAACAGTTACGAAATGACAAGTGACGTTTTCGCCCTTTGAACTCCGGACTTTTTTTTTTTTTTTTTTAAATTTGGCAATGTGAATACTTCCGAATGGCAGCAATTACTTAGCAAAACGGACAAAAAGAGTTTATACCTGGTCTAATACGCACCTAGACTTTTTATAGGGTAAACAATAAAAGGTGCACTATGGCGACCCATAGTCGCCAACGGAGTAGAAAGGGTTAAAGTTTATTTTAAAAATAAAGTGATAAAACAGTTTTTTTTATAAAAACAAATGTGGAATACAAAATAATGGTTTTATTGATTTTTGTGACGACCGTCTCACAGGAAGTACGATTTTGCCTATACAGGTTTGATTCATTGACATTTTTTCAAATATATAATTTTTTTTTAAAATAATAATATCCAGATCGGATTTAAAGCTTCACTCAGTACTTTGTCTTAAAAGTCCAGAATTGCAAGTCACACAATATTTAATTAGCATAATAAGTACGTTGTTTCATTTATAGGATAAGATTGTTAAAAATTCTTGCCTAGTACTAGTGACTCGTTGGTATAATTGGTAATGCACCGGCCATGTAAGCTTGGGGATGTGGGTTCAAATCCCACACAAATCACGATGATATTTTTCTGAGAGTTTCTTTAATCAATTTTCAATATTTGAAAAAATGTACTTAATCATTATCACTGTATTTATCAATTTTGAATGAGGATATTATTTAAAAAATATATATTTAACTGAGAATCGCACTATAGATATAAACGACGTCGTAAATACATGCGACATATTTACTTGTTCCTCTTCTATGCTATGTAAATAACAAGCCAGCATACAATCGTTTGATGACTAATTTTATGTCTATTTTGTGGATTGAACGTCAATCAAGTGCGTTTTAATTACCTTTACAAGCTTATATTACTTACTAATAAGAGTATTATTACATATTGAAAATAATTCAAAGAAACTTTCAGAAAAATATCATCGTGACTTGTGGAGGATTTGAGCCTACATCTCCAACCTTACATGGACGGTGTACTCACCCTTGTACTAACGAGTCATCTCTGTTACGGCACATCATCATCGATAATTGGTAATGCACCGGCCATGTAAGCTTATGGATGTGGGTTCAAATATAATTTAATTACAAAATAATGGGTTTGAACGAATTCTCATTAATAAATACGATTCGGGGAATCGGGTGTGCGCCGCCCCGCCGCCTCGGAAAATCTCAATTGACAAACTTCGTTCACGCAATCCCGCCGAGCGTCTCCCGGCGAAGGTCGCCTCTGCGCGTACATATAAAATATTTAACCTCTCGGGCATGTCCCGGCATTTTTCCTTTACAAATAATGAAACCTCCCTCGTGCGCGCGGCCCGGGCGGCTGCGCGCGGCGCCGCTCGATACGCCGCCACGCCCACCTGCCCCGCGCCCCGCCACCGCCACCGCCACCGCCGCCGCCGCCGCCACCGCCACCGCGGCCGCTGCAGGGGGTGGATTGATTTTGCCGGCCAGTGAGACGAGAGGACCCGAGGGCGCGCGACGCTTCCCCGGCCCGCGCACGCCGCGCTCCGCAGTGCCCGCGTGTCCAGCACTCTCCCCGAGTGCCCCCGCCCTCGAGCTCCTGCCCCGCGGCCATGCCCCCCGCCCCCGCCCCCGCCCCTTGAGGCGGTCAGCACCCTCCTGCCCGCAACGCCGCTGCCCGGGTGCGCCCCCCGGCAGACATGCCCGGCCGCTGCCCGAGCTGTCAAACGTGAAACCGCGTGCTGCCGAATATCAGTGGCGTCTTTTGTTGTGCGTTCTCTACCCACTGCCAAGATTTAACTCTACCAGGCACACCCCTAAATACTCAAAGTGCTTCGTCTGCTCGATTCGATTGCAATGTTATAACAATACGCGCTAATCGATAGACGCAAGTCCGAATAAATGTTATTCACATAGTTGCTATGGATTCCTCGAATTCTGTGTCTGAGCTTTTCGCAATTGAGAGCCGAGCAAGAGACACCCCTCCTCCCCCAAGGTCATATATTTTCCGAGATGTTTACGTGTTTTGTGGAAAGAATTGATCGCTTCGTGTTATTCTGCCCCGATTTCTCGATAACAGATCGCGTGGTGTGTGGGGGTTGTCGGTTTTGGTCATAATTTACAAACAAACTTTACAGATCATAGACAAACTTCAGTCATTTTTCATTCACACGACTCTGTGCTAAAATTATATGAAATATTTAAAAAATATATATTGAACTCATTCGTATATAATAACCATTTGATTATTTTAAAAATATAGGTCACAAAAACAAATGTAGTGTTGAAATGCTTAAAAACAATCAGTACGTAGCATTTAGATCATATATCATATTTATTAGCATTTATAGATTTTTTAACCCGTGCATATATTTGTACTTAGTCATTTTCGTTTATCCGAAATCAATTAGAAATGTGCTATCATGATTTTATTATACCTTTTCATTGGTTGATATAATGAATATGTATTGAAATTTTTTTCTCATGAACGTTGAATTGCATATTTATATATATATATAATCGTAGTTTTGGAATACGATTTATTACAAAAACACCGCACAGTTCTAGTATTAATGATATTCCGTGCCCACCTGGCTTGTCGCTTACTCCAATGCGGAGTGGAACAATAGGCGTCTTTCTTATATAACAATATACAGAGTGGTTGTACAAGAGTGTTCCATTACGTCATTTGTGCAATACAAAGCCGAGTAACCCGAGGAACTTCTAACATCACGACAAGAATTGGATTAAGTTCAGGTGCTCTGCGCCTCCTGCCCTACAGGGTGCTCGACCTGAAAAACAATAAACTATTCGAGTTGTCTTTATCTCAGTACTGCAAACTAATTTTACAAAAAGGTTGTGTTTATTTTTACATTTAAAATTAGGTATAAAAATACGCACACACACACACACACACTGTGTGTATATATATATATATATATATATATATATATTGTATATATGTATGCATGCAGGTACACTACAGCATCAAACACTGCGCACGCGTATATTTTGTTTAACTCATCACAATCGTAGAAAACTTGATTTCTCTTCTGAAAACAACCTTTAATGCATATTACAACAATTTAATAAAAGTATTCCGTTAGTTTCGTATATAAAAAGTGTGAATATCACTAAATATTACTTTTAAATTTAAAATATTAAAATAGAATCCCACCGATTACTTACTATCAAAAATATTGAATAAATAATTGTGCGGTAGAGTAATACACAGCTTTTTAGTTTTGATTGGGTTTATTGTAGAATATATAAAAACATAAATTTAACTCAATAAAAAAATACTGTTAAAATATCCAAATAAAATGAAGACGTTGAACGTAAAATTTTACGGTTACAATAACTGCTCTCAATAATAAACTCATTTCGCTTATAACGTGTTTCCATGTTAACGAAGAATTAATACACATTTTTAAATGTGAGTTTATTAACCTCATTTTTATTCCTGAAACCTTACGTAGATAATTTTGCCTGAAATTTAGATTTTAAAATACTTTTATGTAAACCTGTGCGGAATTTATCTTTCTTCCATCCGCGGACATCTCGGATTCAGTGCACGTCCCAAATACGTTATTCGAGTTTAAATTACGTAAGGTAAAAAGTTAAAAAAGACCTAAAAGTTATAACACCCTCCTGACTCGTCTTTTATTGTAGATTTATCTGGCTCGCTATTGGTTTAATTTTGAGACGCCCCATAAAGGCTCGGTGTCTGCTTTGGCTTCAACCGTTTTCGAACAAAATTAGGCATTTTCGTACTTGGCGCAACGCAAGACTGAGGCCATTCTTCAGAGTCGTCTTTCATGAAATGTATTTACAAAGATAAGTCTCCTGGGGTATTTATAATAATTAAGATACTCTATATTTATTTATTACAGTATATCATAATGGTTGAAACAAAAGGTTTACAGCTTGTCTAATCCACTGTTACTGACTTATGCCCAAATATATTAATACATCAATATGTTTAAATAAATTTATATGCGCATGGATCTAGTCACCTATAATGGTACACTCAATCCCATAATAATATATATCACGTGTCCTGAAGGCTTTTTACGGTTATACGTGAGGTTTCTCTTGTTTACATTTCAAGGTAACGGTTCTATCTTTCGTTCGTGACCGCCGACTGTCTAGGCGGGGCGCACGGCGGAAAGCTAATAACTGCCTAATTTTAAAGTCCAGTTAAAGTTTTGTGACCCAATTCGACGGCCGCCACATAAATAGTGCAAACTTGTTGATCTATCTAGATCTTTCGATCTTAATTGAACCTATCGCGCCCCTTCCCCGCGCACGCCCCTCTGATCTATCAACAAGATACCGATTAACATCTCTTATTTGTAATAGATCTATTAAAAAAAACTAAGCGTGTTTTGTTAGTAGTATCATCATTAAAAATTATTTTAAAAGATTTTAAAAAATAATATTTTACGTGATCCAGAAGTGAAACATAATCTACCCTCTAAGGTGATATCTTAAATCTTGAAGCATGTGTACACGTGCACGTGTATTTCGTTATTAATTTTTGTATTAGTTTCATACAGAGCATACAATTTGAGTTTTATCCGAACTCAGTGAAAGGATGGCAGCACAGTGGGCAGTATCAGCCAATATCCGCGGTCAGCCACTGGCAGTTGTCCGTCGTTTATACTAATCGCAACCACTGTGCCTCAACCGCACTCGACTGCAATCGCCGAGCAGACATGCATAGGAGATATGGTTTCCCTGAAAACCATGCTTTTCACATATAATAATAATTTCATATAGAATAACATATAAAAATCTTATTAATTTTTTATTACACGTACTTCTAAATACATTTCAATCAAAACAACTTTTATTACAATTTATAAATTTTAAGGTCGCGGATGATTTTATAACACAGTGTTTATACATAATAGTTTTTTATAAAAATATATCGTTTCACGATACAACCGCATAAGAACCTTGCTAAGCTCTGTTTTTAACTTTCAAAATTGCCATAAAAAATAATCTTGTTAGCTGTAATGTTTAGTTAATAATGTTATTTCACTATGTTTCTTGGCCTGCCTTCGTAAAACTAACTCGTGAATATCGTATCAAAAGATGGGCGTATCCCGGCTTAAAATTCTGTTGTCTTCTACATAAATAATAACAACAGATTTATTTTTGAACTGCTATAACGATGATGACCAATATAAAGTTAATCGATTCACACGTGAAACGACGAGAAAATTCTTTATTAATTTATTAGTGGTGCATACTAAATTCACCTCTGTGCTAAAAGTACGGATTTAAATAAAATTAGTTTTATTATTACATTAAATATTTTTCTCTCGTTAAAACTTTTTGTGAATAGTAATTTTGACAGAATATCCTAAAACAGTAAAAAAAATATTTTTGACTTATTTTTTTGAAAACGGTCGTACACAGCCTTAAATACGTGAATATACCCAAAAGTGTAAAAACATCACTTTCCTCGTACCTAGCCTAACCTGAAGTTTTAATTATTTTGTATACAAAAAATTCAGGAAGATGTTCTTATATAAGTGTTGTGTATTTTTGTACTTTTCGTTTACGAGTGGGGGAGTTAGTTGAAATTTTCACATCCCTCCGAGTTTCAGGCGGAAGTAAATCATTATCCAACAGTGCAATTATTGGCTTAACATTGCAATTATTATTGATTTGCTATAATAATTTGTAGATTTTTAAACAAGCTGCCATTTTATATCTTATATTTATTTTTTTATCTTATCAATAAGCGATACGTATAGCAGAAGTTTTCGTAACTTTTCGAAACATGTGTTAGGTTTGATGTATATATTTTTTATTTCAGTGGTGGATTTCGAATGAAGCGATTATTTTTTTCTTCATTGCGTCATTTTTGCATAATTTATCGAAATACAAAAACCAAGAAAGGTGACTGTTCGGGTATTTGTACAGTATCCATTGAAATCGGTTTGAATACATTCAGTGGTAATTACTATAATGGGGCGCGGGTGACAACAAAACGCATTCAAATCGGAATCATTTATATTCGGCTGGTGTTGTAATTTGTAGGTGCGACCACTGCCGTTCGTTTTGTCGGCCATTAATTATCTGTGGACCTTTAATTTGACTTATCGCGGGTCACGCTTGTCACTCGCCTTCTGACCCTTCAACCCTCGCTGCCCGATCAACCCCCGTTCAAACCCACCCTGCGTTCAAAAAATCCTTTTTCTTCGTTCAATACGTTTCCAATTCATGAATATTCATTCATTAAACACAAAAGAAATTCCTAATTTTTTTTAAAGTAAACACGTACTTATTTATATAATTTAAATCTCGACGCAAGCGTAAAATTTTCATATTGCATAAAACTCTAAGCGTACTCAAAAATATATTAAATTTGAAAATATATCATGCATTCGTTTTTTTTACAGATTTAATTAAATAAACAGAAATGAATAGTCTACATCATAGGATCCCAGACTATTTTGTCCCGTTGACACCTTGTCGAGTTTTCCTGTTTTTCGTAGACCCCTGCCTTGCTAATATTGATTTTTTGCAAATTCATCATTTTCAAACATACTTTTGACATCTGATATACAGGGTGCGCCATATTTTATGTCGGTATGTAAACATTGAATTACTATTTCTTTTTTTTGTAAGAAGGTTGACAACTGCACTGAAACCCTTTTCCATGTAGTATGAAGATAGAAAAGCTATCAAAAACCTTCTTGCGATAGTTCATAATGCAGGATTATTAGCATTATTATGTAAGTACATAGGTTCAATCTGTGTTCAATTATGACATTTACGGAATGCCTAAATTTTGGTGATGACCTGCTTAAATAGGATCCACTCTCGTAGACCCCCATTTACAATTGTGGACCCCCAATTTCATTTTTCGCTGCCATCGACCCCTTGAAGGGCGAAATCGACCCCTGAGGGTCAATATTGACCACTTTGGGAACCAGTTGTCTATATAGTTAAATTTCAACATTTTAAACAAAATTTTGTACGCTGTCAAAGTTGTAGTTAATATTTCGTTTTTCATTTTTGTAATCCTCAAATCGATGACAGTCTTCAATGGTGATAAAATATTCGTTAAATTAAAAATATTAATTGATGCGGAATAAAATGCATGCAAATTTAAAACAATGGCTGCCAGCCATTGTGTTGTTTTAAAATAGACAAATAATATCGGTGACTGGTCGGGGGTGGAAATCAGTTATTGGTTAATATTCTGCGAGCTAACAATAGTACACGGCTTTTCAACTTTATTCATAATGATTTTTATTATAAATTCAATGCAGTGCCTGCAAACATAACATTATTAAAGCATTTTTTGATGATAAATAACAATGAAATTCAATTACGAAAATTAATGGCATATGCAAGCACTAGAATTGCTCCCATAGAAACCGACGTTTTAATTAATCTTTGATATTTTTCACATTTTTATTAAATTTCAGATAGAACAGAGCTTTTGTTAATTTTAATCGCTGCAATATTTCACCAGTGATCACGTGCTTTTGTAAAGTTTTAAATGTATATTTTATTTTAAATGTATGTTTAAAATGGTTTTAATGAATTCAGTAGTAGTAGATTCTAGAGCATGGGTGGCCAAACATTACATACAAACATTCTCTATAGGTGATTTCGCTATTTGGAAACACAGTAATATTTAGTAAACAGCTTTTTACTCGAACGATATACTGATGAGCATTTGGAAAGCTGTTTGCGTGAAGCAACAACATCAATCGTTATCAACATTCATCAACAAAATCAGACGCCTCACTAAAATTTATTATATTTTGTTTATTTTTTATTATTATTTTTAATAAATATGTTTGATTCACATTTTTGTTGTATCTTCTTCAAAAGCACTATATTTCATGCTTGCTTTGTCTTGCTCAATCTGGCCCGGCTGCTGAAAAAAATTGGCCATCCATGTTCTAGAGCAGTGGCTCTCAAACTCTTTTGGCCCACGCACCCCTATTCATATGGTAGTCAAAACTTGCCCACGGACCCCCTTTCATAGTCAAAACTTGCCTACGGCCCCTGGGTGAAAAACTACATAAATTCATATTAAAGGCTAGTTGGTGCAAGTATCGGCTCTATTGCGTTCCTGTATTAACCTACCTGACTCACCGCGATGCCTGTTATTACTTGTATTTTATGCACCTGTCTATATTTATATTTTACTTGGGACGTAAAAATCGCTAATAATGTATTCATTGTTATTTATTTTAACTTTCATATTAGTAGAAATGTGTCACAATTTTTTTATTTTATATGACCCCCCGAATGACCTGGGGTAGGTGATAATATATATATATTATTGAAATCCACGTGTTAGGTTTACCGAAGTACTTTACTCCAATACAAAAACAGCCTTTGCCTTTTGGTGTTTTTTTATGTGTATAAATCACTTTTGGTTCAGCAGCACAGTAAGCGATGCATTTGGCCGAGGCCGGTTCATGTGTTGCCCAAATTAAGTAAACACGAAAGCAATTTCGCGCTCCGTCTGCGCTGGGGTTTTGTTGGTATTTTTAGGCTGCATGACCCACATCCCTGCACCCGCCGGGAATACAAAGCGAGGCGGCCGGACTAACTGATTTATCAGATGGACTGGAGGAATACGGAGTGCGTGAGGAGGAGGAGGGCCACCCTCTCCGAGGCGCTCGAGCCGTCTTTGTCCGCACGCCCACGCCCGCCGAACAATGTCAACATTGCGAAGGATCGGCCTGATTGCGCCCCGCGACTCCGTTTCAGTTTGTTCGGCTCCCTGGGGACTTTTAAATTGATTTGAGTTTTAAATTGTGCGAATTCGAGTCTGAACACAGCCAATTACTACGTCTTACTAAACAGAACGTTGATACTGTCGCTGGAATATAGCGTAAAGCACTGATTAGTGCTGGTACTAACCTCGCCCTGATAGTCAAATCTGCTTGCTTCTAAAAAGTTTGTATAAGGATTTAAATAACCTCTTTAATAATACAGCAGTAGTGACCCTTAATACGGTTTTCATATTGGTAAAGTCCGGTTAATCAAAAGACTTTTACAGTGTCTATTAAAAGTTGTGAAATTGAAATCAAAAATAATTTTCTCCGAATAAAATTTGAACTAACAGTGGAGTAAATGTAAATTAAATGCTGTTTTTTGAATAGTTATATATATTATAAATGCAAGTATTAGAAATGTAAATATAAAAGAATCCGAAAATAAAAAATTCAGATAATTTTTTTAATATTTTACATTGAGTGAGTGTTCACAAATGTACAAAAATTAATACTTGATTAATCGTGTTTTTCTACGTTTTAAATTTTAAATAATGTAACGGATCGGGGCCACAATTAAAAAGCGTATTTAAATCTACAATATATATATTTATATAAACATTGTCTTTGAGTGCTTTGATGGCTCCCGATGCATCTAGAACGTTCGTGAGCTCGAGCCAAACGCATCCATCGATTATCTTTCGTTTGTCAACCGACCCGCGGTCTTCGTATTTTAAACTCTCAAACATCGTTTTTAGCTTTTAAAAAGAAACTTGCCTCTAATTATACAGATTAATGCAGCCGCGTTTCGTGCTTCACAGTGAGGTCTTTGCGTTTATAAATACCCCTGAAACCAGCTGTGTTTATGAACGCGGCTTGTTTGGTGTTTGATGCGGGTGATGGACGATGGATGATGGATGATGGACAAAGGACGGTGGATAATGGGTTCCTGGGAGCTGACCAAGGCGCTTTGTGTGTTGCAGGCGAGGCGATGTGGCGATGAAGCGGTGCCCACGGCAGTGACATGGGAGCAGAGGTATGGGGCGCGCGGTGCTCGGGCCTGTCCGCCTGTCGCCGGCTCGGCCGCCGCTGACCCTCTTGCTGGTGCTGCTACTCCCGCCCCTCACTCCAGGTAACCTCACCTCACCTATTTTTACCTGACGAGAACCTTAGAACAGTGGTCCCCAACCCTATGCCCGCGGGCACCATGGCGCCCGCTGACCGTTTTACGTGTGCCCGCCGCTGTGCGACCACGATAACAGTGAACAATTATATATATATTTTTTTAAAGTTGCTTTTGAAAATATTTATTCGTTGCATATTTGCCCCAATTACCAGAATGTTTATACTATTATTTATTTTACATAAAATAAAATATTTTTTGTTCACTACTATAAATATACCTTGAAAAATAAATGGTGCCCGCCGACCGACCGGCATTATAGAATGTGCACTTGGGTGCAAAGAGATTGGGGACGCTTGCCCTAGCCCAGGGGTCCCCAACCTTTTTGCACCCAAGAGTACATTTTAGGATACCGGTCGGGCGGCGGGCACCGTTTATTTTTTTAAAAGAAATAATATTTTGAAAATTATGACAGTATAAATGTTTTTGCTTATATTTCTCTGTTTAATTACTAAATATAATTTTTTTTCATAACATTTTATTGTAAGCTTAGAAATCTTTTTATCCCGGTCGCACAGCAGCGGGCATACGTAAAACGGTCGGCGGGCGCCATGGTGCCCGCGGGCATAGTGTTGGGGACCACTGCCCTAGACAATCAACATTATAACCGAAACTCGGTAGTTTGACTTTTTTTATATAAGTCAAATAAAAAGAGAAAAACTACAGAGTGTCCAAAGAGAGTATCGGGTATTTGTTAGTTCATTAAAACAAAAACTACTAGTAATCAAGTATTTGTATCTGCAGCTTTGTGATTATTTTTTTTCTGCAAAAATAATATTGAAATTACTGTTTCTCCCGGAGGACAAAGCTTGGACAAATGCGTGGAAATTAATAAAAAGCTCGGCCCATCCGTATCCGCCAGGGTGGCTGTGCAGGGGGTCGTCCGTGGCCAACCCCTCTCCCACAGGGTCTCAAGGCCGGCAATCAGACAGGAGTGGCACTCTGGTGGACACCGGGAAATTAAAATGTCCAGGTTTTGGACGTATGACGACAAAAGAGCGCATTCCGTCTTATATCGGTGCCATGAAATCGCCATTCTGGGAGACCTGAATTTGCATATCGCTCGCTCTTAAAGACACAAGTTTATTTGCATTAAAAAAAACTACATACAATTTACAAATCATATATGTCAATACTCACATATTTTAAATGTTGCATTTCTTATTGTTTTGATATTATATTGTTGAACTATGATACATTAAAAATTACAAAATACAGTGTGTCCAAAAAGAGTATCGGGTATTTGTTAATTCAGTAAAACAAAAACTGCTAGTAATTAAGTGTTTATATTAATTGTTGATTATAATAATATAAAATGGAAAATTATTTCGAAAAGATGATGTTATCCAAATGGTGATCGTTACGCGCTGCTGGTACTAATCTGGAATGAAGATTGCTGATAACACGCTGACACATAGCCCTCGATATTGCGCCATTTCTGACCTGATGTTTTGTTTCAATTCCGTTATGTTCGTCGGATTATTCTCACAAACCCTACTTTTAAGGTATCCTTATACGAAATAGTCAATATGGCTAAGGTCGGGGCTTCTGGGAGGCCAGTTGATGTTACCTCTACGTGAAATGACCATATTTAGGAATAATTCGTTAACAACTTCAATTGATTTCTTGGATGTATGGCAAAATCATGAATTTTAGATTTGCATTTTTACGCGGTTGATAGCCCCATGTGATTATTGAATTTAAAAAAAAATCTTCTCCACGGATTTTCCACCGGTAAGTGGGTGTGTAAACTATCAGACCGTGATGCTGCCCAGGCCCGTTTCCAAAACTATATCCGCGCGGCTCGGTCTAATAACTACCCTAAGAAACTGTCTCCGCTGCCGGCCGCCCCTCCCCAGCAAACAAAGTTAAGTCCGCAGGGGAAGCGGAGTTCCGAAGTGAAGCCGCTAAATTACAATGCACAAGTTTATCGCTCGGGAGTTGTATCGGATTATGAGAGCGACAGACAGGAAGGAAATATATAACGGCCAATTTATCAATACGGCCCCGAGGCCGGCGAGCTCGGCCGGGCGGAGCATTGTCTGCTCTCTCCCCCGCACTCCACTATTTCCGACCGATTCCTCGCCGCCCCGATACAGCACCACAGCAAGATCTCGAACAAGGCTTTAGTAGTGATTAATCAATGGATAAACTCTGCGCATTAATCTGATGCGCAATCTAAGATGTTATTCAGTTTCATTATACTTACATTGTAAAGGAGAAATTTTTTTATCAGTTCGCTGTAAATGTATTTTGGGCATTCAAACTTTTAAAACACCTGACAACCTTGTGAATCATGTGATTATGAATCGTGTTTCCTTTGCAGTGTTTTGCTTCCAAGATGCGGTGCACATCACGGCCATCCTCGGAGAGAGCGTCGTGTTCAACTGCCACGTGGAGTTTCCGGGGGACCACCCCGTGCCCTACGTACTACAGTGGGAGAAGAAGGTAGGCGAAACGGTACGAATAAACCCTGAGAGCATCTTTACTCTGTCTTGTCCAGCGAATAACTCTCTGTTTCTGTTTAGCCCGACTTCAGAGGCCCTTCCCACCGGGACCGTAATGTATTCTACACTACATGTATTATAATGTACCTCACCGGCCGGGGAGGTCGCCGCTGAAAGTTTTCATGATACGCCTCGTATCCACTTGCACATTGCTGCAGACTACATTTTTATGTCTTCATTATGAGCCATCCCACTGAAAAATAAAATTATTATTTTTCGATATCGTATAAAATAGCGAGATTATTGCCATTGCATTGAAGAAAATAATAACGCCACGAAACGCTACTTTTCTCCGCTAATATGAATTCGCTTTCAACTGCGAAAAAACGCTTTCGAAAACGCATTAGTCACAGTAACAAATATTTAGCAGCTTTAAAATTCTAGCACCGAATACTGTAACACCTACACTTAAAAAAAAGAAAAGCAAAGTAAAACAGTCCTAATGGATTATTCTAGTCTGAAATTTTTAACATCAAAAGATTATGAATAAATAATCAAGTAACTTTTTTTTGAGTAGAAAATACCTGAAAAATGAAATTTGCTGCTCATTATGAATCATTACGCAAACTTTTTAACAGCTTTTAAATGTTTTTATGATTAAATATATTTAAAAAAATTATATTTGCATATTAATTTTAATGAGACTGTAAAGCCATATAAAAAAATGCTATTTATTATTCTGTTGAATACTAAGCAAGTCTCTGTGGGATGCTAACTTATTTATGTTATGAGCATAGTGTATTGAGGTTTCTGTGATTTAAATGCAGTCATTGCAGATTTCTAAGTGAAACAAGCGGCCACCTCCTCCCCAACATGTATCCATTACGCCAGATATCCCGTTTTTTTACGAATACAGCTTCAGCGATCCACTCTCGGGGACACGAGATTTTTTTCCAAAAACCTCATCAACTAGATTTAATCGACGCGACGATCCATTAAGCCTTTTTAAATTGGCGCATCACATTACGGCAGCAAAGCGTAAATATTGCAACAAGATATATTTTTTATATTTTATAGAAATACGTGTTAAGCTCTTCAGTCTGAAATATATGAGTATTGGTATTTAAATTAAATTAAACGTCAACAAAAATGTATATACATATTCTTGATTCTCAAGCACTAAAATGTGCAAATATGTTAAGATATCTTTGATTCGTGTATATACTATTACTAATATGATTAGGCACATTTGTTCATACGTAGAAGATGATTTAAAGAAACTCTCAGAAGAATATCATCGTGATTTGTGTGGGATTTGAACCCACATCCACTGGTTTACATGACCGGTGCAACCCTTGTACTAACGAATCACTTCCGTTTATCGAGAATTTTTAACAATCATACTCTACTCATGCTCAGGCCAACCAATTTTCCGAGAGTTTCTTTAAATCATCTTCTATGTGCCTAATCATATTAGTAATAATATAATAAACCCGTAATGGGTAATAAATACGCATCTGATTGACGTCCAATCCAAAAAATAGATATCGTGTTGTACATTAATTCAGTGTTGATTAATGCGGTTTTGCATTTTTCGTACGTCTCTGCTACGTTTTGTGTTATTGATCGCTTAAAAAGCTTAAAACTTCGTCGTAGACAATATAATTTAATTTATAATTAATCATTCGCGAATCAGTCCCCCGGAGAGGCTCGGCGAGGCCATTCACAGCGCGTAACAGTTGTCGACGAGCGAGAGTCGAAGTTGTCCAAAACCGCCCGTCGGGTTCCGAGCGACTACACGCGCGGCAACACAACCGACCGACTGCGCGAACCGACCGTTTACGCGATTTTTCGCGGATTTTGGCGAAAATGTGGCCGATGGCGATTCGTTGGTCGGTTGTCGGTTGTTTGGCGACGGGTGTAGGCAGCTTTAGCGAGCGATTCCCTAGAGCGGCAGGCCGGAGGCGCTACACCGCACACGACATACAATACAGCGCATGCCGTAGTCCGGCCCTGGCCGCCGGGGCTTGCCTCCTCCCTTCGCCCTCCTTCGCCCCCTGGCTGCCCTCCCCCTCCCAGCCTTCCGTCTTCTGCAAAAAATACCAAATCAAGTGTCAGACCCTCGCGAAATTTTCGCCCCCGATACCTGCGATGAATTCGCGGTTGTGCAATCGCATCGCGACTTATGTGCAGGTGCTGAAATCAGCAACCTTTTAACTGATTTTAAAAACTGTTACTAATATGATTGATGCCAAAAATCAATTATATATTTAACAAGTGCGTGTATTGGCTTAATTAAAAAGATTTTAAAAATAATAATATCCAGATCGGATTTAAATGCTTCACTCAGTACTTTGGGTTAAAAGCCTAGTATTGCAAGTCACACAATATTTTATTGGCATAAAAAGTACATTGTTCCATTTATAGGATATGATTGTTAAAAATTCTTGCTTAGTACTAGTGATTCGTTGGTATAATTGGTAATGCACCGGCCATGTAAGCTTGGGGATGTGGGTTCAAATCCCATACAAATCATGATGATATTTTTCTAAGAGTTTCTTTAATCAATTTTCAATATAAAAAAATGTACTTAATCAATTATCACTGTATTTATCAATTTTGAATGAGGATATTGCTTAAAATATATACATTTAACTGATAATTGCACTTAATCAATAATAAACTCTCTAGATGGATATAAACGACGTTTTAAATACATGCGATACTAACGAGTCACCTCTGTTAATCGAGATTTGGTTAATCGGCACATTGGTTCGTGTGTAAATTATGATTGTTAAAAATTCTCGAGTTTTTCTTTTTTCGAGAGTTTCTTTGAATCATTTTCAATATGTGAAAAAATATGCCAAATCATATTAGTGACTAATTTTACTTGAATAAAAAAATCAATGATCAAGGAAAATATAATTAATTTCATTGCAAAATATAAATAAATTATTATCATCATTCGCGTAGCTCTTCGAGAGCTTTCGATAAAATTAGCAGCTCGTCTATAAAATTTCAATTTTGTTTCGCGTTCCTGAAAGCTAGATTAATTAACGCCCCGGGGAGCGACACGCGCTCGCGATTCATTAGATTATCAATTATCGCATAACAATTCTGATTAAACTGTGCTCAGTCTGATAATTCTGAGACCCGGCAGGAATTAGTTAACTGCGTTTGCCCGGGCGAGGTCGTAGCGGCGCTCTCCGAAGTATCCAGCATCGTGAAATTTACGATTTTGACATTACGCGGAGTCGCAGGCTCTGTTCAACCAAAAAGGGAACTGATAACACCGAATTTCACATTATAAAGTTAGCAGACACGATAAAGTCGCAAATATTTTTTAAATATATGTTTAAAAGCGCCAAGAATGTATAAAATACAGAGCGCTGCGGAACAAAGCTCAAAACTTATTTTTAATAAGACGTAAAAGACAAAATGCTCTTTGAAATAAAGTGCTAGCTGCTTCGTGTTTTTTTGTAAATATTCTTTAATTTGTCTGATCCGAAGCCCTTCACCAGCCACAACTTTCGTCTCTTCCTCTCTCTTTTCGCCAGCCACGTTTTCTGACTGACACCGACTTGCAACTGATTTTGCCAGTCACCAGGCACTTCCTTTATCTTTTCCTTTCCTTTGTTTCTATCAGTCGGTTTTTCCATTCGCCTGGCACTTTCTCCACCTCTTCCTCTCTCTTCTGCCTCTTGCCAGCCACGTCCCCGACTGCTGTTTGCTTCCTACCCCCACCGGAGCACCGTACCGACAATCCCTCAAGCGGACAACCCTCCTCACGCCAGGCCACACTATATATCGCATGCACGCTGATTCCAAGCAATGTGCCGTTGTAGACCGCTAAATATGTATTGTGCATGTCTTCGCCCCATCACCACGATCATCTGTATTAAAAACATACACGATACCTACAAACTCACTGCCGAGAGAACCGATACCACGTATAGACCCATTTTATAACCCAATCGTCGTCTAATACGTGTATGCTTCTAGCAAGTTTCATTACAAAAGGCAAGAAAAGTGATATTCATTATAACTTAAGAGCATGCCTTTAACTCAATATTATTTGTTCCAAAACTTAATTACAAATGAAATGGGTTTATCTGTGGTCTTTCATAACTCTCAAGAGCTATATGAGACGTAATAATATGTAAGTTACATTTAAGAGTTGTTATTATAATGTTGTTAATGAAAGAAAAATATCTAATATGTTAAACATTTTCAAGGTTCATTGTGTAGGTTTTAATAAAATCCTAAGTAAGTTATTGAATAAAGGATTGTATTAAAACCTTTATTTTTTGCTATCACGAATTTTTCTTTCATTCATTTGATAATAAGTAGATTTTATAATATCTTTGGGTAATTTAAATATACATGTAACTATTAAGTGTTGTGAAAAACAAGCATGACTTCTCGCTATCACCCGGAGCCAGAGCTGATTTTCCCGTCGTGTCTAGAGAGGAAAATGTCCGTCGGTGTTGCCAGCCGCAAATGCGTATTTCAGGAGCTTTCAACTGAAACGGGAATCAGGGAACACAAACAAGTCTCTGAAGTAAATAATACACTCTATAGTGCGTTCATAATCACGTATTGTGCCTATCCATTAGAAAATGCATTGCATTTTATAAACGCTGTGTATAATTTACAATATTACCCAAAAATTAATATCTTCTCTGAACAGATTTTTTAGAGTGAAAAAATAACACGAGTTTGAAAAGTCTAGTAAAATTATTTTCAAGCTAATACATATTACCAAAACATCTAAAATTATGAAAAAATATTGCAAAGTAAATGTTGCTTTAAGGAAATTCATATTATATGATATATTTTTTCAAACATTAAATATAAAATATTTTAAAAATCAATTGATTGTTGTTCAGAGATGATATGCAGTTCTCTATTAAGGGTGATTCCGTGTGTTATGAAACACTGGGTATTGAAATCACTCGTACGTTGCACAAGCGCCCCGATAGCTCTGGCAACATCGAACGCCATTTTCTTCAGTCTGCCAAAAATTATATATGATTGACCGACAGCCTGCCAACGAACTAGCACACAAACACGAGGCAAAGTTGAGCGCATGTATTCCATATGTCTTTCGATCGTATTGGGTAGCAAAGGTAACGTATTCAATTAAACCGTCTTAGACATGTAAACGAATCCAAAATTTTAATAATTATATATTGGCTTTATACATTTAAGTAGGTTTTACAAAAAGGTAGACAGTATCAGAACAAGTCTTGCACAGTTGAATCATCCAACTGCAGCTTTTTATAAGCACTCTAAGATCTAAAAAATTTAATACCTGCTGTGGGGCAGCGATGGGATCCAGTTGATTCAAGGCTTGGGCTGATATATATATCCAAAACTGACGCGGAAGACGCTAGACTCTGGCTCCGGGCATAAATGAGCTGCTGCTGCTGCTGGGTATTAAGTTCGGACGATTTCACAGACCACGGAGATCCCCATCTACATCTGGTACGAATCGTACCCGACGCACAGCGGCGAGGGATACGAGGGCCGCGTGTCGCGCGTGTCGCACGACTCCCCCTACGGCGCGGCCTCGCTCAACCTCACGGGCATCCGCGAGACCGACCAGGGCTGGTACCAGTGCAAGGTGGTCTTCCTGAATCGCTCCCCCAACTCGCACAAGAACGGGACCTGGTTCCACCTGGACGTGCACGCGCCGCCCAGGTTCTCCGTCACGCCTGAAGACATTATATACGTAAACTTAGGTAAGTCCTTTCTATATTTACTGAGAACGTGTAACATACAGTAATACCCTGCTTTACGCGAGAGATACGTTGCACCAGTGCCTCTCAAACTCTTTTGGCCCACGGACCCCTTTTCATATTCAAAACTTGCCCACGGACCCCCTTTCATGCTCAAAACTTGCCCACGGACCCCCTATCATAGTCAAAACTTGCCTACGGACCCTGGGTGAAAAACTACATAAATTCATATTATAGACTAGTTGGTGCAAGTATCGACTCTATTGCGTTCCTGTATAAACCTGAATATATAGAACAGTGGCTCTCAAACTCTTTTGGCCCACGGACCCCTTTTCATATTCAAAACTTGCCCACGGACCCCCTTTCATGCTCAAAACTTGCCCACGGACCCCCTTTCATAGTCAAAACTTGCCTACGGACCCTGGGTGAAAAACTACATAAATTCATATTATAGACTAGTTGGTGCAAGTATCGACTCTATTGCGTTCCTGTATAATCCTGAATATATAGAACAGTGACTCTCAAACTCTTTTGGCCCACGGACCCCCTTTCATAGTCAAAACTTGCCTACGGACCCTGGGTGAAAAACTACATAAATTCATATTATAGACTAGTTGGTGCAAGTATCGACTCTATTGCGTTCCTGTATAAACCTGAATATATAGAACAGTGGCTCTCAAACTCTTTTGGCCCACGGACCCCCTTTCATAGTCAAAACTTGCCCACGGACCCCCTTTCATGGTCAAAACTTGCCCACGGACTCCCTATCATATTTTATGCACCTGTCTATATTTATATTTTACTTAGGACGTAAAAATCGCTAATAATGTATTCATTGTTATTTATTTTAACTTCCATATTAATAAAAATGTGTCACAATTTTTTTTATTTTATATTGTTTTTTTATTACCTTGCGCGCTCCCTGACGTTGTTCAGGGACCCCTATATCGATTTTATTTTCTAAGGACCCCCTGTATGATACCAGAAACCCCCTGGGGTCCGTAGGGACCACTTTGAGAAGCACTGCGCTACACGATATATTCATAGTCAAAACCTAATACAATAAAAATACGAATCATTTGAATCAATCACTTTAATTCTAAGAACAGTTTACATGTTATTTTTACTGAAAAATACATCTATTGTCTTTTGGGTAGCGTTTCTTTTACGTTCTTGTAAAATACGTTCATAACAACCAACGCTGTTTTTAATTGTTAAGAGAGGCAATGACTACATTATGTTCATACACATTCTTAAAATAAGAAATTCGCGTAATGCGAGGCATTTTAACGCGAAATTTGAAACCGCGCATAACGGGGTCGCGTAAAGCGGAGTATTACTGTATATGAATTTCCAAACGCATTTTTGTTTTTTCTGATTGTTTAAAGAAGCCTTCGTAAAGCGAAAGCACTCACAAACAAATAATATGTTTTTATTCTAGGCATTCGCTTTTTATATTACCATTTAAATATGTTATATTATAAATTAAACCAGTCTGCTATGAATATTCTATCCAATGACGTCTTTTGTATAGTTTCACTGATTTTCAAGACTAAAGTTATTCTTAAAACATATAATAAAGTTGAAGCACTATCATTTTGTTATAACTATCAAACTCGCACAGTGCTTAGTAATGGGTAATATGTTAAAATCGATTCAAACTATACTATCTAAAGATGCTGCAAGAAATTTAAATTAAAATTCAATAACATTGTAACTCGTTGGTATTGATTATTGAATTATATTATACAGTTAATCTACTGTTCAGCGTACTGCCTTTATGTAGAAGGTGTTTTCTCATTTTTAGATTACGTATCTTTGCTTTATTAAACACCGCTACGAACTCTATTAATTCTAACTTAATTCATACTCTCACTAATCGTAAATTTATATTAATAGTACAACCAAGTGTTTGTAACTCCGATAATATGCCTCAAAACATCACACGTATTCACCCAAAACTGAAACTTAGGCAATCACGCTCGTATAGACAAACTAAATTAAAATTTATTTACAAGTCACCTGCTTTTAAGCGGTAACCACAATATTGATTCCAGATAGCGTTTTCTACTCGGCGGACGCGATAAATCAGCGGGGACGTCAAAAACCCCCGTTAAATACGATTTTATATTAGCACTATGCGAAGTTCGGGCGCAGTTAGGCGCTCCGATGAGTCGTGAAATGAAATTATGTTCCTTGCATTCGGACCCGAGGGGCTGCTGAATTACAGGAAAGTGCCTCCACCCCCTCCCCGTGTCCGGCCGATTGAAAAAACCTCGCAACCTAACCTCCCCGAGTGTTGACTTTTCATTATTTTAATGCAGTTCGCAAATTTGTTCGGCGCTTCGGAAATTTGTTATATATTTTCAAATAACGGATTATTGCCATTTAAAGGATGTCCAAAAAGAGTATCGGGTATTTGTTAGTTCAGTAAAACAAAAATTACTAGTGATCAAGTTTTTTTTATTATTGTTGATTATAAGAATACAAAATGGATAATTATTTCGAAAAGATGATGTTATCCAAATGGTGACACTCTTCTAATCTGGAACGAAGATTGCTGATAACACGCCAATAGGGTGTTCAAAAAGAGTATCGGGTATTTGTATTACCGTTGAGTTGATTCGGAGCGGCTGAGGGGCACTCGTGGAGTCCGCAACTTTGTGGAGTTTTAGTCGCTATGGAGCAGTACCCGAGAACTACTGGAGGAAATGCTGTGGCGATTCAACAACTTTCAATCTTCGTTCCAGATTAGAAGAGTGCCAGCAGCGCGTAACGGTCACCATTTGGATAACATCATCTTTTTGAAATAATTTTCCATTTTGTATTCTTATAATCAACCATAAAAAAATACTTGATTACTAGTACTTTTTATTTTACTGAGCTAACAAATACCCGATACAATTTTTGGACACCCTGTACGTGGCAGGGGTGAGTTTTACAGTTTCGTTTTAAAATAATTGCAGTTATTGCGAATCAGCGAAAACAGGCACTCTTTGTAAATCATTACCCTCGCAGGATTAATATTTGTAATTATTTGGATGTCCAGAGTGTATTTATTTGGTGATCGTTTCAAATATTCTGGTGACAATATCATCTCCCATTACCGCTCAAGGCTTTCACGGCGACAACTCGGAGAGGGGAGCGAAATTGCGTGCTATTATCTAGCCGGCATTACGGGGCTGCGACGTACCCCTATCTCTTCTTGTTTCTCAATAACAGCCCATGCAGGGGACACCCCTCAGCAACTTATGGACGCCTGGGTCTTTTGTTCTGCCTAATAGCGTTTTCTTTCTGTTTCACAGCAGACATTTTGGTTTCTTTCAATCTGAAAGATCTCTTATACTAATCAACACTTTTTCACCATTCCAAGCAGAAACCTTGACTATTTGCAGATTAATATATTGAATTCATTTCATCCATACTTTTTAACTTGTATTTGTATGTGTAAACAACTCAGTTTGACGTCAGTACCAACAAAAATATGAATAGCTAGGAGAATGGGATGTTTTTTATCCTAAATCTTTTCCGTTGAAAGTTTTGTCTTAACTAGTCTGGAGAAAAATTCACTTTAAAGTATGTAAGTATTTAGCGTGGCGAATAGCAAGTATCTTCATGGAAAAACCTCCGTCGTGTGAATAAAATCCACAGTATACTTTTGCAGGTTATACAACCCTTCTTATTCTGTAACTCAAGAAAACCAATGCTCTTACGGTGTCCTCTTCTCCTCTTCGCTATTAATTGAGGTTTTTTTTTTTTTTTTTACTCTCTCACGGTTGCCACTTTGGAGTAATTTCCTTTGACGCGGTAGACTCCGACGTAAAAGTCTGTTCAATTACATTCACATAACTCTACACTGCAGCCGGGATAGACTGAGAATGTCCTCCGCGGTTGAGTGCTCGCCTTCTACAGGGTGGCTCCACTCCACTCAGAGTACTCCCAATGTCCTCAATCAGAGAATATTGAATGAGATGCAAATCCTGCCAGACTGACTTGCGATTTCCTCTCTCCTGGATCGCTGGCGGATATCGAAATGCATAAGACTTACTCCGTCACTATTTTTGAGATTTTCTGAAAATGTTGAGTATTAACTCAATTTGTAAGCATTCTTAGACTGTTTTGGTCTCTTGCGTGAATAATAAGATGCAACCAATTTTATGCTGGAAATACAGCCGGTTTCATTACTGAGGTCAAATATAAACGTATACATGACTGTTATAAGCGACGGATACGTTCCGGAAAAAATCGCGTTAAGTGAAATTCGCGTATATCGGGGTTTACGATTAAACATACATACATAGTCAAAACTTAATACAAAAAAATACGAGTCATTTGAATCAATCACTTTAATTCTAAGAACACTTTATGCAGTATTACATGTTATTTTTACTGAAAAATACATCTATTGTGTTTTGGGTAGCGTTTCTTTGTAAAATACGTTCATAACACCCAACGCTTTTTTTAATTGTTAAGACTACATTGTGTTCATACACATTCTTAAAATAAGAAATTCGCGTAATGCGAGGCATTTTAACGCGAAATTTGAAATTCGCGTTATAGTGAAACCGCGCATGACGTTTTTGTTTTATTGGCACACAAAAAAGCTACTAGTTGAAAGTTATCAAATCGATAGCATACACTGTCAATTATAAGTATACAGCTAATCCACCCCTGTTGGTGATATTACCTTGTGATAAAAATATAGCAATAGTAGTGGTATGTAATGGTAATAATTAGTATCATGGTCACAATTGTAGTTTATACAAAACGCGTACAACGTACAATAGACATTCTCGCGGAGCTTTACCAACTTTGCTTCTGTTGCAAACTTACAACGCACAGCGTCAAATATAAGCACACAGGCAATCTACCCCCTTGGGGGCGTTTCATAACTAAATAACGCATAGTAGCAATATAGGGGTAGCAATGGTGACATCCCTCTGCTGGTGTAGCTCACCTCGGTTGCTTTAAAATTTATTAATATCCGTGCATTTGGGCGCGCGTCAATGGGAGGGCCGGGCGGCGCATAAAAATATACTTCGTTAGGAAATTACTTTTGGGTAATGTGTTTTTGTAATGTCCTCCTGAGAGCTTATTTACTGCTATGCTGCGCTATACTGGCATTAGGTCACTGCTTTGAGAAATAATTAAAGGACTATAAATACGAGAACCATAATAAGCAAGCATTTTACAAAGTATTAAAACCGTGCCCCTCTGCAGTGCGATTACTTGAAACCGGAATCAAGTACCAGTTCCAAGACTGTATCGGAAAAATATATAATTTACAAATTTAATATTAATTGTACATGTGAGTGTTATATATTTTTTTATTTATTTTGAGTATGATCGTGGGTTGTTAATCCAATGTATGTAAAAAAGAAATAGTTGGTTGAATTTTGTGATGTAATTGTACTTTCTAAAACCACAAAAACATTTTTGTGCAGAGCATATTTGAAATTACCACTTATGTTTTTTTTTTTATTACTTTAAACAAAAAAATCACTTATATTATGATATTTTAAGAACGCTAAAATATTTAAAACTATTTTGACCGTCGACTGTTTAACAAAAAAGGGTGCGTGCCTTATACAGGTTAATACAACCCTAAAGCTCATAACCACAACTTTAAAATAAGCATTATCCGATTAACAGAACTCTATTACCTGTTCACTGGGAAAGGATAGGTCTGCATTATTTCAAACTACAACCCCTGTCGTATTTTTAAGGGGTACCACTGCGAACGAATGAGAAATGTTAGGGAGTTTAATGCGAGCCTCGGCCACGACATCCATCGCTGCAAACCAGATGACGCCTTGGCTATAAATTGTCGGTTTAAAACGGTCTCTCTTAGGGCCTCTTTCCTCAATTGTAATGGTCCATCAATCGAGGTATCCGGCCGATTCGTTTGATTGCTGTATTCTCCTGAAAAACCCGGGCTCGGGGTGGCCCCGCCCCCTACCTTCCCTCGGGAGACACCTTCATCACATTGCTTGACAAGACTGCTTTCTATTTCCGAGCCCTTTGAACTCTGGCGCCTTGGCTAACTCTAACCAAATGGCGTTGAAAATTGGGCTAACTCGCTTTCGGGTCCGTCTCAAAAATAACCTTTTTTTGCGCGCAGGGCTTAGTTGAGTTTTCAGCTTCAGTTTTTTTGCAGCCGAGGGATTTGTTTTCCGAAGCCAAGTGTGTCAGCGGCGCTCTAATCTGTCTTCGCATTATGCTCCTAGTTAGCGCTCACAGCTGGACATAGAAAAACAGTGAAGGGATCTTCCAACCCTCACTCACACACGCTTCACCCTAGAAATGATGCTGTACGTGCCATTAAATATATTTTCACCCATGCGGGTCATATTGCATATACAATATTTCATTTATTGAAGTCAACAAATTCATCAATTAACTTCACCAAGTAAACTTACCGAGCGTATTTTTTTTGTGTCCAACCTTATCGTCTCGCCCCGTATCGTCACGTCGTATCGCATCGCGGCATACATTTCATATCTCCGCAGCATCCCTTGGAGCTCACTTTTATTTTTGGCACGAAAGAGACATTAAACTCTGGCGGGGCTCGCCCGATGGTTTTTAACGATTTAGCGATCGACCCCGTTCTGAATGGCCCATACTGCGCGCCGTGAGCTCTCTGGCCTCTTGCAGCGCCTGGCCTGGGAGGCTGGGCTCGCCGATGCGGGAGCAATCCCAAGTGCAAGCAAATATGATTATTTCTTTCTATTTTTAGTGTTATTTGCGCCGATGCGAGATGCGGGGGCAATGTCGATTTCAAGCAAATGTGATTACTTTACGTTTTTTTTATTGTTCCCGGTGCGGCGTTAGATCGGCATGCAGAAATCGTTGAAACTGGGTTCACATATGCGGGATGCAGGAGCAGTATAAAGAGCAAGCTAATATGATTATTTTTATACACTAGCGTATAAAGATTAGTTTTATAATATGTCATTTTATATTCGATACTAGAGTGGAATAAATATTCTTCTAGTAGCATTAGTTGATTCGAGAGCTTTACTTCACGGCCGATTTCGTGTGGATGAACAAGCAATTATTTGATTATTTAGCAACATTGTGATTTGAAACCACACTTTCCGATCATCGCGGCGTAGTGCTGTGGTGGCACTATACGTGAGCGAGAATTTATACACATACACGCAAGTATGAAAGCTGTGGGCAGTCACGACAAAGCAAACAAACGTTTGACGATTGCGCTCGGGCAGTATTGGATTTTCCGCAAACCGGAAATGCTGGATTCGTATTTACCGCCCGGCTCGTAATGCAATAGCGATGCAGTGCCGTTTCAGTGGAATTAAATCGACGCTTGGGAGAACCATTAGGGATTGAATGACTCCAACATGTTTTTTTATGTGTTCGTAAGTTTTGGCAGCTGTGTTATTAGATCATCCCCATGGACTATATCCTCGATTTTTCACGACCTGACTTCCACGGCTGTGGTGTCCAAGTTATCCAGCAAAATTTCAGAATCACAGAAAAAATTTAATAATTTTTTTTATTTTTTTATATACAGCTCGAGTTAGCTCTCATCAACTCAAAATTGATTGCTTATTTACGTACCTTCTGCTTACGCCCCCCGACTCTATAAAATATATTTGTTAATAGACTTATAATGGACTAACATCTAAACCAGCGGCTCTCAAACTCTTTTGGCCCACGGACCCCCTTTCATAGTCAAAACTTGCCTACGGAGCCTGGGTGAAAAACTACATAAATTCATATTATAGACTATTTGGTGCAAGTATCGACTCACCGCGATGCTTGTTATTACTTGTATTTTATGCACCTGTCTATATTTATATTTTACTTAAGACGTAAAAATCGCTAATAATGTATTCATTGTTATTTATTTTAACTTCCATATTAATAAAAACGTTTCACAATTTTTTTATTTTATATTAAACCTTGCGCAGACCTCCTGACGTTTTTCAGGAACCCCCAAATCGATTTTAATTTTCTAAGGACCCCCTGAACGATCCCAGGGACCCCCCGGGGTCCGTATGGACAACTTTGAGAAGCACTGATCTAAACCGAGATGCGGTTCGTCCGCGCGGCTCACTCGCCCAGGGTGAGCAGGCAAGGTGTGATAATGTACCGCGAGATCGATAGCAGGTGCAGCCTTCCACCTTCTCGCGAGTGAGCCGCGGCTTCGTGTACTACGTGCGAGATTAATAACGAAAATCCAACGAAATAGAAAACCGTCACACCGTCGCATTATTTTATTAATTCACTGCATTATCTTTTCGGGTGATGTATTATTTTGCCGATGAGTCAGAGTACCCTCGGGTTTCAGGATTTCAGTGGCCGGGACTCGCTTGTTTCAGAGCAAAACTGTGACACCCTCTCCCCGGGGAGTCTTTCGGCTCGGGCGCATGCAGGAGAGACCAATAGGGTAAAGCATCCACAGCCTTATATTTTAAATATAGCCTCTGCTGTATATGCTTAGTATATAAAGTCTTTATATATATGTATCTATATATACGAATAATTGAATTTTACAAGTAGAATTCCGCAAAATCAATTCGAATTGATTATATTGACGTATGTAAAGAAACCTTTTGTGAATATAAAACTTCATACTCAAACTCAAAAATGTTTTCGTTAATATAAAAATATATGTATTTGGAAACACATTTTCTTCAAAACAATAAAAACATCATTGCACACATAAAGCTTGACACCATCTTTGTATACCTGAAATATTTAAAGAAAAAAAAAAAACTAAGGAGGGAATATTTATTTGCAAAAATAAAAAGCTGTTCCGAAGGAAGTTCCGCTGATAGAGGCCGCCTGTAATCTGGTTGGTTAGTTGAATATTTCGGGAGTCGGTAAATTGTGGGGTCGCAGGCTGGGGGCTCTGACCTCCGAGAAGGGTTCTTATCTGCTCCCCCGAGACAAATCTAAATAAATCAAATTTCCCGTAAAAACAGAAAATACAACCCGCCAACAACATGCTTTCTTCCTTAGAATTTTTTAAGAAAATAAAATGACTTATTTTTATTTCTACGCCTACCAGCCGAGACAGACACCCTTCGATTTGCTGCTATCAAAACTATTGTAATTAAAAAATATATATACATTATTTATGACACGTTAGAATTAGAATTTATTATAAAAACTGAGTTAGTGCATTTTGTAATTTTCGTTTGTGAAGAATAGAAAAAACCTGAAATTAATAATGTGGAATTTCTCTGAAGCAATATTTAAAAAATATATTATGTAGTAGGATTATGTTTATTTATTTGAATATCCCATAAGTCATGTTCGCGCATTAAGTTACAGATTGCGTGTTCAAATATTTTACTGGGTGAGATTTATTTACTAGGAAATATTTCTAGACTTCTCTGTGAGATGGATCCCCGAGATGCGCCCTCCTTCAGTGACTTTGCGTTTTCCGATAGGCTCTGTTTTTCCTTTGAACATTAGTGGCACAGTAAATTTGTGAAATTTCCAACTTCACGTGAAGAATAATTACTGAACTTTTTCCGAGTCGAATAAAGCAAACGTGTTGCTTGTTTTGAGTTGTTTGAGTTAACATAAGCTCGAAATCAGATCCGCTCATATATACAAGAGCTGGAGATTCAAAAGTGTATGGCCACCAAAATAAGTCTTAATAAAACATATTTAAAATATATTACGCTCTAAAACAGTTGTGAATAAAAGACATATTTAAAAGGAGATACATTTCTGTGGAGCACTGTAAAAATTAGTCGCCATATTGAGCGAAGTCTGCTCTTGAAAGTTCAAGTTGGTCCAAAAAATTTTATATATTAAATAAACACGTATTTTTGATCAATACTCATTTACCCGAAAAACAATAAATGATGATTTCATTTTTTATTAGAAAATATTTAAAAAATCGATACGTTATTCCCGTTCAAGAATTCGACAACTTCATAAAATATTTTGATTACTTGTTACGTGTATAAATAGTATAACGGCAAAAGCCTTAATCCGCAGAATTAATCTTTTAAAAATATGCTTTCATAGAAAGACTCTAGTTCAAGCTTCTTATTCAAGAATGAAGTAGAAGTAATGAAAATAAAGCAAAGTATTCATAGCGAGAATACGAACACTTCGCTTCGGGGTGTGTGTGCCGTAATTAATAAATATTTAGCTTTATTATAGGCAAAGCTTAAAAACCTACCCTCAAGTTGTGCTTACCGGGGTGGGCAGGCCAAGAAAGGTCGAGGGTTTGCGTGAGGAACGTATTTTGACAAATCGGTGACAATGATTCATTGTTTTACAATCGATCAATGCTTTTATTTTCCCCTGGTTTTAAAACGAAATCATTTTCTTTATAATAATGAAAATGATTTATCACCACTCGCCACGCCCGCCCATTGATAATAAATGATAAATTAATATTGGCGTGCCATTAGATCCGTGTATATTTTTAAGAATTTTAAAATTTTGTATAATTTATTAGTTGTCTGTGGCTCGTTGACAAGCCGCCTTAAAATTCATGGTATCTGAAAAGAGGGCATTGGGAATAACTTAAGAACCTTGGAAAAAGGTTTTAAGGCTTTTAAGATTGCGTGATGGGTTATTTTAAATTGTACGTTGTACTTTTTACAGTAATTCCTATTTAAAAAAATATATATTTTGCACTATTATTATTCTAACACAGAGTCGCAAATATAGTATAATATACATGAATGTTTTATAACCACAAAAATAAAATATTGACAAAAAATATTTTTACTCTTTATAAATTTTGTTAACCGGTCACCTATAAAATAAAACATGTGGAAAAATTACAAAAGTAATTTATTTAAATAAGAGACTAAAAACTATTCTGTTGTTTTATCCACAGTAGAATTTTTTTCATAGTTGAAGCCACAATGGTCGTTGTCATCCAAAATATTTTTTTTATATTAAATATACATTTGATACAAATGAATGCTGTGGTTTTACATTATAGACAAATTGAATAACTTTTGGTACTGGGATTGATACGAAAATCCTCGCTTTTCGCATGTCACTAATCAGACCATTGCCTAGCAAGGGAGTGACCTGAACGTGTGTTCTGTCTACTGCCTGGCAATGCTTTCGTATTCATCTGCCTTGAAATGGAGAGGTCTGAGAGTATTTTCTGTCTTTTACCAGACAATTGTATCATACTCAACTGCCTAGCAAGGAAGTGATCTGAGCATGTGTTCTGTCTATTGTCAAGTGATGCTATCATACTCAACTGCCTTGCAAGAGAGTGATCTGAACAAGTGTTCTGTCTGTTGCCCGGCAATGTTATCATACTCAACTGTCTTGTCCTGTCTGTTCCCAGGCGATGCTATCATACTCAACTGCCTTGCAAGGAAGTGATCTGAGCATGTGTTCTGTCTATTGTCAAGTGATGCTATCATACTCAACTGCCTTGCAAGGGAGTGATCTGAACAAGTGTTCTGTCTGTTGCCCTGCAATGTCACCATACTCAACTGTCTTGTTCTGTCTGTTCCCAGGCGATGCTATCATACTCAACTGCCTTGCAAGGGAGTGATCTGAGCATGTGTTCTGTCTATTGTCAAGTGATGCTATCATACTCAACTGCCTTGCAAGAGAGTGATCTGAACAAGTGTTCTGCCTGTTACCCGGAAATGTCACCATACTCAACTGTCTTGTTCTGTCTGTTCCCAGGCGATGCTATCATACTCAACTGCCAGGCGGAGGGCACTCCCACGCCGGAGATCCTTTGGTACAAAGATGCCAATCCGGTTGAGCCTTCTGCTACTATCGGCATATTCAATGACGGCACGGAGCTGCGCATCAGCAACATCCGCCACGAGGACATCGGAGACTACACGTGCATCGCTAGGAATGGTGAGGGGCAGGTTTCGCACACTGCGAGGGTGATTATAGCGGGCGGTGCCGTCATCACGGTAATTCATCATGCAAACAAACAAAACAAACCCCCACCCCGTCCCTCCCTTGGAACGTTGTCAGTCTTGTGGTTGTTTTGTGCTCACTTGGTGGCGGGGGGACGTCCGCTGGCGGAGGCGCAAGCCTAAACTAACGCGAAACCTACCAATCGTAATTAAGAGTCAGATCTAGTTTCCACGTATCATGAAGAGACGTTCACTTTTAAACATACAAATCTAATCCAATATTAACCTATAATTATTAGACTTACAAAATCTTCCTTGCGAAATAAAACCTACGAAGATCCTGCGAAGCCTCTGTTGTCGGAAGGTAAGGAAAAATAAAGATATGGACATCATATAATCATCTACAATGATTCACACGTTAATCTCCATATGAGAAAATAAGGCAAACAAGGGGGTGTTCACAGGTTCATAATTAAACCTGTAAAGATCTATATCCATACTCAAAATTATAAGTAAATCAATGTTTAGTAAAATACTTTCCAAGGTTGGAAATTGAATATTCAAGTACATATGTAATTATGTAATGAAGTTTATTTTGACTATGATAATGTTCGACTTAAAAGTACAGTTGAAACAAAACTGAAAATTAACTGAATTAAAGCTTATCTCAATTGACAATAAATCAATAAAAATATAAATTATTTTGGGATAATATTGTAACTTGACAAAACAAATATCAAGTATGCTTAAAAATATTTCATTCAAGTCGTTGATAATAACAAAAATTTTCAGCAAAAAATGTCTAATTACTTAAATCTATTACTTCACTCTTTATAATCAAAATGTATCTAATGTCGCTAGTAAAAATTGATTAAATTGAATAGTAATAATAATGACCATAAGTGTCCGCTGTTGGTGTTTCGTCCCCACTTGGCCAGTATTTTATGTTCTGTTTAGTTTTCGGTGTATAGTTCCTATTCCATGTTGATACAATTGGCAATAATTTGTAATGTTTGAGGCGCTCAACCTAAATCACCCCCTGATTCATCGGCAGTGAGTCTCGGAGTCGACTTCGACCACGGGGCTCACTCGCCCACTATCATCTCGCCTCATTCAACTCACGCTGACTTAGAATCCATGAACGATAGCTTCACTTCTCTTCAAATCTTCTCGACAACTGTCAGTAGGAATAGCTGCAAAGCTAAATATAATACAGATATCTACAAAATTTATTATCTGTTGAGCAGATATATCTTAAAGTTCAAAGAGAATAACTACTACACTGGCAAATATCCAAATGTATTTATTTACCCCACTAAATTATTTATAATGTTATTCTTATTTACTGTTTATTTTGTTGACATCTGTATTCAGAATTGCAATCAAATGTGAGATAATTCAGGGTGGTTGACTAACAGCATGCTTGTCCATTTCCTCTTTACTATTAAATTAACTATTTTTAAATATACTAACTTAATTTTATAAGTTTCCTTTTGTTATCTCACAAATTTACATTGTTATTCTACTTATCTATTAAAATCTACAAAAGAGAATAGCATTTCAATACCTACCATGGTATTTTACTTGTATATTTCATAACTCTAAATTATTTTGTTTTACATTATACACAATCGTAAAATGCTCTTCTCGTTTTAGTTTTTAATATGTCCTTTAAGATAATAATTTTGAAATATAATTGAATGTTATAATCTATAAATTAAAGTTAATAAGATTAAAGCATTAGGTTGCATACAATTTCTATTGCCTGCTGATATTAAAATTAAGATAAATAAATATTTTCTCAAAATATTGAAACAAAACCATACTTCCTTAAAATATAAAAATTAGAAGTAATATTTAGTGTAATGTATGGTTGTTGCACCTCACAATGTTCTGTTCGGCTTGTCACATATCCATCCATAACATAACTAAAGTCTCCCACAATCCACAACGAGGTTTGAATTATTGTCACGTCCCTCACGTACCTGTACAGTGCAGAAACCTACAGATGTTCAAAATTAGTTATCTAGTCACCAATATTAATAATGCACTCACTACATGTTAATATTGCAATAGTTATAAATGAGAAGTTAACAGTCTTGAAAAGATGTGCATTTAATTTTAATTGGGTACTGTGTGGTTCATACATAACTATGAGCACAAGATGTTATTAACTCCCAAGTTATTCTTGAAATTAATTATTCTTATGCGATGAACTAGCTATTGTAAATATTAAAAATCCGAAAAAAGTATCGACCTGCATGAATCGATTGTCGGATGAATTACAGCTAACTTGAATAATATTTTAAGAACATCTTTGATAAATTCCGTACAAGACAATAATTCATTCCGCCATCACAAAAACTGCAATCTCATGAATAATGCGGTGCGACCGAAGATGCCGCCGACCAACCAGACCAAGCTGGAGGGAGAGAAGGTGCAATTCTCCTGCGAAGCCAAGGCCTTGCCTGGGAACGTGACGGTCAAATGGTTTCGCGAGGGCGCACCTGTCAAGGAAGTGGCCGCGCTGGAGACGCGCATTACTATCAGGCGCGACGGCAACCTTGTAGTCAATCCTGTGGCTGCCGACGACTCAGGACAGTACTTGTGCGAGGTCTCCAATGGGATAGGAGAACCGCAGAGTGCCTCCGCTTACTTAAATGTTGAATGTAAGTTTGAAAACTTTCCTCTAAACATCTGCATACGTACATTGTTTCTCTACTGCCGCGTCACATCGTTGAAATGCATGTATATATCTAAATAAAATTGATTTGATAAAATATGTCACCCCCGAATACATTATTCATTAAACATCTAGCTTGTGATGTTATTACTTATCTCATAATCTAGTGAGTACTAGAGTGAGTGAACTACACATTCCATATAAAGGCTTTTTAATTAATCATCTAATAAAGACATTTATTTCAATAATCGATTTTATTAATAATTACTCAATTGACTTACTGATAACTATCAATTCCATGTTAAAATAAAAAAATATGATCATTCATTATATTATTAACATAACATACTGTACATTTTCAGACCCTGCAAAAGTAACCTTCACCCCCACTGTCCAGTATCTCCCCTTCCGACTAGCTGGTGTAGTGCAATGTTACATCAAAGCCAATCCTCCCCTCCAATACGTCACATGGACCAAGGACAAGCGCTTGCTGGAGCCCTACCAGACCAAAGACATAGTCATCATGAACAACGGCTCGCTGCTCTTCACTCGGGTCAACCAGAACCATCAGGGGCGATACACATGCACGCCGTACAACGCGCAAGGAACTCAAGGATCCTCAGGTGGATATTGCATTTTGTAATACCAAGATCTATTGGATTTGCTAGCAATATATTTTTTATTTTATTTTTAGAATTAATCATATTCAATAATACATCTTCATTTTGAAAAAAAGTGAGATTTTAACAAAATTTTAACTTGAGCGTTTCAATCAAAAATAAGTTTTAAACTATTTTGATATATTCAATAAAAGCATATTTTGTACCAGGTCCCATGGAAGTGCTAGTACGCAAGCCACCTGTGTTTACTCTTGAACCGGACTCCATGTACCAGCGGAAGGTAGGAGAGTCTGTGGAAATGCACTGCGACGCTCTTGAGGCTGAAGGAACACAGAAACCCAACATCCAGTGGCAGAGGCGGGACGGCGTTGCTTTACAGAAGAACCGAGTGAGAGTCATCGGCGGGAACATCACCATCGACACACTGAGACGCTCAGACTTCGGCTTCTACCAGTGTGTTGCTTCTAATGAGGTAATATTCATTTTATTTTTCATTAAGAATCTACTCTATGAAATTTTTTTCTAAATGAGCACTGAGGAGTACAAAGAAACAGAGTCACAACTTCGTTTTTTTACTTTGTAGAAGTAAAAAATGCTTATCAACATATTTGCTTACAATATTTTCATAAAGCAATAAACAAATCCTAAAATGGACAATCAGATGTTATTTTATCCATTTCATACAAATTTCTCTGGGTTAATTTTATTCGTAGATTCTCATTATTCTTCTCATCAAACAAATATAAGTGAAATGTTGTTTTAACTTCGACTTCTCATTATTTTATGATTTCACTCTTTAAATAAAAAGAAAAACAATGAATTCTTCACTAACTTAGATTACCTGTTGGTATGGAATAGTCAAGGAGAATGGATTTTTTTTACAAAATCATTTGAAACTATTTACTAGACTACATTTCATCAGCGTCTTTAAAAAACTAGATATTTTTCCTTAATAAGCTAATGAATATTAATTTTCTTGTCATAACTTGTTTCAGGTGGCAACAATAGTGACAGCCACTCAGCTAGTAGTAGAAGGCACTCAGCCCCATGCGCCATATAATCTGTCGGGGTCTGCTACGGAGTTTGCTGTGACCTTGGGCTGGCTTCCCGGTTACTCAGGAGGGCCAGACTACAAGCAGGACTACACCATCTGGTACAGAGAAGCTGGGGTATCCGAATGGATTAAAATACCTGTCACCCCCTCTGGATCTACTCAGGTACTATTTTAACCTGATTTTAGACAAAAACTATTGTTATTTAAATATTTACCGAACCATTATATATTTTTTAAATTCATCAACATATTAAGTATCTCATATATGAAATGGTTAGCTTTTTTATGATACATAATACAATGTGTATTTTATGCATCTCTTGTTTGCACATCAACAATATATTTCAACTTATGAATTAATTAAATACCCAAACAAATATGTTTATGTATGATAATATTTCCACACTTACTCATTAATTTCTCAATTTTTGATAGAAAGTACTAAGGGGTATTCCTTTATAATGATACTGTTAAAAAATGCCAATATAGAAAGTTGGAAAAACTAGTCACACAAACAAAATAAAAAGTATTTCCTTTCTCAATTTAAATTAATATTTTTAAGGTTACAATCAATCGGCTATCTCCAGGAACCACTTATGAGTTTGAAGTGATCGGTAAAAATACAATCGGAGAAGGGATGATGAGTAAGGCCATCACAATTCGAACCCTAGGTAAGCAAGTGATAATTTAAAAATACCAAACACTTAAAATTATTTAATTTAATCAAATTAAAGATGTCCATAATTTATACTTTACATGAAGCAACTAGTTTTTTTTACTTTCATATACAAATGTAAAAAGACACAAGAAAGATATACACCTCATTTTATAATTCATAAAAAATTATAGTCTTACAATTTTGGTAAATTCTGTGTCTGATTCTATCCAACAACGTTAATGATAATATCAAAATTCAGAAGCTTTTATTGATTAGAAAATATTTTTATTTAAATAGAAAATATCTCAGAGGAATTGTTAAGCATATTTATATTGATGTTCCTCATCAAATTGTTTTATAATTATTTTTATAAATCCATGAGGTGCAGTGGCATATGGTGAGGACATACGAGAAGATAATGTGGTTTATTTCTGGTATAAAGGACATGGCACTGTTTTTTTTCTTGTTTGAGCAGTGCTCTTGACTCTTTACGTCGAAAATAAACTACATTTATATAAAAAAATTAGTACATTATATGCTCTCACTGTATGCCACTAATGAAATGTACATGTACTGTATTTGTACACTTATCAACCTGACTCTGAATACTAAGCAAACCTTCAATGAATGATAAGAGTTATTACGTATTCTTAGTTCTTTCTTCATATAATAAAAACTAACACTATTAACTCTGTGTACTGAGTATTTATTTACAATAGACATCTACTAGCTCATTGTATTACTATCAACTGAATTAAGCATTGAATAATATCTAAAATAATTGTGTGGTAAGCAGACGTGGGAATTAATCGGAAGATGCCAACTCTCCTGCCTCCGACCCCCCCAGACGAGAAGGTGTTCGTACATGCCCCTGATGATGCCGGTACATACAACGATAGTCCTGGGACTTTTTCACTTTTGTCCGTTTTGCACGGTTTTTCAAATCGATGTCCGTCTTTTTGTTCATTTCAGTTCCATTGGCAGTAGATTTAGATGAAGCTGTGAAATTAATTTTTTTTTTCATTATGTTCGATGCACAATTCTTTAAAATCTACCTATTATGTAGCAATAGTTTTGATATTAAAGATTATTTACATACACATAGAATAATGTCACCAATTATTTTAATTTTGACTGCTATTTCAACTTTTATATTACGCATGTTTAAAAATATCTTATATTAGTAATGTAACCCGTAGGTAGCTTATTTGTTATATTTCAAAATATATTTACTGTAAAATTCCCTTGATATTTATTTTGTGCTTTCAGTTTTGAAATTTTAATTTATCGTGCTCTGTTTAGTTTTATTTAAACGATTTGTTTCCTTGTCTTTTTTATTTTTACTCACTCAGTTTTCTTTAACGGGAGATCGCCTCGAGACTCAGGCCAATCGCTCGAAATAATCTCAAAACTTAATAAACCTCATTTTCACCTTCATTAACATCTTTTCTAAATTGACAAAACATGTGGAATCGCTATTATTCCTTTTAATTAATTGGCTGAACGACTATAATGGGAAATCACATTTTTTGTTTTTATTTTGATTCCAGAAATAATTGATTATACTAGTGTTATTATTTTTCCGACCGATTCCACAGGCGCCATCTTGTTACCGACGGTCTTGCGACCTAAAGGTATCTCATTTATCAGTTTTCCACTTTTATGTTTACTTCATCACCTTTCACAACGTTTCATTGGCACTTGACACTGACACCTCGTGTACCCGCATGCGTTAGAGGTTTGTGGCTTGCACTCTTTACCGTGGTCCTTGTAACTTTTAAATGATGCATGATATTTTATTCATAGACATCTTTACTTTGTATTTAAACATCCTTCAATGGTAACCTTTGTGTTTGAATATTTTCTAATAACCCATATTATTAAGGAAAAAATAATGTTTGTGGTAAAATATCTATTATTTAATACTGATTGAAAAATTCATTGACTTTCTTACTTTGAAATCGTAACTTTCTTATCATTGTTTTGATTACAGCTATGCTGACTATGTACAAAAAAAAATACTTCTGCTCTCCGATTAGAACTTTTTAGTCAGTGAATCTCATGAGACCTGCATGATTGTTTAAGTCTTTTGTATTAATTTAATTAAATTTTATTGCGAATTTATTTAATCTATAAAGAATGTCAAATTAAAATAATGTCTATCGATGACAGAAGGACCTAAAATACAAGTGCAGAGAAAGTTCACCTTGATGTTCTGGTTTCAGGTCCCAAGCCTGGTCCTCCAAGAAACCTCACCGTTACTGAAATAAGCAACGGGTTTTTGATAACCTGGGCGCAGCCCATAGAGCGCTCTAATTTGATTCAGTTCTATACTATTAAGTACCGAACAGATGCTCAGTGGAAGACCCTCAACCGGGGGCAGATCCGGCCTGAAGAAACTAGTTACTTAGGTATGTTATCCATGTTGATGACTTCAAATTGTTAATAAGGTTCAATCTTGTTAATAAGGTCCATGTGTGGCAATGATGGGGATTGGATGAAAGTTCCACTGCATAGCAATGGACCACAAAGCTATTTCTAGTAATGGTGTTAGAAAGATCGGTGTCTTTCATAAAAAAAATGGTTACATGGAATATTTTATTTTTAGTGAACGGTTACTGTACTGGGTGATCGGCCCAGATACTGAACTGGGTGAAGCACAGTGTTACATAATGAATTGATTCAGTCTGTTAAAAAAATGCATGCACCATCCACAAGTACATTGAATTCCTAATATCTTCAACAAATAAAGCTTTTAAGAACAAAAAAGAAAATATTAAAAAAATGTGTCTTTTTCATCTCTCTGTTTTTTCATTTAACTTATCTATGTTATATCTTTGTTTAGTGAAAAATCTAGTCGGAGGGAGGACATACTACTTCAGAGTGCTGGCCAATTCGGTAACAAGCTACGAGAGCTCAGATGAGGTGAAATTTCCGGTCCCGGCACGTGTCAAACATAAGGCCATTACCGCCGGCGTAGTCGGAGGAATCCTCTTTTTCATTGTGGCTATCATCCTCTCTGTCTGCGCTGTCAAAATATGTAACAAACGCAAGCGGAGAAAACAAGAGAAGGGTAAGTGCACAGTGCTAGCGTGATGCCAGAGGTCAGATGTTTGGCCTTGTAAATAATACTAAAGTTTATCGACTTGTTGATCGAGGAGTCTTAACACCTGGTGGTGGTTTCAGTAAAGTAACCTAATTCGACAATCCACGCGCATCGATTGTGCGTGTTGTCTGTGCCATATTGACGACAAAGAAGTTCACAATCATTGCATTTCATTTTTGTTTATGATCATTTTGTTTGATTTAATTTCTTACATGCATAAATTATGCCTATGTTAAAAAATATAAACATGTTAATATTGTTTTAAAAGTTTTGATTTCAATGATTTACTAGTAATTCTGAAGACTGTTACAAGGATTCATTTATCAGTTATGTTATCATTATATTAGTTGATATTATATTATTTATCACCCGATCGCATTGCATGACTTCACCCTATAGGTTGTAAATTTAATGGAACAATCTTTTGTGTAAATATTTATCACTAACACTGTGGTACTAGTCTAAACACTTCTTCACTATTTTAATAAACAAATAATACAAATTGCCATGCTTTAAAATATTGAATAAGATTAATTAACAATAATTTAGGGACTACTTGTATTGGAAATTGATTGAAAACCTCAGTTAATTTCGATGTAATTTTTAACCATTTTAAGGACTTGAAAAGCATTATAGCACCCGTTATTAACACTTTACAATATGAAATTTTTTTACTATAGATTATATTAGAAATTTGTACTAATTTTTATATTTGTTTGTTTATACATTTGTAGGCCAAATTGAGACACATACTTTAACTAATTTATGAAAATTGCGATAGTATAAATGTAAACTGAGACTTGTGAGATTGATCTCTTTGCAAAAAAATTTTTTTCATCTCAGAAGACTTTAAAGTACATCTCATTACTCGTTTCCATCGACAAGCACATATCGTATTGAACATTCCATTTCCTCAGCAATTTCATTCCTCCCTTCCACGGCTTCCTTATGATTTACCAGGCGCGCCTTCTGAGTCGCAATATGGCGGTCGATTGCGGTGAGCATGTGGCCCCTGGCTTCTAATTCTGTCGTGGAGGAGCGAGAACTACCGACATTACCATTAATATTCAGAAATTATTCGATTGCAGCATACAACATGGTAGCCTGCCGGATCACGGACGTGCGCAACGGCGACCCCAGCACTCAAGTGCCTTTCAAAAAGTAAGCCATTCCCCGCCTCTTCACCGCCCGCACCGACGCTACGTTTTTACTGTAAAACGGCATCTCTGTTCAGATTAATTTTCTTAAGTATACTGATGTAACTTTCTATTTTCCCCTCTCATCTGATCGATCGGACGCTACTCGGACTGCAGAAAATCAGGTGAAAATCAGCTTCCTTACAATCAAAATTGTCAATCATGGCGATTAGGTCCATACTAGATTGCTTAGCAAATATTACTCGAGGGCGTAGAGCACTGGTTCCCAAAGTGGTCAATATCGACCCCCAGGGGTCCATTTCGCCCTTCAAGGGATCGATGATAACGAAAAATTAAATTGGGGGTCCACGAACTATAAATGGGGGTCTAGGAGAGTGAATCCTATTTAAGCAGGTCATCACCAATGTTTAGGCTTTCCGTAAATGTCATAATTGAACACAGATTGAACCTATGTTCTTACATAATAATGCTGTTAATCCTGCATTGTGGACTATCGCAAGAAGGTTTTTGAAAGCTTTTCCATTTTCATACTACATGGAAAAGGGTTTCAGTGCATTTGTCAACCTTCTTACAAAAAAATAAATAATTATTCAATGTTTACATACCGATATGAAATATGGCGCACCCTGTATATCAGATGTCAAAAATATGTTTGAAGATGACGAATTTGTAAAAATTAAATATTAACAAGGCAGGGGCTACGAAAAACGGGAAAACTCGACAAGGGGTCGACGGGACACAATAGTTTGGGAACCTATGGCGGAGAGCTACCGATGCAAAATAACTGAATGTCAATATTTCCTCGGCAGATTTAGAAAGAGCGGAATATCAAGCGTGAGCGTCTGCCTGAAGTTCATCGCCAACTGGATCTGGCCCCGCGACCGCTGTCGATCCGGCGAGCCGCAGTACTGGCGGCCGGGCGAGCTGCACCACTGGAGCCCCGGCGACGCGCATCCGCGGGGGCCCCCCGAGCCGCCCGAGCCGCCGGCGTCCGGCCTGGCCAGCATCCGCCGCGCTCCCGACGGCCGCTTCGTGCTGCGCGCCTCGCTGGCCTCGCTGGCCTCCCTCGCCGACGACAGCGGCTCGGACGAGGGCGGCTTCGCCCCCCGCCGCGCTTCCTGGCGCCGCCCGCTCAGCCTGCGCTCGGACGGCTCGGGCCAGAGCGCGCGCCTGCGCCCCCGCTCCCCGCGCGCGCCCCCCGGCCCCGCCCCCGCGCCCGCCCTCGCCCCCGCGCCCGCCCCGCCGCGCTTCCTGGCCTCCTCGCCGGCCGGGTCGCCGCGCTCGCCCGCCTACTTCAGCGACCTGAGCTCCGTGCGCCAGGCCAGCTCCGGCGACCGCTCCTTCCCCACGCCGCCCACCTTCGTGCGCCTGCGCTCCGTGCACGAGCGCTACTCGCAGGAGCTGCCCTCGCTGCGCGCCATCCACGAGGAGGCGCGCTCGCGGCCGCGGCCCTCGCGCCTGGCCCGCTCCGCGCCCGACCTGGCGCGCCACCACTCGCACGAGCCGTCGCCCGAGAGCCGCTCGTCGTCCAGCGGCTTCGGCAGCAAGAACACGTCGCAGCAGAACCAGAGCAGCCGCTCGGGGAGCGCGGGCGGCGAGTGGCGCGCCCCGCCCTACCGCGCGCCGCCGCCGCCGCCCGCGCCGCCGCTGTGGCTGGAGCTGGCCCTGGCGGGGGCGGGAGGGGCGGGCGCGGGCACCGGCACCGGCACCAGCCCCGGAGACGCCGACGCGGGCTCGGTGGACGCGCACTACGAGTTCGACCAGCCCACGCCCAGCGCGTCCACGCCCACGGAGCGGCCGGCTGGAGGGCGCGCGCGGGCCCGCGACATGGAGGCGCGCGTGCGGGCCATGAAGGAGGAGTTCCGCGAGTTCCGCAAGCGCCAGGCTCAGCGGCACCGCAGCCGCGACCTCGAGAGCGTCTGCTAGCCGAGGCGGGCCGGGCCCCTCGAATTAAGTAAAAATAATGAAACCATGTTCTAAATTGACCGTGCGAGTGCCGAACTCCGAGGACGCGTCCCGACGTCGAAGTTCTCCCTCCGAGGTCGCACCCGGAGAGCCCGCTCGACGACTGTGCGAAACGAATTACTCGATTCGACGTTTAATAAATTATATATAGTACACGATTTCACATTTTACCCGATAAGGAAGTAGATATGAATTTATTACGAATATATCGATTTACACGAAAATTTATTAAAATTATATACATTACTGTTACGGTACGAGCGTCGCGACCTCGGGCGACGCGCCGGCCCGACCCGAGGCGCCTCGCGGGACGTCTCCGCCTTTTGTATTTATTAGACTAAATATTTATTTTCCGTGTTTATTTGTGAACGGTCTCGACTGGCGTAATTTATTTTCACCGTTGCGGATTGTGAGATTACATTTGGCCAAACCGTTGTAAGATAGATGGAAGGTTCGCTCTGAGTTTATGATTTGTTGTAAATGTTTATCGCCACCCGGTGCACGCGCGAGTGTGCAGAGTGACTCGATGCGATCGTTTGTGATATATTTTAAAATGTCCAAGAAACTATTGTCAAATTTATACAAAAATGCGAGAAACTTTAACGCTCAACCGTTGAAGTTTACATTTTAATTTGAATTATGATGTAAAACTGCCATATAGTATGCGCTCGAACTGGAAGCCGAGCGAAGGAGACGGAGTGTTGTGCGGTCCTCTTCACACTTGTGTGTGCGATGGACATATTTATACAAACGTATAATGTATATATACATGAATATTAGATATATACACACCCGAGGATACCTACTATGGCTGTCCTGAAATAATTCTAACGCTTTATAGCACGGCGCGACACGCGTGCTGTGCATGTATGATATGACTAGTTATACATTACAAGACATGTAGGTAGAGCAGTAAGCCTACACTCGCAGTAGATCTACATAGTGGGTAGGATTTCAAATTTCCTTTTGAAAAGAAAATGCATACACAGCAAAAATAAATTATAATATATGTAATTGAAGTACTCTCATCTTTTGAATATGTCCTACGATATTTTGGATTTGAGTAATCGCTTTTTTTATATGTATAGGTTTAACCCGAGAAATCCTTTTGTATAGGTGCAATACAGATAGCAATTTAATCAACAGCGAAGCGACTCGAATACATCTACTGAGATACTTCATTTATTTGAGAATTTATATAATTAAATAACCAATTATCTGTATAAACCCATATTTCGTTAATTGTATGTAATCTCCTGAAACCTGATAGTATTTTTGCTGAAACATTATGAAAAGCGTGACATCTATCAATAAGATATAATGGTACCCGTGGATGTCATAGTGATATTGAATAATAATAACCTTTTCAATTATCAAAATTTTATATTCCTGGAGCTATATTTTGCTCGGAAGGTGATTTGTGGCAAGTCTCAGGAGTTTTAAATAGATAATTTTGTGCAGGACTATGCGCATTTGTCATTCATTCTGTTTTATCTAAAGAAATAGAATGACACGACGCAAGAAGCCGGTCTCCTCTGGGGAATCCCCTGTGAGTGTCTTGAATTGCTATCTGTATTGGAATTTCAGATTTCATTTTGAGTATTGGTTTTGCTGAGGGAAGTTTTATAATGAATTTATTGCTCACTGGATCAAATTATTGTAAATTATATATAATCTTATAGTTATTGTAAAAAGCGGTCTGTAGCAATAAAAATATGCAATGTGAAATCTGAAAGGAAAATGTGACTCGTTTCGTTATAAGTAGATCATATAATTTCAAGTACAAATTGCTGTAATACCTTGTTTCATTTGTTTAATTATTATTGTCCTTTGTAAGTCTCACGTGTTGACATTATAAGTATCGGAGTATGTGCAGAGATATGAATGCGTTTTTGTATGTTTTAATCATAAGTAACGATCACTGATAAATTATAATTTTTTGGATGTTTTTATTTTACGGTTTTGAATATTTTGAGCCAGCAGCTGTTACAAAAGAAATTATGTAAATAGTGAATATTTAAAAATATATTGAATCAGATGAAAGAATAAGTTATAAATTACCGGTTGACTCGTATTGTCGTCATCAATGTTATCACTCAAGATTGTAAAGTAATTGTAAAGCCGCTCTACTGAGACACGCTTGTAGCTCACAAGTGGGAGGGCATCATTAATGTACTAAGGGCATATCTGACATAATGTACCATGTGATAATCATTTCTAAAGTTTCCTCGGAGACGAGAGACTCTGAATTATATTCCTCATATGATATTGTAGTCACTTGCCGGAGGCGGGGTGTGAGCCCGCAGCCGCTGCCACACTTTGTCATATTTT